>CM044112.1:11986811-12693165 GCA_024174645.1 Lemna minuta
GAATATCATTTGGTTTGTCAATTTGAAGATTTACACCGAAGTGTTCATTTGGGATTTTTTCTGATATTTTATTTTCAATAATTCATAGTAAATCCAATTCTTATCGAAAAATCACGAATATTATATCAATAAATTCCATTTTCTCTCTAGTTTTTAAATATATAATTTTCATAATATTTTAAGCTCTTTTTATTATCTGATTATTAGAAAGTCAACGCTTTGACCTTGACTTTTGACATTTCTTCTAAAAATCAGTTTTCTAAAGTCTTAAAATATCTTATCTCATCTATGTAGATCATTTATATTGAATATATATCATTATCACTTCTTTAAAACCCCTAATGAAACCTAATTTTGACCAAGTCTACTCTACAATAAAAAGTCAACCATGTTTCGTGTGGATCGACCTGATACTTACATTTTACTTGATTTTATATCTTTGTCATTGTGAGTTTGGAATTATAAATTTTGTTTGACCGACGTTTGACCTACTGTCTAACCTAATCTATGTCCCGATGGCGGTGGAAAAAAAGTGCGGGAAGTACTGAAGGAACTTAATTAACTTGAAAGAAAAAAGAGAGAGGATGTGTGCCTAACCTGCGGGGCGCGAACTCGGTCGGTTGTGACAGTGGAGGTCGTTCGTACGCATCACAAGCGATCAGCAAAAGAGGGTCGGGTTTGGCGACGTCGTGGAGCGGGCAGAATCCTCGGCGCGGGATGGGAACAACAGTGTTCGCGAACACGTGGTTGGAGCGGGTAGGTCAAGCGTAGGCACGTGGGCAGCAGATCAGGCACTGTCGAGGCTGGAGGACATCCAGTGGTGCGGTCAGACAGGCGCGTGGCTAGCCGATTGGGCGCGCGCAAGCGCGGTCAGCGGGACGTGGGCAGCTGAGCGTGCGTTGGCACAGAGCAGACGGGCACGGTGGTGGTTTGGGGCAGGTTGATGAAGCCTTTTATGCAGTCGTTAAAACACACAAATGTCGGTCAAAAAAATTTATAATTTTGAACTCACAATAACAAAGATATAAAATCAAGTATAGTGTAAAGATCGAGTTGATCCACAAAGAACATGGTTGACTTTCATCGTAGAGTTGACTTGGTCAAACTTAGGTTTAACTATGATTTTTAAGAAATGAATTTATAAGCTTATTAATGGAAATGATAGAATTATATCAGAGAGCATATTTTAGGACTTTATAAACTGATTTTAAGAAGAAATGTCAAAACTCAAGGTCAAAGCGTTCACTTTGACCAATAGTTGACTTTCTAAAAATCAGAGAATAAAAAGATATTAAAGTATTATGAAAATTATATATTCATAAACTAGAGAGAAAATGGAATTTATTGATATAAAATTTGTGATTTTTCGAGAAGAATTGGATTTATTATGAATTATTGAAAATTAAATATTAGGAAAATCCCGAAATAAACACTTTGGTGAAAATATTCAAATTGACTAATCAAATAATATCAAAATCTTGAAATTCACATATAAATGGAAAGCTAACAACTAGAGGATTCCAAAGAGACCAAAATTGTCAAACTTTACTTTGTATTTTAAGAGTAATTGATCTCGCAAGTCAACGCTCAAATTCAGATTGAAAATGAATAGTAGATGGTCAAATGTTAAATTCAAGGGTCAAATGATGATGAAATTTTATAATTTTTCTATCCACTGAAAGAGGATGAAACAAGGAATCCAATGAAATTGGAAATGATTCAGACTTAAGATCAGGGAGAAATCCTTGTTTCAAAACCAGAAAAAATCCGAACCAAATTTGGGCGAAAATGAAGAACAAATCAACTTAAAAGATGAAATTAACTACCTAAATCTTATCTAAATTACAATTACCGTAAGATGAATAATTGATTCACACTACTAACCCGATTGACGCGAAGATTGGGCTCCAAATCGTGTCGATTGGAGTGAATTTGCTCGGTTTCTTCCTCGGCGTACGTTCGGTGTTCAAGGGGAGAATTCGATCAAATCTTGGGATGATTCGCGATCAATCCTGCCTCAATCCGATAGGAATTGAGTCTAGGATGGAGGGGGATAGAAAAAAATTCAAGATATGCCTTCGAAATTGCTTAATTGCTTCACGATTAATTAAGAGTTAAGATACAAAGGAAGAGAGAACACTGTTTAAAGAAAAATCGCACGATAATCGCGGACCGTCCGATTTGGTGAAGACGGATCGACGGCCACAATCGCGCAATTATCGTGGGCCACGATCCCACGTAAATCGCCCGTCCGATCTTGATCGGAAGATTTTGATACGTCCACTTGTCGCGCAAACAATGGGCACGATCCCACGTCATGGGGTTCACAATCTCCCTTAATCCCAGTCGTCCGATCTTTGATCAGACCGTTGTGATGCATCCACGCGTCTCCCCACGATGAGCTTCATGCGCGATTTAATCTCGACCTTTGGATTTCACTTACGCAATTGACGATCGATAATTGCGCACATGCTTTGATTGTGATCCGGTGGACGCAAGCCCATGCAATTGACGCATCTTCATCATCGCGATTACAACAAATGCGCCACACGATGCCACATCGCATGTAATTAAGAAAATAAAAGGGAACATAGTCCCACATGGGTGAAATTTGTAAATTTGGTGAGTATAAAAGGTAGGGCGATATAACGCAAATGCATTACCACCCCAATACTATAACCTGGGCCCACTATACCCGTGGGCCCATCACCTGCCAGCCCATCATTGTCATGCCATTTAGGCGCCACCCGGGCGTTCGCGTGGCCCTGCCACATTTCTGTGCCTCATCAGCACCACGCAGATGCTCGCGTGGATCCGCATGGTGTTGCCACGTGGCCTTGCGTGCCATGCCACATCCGCGCTGGTCCCACGCCGCGTCACGTCAGCTCACGGTTCTTGCGGGAAAATAACCCCCCTTTTTGCTATTTTTTAAAGGAATTAAAATCAAAATAAAATCTGGACAAATCCACAAAAATCCAGGAAATTCATAAATTAATATCTTTCAAAATATAACTCTATTTTTACTCAAATTTTCTCCATTGGCTCACAAATTTATTTCTTTTTGATATCATGCCATCTAAAATAAATTAAAAGAAGAAGCATATAAGGTTAATTCAAAATAAACTTAAATGATCCTTATAAGAAATGTATTTCATATCATCCAAACATTCTCTTCTTAAAATTAATTATTCTAATCATAAACTAAAGTCAAAGTAAATCAAGGAAAGTAATTAATTTCTATTTATTTAACCTTGCAAAAGATTAATCATCAAGGAAGTACATAATTAACCCTAAATTATGCATAAATATGGACTTTAGTAAAATGAAATATCAATGGAGAATATTCATAAAAACTATGATAACATGCATCATAATAACATAAAATAAGCAAGAATATTAGTTAAATAAGATAAGAATTTAAGT
The DNA here is from genome assembly GCA_024174645.1 of Lemna minuta. Lineage (NCBI taxonomy): Eukaryota > Viridiplantae > Streptophyta > Magnoliopsida > Alismatales > Araceae > Lemna > Lemna minuta. The sequence continues at coordinate 11,990,235 of CM044112.1, forward strand.
TAAATATGCATGTTATCACAGGTCCACACGGGGAGTGAACCGGCAGGGCACTGGCCAGTGGAGCACAGGTTACCAAAGAGGGAACGTGGGTCACGCAGTCAGCAAGGGGGAAGCGGATTGACGAGGCAGGGAAACTAGGGGCACAACCAGGTGGCTGGGTGGAGACACGTGGGCATAGCACGAAACCGATGGGCTGGGGGTCGCATTGGGCGATTGGGGGACCAATCCGCTTGTGTGGGGCGTAACTGGGTGGCCTAACGCGGGCCCTTGGACGTAGTAGGGAAGTGGAAACCCATAAATGGGGAAAAGTCATCGTGTCGGGTAGGCCGAGCCGCAGAGAGATGTCGTTGTGCAATTGCGAGCAACCGGATGCACGCGCGGGATGCGAGCGAATGACCGGGCAAGGACGCGCTGGCGCTAAGAGGGGGAACTTACCACCTGGCAAGGAGAGCGCGAGTGCGGACTGGGGGACTAGGCTGGCGGATGGGTGAGAAGGGCAGGCGAAAATGTGTGGGGGTAGTAGAGCATGACCAGGAAACTGAGTAGTCTACGCAGGGCAGCGGAACGATTGCTGAAGGCGCACAGGCGCTGCAGGGTGACAAGGGAGAGCGTGCAACGACGAAGCGAAAACGCGCGGGGCTCGGGCAGTCTGACTGCGCATGCGGGGATTTGCCGAGCGGTCGAGGAAGGATGCGCGTTAAGAGACGCGGGCGTGCGAAAAGGGAGGGGAAAAGTGAGCTGTCTAGCAGCGTGAACGGACGTGGCTGGGCAGAGAGAGTGTAGGAGAGGGTGAGAGAGCCCGACGGAGTCTCACGGGCAGTCAAGCGTTGGTGCGTGGGAGATCGATCGGGGGCATAGAGGGGGGTGGATGCAGGCATAGGGAGGCAGGAAGAGGGGGGATTGTGTGTAGGCACCGTCTGGCGTCCAGGAGATGGGGTAGGGGCAAGGGGGAAGGTGCGAGGGGCAAGGCGCAAGTGCGGCATGGAGAAGGAAGCAGGCACAGAGAGGGGGGGGGGGGGATTCAGGCACGGATGTGGTGAAGGGACAAGGTAGGGGGAGCGGCGGATGCGGCAGTTTGGTGGTGCCAGAAATAGCGACGTTGACGGCGTTTGCAGCGGCTTCCTTGTGATAGCGGCAAGGAGAGGCGGCGGCCGCAACGAAGCGTTTTATGCGGTCGTTAAAACACACAAACGTCGGTCAAACAAAATTTATAATTCTGAACTCATAATGACAAAGATATAAACTCAAGTAAAATGTAAGTATCGGGTCAATCCACAGAGAACATGGTTGACTTTTATCCCAGAGTTGACTTGGTCAAACTTAGTATTAACAAAAGATTTTAAGAAGTGGAAATAATATTTTATGAATAGAAATGATATAAATATACTAGATAGGGTATTTTAAAATTTTAGGCCTCTGATTTGACAGAGAAATGTCAAAAGTCAAGGTCAAAGCATTGACTTTGACCAATAGTTGACTTTTTGTAAAATCAGAGAACAAAAAGGGGTCAAAAGATTACCAAAATTATATATTCAGAATCTATAGAGAAAAAAAAATTTATTGATATAAAATTCGTGATTTTTTGATAAGAATTGGATTTATTATGAATTATTGAAAATGAAAGATCAGAAAAATCCCGAAATGAACACTTCGGTGAAAATCTTCAAATTGACTAACTAAATGATATCCAAATCTTCAAATTGATATATCAATATAAATCTAACAACTAGAGGATTCCAAAGAGACAAAAATTGTCAAATTCCAATTTATTTTTTAAGAGTAATTGATCCCGCAAGTCAATGCCCAAATTCGGATTAAAAATGAATAGTGGTTGGTCAAACATTAAATTGAGGGGTCAAATGATCGTGAAATTTTACGATTTTTCTATCCACGGAAAGATGATGAAACAAGGAATCCAATGAAACCAAAATCAAGTGATTCGAAGTTAAGATGAGAGAGATATCCTTATTTGAAAATCAATAGCTGCGATTGTGTGACGATCATGGGCCACGATCTCACGTCCCACGATTGCATCATTTTTTGACTGTTCGATGAGGATCGGAAGCTATGGATGCGTCCACGTCACTTGTAAATAGTGGACACGATCTCACGTCGTCATGTCCACGATCTTCTTTAATCTCAGTCGTACGATTTTCAATCTGACCGTTCTGATGCATCCACACGTCTCCCATTGGTGCGCCAAAATTGCGTTGAATCACTTCCGTTCGATGAAGCCACGTGTCGCAAGGTAAGTCATCGATCGCTTCACTTAAAGGTCTTTTAATGCATGTGTCTTAATCGATGATCGTGTGGACTCCGAGTCCATCGTATCAACGCGATTCATTTGATGTGCATGTATCCAACGTCCGCGACGTTGCCACGTGTCCTGCAAAAGTTAAGAATTTGCGGGAACATAGTCCCACACGGAAGAAAAAGAGAAGAATTGTGAGTATAAAGTGTGGGGCGGCGTAACGCAAATGCGTTACCACCCCAATCCTATAACCAAGGCCCACTAACCCGTGGGCCCTTCACCTGCCAGCCCTCTCTCATCGCCATGTGGCGCCACCCGGGCGTGCACGTGGACTCGTGTGGCCCTGCCACGCGTCCGCGCCTCCTGCGCGCTGTGTGGGCTCGTGCGGCTCTGCCACGAGAGCTCGAGCAGCTCTGCCACGTGGCCTTGGGTGCCATGTCGCATCCGCGCGGGTCCCACGCACCATGTCAGCTCCGCGGGTCCGGCAGAAATAAACTCCTTTTTTGCATATTAATAATCAATTAAAAATCAAAATAAATTCTGGAAAATTCTAGAAAAATCTAAGAAATTCAAAAATTCATAACTTTAGAAATACAACTCCTTTTTAATTCAAATTTTCTCTATTGGATCACAAATTTCTTCCTTTCTAAAATATAAATTAAAATAAGAATATAAGATGAATTCATAATGAATTAAGATAATCTCTTAAGAAATCTTGTTTAAATCATCCTAACATTCTAATTGAAATTTATTCTTCAAAATATCTACTAAAGTCAAAGTAACTTAAGGAAAATGATTAATTTCTATTTATTTAACCTTATAAAATATTAATCCTTCATAAAGCACATAATTAACCTTAATTAATGCACAAATATAAACTTTAGTAGAATAGCATGTCAATGGAGAAAATTCCTAAAACTAGGATAACATGCATCATAATTACATAAAATAAGCTTGAATATTAGTTAAATGAGGTAAGAATTTAAGTTAAATATTGACGAAACGAGACCGCGAGGTCGTCGATTTCACACGGTCTCGTGTCAAAAATTTATCTGAACTTACCAATTTGGGGAATTAAGAGTGAATTGAAGGGTATAATGGTAAATAAGGGTCGAATCCACAGGAAATTAAGGTATTTTCGAGATATCTTTTAGAATTTGGTCAAATTGGACGATGAATTGGGGTGAGAAATTTGGGAAAATGGTGGATTTAGAAAGATAACTTCAAAACAAATCCACGGAATCAAGAATCATCGAACTTCGACTTGATTTCGCGGAGAAATCGAAAATTGAAGTGGAGAGAAAATTTCGGACGTTAAAAATCATGATTTAAGCTAAAATTTGATGAAATTAAACTCTAAATCCTAATCTAAAAAACAATTAAATATAAATAGAAGATAATCTAGGAAAACCGCTTCCACTAAACCTGTTTAGCGATCGAATCGTCGCGATTAAATTGATTAATCGCGAAGAACACCAAGAACGTCACGACGAGCTTCAAGCTGCAATTTCTCCTTCGATTCTCCACCAAATCTTGATTTCAACCCCTCCGTGGATGCGGAAATGAAAGATGAAGAGGATGTAATCAAGAGAAATGACTGGAATGGTGTCTAGACAGTTCAATTTGATTGAAATTCAACTCGAATACATACAACGATGAAGAACAAGTCTATTTAAAGGAAATTTGCTCGTAACCGTCCGATCGTTTCGATCGACGGTTACGATGAAATGTCCACGATGGACCGTTTGGGAAAATATCGTGGCCGTCGGATCTGGATCAACGGTCTGGATGATCTCGCGTAGGTGACCGTTATAAAACGCATAGAATATCGCCCCTTGGATCGCGATCGAACGACCGAGATGCTTCCCGGGAGATTAAATCTCGTCTGTTATAACGCCTTAATTAAGGCACGTGCATTTGATCTCTATTGGTGGTCCGCGCATCCACCCGATCGGCGCGTGTGATGCCGCCACGTTGCTTCAATCGTAGCCGTTATAACTTTTTTAAAACGCACGTGGTCTTGATTTTAATCAGTGGACCACGCGTCCACTCGATCGGCGCGCTTCGATCACGATTCGACGCCTCATATCGCTCCACGTGTCCTGCGTTTAAAACAATGTGTGGGACTTTAGTCCCACACGAAAAACATTACTGGAATTCGTCGGGTTTATAAGCCCCGACGGAATAAGAGGTTGAATGCCTCCCGATATACGGGAGGCTGAAAACCTCGAATACTATATGTAATATAAATAAACTATAGATATATAATACCCGCCACGTAGGCGTTGCGCGGGTCTGTGTGGCTCTGTCACGTGGCCTTGCGTGCCACGTCGCACCCGCGTGGGGCCCGCGCGCTTTTTGCACTTTTTATTTATTTATTTTAAACATTTTTAAATAGAAAATAAAATCAGAAAAATCCAGAAAAATCCCTAAAAATTATAAAAATCATATCTTTCAAAATACAACTCCAAATTAATCCAAATTTCTTTCATTTGGTCTGAAATTTAATTCTCTATCATTGTTAAAAGTCATTATTTAAATAACAAGAGATTTAATTATTATTTCAAAAATACATTCATTTCTTTAAGATTTTAACTTTAGAAAATTAAATGAATGTTTATAAAAATGATTTCTCATATTATTTAACTTTAAAAATCATTTATAATCTCAAGTAAAGATGGGTTATAAAGTCTTTAATCTTTAATTCCTCATAATTAACCCTAAATTAATGCATTTTGAGATTAAAACATAAAATTGTATAGAATGATAGAAATGCACTCAAAGTATGATAACATGCACATAAATGTAATGTTTGATGCCTTAATTTATATTAATAATTATGTTTTATCATGTTAAGATTGCATGTTATCAAATATGCATGTTATCACACCCCCAACTAAATCATTGCTAGTCCCTTGGCAATGGAAAGATAAAGAATGTGTAATAGGACTAACAAGCTTTAGAAAACCATGATTTAAGCATTGATAGAAACTGAAATGAATGTTCTACCTTAAATAATGTCAAGAAGAAAGTAATGTACTAGAAATTTAGGGTCACGACATTCCTCCGGCAAACACTTTAATCTACCAAATGACCTAAGAATCCTCTTGCTCTACATACTAATAAGAATATAAATAACTAAAAAAATTCATCATACCAAATCAATTGTTGATTCCTCCTTGCACTATGGATATGAATGATAAAGGTGCAAGAAGTAGAAACAAACATCATCATTTTCATACATAATGGCTATAAGATAGAATCGGCTAAAACACATGGGAGGTAGCTTACCATTCTAATTCTACTTTTTTTTCTTTTTCTTTCATCCTAATTCTACCTTTTATTTATTCATCCTAATTCTACTTGCTACAAGCCTTTTTAAAGAAAGAGATTAGATAATGCAGAATTTGAAATTTATAAGGCTTTTTATGCAACTTATTGAAACACATTAACTCATTTCATGGTGCTCATCCTACCCATGTGTCGTCCTTAGTAGACATGCAGATTATTCCCCCGAAGAGGTTTTGGTATCTCTATGGATCAGGGAGCTTCACTATGTCAATAATAGTACTGCCAATAAAAGGATGATACAAGCTACGACTTGCTATAGAAAGCGGAAGGATGTGCGTCCAAGGAGTCATTAACTCAAGATTTATAAAGAAGAATGAGTGGATGAGATGTATAGAAAGTTTTGAAAAATCATACTATGAGCTTGAGTATATTCTTAGATTGGACTTTATGGTTCCCAAAAGTAATACCTAGATCCATAATGTCATCGACTCTACAACCTCCTCAACATAACACTTAAGGTTGCTCTTCCCATGGCTTTCTAAACAAGTGAAGGTGTTAATGTACTCTATGCTTTGATATTTTATGTGGTTTTGGAAAAATCATGCTTCTGTTTACATGGTTTAAAATCAGATCATGCATAGAATACCAAATAAAAGAATGCAAAACTTTTAAAAAATTTAAGTTTTTTAGAAAACTCCCCCCCACACTCATTCCTTTTATTGTCCTCAATAAAAAATCAATATGCTCATGGAAAGGAGATAACAATCATAATGCATGACATGCAAAACTAATAAATAGGAAAATAAACATAGGAGCTAAAAGAAAAACTTAGCGGGAATTCGCATTGGTTGCATTCTTCTCATCATTTGTGGAGTTCTTTTGGGGCTGAATTTTCTTCTTTGATGTTCTCTCCTCCTTAGCACCTAATGAGCTTAAAGAAAAATAACAGCAAACATCAAAGCAACTAGTAAATATAAAAGTAAAAATAAATGCAAAAACAAGAACAAAAGTAAAAAGTAAATGCTAAAATAAAAATAAGGTTGGGTTGCCTTCCAACAAGCGCTAAGTTTTCCGTCTTCAGCTAGACTCAACTCACTCTAGCGACTAACTAGTGGTTGATATCTCAAGAAATTGCAGCTCTTCATTATGGGTAGGCGGTGGTCCTTCTTCACCAATATATGGTTTCAACCTATGTCCATTTACCTTGAAGGAATTTTTTATCTTGGGATCTAAAATCAAGACCAATCCATTGTCAAACGTTTCAAGGACCTCATATGGACCATCCCACCTAGAGCGCAACTTCCCTGGAAAGAGTTTAAGACGAGAATTATAAAGCCATACCTTGTCATGCACATAAAATTTTTTCCTATTAATATGTTTGCCATGAAAGGCTTTATTTTTGGCCTTATAAATCTCGACATTTTGATACGACTCATTCCGTAATTCTTGGAGCTCTTGAAGTTGTAGAAGTTTTTCCTTTCCAGCTTGATCAAGAGATAGATTGAGCTTTTTAATAGCCCAATATGTTCTATGCTCTAACTCGATGGGGAGGTTGGCAAGGTTTGCCATAAATGAGCCTAAAAGGAGACATCCCGATGGGCGTCTTAAATGCGATGCGGTAAGCCCATAGAGCATCGGGTAGCTTCGCTGCCCAATCTCTTCCATCCGTGCGAATGATCTTCTTCAAGATGTTCTTGACTTCTCTATTTCTGACTTCTACTTGGTCATTTTCTTGGGGGTGATACGGGGTCATGACGCGATGGTGAACTCTATATTTCTTAAGTAAACTCCTGAAATGAGAATTAGTAAAATGAGATTCACCATCACTAATAATATCTCTAGGACAACCAAATCAAGAAAATATATTACTAATAATAAACTTATTAACCACTCGATGATCGTTTTTCTTTGTCGGTATTGCCTCGACCCATTTCGACACATAATCCATGGCTACAAGAATGTACTCCTTTCCCTCCGATGGTGGAAATGGTCTCACAAAGTCAATCCCCCAAAGATCAAAAATCTCTACCTCAAGGATGGTTTGCAAGGGCATTTCATCTCGCTTTGAGATGTTTAATGCAGATTAGCATTTGAGGTATTCCTTGCAATACTTGATCGCATCCTTGAATAGAGTTAGCCAATAGAAGCCACTTTGTAGCACCTTCACTCCAGTCTTTCTCAATGCAAAATGGCCACCACATAAGGGCGAGTGACACATCAATAAAATATGCTCTTGCTCCTCCTGCGGAACGCATCGCTGAATAATCTTATCAGCCCCTACATGGAACAATTGGGGTTCTTCCCAAAAATAATATCGAATATCGTAGGAAAATTTTCGCTTTTGATGCGTGTTCCAATACTCGGGGACAGATTTTGTGACTAAGTAATTAACAATATGTGCAAACCAAGGTACCTTAGTCACAATGGCGAGAAGCTATTTGTTGGGAAATGTGTCACTAATCTCACCTGAAGATGAAAGATGATCAGCCACTGAGTTCTCACTTCCCTTCTTGTCTTTAATCTCCAAATCGAATTCTTGAAGGAGGAGAACCCATCGAATTAGTTGCGGTTTAGCCTCTTTCTTGGACAGCAAGTACTTCAATGCGGGATGATTCGTATACACGATGATCTTGCTACCCAAGACGTAAGGCCTAAACTTCTCCAAAGCAAAGACAACCGCTAACAACTCCTTTTCCGTAATAGTGTAGTTGAGTTGTGTGTCAGCTAACGTCTTGCTTGCGTAGCAAATGACAGTCGACTTCTTGTTGATCTGTTGCCCCAAAACCCGCGCCCACTGCAAAATCTGAAGCGTCACACATAATCTCAAAAGGCAAGTCCCAATTAGGACTTTGTAAGATAGGCGCTTCCACTAATGCTCGCTTCAACTGCATAAAGGCGTGCTTCCCTTCTTCCTCGATGATAAAATCTTTTTCCTTGCATAAAAGAGAAGTCAATGGTTTCGAAACTTTAGCAAAATCTTGAATGAAACGACGATAAAAGCCGACATACTCAAAGAAACATCTAAGTTCCCTCATCGACTCTTGGATCACCTCAATCTTGGCCTTGTCCACTTCCAATCCCTTGCTTGAGACTAAATGCCCAAGCACTATACCTTCTCTTACCATGAAGTGGGACTTCTCCCAACTAAGGACTAGGTGTTTCTTAACGCAAACGTCAAGGATTTGCGTTAAGTGCTCTAAGTACGCATCAAGACCTCCATGCTCTCCCCTATAAAATCGGAGAAGATGGCCATCATGCACCTTTGGAAAGTGGCAGGAGCATTACATAGTCCAAATGACATGCGCTGAAATGCATAAGTATCAAATGGACATGTAAATGTTGTCTTCTCCTGATCATCGGGGTGTATCGCTAACTGATTGTACCCGGAATAGCCGTCTATGAAGCAATAAAATCCTTGACTTGAAAGCTTGTCAAGAATTTGGTCAATAAATGGCAAGGGAAAGTGGTCCTTTTTACTCGCCGCATTTAGCTTCTGATAGTCTATGCATACTCGCCACTTCGTTGGAAGACGTGTTTGAAGTTCTTCACCGTTGTCATTCGTCGTCACAGTGATCCCCGCCTTCTTGGGGATGACATGCACCAGACTGACCAGTGGACTATCGGAGATGGGATAAATGATACCTGCATTAAGCCATTTAAGGATTTCATCCTTAACGGCATCCCATACCTTAGGGTTTAGCTGTATTTGTGCCTCTCTAGAGGGACGAGAGTCCTCTAGAAAAATGCAATGAGTGCACAAAGAGGGATCAATTCCCTTAAGGTCTGATAAATTTCATCCATTTGCTTCCTTCCTTCCTTGCAAGACTGCCAATAGTCTCTCCTCTTAGTCCTGATCTAGCTGCGAGGATATAATAATCGGGTTAGCACAGTGATGATCAAGAAAAGCATATTTCAACGTACAAGTTAGTTGTTTTAGATCGGGTGTCGTCTCGCTAGAGGGAAATGGATCGTCCTCGGGCTCCTCGAAGCTCTCGTTCTCAATAGCCGCCATCGTCTCATCAATACAACTCGAAATCTCCGGATCCTCATAAATATCGATGCCGCCTACCTCATCGGACTCATGTGAAGGATGTCGCATCAACTTGTTGATGCTCACCTTCACCGTGTTATCTCCTACCTAAAATATAACTTCGCCCTTATCCCAATTCGTGATCGCTTTTGCGGAAGCTAAAAATGTTCTCCCAAGTATGATGGGAGAGTTGGTGAAGTCTACAGGAAAGTAGTAGTTTTCTACCTTAACTATCACATCCTCTACAACGCCGTGAGGTCGTCTCACGGATCCATCCGCTAAGCTCAACTCGATAAATAATGGTTGCAAATCGCCAAGTGGACAAATGTCATACACTCTCTTCGGGAGGATATTGACACTAGCCCTCGTGTCGAGGAGAGATCGAGTGAAAGTCCTGCCCCCTATCTCACAACTAATCATGGGAGCTCCCGGATCATGTTGCTTACGAGGAAGCCCACTCAACATGATAGAACTAATGGTCTCACTCATATGGATACATTTCGGCTTCCTCGTAGGCATGCAACGTCCTTTTAAGAACATAGCGTAAGATGGAATGTGCTGGATAACATCTACTAATGGGATGGTGATAGTAACCTGTCTAAAAGCCTCTAGTAATGTATCATCACTATCATTTGTAGAGACTTTGGGCTGGCTCAATAATTGAGGGTATGGCATTGGAGGTTTATAAACATCAGGATTGGGCTCTACCCTACTCTCCTCATCGGGTGCCTCCTCATCCTCGGAGTCCTCCTTCAGAATAATCATGGGAGAGGAATGATCATCCTTCTCCTCAAGCAGGTCCTTGTGGCGCTTGTGGTCCTTATTAGGATCCACTGATATCTTGCCGCTACGTAGGCCCGAAATGGCATGTGCCTCCTCCGATGCACTATCAACGCGAATTTTGTTCTCATTGTGGGTGTAGCTCGTCGATGCTTGCCCTACATTCCTAGGGTTTGCTAAAGGTTAGGAAGGTGATTGATCTATAAATCTAACTCGCTTACCCTTCCTTTGCTCGGTAGAAGCATAGGAGAATTGGGATTTAGCCCCTTCAACTCTATCAAGTCGGTCGCTAACCTCATTGAGTTTACTCATCATTTGTGCTAATGCACTCATGACAGGGTCAACTGAAGGTACTGGAGGTGGTAATGCCGATGGCGGTGTGACCGCTCGGGGAAGACTGGGGACAAAAGATGTCGGCCTCGAGTTCCCCATATGCTGCGGCGCGGATCCATAGGGCTGATGATAAGGAGTATGCTACCCGTTCCGCTACTGTGCATAAGATGGGTTATGAAAACTAGAATAACCCTGATTCGGGTAGTTTGACCTACCCGCTTGGCTGAAAGATGGATATGTAGTAGGGTTTGGCCGAAATGGAAATGAACCTTGGATTGCCATCACAGGACAATCCATCTCAATGTGCTCAAAACTAGAGTAATGTGAACACGGAGAGACATCGATCTGTGATACTAGCGCGATACCATCAAAACCCGGTCGGATCTTAAACGAATCCATGATCAAGTTTTGTGCCTCGGTCAGTTTTTCAATCTTATCTAAAAGCATACCTGTCTCTGCTGCCTTCGCATCCAACATCCCTCCCTTCGTGGGAGCGCTCCATCCTCCGAAGGATTTAGCCGCGTGATGATGGCTATTCTCCGCCATCAACTAGATCAACTTGAGGGCTTCATCCTCATATTTGCTCATGAATGTGCCTCCACTAGCGGCATTGAGTAAATATCTATCAGGTGCACCTAAACCATCATAAAAAATCTGAGTAATCTCATGTTTAGGTATATCATGATACGGGCATTGTCTCAAGAGATCTCTACGTCTCTCACATGCCTCATAGAAAACCTCACCCGGCCCTTGTGAGAATTCGCGTATGGCTCTTCTCACAGCGCTAGTCTTACCTACCGAGTAGTACTTATGCAAAAATGCATCTTCCATATCTCTCCATGAATCAAACTCACGACCCAAGGTGAAAAAGCACTCATTTGCCCTTTCCTTAAGCGTGAAGGGGAAGAAGCGCATCTTGGCCGTCTCAGAGGGGACATTGTGGAATTGGTTGAATTTACATACCTGGCTGAATTCATCCACATGTCGATACGGATCCTCCGATGGTAGTCCATGAAAAGTGGGTAAAAGGTCAAGAATATGTGAGTCAATTTTAAAATTCGCACCTCGTTGAAGAGGAGCATTGACTCGTGTAGTCTGCCTTTGGACGACCCGTCTTGCGTAATCGCTAAGACGTCGTCTCACTATCTCGGAGGGAAGAGGGGGTCTATCGGTTCTCCTCGCCTTGGTGTGGCGATGGCTGGAATGGAATCACTAGAAGCCTCTGATGGAGCTCTAGAATGTGCGGATGTGACGAAAAGGTTCTCATACAAGGCATTATTCCTTGTATGCCTCGTGGGTAACTAATTCTGATATCTTTGTCATCCTCCTTGGTTCCTAGGAGGTCTATTCATATCTATAAAAAAATATCACATAACAGCAAATATATATATATATAAGAAAGTCAGAAAAGGGTTAGACGAAAAGTGTGATGTTTCAAATGCAAATGATTCACTCTACTCCACCAAAAAGATAGATCAAGCTACACACTATCACAAGTTGCACCACTAAAGATAATACTACTAATATATCACTGCTAACAGAGAATGTATCTGAGATATATCGATGTCGTCGTCTCTAATAAGCGAAAAACACAAAATAGACTACCAAATTTGTACCAAAAATGTCAACTAATGGGCAAAATAGATAATCTTACCTCGCTATACCTTTTTCCACAACTGAGAAGGTCTGATTATTTCTCTGCAGGTCAATAAATAACAGAAGACAAAAACCTAAATATGACCTCGAAATCAAGCAACAAAATCAATAACGCATGCGCCCCAGCAGCGGCGCCATTTTGACGAAGCATTTTATGCGGTCCTTAAAACACACAAACGTCGGTCAAACAAAATTTATAATTCCGAACTCACAATGACAAAGATATAAAATCAAGTAAAGTGCAAGTATCGGGTCGATCCACAGAGAACACGGTTGACTTTTATCCCAGAGTTGACTTGGTCAAACTTAGTATTAATAAAATATTTTAAGAAGTGAAAATAATATTTTATGAATATTAATGATATAAATATACAAGATAGGGTATTTCAAGATTTTAGACCTCTAATTTGACAGAGAAATGTCAAAAGTCAAGGTCAAAGCATTGACTTTGATCAACAGTTGACTTTATGTAAAATCAGAGAACCAAAAGGGGTCAAAAGATTATCAAAAGATTTATTATGAATTATTGAAAATCAAAGATTAGAAAAATCCTGAAATGAACACTTCGGTGAAAATCTTCAAATTGACTAACCAAATGATATCAAAATCATGCAATTGATACATCAATAGAAATATAACACAGAGGATTTCAAAGAGATCGAAATTGTCAAATTCCAATTTATTTTTTAAGAGTAATTGATCCCGCAAGTCAACGCCCAAATTCAGATTGAAAATGAACAGTGGTTGGTCAAACGTTAAATTTAGGGGTCAAATGATCATGTAATTTTACAAATTTTCTATGCACGGAAGGCTGATAAAACAAGGAATCCAATGAAATAAAAATCAAGTGATTCGAAGTTAAGATCAGAGAGATATCCTTATTTCAAAATCAACAAAAATTTGGACTAAATTTCGGCGAAAATGAAGAACAAAACGAGTTTTAAAACAAAATTAACATCATAAATCTAATCTAAATACAAATTATCACAAGATGGACGATCGATTCTCACTGCTAACCCAATTTCCGCGAAGATTTGGCTTCAATTCACGCGGATTGAAGAGTATTAGCTTGATTTCTTCCTCGGCGGACGTTCGGCATTCAAGGTGAGCATTCAATCGAAATCCAACGATTAATCACGATGAATCCTGCTCCAATCGGATTGCGATTGAGTCTAGATGCAGGGGAATCGTGATGAACTCAAGATCTTCCTCAAAAAATTTTATTTAAAAAATATACTTATTTCTTTTAGAATTTTAAACTTAGAAAAATAAATGAGTGTATAAAAAGTATTTTATCTTATTATTGAACATTAAAACCAAATTATAATCTCAAATAAAGATGGGGATAATCTAATCTTAAAAATATTTCTCTTAATTTATCATAATTAACCTTAAATTTATCAATTTTCATATTATAACTTCTTTTTCATAGAATGATAGATAAACACTAAAAAAATATGAAAACATGCATTAGAATGAAATGTTTTATGCCTTAATTTGCATTAATAATTATATATTTTCATGTATAATTTGCATGTTATCAGCAGACGCCCCTTGAGTCTATGATCCAAGAGTTGGACAAAGAGGCAAGTAAGGCAGTACTTGAGCCCAAGGTGGATGCATGATGCGACGAGGGAGTTAGAGGAGTTGTAGGTGTCTCCTAAAGCTTCATAAGACAATTATAGTCCTCCTAAGATATAGTCATCATACCTGAGGATGAAGAGGAAGAAGCATCAGTAGAGGCAGAATTGTCAACCCAATCGAGTTTGCCAAACTTTTGTCAACAACTGTTAAAATGATAATCAATCCACCGACAATGCTCACATGGAGGGAATGGTTGGTCATCGTGCCCTTGATCTCGCCCTTAACTGCACCCTCAGCTAATATCTATGTGATGGATATTATGTGGCCTATAAGCCAATCACACTTTCATGTATCTTGTTTATGTTCATTGAAATGAAATGTATTCATTGTCATTCTTGTGTGATGTTTGTAATAAAGTCCATGAGCATATACAATGACTAAGTGAATTATGATGAGATCATAATACAAAGATCACTAGTATTTAAACATAGGTTCTAAAAATTCCTACTCATGGGATATTCGAGAAAGACATCAAATTATTCAGAAAGAATAACACTATCTAATCTAACTCATATGATAAGTATGATTGATCATGTAGCCATCGGTGTGGAGACACTAAGGATATATAATGGGTGTCCTTTGGAGAAAGAGTTCACTAAATTGATCCGTATGAATCCATGAATGGTATTATACCTAACTTTCAATCAGGATGATTCATGTCATGGTTGTGTATGTGGTCCTTTGACTTGAGATACCTAAGACATCTTGTGGATGGATGATCGTGTTTTGATTATGACTTACGAATCCCTAGCCGCGGGATCTCTAAGACATCATATATTGGATATGACATGAAGTCTACGAAGATGATTGTGTGATCAAGAAGGGATCATCCACCCCCGGTATTTAAGGAGATTGACTCAAGGAATGAGATGTGATAAAATCCTTGGCCAAGGTAATTGAAATATCAGAGAAGGAGTTCTTGATGATTTCTACATGCATCAGTATTAACTTGAGTGACAGATTAGGGTTTGATAGTTGACCATACCCTAAGTCATTCATGAGTCTCGTGCGGATGAAGGATTATACATACATGGTAATCCATGACAGAAAGGTTTCATAAGTGAGTTCTTACATACTTCATATCTCTTAGAGTACGTGGTGTAAATTGGCACCCAACGGGCTGGCAGCTCAACCTATTGATTGGGTTAAATGGATCATTGATTAATTAATCTATATGTGGATGTGGATAATTAATTAAGGTTGACCAATAAGGTGTTATTTGGTCTATAGAGTTATTAACTAGTGAGATATATGGACCTAGAGAGTCACACATATAAGGTCTATGAATGTTGGTGGATATAGACATAATTATGAGGGTTTTTTGTGAAAAACCTCATACCAAATGTCTATAAATAGGGGGAGAACGACCACAACTCAGGGTGCCCATGCAAGCCTTGTGAGAATTTTCTCCTTTCTTCTCTTTCTCTCTTGTTAAAGAACTTTGAAGAGGAGATCCAATCATATGGAGACTATGTGGATACCACTTGAGGCTAGACACTTGAATAGCTTCAACAACTCCTGTAAGGAAACATTGTAAGTATGTTTTCCGATTCATACTAGATGATAGGTTCACCTGTTTCTTGGTATCTTGGTGTTTTGAATATCCGATTCAATGGCTTTCTATGCATTTGATGTTTTGATCAAAATTTCGAAAGTTTATCGACATCATAACCCAACACTATGAAGTGCACCTTTCCCTTAGAGCTAGAAGATAGCAATGTTGTACCACCAAACGATGCAAGGGGGCAGGTATAGGTGATAGCAAAAGAGGAGCCCCAGTCGATACTCGGATAGTGGAAGAGAAGGTTTTGGCAACAATCAAAAGGTGAGCCTCGCTTAATATAGATCATCGGATCTAAGAGGAGGTTGAGTTGTCAAGGCCCACAATAAAGATAGAAATAGTAAGATCCTCTTGATAACAACGTTGAGTCATAAGATCGTCCTTATATGGCTGATACAGCTCCAATTATGTGAGAAGTCCACAAATGATGCCATAATATTCTTGAATGTGATGCCCTAATTGCTTCACATTGAACAATTGCTTGTATACCTCAAAGATATGAGAGATATTAGACTCATATCCATACATGCAAGCTCATTCATCCCAGATAGCTTTGGTTGGTGTAATGAGTTCCATAGGCTCACTAATAGAAGGAATAGCCAATTCGAGTAGCTATGCCATAATGACTTGATCCTCGATGAACCATGTTATATGAGTAGGATCCCCGAATGGGGGAGGGTTGTCAGTGAAAAGAGAGACGACGATGAATCTATAGTGTGAGTGTACAACTTCTTGTCGTGAGTATACCTGACATATGAGCAGACACCCCCCGAGTCAATGATCCTAGTGTTGGAAACTTTAGATTTCATCTAAGATTCATTAGTATAATCAGATACATAAAACAGAAGTAAACTCGTACTGAATTCATTGCATGATTCTTCATCTTTGAAGATTTCTTAATTAGAGAATAGTCTCTTGAATATCCCCAAGATAACCACTTGATCTCTAGAAGAAATAGGAATCTATCTAGAGGGTTATAAGCATTGGGTTACTCAAGTGGACTATGGCCTCCTATTTATAGAGAGTGAGGAGAGCTTAAGCCTCTAAATCATAATTAGTTAGCCTATTATTGACTATTAACTGATTTAATTGCCTCTACACATAAATAACCTCCACACACATAAATGAATATCTTAATCCCCTTTCTTTAACGTAATTGAATCATTTAATGAGATTAAATGATAACTAATCCAAAATAATCCATAACTATGTCCATTTAATAAAAATTTAACCTAACACCAAGAGCTAGCAGACCAAGAGACATAGTGTGTCTCGTTGAAGATAGTACATAAACTTTGAAGATAGTGGACAAATATATTTGTCGAAGAAGATGAGGAAGCAATGATCGGCTGCACTGCTTGGCTAGGAATAAAGATCAGTGGTAACGTCGAAGTAGGGGGCAATGTTGGTTGCATTGCCATAGTAGAATTAAGAACCGACTGGATTGCTAGAGTACAAGGCGGGACCGACTTGAATGCTTGGGGGCGGCATGACAGTAGGAGTAGGAGGAGGAGGAATGGGAAAATATTTTGATAGAGATTCCTCGTTCATCATAATCTTAAGGTGCCCCCAAATAAATAAGCTAGTGACCAGCTGGGAAATCAATAAGCATGACTGTGACGTGCCCCAAAATCAATCAGATAAATCATTCGTTTCTCCCTTATAAAGTCTCAAATAAAAAAATTTCAAAAGAAAACTTGAAGATATAAAAATTTTGTATACAATGAAATATAAAATCAATCTATTTCATTAAGTACACGAAGAGACGTGTATGAACAAAGATTCATCATGAGTTTTCTCTCGTAGAATGTAGTCTTTCCAAGAAATATTTGATTTATGTCATCAAAACAACATCAAATTGAATTGGCCTCCAAACAAAGTTTATAGATTATTAATATCTGCTTCCAATGATACCTAATAAGAAAATTTTCAAGCAATGAATAAAAGGGTATGAACTTTTGAAGATGATGCTCAAAAAACTAATGGTTTTCCAAAAAGAGTTAAGATTTAAGGTGTTAGGCCACCATTTACAAAGTTCTTTGGTTGAAATAGATGTTTTTCGATGCTTTTGAATATAATACAACAAGTTTTAAGTTGATCTCACCTCAAATGAGAAAGATAACCAATTCAAGCTTACTACAAGGAGAGGACCACCAGAGTAGCGGAGAGATGATGGGCAGACAACAACGGGAAGATACGGTGCTGCCATGAGGAACCCTAGGTTAGGGTTCTAATACCATGTGAAAAATGAAAATG
This sequence comes from Lemna minuta, assembly GCA_024174645.1. Classification (NCBI taxonomy): domain Eukaryota; kingdom Viridiplantae; phylum Streptophyta; class Magnoliopsida; order Alismatales; family Araceae; genus Lemna; species Lemna minuta. The sequence goes on from CM044112.1 coordinate 12,008,037, forward strand.
GGATAATGATCTTGACTGAGGAAAAGAAGAGAGGAGAAGAGAGACATATAGGGGAGAGTAGAGAGATTAGCAAATCTAGAATTATAGAAGTGTCATTTCAGCCCATATACACTCACATCACTTATATTATTCAAAATATTAATTCATGATATAGTAGATGTGATGGTATCATCAAGATTTTACTAGACTGAAATAAGAGTAATTTAGGCGTTTATGATTACTTTTTATGCTCTTATAAGTCCCAGCCGCTTGGACTGAAAGAGGTTTGATAAATTGCTTCTAACATTTGTGCGCAAGATGATTATGCTCGCACATAATGAGGACATGGCGAAAAACAGTTGCAGTTGCACCCACGAGGAGGACCACTACCATCATAGTGGTGAGAGAGACTGCCATCGCGAGCCCAAGGAGTAGAGATTGTCATAGCTAAGGGAGGAATCGTATCTCTTCGAACGAAAGAGAGAGGGAAGGCATACTTGTAGTGACCTAAAAGAGCAATAGAGATAATGGTAGTGAGGTTAGGTACATGGTCACTAGACAAAAGAGAGCCATTAATCTGGGACACAATAGAAGGATGAAGCCCACTAGATAGATGCCAACATAGAGTTCTTCATGATAACGCTTCAGCGTCACAAGGTCTATAGTGGGGGGGCTAATAAAAGTCAACCTCCTGAAGCAAGGCCATCAAGTGACCAAAGTGAACCTGAAGAGAGAGATTGCCTTATTTACATGTGAGAAGGGACTTGAGGATCTCTATTGCATGACTAATGTTTATCTAGTAGGCGTATATCGTCTCAAGGGTTTTCCAGAGGGAGCACACCAGCTTGATGCACACGAGAGACTCGGTGACGCTTCGATCGATGTTGTGAAGCATCAAAGTGATAATGGCCGAGTCAAATTGCAACCAAAAGGCATAAGAGGGGTCACAAAGCGGTGGAGGTTTGATTATGAGATGATAAAGAAGACTGTGAAACTCAAGAAAAATCACAATATTAGAAGCCCTTGTCGCATGACTATGGACATTAGAATTGTAGACATGTCGAATAAGTTATGTCGTGATCGAAAGACGAGGCACGAAAGTTAGTGAAGTAAGGAGCATTATAGGTGGGAAAATCACCAGAATATTGGCTCGAGATGTTGAGAGGCAACGAATTATTCGCACTCACACCCAAAGAGGGTATAGAGGATGTAGAATCCCCAAATGATGTCATAGATTGTTGGTTAAGATCTAATGACATGCTAGGGTGATGAATGTAGGTGCGAACAAATGTGCCATCCCGAGAGAAGCAACAGACAATGCTAAGAGAGCATGAGCTGCTATGTGGCAAACAAAGCAAAGCGCCAATAGAGTAGAGCAGTGGGTGGCACGAAGCGAAGGGATGAAGGGGCATGAAGAGTCACACGTTGCAGAGAAGAACTCTACACAAAGCGTAGGATGTCGCAGAGCGACAAGTCAACATAGCGTTAGATTGAGTCGAGCAACAGATAACACATGTTGGGTCGATAACACCATCAATGCTAGACAGTGGCAACAGCTAGAGCCAACGATGGAGAGGAGATTGTGCCTGAGACGGAGGAGGCATCGCGCCAAAAAAGACAAATATAGCAGCCAATGAAGATGTTGGTAATGGCAGCAACAATGAGAGAAGTTATGGCTATGATATCATATTGACGGTGAGAGCAAGAAACCCTAGAATTATATATAGAAAAGAGAGTACATAAGTCCTTATACATAAAGTGAAGATTAGGGGCCCTAAATGGGTCGGGATCTAATATCATCATTAGCTAGTCTTCGACCCACCTTTCATGCATTTGACACATTGATTGCTTTTGCATCAATACTTGAGACATATTCAGGCTTTTTAGGAGATGATAAAGCTGATCTTTGGTTTACTTAATGATTTATGGGCATAATTTTAATAAAAAACACATAATTTCCTCACTCACTTTCACAAAGAATGAAAAAAAAAAAATACACATGGAACTCTAGCTTTGAGATAAAAGTTATGAGAAGATAGAATTATAGGGAGGAAGATAGAAAATTCAAGAACCAATGGTAAGCATGAGTGAATAGAAATGTGACTTGCAGTAGATTATATAGATTCTTTTGATTCAGATATATAGATAATAAATGAGAGAAAAAGATTAATAGAATGGAAATGTTGATGGATGAAAGTATGGATGGATAAAGAAATAAATGTTGAAATTGGGGGTATCCGTGATGATTTAGATGTAGAGATGGATGATAGTTACACCTTTTATAAATTAATGTACCAATATTGATGAAATCTGGTGCAAGTATCTTGAAGTGAGAGTAAAAGTGGAGGGGAACCTTTATTCCCCATGTACTGCAGGAATTGATGATTTGGTGCTACCAGACAAGTAGTTTCTCCTGAACCAACTTTCACATTTTTCCCTCAAAGACACTCCTATTTTCTTATGGGATTATTTTTTTACAGCATGATTGATAATTGCTGATTGTTCACCACAATCTGTAGTTGACGATCGGGTCCAGCAAACTTCCAGATAGGGTTTGGCCTTAAATCCCAACCATTCAGCTACTTGAGCCTGGCCTGGTGCTATTGGGCCTCCAGCTCTAAATTCTCATCAATACAGGCCAATCTGCCAGTCTGCAACTCAAGCCCATCAATTGTCTGTATTGAGCAATTAAACATACAACTATTTCAGAATTTAAAGGATGATCTTTCTCTCAATCATCTTGAGGCTTTCTTGACCTACTGCATAACCAGATTCACTTAGACCTATTGCACATTCTCTTAGACTAGTAAGTCTACTTCACTGATGGTAAGGAGTACTATTCCACAACGGGCTATTCAAAGCCCATATGATCTAGTTCGACTCCTTTTATTCAAGTCTGCCTAGTCCTTATGGCCCAACAAGTGGGAGGCTCGTGATCGGCCCAGTAAGAAGCCCATACAAAGAATACTCAAGGGCCAAAAATCGAAGCAGATTCGACTCTTGACCCCCTAGAACTTATGTTTAGTTCAGTCACTTTCTTCCTTATGTATTCTGTTCTCCCCCTCCTACTGAATCTGTCCTCATCTTCCGGCAGAATTGAGAGTTCCTTGCAGTTATTTGTCTCCCGCATGGAGCACAATCTTATCCTTATCATTGTGGAAATGGCTACCTTAAGTGCAACTCGATAGATCCCAACGCGGGATCCTATCATCTTCTGATCCATCCTCGTTCGTTGACTCGCTCAAAATTCAGATGGAACACGATAAAGCCAATTAACCAGACCTGAGAGTTGACTCTGAATCTCAAGGAGATGCTAACGAATATCATAGATTTCACCATCACAAGTCCACAGGTAAACACAAGACTGCAGGACTAAAAAGAAGAAAGAAAATAGAGTAATTGGTTTGCACAGAGTCTAAGGAACAACGCACCATCCCTGCACTCCTACAACTCATCTCTGATCTTGGAGTTCTCCGAGATGAACGATGCGAACGCCCTGATGATCGATTCATAGATTTTGATCCCTTTGAGATACTCAGATTTGCCCAGATACTGCCGACGAAGAACACGAAGAACACTAAGTTTTGAATAAAAGAAGACAAGTGAGTTATCGAGTGCAAACCTCGTCATGGCCATGGAGGAGACTCGGAGTATTCGCTATTGGAGAGAACCCAATTGCTGGGAGACCAAGTTGACGGAAAAACCTCGCATCTGTTGAAGCGGGGAAGATCTCCGGCTTGCTGAGCTGACCACCGGCGTCCCTCACAGCACTCTCAAGTAGGCCCCACCAAGGGTTAGACTGGTCAACGGGAGTGATGGCAGGCTTTCCATAGTTGTCAAGCACTGGCACCTTCGATTTAAACTGATGAACTCGGGAAAGGATCACGCATGAGTCTCGATGGGGATCGATTGATAATTGATCAAAGAGCACGGTAAGTTCGTGGGTTTTACTTCGAAAGTCATGTTGCGCGCGGAAGGAGCCCATTCCTCGCTGATCCTTCTCGTCAAGGCTTCGGTATCTGCAGTTGGTGGAACCCTAATGTCAAGACCCACCTCTGCTTCAGACGGCTGCAAATTCATCACGAAGCCCTGAGAAGTAGAAGAAAAAAATAATAAAAATTAGGATGATAGACAAAAACAGAGAAGACGAGGATGAGAAACTCAACAGTAGGACTTGGAGTTCCGGCTTTCAGGTACACCATATTAACTGAAATCACCTTCCCCTCAGCCTTTTCCCCGGACGTCAGCAGGTGGATCTGCGATGCTCTAAACCTCCTAATAACCTCCATACTCTTTACGATATTCTCCATGGCGCTGTTGTCGTACAATTTAGCCCCATGGCCAGGAGCCCCAAATGCCTTAATAACAGTCCACCAAGGACTCCTCTCCCCGTGAAACACTCTATATTCTTTGGCAGGAGATGGTAGACCCTCGTCCAGCACAAAACCGACTCTTATTTCCCTAAATTTATCTGAAGCAACAAACGCCCCAGCACCGTCCTGCCCTCCGATCTCTTCGTCCGGAACAAACGACAAGTAAACCGTCCGATCGGGGACGAAACCGGTGGCCCGGAGCCGTCGGATCGCCTCGAGATACTGAATCCCAACAGATTTCATGTCCTGCGAACCGCGCGCGAAGATTCGTTCCGTCTCGGGATCGATAGAAGCCGAAAAAGGGGGGAAACTCCACTTGTGCGATTCCACCGGGACGACATCGGTGTGAGAATTGAGGAGAACTGACGGGAGGCTGGCATCTCTCCCTTTCCACTTGAGAAGGATTAGGGGCTTTCCTGCCACAAACTCAATTACCTCGGAATCGAGATCGAGCTCTTCTGCGAGAGCGAGGATGAAGTCGACCGCTCCGGCGTAATCCGGCGATGGTTGCGCCGTGTTGATCCGGAGGTACTGCTGGAATCTGGTGATCGCAGCTCCATCCTCTGTACTGTCTGCTACGGCAACCGTCACTAGCAGAGAGAACAGGAGCATACCGCGGAAGTAGAGCTCCATGGCCGATGATCAGTGGTCTGTGGCTCCAGAATGTTAGAGTTGTATCCGTTTCCTTCTTAAATGGGCTTTTATTGGGCCTATAAAGGGAGAGAATTCTAAGCGCGAGTCAACCGGCCGCCACGTGGCGCGTAGTTCTAGGAATTTCGTTTCTAATTGCATGAATTTCCGTTAACGTTAGGAGGGAAAGGATGATTCCTTTCCGCTGATTGGTGGGGTTTCCGCGTTTAACACTCTGTGGGGCCCGCCACGCTTCGAGAGCCCGTAAAATCAGATCCGATGACCGGATTCGCCCGCACAAGGGTAAAGACGTAATTAGCGAGTAAAACCGCCATTAAATCTTTTTCTGTCTCTCTAGTCCCGTATATCTCGCCCGCTGTGGGTTTTTCGCCCCTCTCTTTCCTCTTAAATCTTCCCTCGAAGGTTCGAGGAACCGCCATGATCCAGAAAACCAGCAACTCCTCTACGGAAGATCGGAACACCTGATTGACTTCGGCCGCCATCCTCGTCCTCTCCTTTTTCCATCGCTCCTTTGGGTCCGTCCACCGATTCTTCCCTTCGATGGAAGGTAAGATGAAGAAGCTAGCGCTATGGCACACGAAGACGTTCAGGCCGATTCTGGATCACAACGATTTGGAGCCTCTCATGGCAGTTCTAGGTTTCGTGGCGCTTCCCGTTCAATCGCCGTCCGGTAAGAACGCCTGGAAGGAATACGCCTTCCACGCCATGCGGGGCCCGCAGGAAGACGTTGACGAGCGGTGCTACCTTCTTGGCGAACAGTTACGAGGAGAGAGAGAGGATCGCGAGGAGGAAGAGAATCCTCTGAAGCTGCCTCTGGAGCATCCCGTTCGTCCGCGCCTTCCTTTCCCGAGAATCGACGGCCTGCATATTATCACCTACAACACCTTCGTCGACGCCGTCGCGTTCCACATCGGCGCGGACAAGGTCCCCGATCATTTCCATGTCAGGTGCGTCTCCTCGCGACTCCTGCACCATCGTTATCTCCGGCGACCATCCTGCAGAAAATGCTCTTTTCAAAATATTTACTATTTTGCCGCTCAACATTTTTTGTGTGCAGGAGCCTGCCTATTCATCGGGTCCACGACCGAGTGTTTGACAAGACATTCCGGCGAATGGGGGATGATCGCGGACGAATGGGCGAGGAAAAAATGCTGGTCTACAGAGACGGGACGATCGATCAAGCCACTCTGTATGCTCCCCTCATCGCGGCAGCACTCCCCATCCCCGTTCAACCTGCGACGGCAATCCCGACGTGTATGGTATCGCTCAAGGAAATCTTGCCCCCCGCGAAACACATCGCCGTCTAGGTCGAGAATTCCTGGTATAAACGAGCGTCCCAATTTTGTTACCGAACCCTTCTATTTTTAAATTTAAATGAATGTTCGAGTAAAAGTTCCTCAACCCGTTGACTTTGACCACTGAAGGATCTGTGGGTTCCCCTCAAAGCAGAAGGTTTTTGGAAACTACAGAACGTTTGAGAGAATGCGCCGGTTAGCGCAAAAGTTCTCGTCTGTAGCGTAATTGGTCAACTCTCCCTGTTTGACCTGTCAGCGTCATCTCCCTTTTGCCACCGGGCCTTTTATTTTCGAAATTGGGGCGCTTCGGAAGGTCCGGAGGAAACCTAAAATCGTCCCCGGAGAGCTGGAGGGCATAATGGTCACCTAAAAAGATTTTTCTCTATCATCCCCTTGCCAACTGCGGAATAAATAAATGGCTTTCATAGACTGATGGGACAGAAATCTCATATGATTCCTTAAGATTATAAGTTCTATAGCGAATATTGATAGGTCGCAAGGGGAAGACTGCGGAGGCGGCGGGAAAAGATGCATCTCAGCGAGAACGAGGGAATCGAGGGCGCCACCTTCCTGGTGACAGGGGGGCTAGGGTTCGTCGGTGCCGCCCTCTGTAAGGAGCTCATACGACGGGGAGCGGCGGAGGTTCGTTCACTCGATATCCGCCGAGAATCTCCATGGTCCATCGATCTTCGCTGTTCCGGCGTTCAATGCATCCAAGGTCAGTCCGGTTATATCTGTCCTCCTGGATGAGTGCAGATCTACATGGAAACCCAAGTAGATCTAAGAATATAGGCGTTGCCCCCAATCAAAATTAAACCCAAGGAATTACCATTGAAAGAAACTGCGTGGCAGGTGACGTGAGATGCAAGAAAGACGTGGATAGGGCTCTGCGCGGAGTTGACTGCGTGTTCCACCTCGCATCTTACGGGATGTCAGGGAAAGAGATGCTCCAAGCGGGGCGCACGGATTCGGTAAACATCGACGGAACGTGCAACATTCTCGAAGGATGCCACGAGAGCGGAGTGAGCCGCCTCGTCCACGTCAGCACCTATAACGTGGTCTTCGGCGGCCAGGAAATTGTCAATGGAAACGAATCTCTGCCTTACTTTCCCATAGAAGATCACGTCGATCCGTACGGCCGAAGTAAATCGCTTGCAGAGCAGCTCGTCCTCAGGAGCAACGGCCGCGCTTCCAAGTATGACAATTCAGCTAGAAATTATCTCCCTCATTTTAGCCATAGCTAAAATTCGCGATTCAGGAAGAAGAAAGGATCATGTCTCTACACCTGCGCTGTTCGTCCAGCTGCTATCTACGGACCAGGGGAAGAGAGACACTTACCGAGGATACTTAGTCTCGCGAAGAACGGCTTTCTACTCTTCAAAGTAGGTCAACCAAACGTGAAAACGGACTGGATCTACGTGGATAACCTCGTACTTGCTTTAATACTAGCGAGCATGGGGCTGCTAGATGACTTATCCCGCCAGAAAAGTCAACCAGTGGCCGCCGGGAAACCGTATTTCGTCTCCGACGGTACATAATTAGGCTCCTCAGAAATTTCTTCATGAATAAATTTCAGTAACTTGGACTTAATCTTTCAGGTTCCCCTGTAAACACCTTTGATTTCATTGGTCAGCTGCTTCGGAGTCTTGATTATGACTCGCCGACGAAGACTGTGCCCGTCCACCAGGCGATGTTGATCGCTCGCTTTTTCTCTTTCTTCTATTCTCTGATGCTTCCTTGGATACGTAGTCGCTGGCTCCCGCAGCCCTTTCTTCTTCCTGCAGAGGTTCTTAAGGTGAGTTGCTTCGTCGTCTTTTATCACTATGACCTGCAATCTGAGTTAACTTGTTGGCCAGGTTGGAGTTACCCACTACTTCTCGAACTTAAGGGCAAAAGAAGAGCTCGGATACGTTCCAATGGTAACTCCACAAGAGGGAATGGCGGCCACAATCTCGTACTGGAAGGAGAAGAAGACAAAGAAGGTGGCAGGGCCAGGAATACGCTCGTGGACTTTCTGTGTGATCGGAATGAGCCTGATATTTTACACCGCCTTTATGCCTCCGTGCCGGCCTCTGGCGTGGGTGTATGCCTTCAACATGTTCGTCTTTAGATCGGTGGGGATGGTCCGCGTTGTCGCCGTCGCCTCGGGTGCTTTGCACGTCGCTGAAGCCGTCTACGCCTGGCGCCTGGCCAAGATAGTGGATCCAGAAAACTCCGCGACCTGGTTCTGGCAAACTCTTGCCCTGGGGATTTTCTCTTTGCGCTTTATGCCGAAGGAGCGTCCGACCACGTGACTCTCTCTCACACACACCCACACTCTCTCTCTCTCACACACTCTCCCCTTCACAAAAAGAACAAATAACTGGGCTTCTCCCGGTGAGTCGGTGTAAAAGTTGTCTTTGCAGGGTATGTTTTTCTACCATTCCTCTCGACCTCTGCAAGGGTGTGTGGGCCGTGAGGCAGTGGCGGGGTTCTGGTACCATCGGGTGAGGCCCGTGAGCCTGGCCCGGGCGGGTATCCCCGCGCGGGAGTCTGGCGGCGGTGGTGCCCGTCTTTTGAGCAGCTTTTGAGCGGCGAAAACGGACTCCTCCATCCCCATAACAGAAAGCACGCGGCCGCCTCGAATGTGAGAATTGCAGACCGCAGTAGAAGAGAGAGTGACTGAGAGAAGGGGAAGACAGTTTCTTCCTATGTGCCATCTTCAGTCCGTCTATGCCCACTTCTTCTTCCTCCTTTGTTTGGCGTCGTCTTTGCCCGCTAACGGCAGAGCAACAGCGGCGAACGGAGAGTGGAGTTCTGGCTTCACCACAGCGACCTATTTCGAGGAACCGCCTACCGGCCATGCTACTGGGGCTTGCGGCTATGCCGACCCCTTCAGCCGGAGTGTCGCAGCAGTAAGCGGCGTCATCTTCAACCGCGGTCGCGCCTGCGGCAGATGCTACGAGCTCAGGTGCGTCGATCACATCCTCTGGTGCCGTCCTGGGAGTCCCTTAATCGTCGTCACTGCCGGAGACTTCTGCCCTCCCAACTACGGCCTCTCCGCTGACTCCGGCGGCTGGTGCAACTTCCCGTCCGAGCACTTCCAGCTATCTCCGTCTTCCTTCTTCTCTATAGCCGAAAAGCCAGCGGATCTCGTCCCCATCCAGTACAGAAGGTAGCAGAACTTTCTTCCTTCTCTCTTTTTAGGGATTCGCATTAGGGTTTTGCTGCATGCAGAGTCGCATGTGAGAGACGTGGCGGGGTGAGGTTCACGATGAGCGGGAGCCAGACGGCCGCTTTCTTCCAGGTTCTGATATGGAACGTGGGCTCGGACGGGGAGATCGCTGCAGTCAAAGTAAAGGGCTCGAGAACAGGGTGGATCTCCATGGCCAGGAACTGGGGGCAGAACTGGCACGCCGCAGCAATTCTCGCCGGTCAACCGCTCTCCTTCGAGTTGACCACTGCCGCCGGGGAAACCCTAATCCTCTACGACGTCGCTCCCGCGGACTGGACGCCTGGCCAGACCTTCGAGACGAAGAACCAGTTCCATTAACAATTACAATTACCAACGAGTCTAAATGCTAAAACAGTCTCTCTCTCCCCCCCCCCTTCCTCTCTATCTATCACTATCTTTGGTTGGAGCCTTCCATTTCATTTCCAGATTATGGTGGGCATGGCGGACTGGGTGCCGTTGTTGTAGCTCTGAGGAGGGGGTGACTCGCTAGGCGTTTCCCGCGACGGCGGGCTAGCAGCTGCGCCAGGGCTGAGGTTGCCAGCGGGAGCGGGTGGTGGCGGTGGCGGCGCCGCCTCAAGGAGGTTCGCCGGCTTCAAAGCCTCCTTCCGTGCCCCTCCGTCAGCGATGAAGCTCCCCACTACCACCTGCATAGTCGTAGACCAAACATTTCATAAAGTTATAATAAGGCAACATGGCCATCCGGGCGGCGTGGAGTTGACCTGGATGGGCGACGCCGCCGTCAACTGTCCTGCCACGCCGCCGCCGAGAACTCGACCATCCGGGCCGGCCAAAGACACGCTCATCCCGCCAGTTCGACTTCGTTGACCACCGCTCTCAGAGAGAAGGAAAGACCCGGTGAGCGACAAGATCTCGAACCGTCCCTGCAGATGACGAAAAGCAAATCAGTCCAGGAGAACCAGGGTCCGGTAAGACCAGACGAAGGTCAACGGATCAACCTCGTAAGTGACCGTTCCTCCGGACATGGCGGCCTGCCTGAGAGTGACGTTGGATATTGAACCGTTCGCCGTCAGAATGCAGACCGCTCGGGGGCCGTGCTGCGAAAAAGACATGATCTTCGATGCCACGTCCTGAAAAATGAAATCATATTTTTTTTAGAGCAATAACATAATCAGTTAGTATCAGATTAGATTCAATCTTCAAAGTAAACAGTTCATTCTGCAATTTAACATGAGAAAACGATCGAACTGGGGGAGATTTGAATATTATCTTTCCGGAAATTCGAATATCGGAGTCTTAACAAAAATACGAGGCCGATTAATGGCAAATCAGACCAGGAAGACACACAGAAAGAACGAGGAACCACGAGGAAATGTTCACCCAACAAAAATTTCTGCGCTAAATTATTCTAACCTCTCCGGCCTTCACCGTAATAACATGAGGCGTAAACCCAATGCCAGCCGACCCTGCAAGAAATAAGCACGATAAAACCATATCTTTAATAAATATTCAATTTATATCAAAAAAAGAAAATTTTCCAGAACAAAAACCAAACAGCATTAGTCATTCAGAGCTCGTGGACTCACCAAGAGCTGCCATCTGCTGCTTCCTACCGGAACCCGGCGGCCGTCCTCTCGCCTTCTTCATGCCCGGAGAAGATCCGGAGAGAGGTGAAAGCGGCGATCCCGCGCTCTGTCCAGACAGAGGAGAAAGCGCCAGAGCCATTGTGCCGTCAGGCCCGTACTTCCTTGGCCGCCCTCTCTTCTTCTTCAGCGGTTGCTCCATCGCTCCCATCGGCAACCCTTGGATCGGCACAACCGCAGCGCCGCCGTCACTTCCGGCGGAGCTGCCGCCGCTCTGGAATGCCGCCGGGGCCACACTCAACGGCTTGTAGATCGCGGTGCCTTCCGGCGTGAACGCTAGCCGCACGTTCTGGAGGATCGACGGCTGCGATTGCGCCGGGCTCGCTTGCGATCCCATTCCGAAACTCTCCCGCGGCGGGCCTCCCTGCTCGGATTTAACTTCCATGCCCAACAAACTGAAATCAGAAACCCTAACTCAGCAAGCAGGTGACTTAGAGGTTCCCGTATCGAGGATCGCGAGAGCGAGTGAAGAAACGGAGGAAAGAACTCGAAACCCTAAAACGGTTATAATGCGCGGCCTCGACGGAGATCCGTGTCGCGAATCTGAGAGCAGCTCACCGCCGGAACTCCGATCTGGCGATGGAAATCTTCTTTTCCTCGCAGTGTCTCAGAGCATCCAAGAAAATCGCTAGGTGAAAGAAAGAAGAAAAAATATTTTCTTGGCAAAACCCTGAACATGTAAGGAAGAATTCAAGAAATTAATCCGAGGGTAGGGAAAAGCAGGTTTATTTCCATCTCTGCCTACCCTTCACCGACCAAGGAAATTCCGTTGGGGCTCGCCTTTTTCTGATTTTTCGGGCGACCGTAATTGCCCTTCACGTCTTTCCCACCGAGTCGGGCCCTTTATCAAATACAAACAAAGTAATTTAACAGACAAGGGGGAACAGGGTAATTACTCCCCACCCTTTCTCTCTCTATCTCTACCGTTCTACGACCCTTTCTCTCTCTAGCCCTCATCTCTCTTTTCGCCTTTGCTCCTGCCATTTTTCTATCTTCGGAAAAAAAATAGCTCGAAGTTGCCGCCCACCGGATTATTTTAAACTTATGAAGCGGCCCCCGGGACTTCAAATCCGACGGCCTTTATTGGCATGGAGGGGTCGACGAGGACCGACTGTAATGCGCTTCCCGCTCGCATAGCAAATACCGCCTTTACCCCTGCGACAGAAAGCGCAGTGAGTCAATGATGGGTTAAACTACGGTGGTGGTGGATGTAGAACTAAATGGGCCGTCACAGGGCCCAGCCTGGGCCGCTTCAAAGACAATTAGATAACGGATAGCCGTGAAGGAGCTGGGGAGTGGTAAAGAGAAGGCACCAACAGCATTTTCCATTCTTGCATCTGGCCTTCTAAAAGGGCCGGCCCATTAGCATTCTTGCCTCCCCTGTTGAGCTTCATCCTCCTATCACAAAGAGCTTTTTCACAACCGTTGCCGAACGAGGTACAGATGTGCAAGGAAAACATTTGAGGGGGTCTGTTTATAGAAAATTACAATCTTGATTCTCAAACGGTTAGATCTCGGCCGTCAGATTACCGCCGACTTTCCCATCATTCAAATTTCGAAGGAGAGAGCCGTTATGTCCCCAACGGTCTCCTTGTAAAGGAGTACACCTTCGCCCATAGCGCAATCTTCTTTCATTGGCAAACGAGGAAAGGAGCGAAGAGGACGACAAGAGACAGATGGGCGGAGAAAGAGTCATGGATCTCTACGAGAAGCTGGAGAAAGTCGGAGAAGGAACCTACGGGAAGGTCTACCGAGCAAGAGAGCGAGCTACAGGAAAGATCGTGGCTCTCAAGAAGACTCGTCTTCCCGAGGACGACGAGGGCGTCCCGCCCACCACTCTCCGCGAAGTATCCCTTCTCCGGATGCTGTCGATCGATTCTCACGTAGTCAGGTACCCGATCAATCGATCGATTTCCCCTCGATCTTGACGATTCCCTTGCGTGAAACCTGAAATTCCACGCAGATTGCTGGATCTCAAGCAGGGGAAGAACAAAGAAGGGCAGACGATTCTGTATCTCGTATTCGAGTACATGGACACCGATCTTCGCAAGTACATCAAGATGATGCGCCATCAGAGGACCCCGATTCCTCATAAAACCCTCAAGGTAAAATTTCAGTTACGTCAACTTCAAGATTCAGGGTTAACTGAATGCATGTGTCTATTTTTACAGAGTCTGATGTACCAGCTTTGCAAGGGCGTTGCTTTCTGTCATGGTCACGGAGTCATGCACAGGTAATGTCTGTTCTTTCCGTTTTTTACCCTAAACTCTTTGCAGATTTGAAGATCGAATTGATTCATTTCAGGGACCTGAAGCCGCACAATCTTCTCATGGACCTGAAGACGATGAAGCTCAAGATCGCAGATCTCGGGCTCAGCCGCGCGTTCACTATTCCCATTAAAAAATACACGCACGAGGTAAATTCCACTTCTTAATCCGCTCAGATAATTATCAATCGTGGTCATCGACATTCGTTGAGGTATTTTCAGATCTTGACTTTGTGGTATAGAGCTCCGGAGGTGCTTCTAGGAGCAACCCACTACTCCACACCCGTTGATATTTGGTCCGTGGGTTGCATATTTGGTAAGGAGATTATTCTAGTGAGAGAAAATGAGAGGAACGGAACACCAACAAGCTTTCTCTCTCGTGTTTATGCAGCTGAATTAGCGACCACTGAAGCACTCTTCACCGGAGACTCCGAACTTCAACAACTGCTCCACATCTTCAAGTGGGTTTCTTCTACCTCAAAATAAATTCTCGGATCTTGACCTAAAAAATTAGTACTCTGGCAGGCTTCTGGGAACGCCGAATGAAGAGATGTGGCCAGGTGTCAGCAAATTGCCGAACTGGCATGAGTATCCCCAGTGGAGCCCTAAATGTATCTCGTCGGCAGTTCCAAATCTGGAACCTGAAGGCCAGAATCTTCTCGCTGTAAGTGTCTGCTTCCTTCTTTTATGTGGGTGAAAGCCCCTGACGCATCTTTATGGATGAATTCTGTGCTGCAGATGATGCTAAGGTATGAGCCCTCCAAGAGAATTTCGGCGAAGAAGGCGCTGGACCATCCATACTTCGATGATTTGGATAAAACAAACCTTTGAGAATTTCTATGTCTGAGTGAAAGGCGTGCTGCTGTGCTTCTCTCGAGCAGTTTCAGTCTTTTCTTCCATCTGTAATGGAAGACTAGGGTTTAATTGAAATGGAATGACGCTCTCTCTCGCGCTAACTGATTCATGATTCATAGATTTCAACCCATGCATGAATTTTAATGAGAAAAAGATCTTCGCAACAAAAAACATAACTTTATTTAATCTCAGGTTTTACTACTGAGGAGAGAGAGAGAGAGAGAGAGGGAGGAGAAATAATCTTTTTGTTTAAAAATCTTTCATGACATATTGCCCAATAGTGGCAAATATATAAACGGGCCGCAACCCTGTCAATTGAAGATCAATTGTACAAATAAACCCTAGTCTATATCTTCTATACTACTACATAGAAAACAATAATGGCGTCCTCATGCTTAGGAGTGCACATCTAATAATCCCTACTTTGCCAATATCTTGAAATTGCTATGTGAGTATATCCCCCATCGGATACACGCGAGTTGATCTGGCATGTCCATATAAGATGTTCATATCAAGTCGGTTTCAAGCTTTTCCACTATGATGGCATGAACACAAAGATGATTAAATTTCAAGTCTAATGAAGAAACTCTCAATAAAATAAACTTTTAAGGTGTAGGGATATCATAAAACTTTTATAAAAATTATGTAGCCCGCAAGCCAATCACACTTTCATCTTCCATTTATATTCATTAAAATAAACTTTTATTCATTGTCATTCTTGTGTGATGTTTGCAACGAAGTCCATGAACATATGCAATGATCAATTGAATTATGATGAGATCATAATATAGTGATCACTGGTCTTTAAATATATGTTTTAAATATTCTTATTCGTGAGATATTCGAAAAGGATATCGAATTATCCAAAAAGAATAACACTATCTGGTCTAACTCATATGATGAGTATGGTTGATTTTGTGGCTATCGGTGTAGAGACACTAAGGATAGATAGTGGGTGCTCTTTGGAGAAAGAGTTCATTAAATTTATCCATATGAATCCCTGAATGGTATTATGTCAAACAATTAATCATGTTGATTCATGTCATGATTGTGTACGTAGTCTTTTGACTTGTGGGTGAATGATCATGTTTTGACTATGACTTATGATCTCCTAACCACGGGATCTCTCAAACATCATAGATTGGATATGACATGAAGTCCTCGAAGGTGATTAAGTGGTCAAGATAGGATCATATGCCCTCGGTATATGAAGAGATCGACTCAAGGAATGAGATGCGGTAAAATCCTTGGCCAAGGTAGAGGAAATATTAGAGAAGTTGTTCTAGATGATTTCCTACTCGCATAAATACTAAATTGAGTGGCCGATTAGGGTTTGAAAATTAATCATACCTTAAATCATTCATAAATCTAGTGCGGATGAAAGATTATACGTACACAGTAACTGATGGCAGCAAGGTTCCATGAAAGAGTTATGATATACTTTATATCTCCTAGAGCACGTGGTGTAGCTTGACACCCACCGGCTAGCAATTCAACTTGTCTAGGTTAAATCAATCCTTAGCTAATTAATTTATATCTTGATATAATTAATTAATAAGAAAGACCAATAAGTGTTATTTGGTCGATACAGTCATTAACTGGCGGGATATATGAATCTAGAGGGTCACACACATAAGGTCAATGGACCTCGGTGGATATAGACATAATAATAAAGGTTTTTATGAAAATTTAAAATTCCTAAAGTCTATAAATAGAGTGAGAATGACCATAATAGAGGTTTCCATGTAAGCCTAGCAGAAGTTATCCCCTCTCTTCTCTTCCTCTCATGGTGACGAGTGTTCAAGAAGAAATTTGATCGTCTGGAGACTGTGTGAATACCGCTAGAGGTCGAACGCTTGAACAGTTGAAGAACTCTTTTAAATGATCCTTGTAAGTATGAATTTTATTCTACTATATATAATAGGATCATCTAGAATGGATGATAAACATCATCTAGAATAGATTATAAGATCATCTATTTTTGGTACTTCAACTTTGTTGAATGTTTTGATTCAACATCTTCCGCTGCAATTATTATTTTTGTTAAAATTTGGAGAGTTTGTCAAGCCCAATATCCCAATAAATATAAGATACTTTTTAATGATATTAGTTGAGAGTTTGACTATAAGATGGATTTCTATAAGAAAGAATTTTTAAACCTTAGCAATTACCATTTTTTTGGTGACATCATGCATTATTATCACAACTTAAGCCAAACGATCAAGGCTTATAGCCATTGGAGATAATGTGTAAACTTCCTAAGTCTTGATTGTTTGGGAGTATATCATTGTGTTATGATGTTTGCCATTGTGTTTGTGTCGATGGTGAAGAAATCAAAAAACTTAGAAATGTGTATTATCAAGAAAGTGAATACATGAGTTTAAACAGAAGAAGAGAGGGATAGTGATGGATATTATGTGGCTTATAATCCAATCACACTTCCATGTATTTCATTTATTTTTATTAAAATAAAATTTATTCATTGTCATTTTTATGTGATACTTGTAATAAAGTCCATAAGCATATGTAATGACTAAGTTAATGGATATAATGTAGCGTATAAGCTAATAATACTTCCATGTATCTCGTCTATGTTTATTGAAATGAAATTTATTCATTGTCATTTTTGTTTGATAGTTGTAACGAACTCTATGAGAATATGTAATGACTAAATAAATTATCATGAGATCATTATATAGTGATTGCTAGTATTTAAATATATGTTCTAAACACTTATTTGTGAGATATTCGAGAAGGACATTAAATTATCTTGAAAGAATAGCTTTATTTGATTCAACTCATATGATAAGTATGACCGATGCTACAACCATCAATATAGAAACACTAAGGATATATAGTAGGTGCTCTTTAGAAAAAGAGCTCGCTCAATTGATCCGAAAGAATCCCTGAATAGTATTTTACCTAACTATCAATCATATTGATTCATGTCATGGTTGTAGTCCTTTGACTTGAGACACCAAAGAAATCTTATAGATGGATGACCCAGTTTTGATTATGACTAGGAATCTTAAAAAATTCCTAGTCATGTTATCTCTAAAATGTCATATATTCATCTAGATAGGACATGAAGTCCTTGAAGATAATTATGTAGTCAAGATGAGATTGTCTGCCCTTGGTATTTGAGGAGATATATAAGGACTGAGATGTGGTAAAATCTTTCACCAAGGTAGTGGAAATATCAGAGAAGGAACTCCCAATAATTTCCTCTGCGCATCAATACTAACTTGAGTGTCTGATTAGAGTTTGACAATTGATCATACCCTAAGTCATTCATTAGTCTTGTGTGGAGGAAAGATTATACGTATATGATGACCAATGATGACAAGGTTCCATAAGTGAGTCCTAATATATTTCATATCTCTTAGATTACGTGGTGTAACTTGGCACCTAACGGGTTGGCAACTCAATTTATCGATTGGGTAAAATTGATCTTTAATTAATCTATACATTGATGTAGATAATTAATAAAGATTGACCAATAAGATATTCTTGGGTCAATAGAGTTATTAACTAGTGAGATATATGAACCTAGAGGGTCATACACATAATGTCTATGAATGTTGGTAGATATAGACATAACCATGAGGATTTTTATAAAAAAATTGGCATACCAAATGTATATAAATAGGGAGAGAACAACCACAACTCAAGGTGCCCATGCAAACATTATGGGGATTCTCTCTTTCCTTATCTTTCTCTCTTGGTGAAGAGCTTTGAAGAGAAAGTCCAACTATCTAGAGATCGTGTGAATACTGCTAGAGGCTAGACACTTGAATAGCTTCAATAACCCTTTTAGGTAAACCCTATAAGTATGTTTTCTTATATATACTAGACGATAAAATCATCTATTTTTCAGTACCTAAGTATTTTGAATATCTGATTCAACGTATTACATTACACTTCTAGTAAGGTGTGCTCAAAGGGGCTAGTAGGTGCACTGGAGGCACTGGCAAGAAGATAAGAAGCTAGTGTATGAAGGAGCTAAGTAGGTCCGTTGATGCTTGATAATATTCGAAAATATTTTGTTGATTTGATGATATGATAGAGAGTTGCCTTCTTTTGATTTTCTAGTTTGAGTCAATTTAATGACTAGTTCACGTTTGAATGACTAAACATAGAGTGGCATCTATGGTTTACACAATTCTAGTTTGACCATTGATTTGTTATTCTTAACCTATTCTCTTGAAGAAATTATTGAGTGTACCCTAGATTCCTTTTACTAGTGCACAATGCATAAAATGATCACTAAACTTCTGTTTCATTGCATCAAGTATATATTATATCCTCTTCATCTAACCATCTTGCATATTGATCCCCTTTTTCCACTCGGACAATCTGCGTCAAATGATCATGAAGCTTCTTTGGTTCAAAAGTATGTTTGATGTAGTGGTGGTATTGGTTATAAGTTGCAACCATTTGAAGATGATATGTTCAAATGAATGATGAAAGGTATATCTAGTCCAACATGGGTAAGAGATTGAGCTACTAGGTTTGTCATCTTCTTCTACTATATCAATTACTAGGAGAGCTTTCTCAAGAAATTGATATGAGCCATTTGTCTAGAAGTCACTAAGAATATATAATGGGTCCTCTTGGAGAAAGAGTTCATAAAATTAATCTGTACGAATCTTTAAATTGTATTATAACTAATATTTAATCAAGTTGAATCATGTCATAGTTGTGTATGTGTTCCTTCAACATAAGACACCAAAAATATCTCATGATTGGTCGTTTGTGTTTGTTCTATGACTTAAACATTCATAGCTAAGGGATCTTCAAAAGATTATTGATCAGATATGACATGAAATCCTCAAAGATAATTGTGTCATCAAGATGGAATCATCTACCCTTGGTATAAAAAGAAATTGGCTTAATGAATGAGATGTGATTAAATCTTTGGCCAAGATAATAAAAACATCATAGGTATTCTCCATGACTTTTTTTCACACATCAATACTAACTAGAATGACAGATTGAGGTTGAATACTTGAAAATACCTTAAGACATTCATGAATCTCGTGTTGTTAAAGGATTATACGTACACAAGAACTTAATATAAAAAGGTTCCATGAAGACTTCATATACATACTATATCTTCTAGAGCACATGGTGTAGCTCGACACCCAATGAACTGGCCACTAGACCTATTGATTATTTAAGTTGGTCCTTATTTAATTTATTTTTATGTTGATATAATTTATTAATATGGTTAATAAGTAAGTGTTATTGAGTCAATATAGTTATTAACAAGATAAATATGCATACCTAGAGGGATCGCCACATAAGGTCAATGGATGCTTATGGATATTGATATAGTTTGAGGGTCTTTCATGAAAAGTTCACAAACCCAAAGTGTGGAGAACGATCGTACTTTAGGGTGCCTATGCAAGCCTTCTAAGAAACTCTCTCATTTCTTTTCGTTCGCTCTCCATAAAAATTTTTCAAGAGAAGATCCAACTATCTAGAGATCATCTGAATATTACTAGAGTTTGGACACTTATAAACAACTTTAAGCAACTCCTTCAATAGATCACAATAAGTATTTATTGTGATCTATACTAGATGATTGAATTCTTAGTATAACAAACAACTTCAAGATTCATGTCAATCATGCACTTGTTCACATAGGTCAAGGAAAGGGAGGAGAAAAAAAATTTTGATTAAGAAATCTAAATAAAAATTCTTACTATCATGCACAATCATGCACTTGTGCACATAAGGCAAGGAGAGAGAGAGGAAAAAATAATTCTTCTTGATTTAAAAACTTTAATAAAACTTCTTTCAATAATGTAAATCATCCACTCACAAATATAGGGAGAGGAGAGAAAGGAGAAAATTATTCTTCTCAATTAAAATACCCTAATGAAAAATTTTAGAATATAAATGCCTTCATAGGTTTTGGAATATTACGATACCCTAAATGTAACAAATACCTCACTGTCCTAACCCTAGGCTATATCTGTACTAAAATGGGTCTATTATCATAATATAAATAATATAAGTGACTATGCTCTCACATTAATTCCAACCCATGAGTTGGAAGAGAAGGAAATGGTAGAGAGATTCGGCGTGGTGCTCACTGAATCACTCCAAATTTGGAGTGAGGGATGACCTCACTCCAAATTTGGGTGCAACTTTGGGGAGTTCAAGCTAGCAACTTTTAGAGTTGAATCTAAGGTAGCTTGATGAGTAAGAGGAATGGTGGGGGAATCTAACATCTTGAAAAAAGGAGCTTTTTCAAGGGGTGGCACGGTGTATGGCTCTCTGCTTTGGACCTCTATTGTGAACATTAGGTATTCCCTCTACAAAGATTTTTATTTTTCTCCACTCTGTTTGTGGATTTAGGTTTTTCTAATCCTTATCTTCTCCGAAGACTCTTTTAAATCAAAATCCTCAACAAAATATATTTTTTTACATGTGATATAAAATATATATATATATATATATATATATATATAGAGAGAGAGAGAGAGAGAGAGAGAGAGAGACTCAATCCGGCGAGGAAAAGATACCATAGAAACTATTTTTTGTACACATGAGGCCCATCAGATCTCGCTTACAAGGGTAGAAAAAAAAAATCATCTCGTGGCATGATATCAATGAAGGCCACTATCACCCTGAGCATTTCAAGATCACGGCAAGCTGATAACAGCAAGAGACACCCCACTTCCTCAGTCTGACCAATTTCCTGCCGGGCGGGCCCAATTGACAAATTTTCCATCCAAATGGATGTTTCTGTCCCTAGAATTCTCCGCTAGAGCAAATCTTCCATTTCATCAGGGAGGTGCAGTTTCTCAATCGCCGACTGCCATCAGTTGAAAAAATTAAATCGCATGCAGCTCTTTAGGAAAAACTCAGCTAAAAACTATCTTCTTACGCTACCTTAATGGCGGCGACGTCAGTTGCGGGCGGCTTGAGGTCTAAAGCGAGGCCGAAGTAGAACATAGCCCGGTCATGTAAATTGGCCCGTTTATATATCCGACCCATTAGAGCATACACGCTGCTCTCGCGAGGTGCGAACTCCTTAAGCTGCTCCAACACTTCCAGCGCTTCATCGTATCTCTCTACACTCACCAGGATATTTGCCTTCTGGTACATGGGCACGGGATTCATCGGATCAGCCTTAATCGCCCTCTCCATCATTTCCAGCGCCTCCTCGTGGCCCTGCGCAATGTCACCAATCAGCCGCTCAGATGAAGACTGAGGAACGACTATAAGAGGGCAGATCGAGAGAGAAAACCTTGAGGGAGTGCATCGACATTCCGAGATAGCACATGATGACAGAGGATCGGGAGTTTATTCGGAAAGCTCTGAGAAAGTGATGCTCCGCGAATTCAAACTTCTCCTGATGGAGATAGATCATCCCGAGGCCGTACCACGAGTTGTAATGTCGCTCGTCCACTTTGAGTGCGCTCTGGTAGCATTTCACGCCATTTTCAAAGTCTTCCAGCGCGACGTATCTGAAAGGTGTCGTTTTTAAGCTAAAGTCGGCAATTATAAGAAAAGCCATGTTCGCTGAATTATTGGAGATAAGCCCCTCACGTACTCGTGGCCGCAAAGGGTATGAGCGTAGGGGAATCTTGGATCGAGGTGCACCGCGCGCTGGAAATTCTTCAGTGCGGTTTCATGGTCCTTTTGAAGGCTGTAGCAATTTCCCACGGCACACCTGAAAAATAAGATTATTCGAATCAATACTTATAGACAGAAACAGCTTACATATAAACCCTAGTAGATATGATAATGGCCGCCACTCATTGGGTCAGAGGCCCAGTAAAATCATCTATTTTTTCCTAGTGCCTTTCAAAGAGCACTGAAAATCGATTGGCAGATAGCCATGTGTGCATATTAACTAATAAAAAATGGGAAAATGAGTGTCGTAAATACCATGCTTGGGGCGACAAACGATCTGTAGCAAGAAGCTCTTTCGCTAGATAGCTTAGCTTCATTTCCTCCTTTAAATGCTGAATTTCAAGAAAGTAAATAGATAATAAGAGATCAAGGAAGCTTATTTGATGAGGATGATCATGAAGTGTCATGCCCGTTAAAATTGAAATAGCCACAAGGGCGGCAGAAGGAGATATTTGCTTACGAAAAGAACTGTCGAGTAGATATCCATTCCATCTAGAGAGTAGGGTGACACGTTGCGGGCCATTCTAAATGCGCGATCTGCTTCAAAATAATCTATCATTCCAAAGTGCGCCTTCCCCACCTGAATCAATCACCCAAAACAATGTTTAGTTCATAAATACAATCATTTTGACTGTGTAAGTTGGGGAAAAATTCATAGAAGAATTTGAGTTTCGAAAAGAAGAACTGTAAAAAACTTTGGAAACAGAATAACCATAAAAATACAAGTGAAATTGTGATCTAGGAGGATCGGAATGCTCAGCTAGAGTCCATTACATACCGAACAACGTAAACACTAGTGTGTGCCCCAAGATGCTCCTTTTGGAGGTCATACAAACATTGGGTATTTGAACAGTCTGTCTCCATTGCAGTTCAGGAGTTTTTGGCTACTTGTTGTGTACCCCAGTTCATTACTTCTTGTCTGTGCAACGACCATGGACCCTCAGGTCCTTGCCTGCTTTTAACTATTCTAAGATTCTAAATTTTGGCAGGCAGAGGCTGAGGGCTCCAAGGGTGTCTTGGTTCTTGGCTTGTGGAGGATGCTCAGGAGGACATAAGGCAGGTTGCTATCCCCCCAGATACTCTGCACGGGGAGGGAGAGGGAGAGTTTTGTGGTGTTCTGCGTTATGATCTGGTGTATCGGAGTTTTTGGTGTTTGGCATTATGATCAGGTGTCGCATGTTGTGATCTTGTGACTTGAAATTTATGAACATCGAAGGTTCTGCAATAGAGTCAGGCTTCTTTCTATGAAATTATAGACAGAGAATTTATTTTAAAACTTTTGTCTGAAAAGTGTATACTTGAATTACAGAAGAAAAGTACATTGAGAAGAAATTAAGGACCCTTTGGAGGATAATAGAGTTCAGCTTGTTATTCTATTGGTTTCTAGGAGGAAAAAACTTTAATGCGTCAAAATAAATTACCCAAATACCAAGCAAGTAGGAAGCATGTACCTGGGAAAGCACCCATCCAGTATTATAGTGACGACTTGGTAGTTTCAGATACATCTCCAATGCCTCCTGCATCATTCAACATATGCTTCATCTTATGGACTCAAAATAGAAAGTCTAAATTCAGTAAAGATAGAGGAAGATCATAAGAACTGTGCCTGGCATTTATATGCGCATGAAAGCCTGTAGCCTTCACCAAAAATCCTCAAAAGTCTCAAGAACTCGATAGTGCCCGATAAGATCTTTGAAGAGTGAGATGAGCCCCCTACAACGTGACTATTTGTTCTTTCATGTTCAGCACACTTTCCCTCCATTATGCTAGATGTAGAAAATGAAGTTGTTGGCATATTATCTGCTCGGGAATCATCAAAGGCTTCGTATCTTTTCCCTGAGGTGAAACAACAGTTAGAAATAGTGAACAGAAACTGGGGTTGCGACTATACTGGACAAAAGACATTATTTTTTCAACCAATAAAAGAAATTAAAATAAGAGATTTAGTCGGCATAATCATTGCATCAATGATATTAATGATGTTTTTTTAATATACAATGACATTAATGATGCTGTTTGATAAATAAGAATAAAAGAAAGGGAATCTCCACCTTCGTCAAGGCTTTCAGTAGCCCAGGATTGACCTTTCCTAACAGTCACTGAACGGAAGTTTAATGAGCTAATTTTTGAAGATGACGTAGGAAATCCTCCAAGAAATTTTGCAGCAGAGTGATTGATCGTATTTCCTCCTGCTTGTGATGAAGATGAATTAGAACTGTTTACTTCTCCAGAGAGCCTTGTGCTGCGACGGAGTCCAGAATCAGGAAACAGTCTGCCCGAAACCTGCAGTTGAATGACAAATGTTTCAGCAATAGATTGTATACCTTTATCAGGTAAGCTATGCACAGAAATGGCAAAAAGGATGCAGGCCTAGGCCACGAGAAAGCAGAGAGAGAGAGAGAGAGAGAGAGAATCAGAAAATTTTCAAAAAGCTGCAAATTATCAAGCACAAGATTTCTCAAGAAGCACAATAATTATCACCACCAAGTTTACAATCTGGCTAGTCTCCAAATATATGAATGAGAGAATGAGAAATGAATGTGTGAGACAGATACATACATAAAGAGACACACACAGAGAAATACACTGTGAAAGTGAAACATCGGGCATGCAATCAACAAATTCATTTAAGGAATGGGCATAGTACCCATTCATATTACCAAATGAAAGATAAGAAGATTGGCCGAGTTTAAATGAGGCTACTACTCATTGAAGTAATGTGAACCTAGAGCCCAAATTTTTTTGCCATAAAGCGGGAGACAGTTCAAAGTATATGCAAGGAAAAAGAGAAGTTTGACCATTGACCCCAAGGCACCTCATGATATGTCAAAGGAAAGATGCGAAAAGGACTAATGAAACATACCAAGGAGAGCTTACTAGTTTGGGTGGGAAAATCAGTTAGATGGTATCTAGCTGAAGAAGAAACCTAAGGCTCTATAAATAAAGGGGAGTCCTGCTGTAGGGGGTCATCTTGGAAAAGGAGGAGAGCGGGAGCCACTCTCGAATGAGGCTATCAAGGGGAGACTGGGCAGCTGTCTGCTCAGGCAGAGATCCAGGTTACGAATGCTCAGTGTACATGATCTATGATCAAGGGGTCCTTTAAAAGTACGCAAGATGGCTGGTTTTGGGTAAGGGACACACCCCTCTGTTCAGGGCATGTATGCGACAATTAGAGGCCAACATATAGTCGAGACACTGACCATCGTTAGTGCATATAAGATCATATGGAAGCAGAAAGTGCCTTGTAAGGTATGGTTTTGGGGTTGCTGATCTTTAGAAGAAAACTTATGAGTCAAATATTCCAGAAGAACCTAGTCCCAGACACTTCAGCAGAGTGTCTCAAGTGTACAGGGGGTTGAAGAAGATTGCTTCCACCTTTACTTTGAGTGCCATTTTGCTAAGGCAATGTGGGGCGTGCAGAAGATTCCATGGGTGGATATTTCTTCAGGGGAGGCCTTTTGGGGATTGTTAAGGGTTGGAGCTTCCAAGACAGTGACAGAACAGGGAAGGCTCTTTGCCATTATGCAGGCAATCTGGCTGCATGGATATGAGGCCTCGATGGATGGGATAGTCCACATTGTGGGAGGTGAATGGCTATGTTGGGGAGGTTCAAGATGGTCACTACTGTATCAGAATGGTCACTGATCTCAAGTGATCTTCTTTCTTTCAAAAAAATCATCAAGGAGTCCTACTCTTATTCGCTTTTTCTAGTATTCAAGAAAGTGGGCTTTTCTTAGTCTAAGTGTGTTGCTGATACTGGAACTGTAACAGCCTACAGCCCACATATGTTGCCATAAATATGGAGACATGGAGAAAATGGGAGACAAAAACAAGAGTCAATGCAGCTCCAATGCAATGAACATGTGGAGGCTGAGAAAAATGATAAAAAATTTGCTCTCTAGAACATAATAACAAGTGCTTACTATTTATAAACAACGAAACAAATAAAAAACTAAAGAGGTCAAAGAAAGACAGTGTACTGAAAAAAAGAAAAGGGCACTATCTACTTGATAGAAAGTTTTTAAAGGATGTCCATTTTCTCAATCTTAGGAATTAACAGAAAAAAGCATCAGCAATTAACTTCCGGATAAAGAAAACGTAGAACACAACAAATCAAAATGTAACTCAAGTAAACAGAGATCTCCTTTATTCATTTAAATCCTCAAACACTATATAGCTATCAAATGAAAAGTGTTCAAGTGGTGAAGACAATCTATCAGATGAATAGGGAAGTATTTGACCTTTCGTAGTTTCCCTTCATCCATGAACTTTCTTCTTGGACCCTGAATAGATTGATTAATGGCAGCTTTTGAAGAAGTGTCTGCAGCAGCTATGTGGAGAGCTTGTTGTACATTCCTACAAGGAGGTGGAGGCACAACTCTGGATAACTGCACAAAAGAAAGGCATCTAAATGTCAGCTGAAGTTGGCTTTACTAACAGCTTTAAGATCTAGACGTTGGATTTTATATTCAGATTTGAAAAGACATATTATAATAACATTAAAACCTTTTTAAGTGAAACCACCAAAATCATAGTATACAAGTATCATTTCCTCCACAACGCATGTTTGATTTAGGGATGTGCGATCATAATCTATCACATCATGATTGCCAACTCGACTTTCAAACTAATGAAATCAAGACCAATTGATATTGATAAAAATTGAGCAGGGATGAGAAGAGCAGCCATCACTGCCAGCCAGGGCTCCTGTAGGCACTGCCAAGGAAGACGTGTCTGGTACTGTTGACTCACCTGTGGGCTGGCAGATGATAGTAAACCTCATGAGGGCTGGGGAATAACCTGGAAAACTCACTGGCTTCGTCCTCCTCACCTGGATTGATTCTCCCATTCTCTCTTGATTCTCCTAGTCTCTCTCTCTCACCAGGAGTTGAGGAAGCCTGAATGTCCCAGCGTGGAGGGGAGACTGGGAGAGACAGAGAGAATGGAGCCCGATTTTGGGAGACAGCTAGCGAGCGAGTACACATGAGAGAGAGATGGTTAAAGTTGAATGTAGATCAGAATATTTTTTTACCTAGATTAAAGTTGACCGATACTAAATAATTGATCACGTCGATTTTTGTGGATTGACCTCAATCGACTGTAAATTACTATTTCTGGGAATTGATCCATTGATCCAAAATGGCCGTGCCTGGTTTGATTTGTCAATTCTTGACTATACCAACATGGATCACTAGCTTGCTGACCAAAGCAATAAAAGAGAAGGTAATGTAAACCAATTTCCTTCAAACTAAAAAAGCCATCTGATGTAAGGTGCATGTTCTTGGAATATATGAACTGAAAAACCTCAGGTTAATTAATTCTCACCTGTGCTGTTACCGGGGAAGGAGTACTATACAGTGGCGCATTAGACAAGCCATTGCTTGTGTGGAGCCCACCATGAGACTGACCTATCAAATCTCTTTGACTGTTTGGTTGCAATTGCTTCAATAGCCCAGGGCTCATATCATCTGAGGTATTTGACCGAACAGATGCTGTGCAACTGTCATCTAGGCCCGCTGGTGGGTTTTGAGAACTTATTTCAGGTAGATGGAGCATCTGAGCTCGAGGAGCAACAGAATCAGAGAAACACTCATCTGCATCTGACGCTGCACCTGACAAAGTCAAAATTATGAGGATCAGATATCTTTAAACGAGAATAAAATTATGAGGTTTTATAAACACTCATCAGAATCATAAATCGTTAGCTTGACCATAAATAAAAGTATGTCTCCGATAATGATGTAGGTGAGAGAGAGAGAGAGAGATGGCCCATGAAGCTACCTAGAGTGCATAGTTCCTCATATGCAACCCATAAAAGGGGATCTAAAGCCAGAGCTTTTGAAAATTGGTCGATTGCATTTGATCTCCGATCCGTATACCTACGTGAATCAAGAAAAGATATTAGACTACATTCCTACGGCAGAGAAAGTAGAACCCCTAACCAAAGCACTTGGGATTTTTATCAAAGAATGAATATAAGTAGTTGAAAGATTTGTCTCCATCTTCTTCTTTCATTCGGATGTGGTATAATTAACAAGGAATAATTTTTGGATGACAAATGATTTCCAGTCACTAGAATAAATACTGAAATTTTTTTAAAAAATACTAAATGCTGAATTGTATTAAAAAAACTTGGTTAAAAATAGCGGCAGTAAATGCCCAAAGAGACCAGATAAAGTAGGAAAATGAGAAATGGGTTACCTGTATATGAGACCCAAAAGGTAATGTCCCAGAGGCTCCATTTGGAACCTGGAAAAAAAAAATGAGTGTACATTTTCATTTGAACTTTTCTATCGACAATTCTATCATAAGCCAAGTGAGATCACTGCATTTTTCAGTTCATTAATTTCATTTTTTCGAGAGAAGGTCAAGGGACAATCACCTGAATAACGGTGACCAACCCACAATTAATGTTCTATCACAATTGTCCCTCTCTCCCCATCACTGCCTGGAGGACCAGGCTGCCCACAAGACCCTCCACAGCATAGGCAACTCCATCAGTAGGGGCCAACCTCCCCCTGAATATCTTCTAGTTCCTGTGCAGCCATATTGCCTGGAGCACCACAAGTTTGCAAACCCCTCCTCCCTTCTGTGGCCGCCCCTCTAAATTGAATTCCAGAAGGATATCTCTGAGGTCATCTCCACCGATAGGATGGATTGTCCGTTCCATATTATCCTAGCCAATGCAGCACTTGAAAAAGGGTGTGCGCAGTCTTCCTTGCATCCCTAGCATATAGTGCATTCTGCCGTGGTCCCTGGGTATTGTCACTTGTGGAATACATCTGTCATTAGTCTTCTTCACAGGAGAAGCCATCTGAAGAGCTGCACCTTCAGAGAGACCTTTTGTCTCCAGATGAATCTACATGCTTTGATGATTGGCTAGCTCACCTCATATTGCCTCTCACATAGCTTTTTCTATGCCCCTCACATGAAAAAAGGGCTAGCAATCCATTGCCATCCATCATGTGCCCCGTTTTGAGGCCTCTTGTGCACTAGGGATTGCTACATGCTCATCAAATACCTTGACCCGTCTGGTCTGATAAAAATCTAGCTATAGTCGGATTCCATGCGCCATCCCAACACTCCCCCACCTTGACTCTAAGGTTTGTTCTCAGCACAAAAATGTGAGGAAATGCCTCGCTTACGATGCTCCAAGTCAACCAGTTGCCCTTCTCTACTGAAATGTTGAGCCATCTCTCTGAGCAATGAAGAAGTCATGCACCTGTGATAAATCTGCCTCAGTCCTTGATAGAATAATGATACCCATTAGACCGGGCCTGCGTACCTCTCCCAATTCAAACCCCTTCCATAATTCTCCTTCAAAACTCTAGTCATTAGCTCTTCCCGAGGACTCATAAGCCTAGCCTCCCATTTCATTAAAGTGCCATAATATGTGCATCTAGGATCCCTAGTCCCCCTACCTAAGCGGGTCTACATACAACATCCCACGAAACCATTGGCAGCCCATGGCTTTGCCCTGGACCAGATCCTTTCCTCAAGAACCACCTAATTAATTCCATAAATTATAAACTGAGGCTATAACCTGTCTTGCAGTAAAATAACAAGATGTCAAGCCACCACAATATTAACCCCACTAATCTTTACATAGTTAAAATCATTCCACTTGTGTCCAACTTTCCATTTAGTTCCATAAAGTAGCAACATCCAAAGACATTTTGAATGGAAATTACTGCATGGATGCCAAAATCTCCAACCCTAAACGTCACATGTATCTATTTCTGCTGTCAGGACATGTGTTGCATAAAGTCTGTCGGTTATATAATTGAACCAGTTTTTTATAATTGACACCATGCATAATGTCATAGAAATCAGCCAATGCAGGTCACCATGACATTGAACCTTTTAAAAAAAGATAAAAGCCCAATCATCCTTATATGAACTTCTTACTTATTAGATTAAGTGTTGCACATCATAGCTTTCTCCAGAGAGCACTTGGAAGGATATCTCGTGGCCGTAGGAAGAATATAAATAGGGGATTGGGTTCGAGTGTCTGTGTCACTCTACAAATCTGGCCCTATCCACCAGTCGTCTAACTCTAACCCAATCTCTATATCCAAGCCTTGACCTCACTTCTTCATCTGACATCTCTCCTCTTACCCCTAACCTCTACTCTCAACCATCTAAAATCTATTTATCTCGAAAAAGGTGGAGTTTTGTACGAGATGATAGATGTGTCAAATATAACTTAAAAATTACACTCGTCAATTAAAAAAAAGTAAATCTGTTACCTCTGCATTTCGATCATTGAACGGGCACAAAGCTGCTTCAGCCTCGCGAAGGAGATTCATCTCAAAGCAGGCTATGGCAAACAAGTAGCGGGACTGAACCATCTTTCTTTCTTCATGAGTGAAAAAACGTACTTTAGCAATAAAATATGCAATTCATAAGAGGCACCAGTAGTACAGAAGAGCTGATTCAATATACTTCAGTTAAAATGAGTTTTAAATTTTCTTTTTGTGTACATGGAGAGAGTAAATGTCTAAAGAGGGAATAAGTGGGTCCGTCAAGATTATGTAACATTGCCGGACTTGAGTCGACAACACCACTGTGGCATTTGTTTACCTTTCAGGATATGGTAGGCGCAATAGGCTTGATTATTGCGCAAATAACAAGTAGCCAGAAGTTGCAAATTAACCTGTGGAATTTGAATAAGAAAAATTCACAAACGAGACATAAAACCTTCAGAATTCGACCAAAATCTAACAGTCAAGGTGACTACTATACAGGTCGGAAATATATAATTGAAAAGGGATAAATTGGAGAACCCCTAAGTTAAAATATAACCCTAAAATATCACCACGCAAGTGCCAAATTTGACAGTCCCTTCCGACTGAAAATGAAAACAGTCGTCCCTTAACTACAATCGATGATGTTCGTCGAAAGAAGTTACGTTTTCGAAGGGTGGAAACAAACAGACGGAGACAGAGCAGGAAGATCACCTCGGAAGGGAACTCAGTACAAAGGCGCTCGCAGACGAATATAGCATTACGATTCATAAAGAGACGAAGACTGTACTGCACACACTCCGTCATTA
The DNA here is from genome assembly GCA_024174645.1 of Lemna minuta. NCBI lineage: Eukaryota > Viridiplantae > Streptophyta > Magnoliopsida > Alismatales > Araceae > Lemna > Lemna minuta. The sequence goes on from CM044112.1 coordinate 12,038,976, forward strand.
GGGATTCCATCGCTGCGGAAAATTCGAGGAGTAGATGCCGAGATTCTTCCCTCCAAGAACGGACTGCACGTTGAAGCACCGGGGAAGGGCAGGACTGTGGAGAGAGATCCCCGGACGGCGTCACTACGGAGTTTGTATCCTCGTTTTGAAAGTTCTGCTTTCTCTTACATTATACCCCCATCGAAAATTAAATATTTCATATACACTTTATGAGTTTTCATATTTGCGTATCAACTCACAAATGAAGAACCATAACAACAAATTAATTTATACATTATTAATTAAATTTTTACTAATTTATTGGTAGTTTTATTTAAAATGTGGAGGTCTTTGTGCACTGATTTTAAAATTTTGAGATCAGAGATCAGTGGACTTCATTTTGATTAATGAGGCTGATGAAGAAAGATTTGATGGTGAAAACAAGTGGACTTTGACTCCCAAGATCTTGGGAAAAGGTGAATTTTTTTTAAGCAGACTCCAAGCAGGGTCGGAAAATATGAAAATTTTGCGACAATGATTTGCCCTAAAATCAACATAAGGCAAAAGGAATGTCGAAAAAACTCTATTTTTCGCCGAAAAAACTAAATATAGCTCTGCTCGAGATGAACATGATGGAAAAAAGGCTCGATCTACTCTTGGAAAGAGAGAGTCCCATGTAAATGCACCAAGCAAGGTAGGTACATTACGATGCACAAGAACAAGGTCCATGAAACCAAATATAGACAAAGATAAAACACATAGACTATCATGGACACCAAAACCAATTCTCTAAATTATGCCATCATTTACAGGTGACTTATAAGTTTTTTCATTGATTTTGTTATGAAAATATTAGTCTCATCAACGACAGAGACTTAGAAAACCATTCTTCATTTGCATCAAATTATCCTTTTATTTAAATTATCAATTTTTAGAGAAGTGGAGGTTTCAAACATAAGAATAAATATACCATTTAAATGAACTATAGAATTCAAATTAAATTAAATAATGAAAAATCCTACTTTGTGGATTCCCAAGTTAATTGAGTATTCTTATGAGATAGATATTTGAATTAGTTTCATTTAGATTTATAAATTTATATGCTTAATTTAGAATTTGATTATATATGTGCATATATATCATATTCTAAAATGTTTCCATGAGATATTTCTTATTTCCTAAGCAAGCAATCCATGTTGAAATGAATAAATTCCATCCTATACACAATTGAATTTCCATGGGTTTACTTTACCAAAAAACTTTTGAATATTAATTTTATGAAATAAAATTGATTAAGTATGTAACCATCCCAAGTATCAAGCCAAGAAAGAAATCTCATAAACCAGTACACAAATGTTAAATGCTCAATTCATGAGAAGTCAACACACAAAATGGAGAAAGGATGTCCAAAAAGATGTTCTATTTCCACCTAGACACTATAAGAAAATATAATACCTCGAGTGTTTGATAGTGGTATCCAACTCTCAACCCATTTGGGCCCATTATATCTACATTATATTCTCCTCTCTTCTCTTCCTATATAAGAACACATGTACTCTCTTTCTTATGATGGGATTCTAGAGTTTCATTGCTGTCATTGGCAACTTGGTATTAGAGCAGCCATTGCCGTCTTTAACATGCCACCATTCTCATCACTCGTGACTCCCTCTCCACTGGCCTCTTCTCCTCTTCATTGAACTCATTGTCATCTAACCTATCACTACCTCCCAAATGTCACCATCTCTAGGGCACCACCTCCTCCAAGCACACAGCCTCCCTCTTGCATGGCCGCCACTCACCTACAAGCCACCTATATGCACCCTGCTGCCACCTACAACCACCCAAGCAACCACACACGAGCCCCCACTTGCAGCCTCCTCATGTTGCCACTTGCTATGGTTGAGACCGTGTGGGAGATGATATGGCTTTGATCACTTCTCAAAGATCTCCATGTCTCGTCTCTCTCTCCAATGCATATGCACTGCAGTAATCAAACAACTTTCTTTATCACTAGACATCTCACTTTTATTGCATATATAGTACATTGAGATTGATAGCCATTACATCTGTGATAAGCTTACGTTTAGAATCATCTTTACTCCTCATGTGGCATCATCCATTGGCTCACAAATATCTTTATGAAAGTCTATCTAAGATCTCTTATAATGTCATGTATACCAAGTTTTGCATGTTTGTCTTATATGCTCCAACTTCAGGGGAAGTGTCCAACAATGGTATCGGGTTTGCAACCCATTAGGGTCATTATCTCTACATTATAGTCTCCTCTCTTCTCTTCGCATATAAGAACATGAACTCTCTTTCTCAGTGAGAGGATTCTAGAGTTTCCTTGCTCTCATTGCCAACTTCAAGATTAGGAAGAATGAGCATAATTATAAGTTATTAAAATAGAGTTTTAAGAATTATAAGGCTTCTTCAATATTGAGGGCTGGTTTATCAAGTAATAGATCATCCATTTGCCACTCAATCCACCTTACCAGTCCATAATATTCATTAAGTAATAAATTTATCATCCCTTGTACCATTAACTCTAATCATTCCTAATTCATTAAATAAAATTCGAAGTCACTCTCCTTCAAGAGGATTATTGAAGTTTAACTATTTTTATTTATTCATGAACATGAACAAACATTAATGCAATGATAGCGTGTCATTCATGCATTCATTTTTATCATTATTAACAGATTTTAATGCATAATTGTTGCTAAATATGATGCATATTATTATCTTTTTATCATAACATTGTATTCATCATGTCCCTCCACTTGTATGCTCTATTTGCATCTATTTAGTGTTAAATTGGGCATAAATATGAATATGTACGATCATGCATAATTTTAATTTTTGTCCTTTATATCATGAAACTTACCCCATTTGACTTCTTTGAAGTCTAGTAGTTGAATTCTTATTTCTATTATTTACGTGGATATAAGTATGGATGTGAATTAGTACAAGGGATGAAGAAACAATTCTCCACCAACATTTAGGGCCAAGTCAAACCTATGGTCATGAAGAAAAGTGGTTAATAAGGTTTTCATATTATAGATGGATCATTCTATGTTTTGGGATGATTGAAAATGATGTGGGACGTCAAAATTGGGTCAACCTCCTCATTTTTAGGAGATTGAACCAAACTAATTTTTCTTAAATGAACCCTTTATAGATGAGAAGATAGATGATCAAAATTTTGATGTAATGAATAAATTTGTTGGAGAAACGAGCTATATTTTTGGAGATATTGGATTTCTAAATTTTTAAGATTTTTTTAAAAAAAATTTGGATATTTAGAGATGCATTTGGATTAAAGAGGGTTAAAAGGGGGATTAAGGCCGCAGCCAATCAAGTCCTAACACAAAACAACATAGGGGACAACCATTAAGGTAAGATACAAGTACACATGACACATGTGCATCGCGTTGACGCAGTGGGGCCCAGAAGGCCTGCATGGCACCACATAGGCATGAGAGAATCAAGAGAGATATGGTTCATGGGTAAAGCGCTTATCAATCATACATCTAAATGATTGGTCTCATAGGTTAAATTTTTTGTGATTCCCTCTATGTGGGACCAAAAAATCCTCACAAGAGGACACATGATAGCATCATGGTGCTCTAATTGGTTGCCTATAATCATTTTGAGATTATAACTTTAAATTGCATATAATGATAGATATGCATTCAAGTTATGATAACATGTATAAGAATGGAATGTTTTATGCCTTAATTTGCATTAATAATCATGCAATTACTAGTATAAATTGTATATTATCACACCCCCCCAACTTGAATAATTACTAGTTCGTTAGCAATTTATTATAGAATCTCCTTAGAAGGTCCTTTTCTACTTTTCAATCCTACTACTCAAGAGGTGAAATGTATAAAGGACTGATAACACCCCCAATTAGTGAGAATAGTGATCTAGATTCTATCTCTAGGTTGACTTCTTTAGTGCATATTAGGGTAGTGCTCATCGGCTAATTCTTGAGTCTAATTCTGAATTATGATTGAGGTGAGAATATTTAGAGTTTGTTGTTATGGAGATTAAAATATCATCCCACTCTCATAAGTGTATGCAATTCCTAACCCTCTCAGTAGGTACATCACGCCTTCACTCATATGAAGGCTACGTAGTGCATTAGAACTCCCCTCAACTTGTCTCCCTCCTATCAATAGTAAATTTGCAAAGAGATTTCATATATTTGGGATGCAACGTGATGAGGTGGCTAAAAGAATAAAAAGACAACTAAAACTAAGGAATGACGTGGTATAAAAGCAAAAATACATGTAAACAAAATGGATACTAAAACAAAGATGGATACCACTTATGATAATTATGCTCCCAAATCATGTGGGTGATGATGAATGATTGGGATAGATGGAAGTGGTAGAGATGGGATGGAAGAATATAAGGCATTCCCCTTAACTTATTTTCCTTCTTTAGCTTTATTTTATTCTTCACTTTGTTTCTTTCTTTTTCTCCTTTTTTCCTCTTCTCTTTTCTCTTTTTTTCTTTTTCTCCTTTTTTTTATCTGAGAAGATTTTCTAAGTAAATTTATCAAGGCCTCGAAAGGATTTACATGGAATGAAGATATGAAGGAATCTTTTGTTTTTGAAGAGAATATACAGAAATTTGAAACAAAATGTGAAGGGATATGTACATGTGAAGGGAATGTGAAAGAGATGGGATAGATGTGTGGAGTTGTTTGACAGTATGATTATCACAAGTGAAGCTGAAAAATAGGTATAATTAATTATCTAAAAATATAAAAATGGAACTAAATGTACAAAGGGACAGATGCATCAAGAATTATGGCTCATTGTACTCTTTTAAGGAAAATTTCAGAAGCGAAGAATTCCCTCACTAAGTAGGTTTGGCTGATGTAAGGTAGGGGATAGGAATTTTGCTTAAACTTCACTCAAAATCTCTCCATTTCAATCTCATAGCACTTCAACCTTTTGATTACTCATTTTTTCTCGATGCATGTTAGATACCCAACCCCAAAGAAGTCAACCACTAAAAATAATCTCATCGTATTTGTTACTAAAAATAATCCTACTACTATTAGAGAAATAGTTCACTAAATTGATCTGTATGAATCCCTGAATGGTATTATACCTAACTCTCAATTAGGTTGATTCATGTCATGGTTTTGTATGTGGTCCTTTAACTTGAGACTGATAAGATTTGAGGTCGATAACTTTCCAAAATTTTTTATCAAAACATCAAATGCAATGGAATTCATTGAATCGGATATTCAAAACATTGAGACACCAAGAACAGATGATCCTATCATCTAATATGTATGAGAAAAAATACTTACAAGTTTCCTTAAAGGAGTTCTTGAAGCTATTCAAGTGTCTAGCCTCTAGCGGTATCCACACGATCTCCAGATGGTTGGATCTCCTCTTCAAAGCTTTTCACCAAGAGAGAAAGAGAAGAAAGGAGAGAGTTCTCACAAAACTTGCATGTGCACCTTCAGTTGTCGTCGTTCTCCCCCTATTTATAGACATTTGGTATGATATTATTTTCATAAAAACCCTCATAATTATGTCTATATCTACCAACATCCATAGACCTTTATGTGTGTGACCCACTAGGTCCATATATCTCACTAGTTAATAACTCTATAGACCAAATAACACCTTATTAGTCAACCTTAATTAATTATCCACATTCACATAAAGATTAATTAATCAAGGATCGATTTAACCCAATTGATAGGTTGAGTTGCTAGCCCCTTGGGTGCCAAGCTACACCACGTACACTAGGAGATATGGATTATATAAGAACTCACTTATGGAACCTTCCCGTCATCGATTACCATGTATGTATAATCTTTCATCCACATTAGACTCGTGAATGACTTAGGGTATGGTCAACTGTCAAACCCTAATCGGTCACTCAAGTTAGTACTGATGCGTGTAGAAATCATTGAGAACTCCTCCGATATTTTTACTACCTTGGCCAAGGATTTCATCATATCTCATTCCTTGAGTCAATCTCCTCAAATACCGGAGGTGGATGATCCCATCTTGATCACACAATCATCTTCGCAGACTTCATGTTGTATCCAATATATGATGTTTTAGATGTCCCATTGATAACATGTTATTTTTACATTAATTTACATGATTATTAATACAAATAAAGCCATTAATTATTCCAAATGTATGCATGTTATCATATTTTAAGTATATTTCTATCATTTTGTATCATTTCATGTTATGATCTAAAAATACATTAATTTATAGATTATTATATATAATTAAAATATTATGATGTTCAATCCTGATTATATTTAAGATCATAATCATGTTTTAAGGATGAAAATAGAAGAGAAAAGATATTTATTAACATTTATGTATTTTTATAAATTTATTTTATAAGATACATGAATGTATTAATTTAATCAATATTTATTCTCTTATTATTTTAATAATTTGACTTTTCATAATAATAAATTATTCAATTTCTGATCCAACAAAACAAATTTGAATTAATTTCGAGTTGTGTTTTGAAAGTTATGATTTTTAACAATTTTAGAGAATTTTCTAGAATTTTTTTTGAATTTAATTAAGTTTATTTTCAATTTTTAAATAATTTAAAATATTAAAAAAATGGCAAAAAGGGTGAATTTTTCGCGCGAGCCCACGTGGATGCGACATGGCACTCAGGGCCTCGTGGTAGAGCCACGCAGACCCGCGCGAGTGCCTGCGTGGCGCTGAGGTGACATTTATACATATATATATTTTTTTATTACATATGGTTATAGTACTTATAAGCATTCCATAGAGGAATATCGCTAACCGTTATAACCATCGCACCTTATATACTCGAGCGTCCTTCTTGTTTTTCTTCGTGTGAGACTATGTTCCCTCTGTTTAGTTTGATTGCAGGCCGCGTGGCGTGACGTGGAGCGTTGGATCAACATCGCGATAAACGACACGCATAGATGCGATGGACGCAAGGTCCACCCGATCTTTCGAATCGCGCACGTGGTTCAAAATGGGCTTAAGTGAATTAATCTGGACCGTCCATCAAAGGAGTTATAACGGTCACGATTAATCGCGATCAATGGACCCTACGATTAATCGTGACCACTAGATGAAGATCCGACGGACCATCAAAGCGACGCATCCCTTCAAAGTGCACAACGTGGACGCATCCAGACCTTCCATCTGTGATCGAACGGATATGACTTAATCGCACCATTTTGATCAACAGACGTGTGATCGCGACCGTCGATTGCAAGGCGCCCATTCATCGGATGGTTACGCCCAATTTCCTCTTTAAATAGCCTGTTCTTCGCGAATGGAAGGCTTGCCCTTGAATTTTCGAGAAATTTGAACTGTCTAGACACCCAATTCGAGTGCCATTTGATTTCTTCATGTTCTTGACTCATTTCCGCGTCCAAGTAGTGCTTGAAATCAGAATTTGATCGAGAGATCGAGGAGAAATCACATCTTGAACTTCAATTTCATCTTTGAAAATACGAAATGAAAAGCCATGCATCCGGCAATTAATTGGATCATTTTGAAGGCTACTTTGGGTTAGATTGTGTGTTTTTCATCTTAATCTTTCATCATTTAGTGTTAATTTTACATTTTGAATCGTAGATTAAGTTTAATTTCAGATTTAATTTCGGTTTTAAATCAATTTCGCGGTATGAATTTTCTCTTATTTTCAAACTTCGATTACTCTGCGAATTCTTATCCAAATCACTAGATTTTTAATTCCGTGGATTCACAATTGAGTTATCTTTCTTAATATCATAAATTTCCCAATTTCTAATCTCAATTCGTCATCCGATTTGATCGAATTTTAAAGATATATCTCAAAATTCCCTAATTCTCTGTGGATTTGACCCTTATTTACCATTATACCCTTTAATTAAATTAATTAATCATAAATTGGTAAGTTTAGGACTTTATTTGTTTTGACACTATATCGTGTGTATTCAACGACCATATGAATTAGTCTCGTCACCCGTGACTAGGGATTCGTAAGTCATAATCAAAACACGATCATCCATCCACATGATGTCTTTGGTGCCTCAGAGTCAGAGGACCACATACACAACCATGACATGAATCGACCTGATTGACAGTTAGGTATAATACCATTCAGGGATTCATACGGATCAATTCAATGAACTCTTTCTCCAAAGAACACTCACTATCTATCCTTAGTGTCTCCACATCGATGGCTATAGGATCAGCCATACTCATCATATGAGATGGATTAGATAGTGATATTCTTTTCGGATAATTCGATGTCCTTCTCGAATATCTCACCAATAGGAATGTTTAGAACATATGTTTAAAGACTAGTGATCACTATATTATGATCTCATCATAAATCACTTAATCATTGCACATGCTCATGGACTTCATTGCAAACATCACACAAGAATGATAATGAATAAATTTCATTTCAATGAACATAAAAAAGATACATGAAAGTGTGATTTGCTTATATGCCACATAATATCCATCAGAGACACTAAAGACATCTTGTGGATGGATGATCATGTTTTGATTATGACTTAGGAATCCCTAGCCACGGGATATCTAAAACGTCATATGTTGAATACAACATGAAGTCTAAGAAGATGATTATATGATCAAGATGTGATCATCTACCCTTGGTATTTGAGGAGATTGACTCAAGGAATGAGATCCGATGAAATCGTTGGCCAAGGTAGTAGAAATATCGGAGAAGGAGTTCCTGATGATTTTCTACACGCATCAGTACTAACTTGACTGACCAATTAGGGTTTGAAAATTAACCGTATCCTAAGTCAGTCATGAGTCTCATGTGGACGAAGGATTATACATACATGGTAATCGATGACGGAAAGGTTTCATAAGCGAGTTCTTACATACTCCATATCTCCAAGAGTATGAGATGTAGCTTCGCACCCAACAGGCTGGCAACTCAACCTATCGATTGAGTTAAAAATAATCCTTGATTAATTTATATATATATTGATGTGGATAATTAATTAAGGTTGACCAATAAGGAGTTATTTGGTTTATATAGGTATTAACTAGTGAGATATATGGACCTAGTGGGTCACACACATAAGGTCTATGGATGTTGGTAGATATAGACATAATTATCAAGGTTTTAGAAAAAACCTCATACCAAATGTCTATAAATAGGGAGAGAAAGACCACAACTAAAGGTGCCCATGCAAACATTGTGGGAATTCTCTTCTTTCTTCTCTTTCTCTCTTGGTCAAAAGCTTTGAAGAAGAGATCCAACCATCCGGAGACCCTGTGGATACTGCTAGAGGCTAGACACTTTAATAGCTTCAAGAACTCCTTCAAGGAATCCATATATGTATATTTTTCTCATTCATACTAGATGGTAGGATCATCTGTTCTTGGTGGCTTGGTATTTTGAATATCCAATTTAATATTTTCCGTTGTATTTGATGTTTTGATCAAAATTTTAAAAGTTTATTGACATCAAAACCCAGCACAAAATTGCACTCAAAATGGTCCTATTTATTGCAAGATCAAGGCTTTTGATAACATGCTATATTAACATAATAAAACATGATTTTTGATGCATATTAAGGCATAAATGAATTATTTTCCATGCATGTTATCATACTTATATGTATTTTTCTATTATTCTATGAAAAAGTCATTATAATCTCAAAATATGTTAAATTAGGGTTAATTTTGATAAATTAGAGTTTAATAAATTGATAACCCATCTTTTTCTTGAGATTATAGATGTTTTTAGAGTTAAAATTAATGAGAGAAAGCATTTATAGACATTTATTTATATTTCCCTAAGTTAAAATCTCTTAAAAATAAATGTATTTTTGAAATAAAATTTAAAACTCTCATTATTTATTAATTTTGACTTTTTAGAATGATAGATAATTAAATTTCGGATCAAATGAAAGAAATTTGGATTAATTTGGAGTTATATATTAAAAGTTATGAATTTTCTATTTTTAGGGATTTTTTCTAGATTTTTTCTGAATTAAATTTGATTTTTAATGATTAAAAAATAAATTAAAAATGGCAAAAAGCAGGTTTAATCCGCGTGGGACCCGCGTGGATGCGACGTGGCACGCAAGGCCACGTGGTAGCGCCACGCGGACCCGTGCAGCGCCGACGTGGCGCATTATACATATATATATTTATTTCATATAGTTATATAGGCATTTCAGCCTTCCGTCATACGGAAGGGTATATGACCCTCTAAACCGTCGGGTGTTATTAACCCGACGGTTCCCTAAAATTAATTTCGTGTGGGACTAACCCACACGTTATATTTACGATGCAGGTGACGTGGTTGCTTACCGTGCGTCGGATCGACTCGCCGATTGAACGATATGCGTCGATTGGATGGACGCCAGACCACCAGATCAGATCAAGACGCACGTGCTTGATTGGAGGCATTATAACGGTCCAGATCAATTCTCGCGGGAAGCATCTGGATTGTCGGATGAAGATCCAACGGACACGATTCAAGGGGTTTGATAAACGCATCTCAACGGTCGCATCTGGACCGTCCATCCCGATCGGACGGCTACGATATTTTCGAAACGGTCCACGATGGACCGTTCCATCGTAACCGTCGATCAAAACGATCGGACGGTTACGAAATGACGCCCTATAAAAAGACTTGTTCTTCATCGTTTGTAAGCATCCGAGTTGAATTTCAATCCAATTGAGCTGTCTAGACACCATTCTTCTCGTTTCTCTTGATTCCATCCTCTTCCTCTTTCATTTCCGCGTACACGAAGGGGTTGAAGTCAAGATTTGGTGGAGAATCGAGGGAGAAATCGCAGCTTGAAGCTCACGTTCGTGTTCTTCACATTTTCGGTGATTAATCGGTTTAATCGCCTCGTTTCGATCGCTAATTGAGTTTAGTGGAAGCGGTTTTTCCTAGATTATCTTCTTATAATGTTTAATTGCTGTTTAGATTAGAATTTAGATTTCAATTTCATGAAATTTCATCTAAAATCACGATTTTTCACGCCGAAAATTTTCTCTCCACTTCAAATTTTCGATTTCTCCGCGAAATCAAATCCAAATTTAATGATTCTTGATTCCGTGGAATCGATTTGAAGTCTTCTTTCTTAAAATACCATTTTCCCCAATTTCTACCATCAATTTCTTGACCGATTTGATCAAAGTTGAAGATTACGTCAAGAAATTCCTTAATTCCCTGTGGATTCGACTCTTATTTACCATTATACCCCTCAATTCGAGTTAATTTCCTAAAATTGGTAAGTTTGGAATAATTTTTGATGCAATACCGCGTGAAATCGACGACCTCGCGGCTTCATCTCGTCGGCTTTTCGCTCCGCGTTTCAAAAAATAAAAATCCGATGTGCAAAAGAGGCAAATTCTCTTGATTCTGTCAACAAAATCTCACTTTTAAACACTACTAGAAAAAAAATCAAGGATTGAGATGTTTAAACATTTCGGTTACTCGAAACTTCTTAAGATGTTCTTTATGTCGAAGAACAGAGGTAGAAATAGGTTAAATTTAGGTGTGACCGTTCGATTTATCTCTTCATCTTTAATCAATGGCTCAGATGTAACGCAAGAATGCAAATTGATGTCATTCAGCCGCAGGTGTTGGATTCACGATGAAGCATTGAGATTTCACTGTGTCGTTGTGTGTAAGCACCATTGTTTGATCTTCATTGGACACTTTAGATGTGTGCACATGTCAACGATAGTCCATAGGAAGCGATTTAATCTCAGCCATTATAACTCCTCATATGAACTGCTGAGATTAAAACGTTTCAAAATGATTCAGTGATGAACCATTATGCGCCATGTACCCCATGCTTTAAGTGAAAATCGACAATCGCGATTGATTCACACGATTGCATCCTCTAGAATGCGTTGCGTCAACTGTGCATAAAAAGAAAGAAAAATAGTCTCACATGACAAAAATTGTGTATAAATATGTAGCGGTCTTAGTGGGTTACCTTATATCCTTTAAAGGGTGCTTAACCCACTAATGCCATGCACGTGCCACGTGGTGCGTGCATATGTTGTCACGTGGTGGTACATAAGCACGTTCTACCGTGTTAGTTACCATGTCAGCAAGTGATTATTTAATGATGTTTTATCATTTAAATCAAAATAAGTTAGAAAAATAAATCTAAATAAATTCAAAAAAATTCTAAAATTTTTCAAAAAAATCCCTAAGAATTAGAATATTCATAACTTCAAAATATAGCTCCAAATTAATCTAAAACTTATTTTTTTAATAAGAAATTAAATAACTTATCATTTTTTAAAATCAAATTAATAAATAACGAAAAAAATAATTTTTTATAAAAAAATATAATCACTTCCTTTAGAAAATAAAATAAGAAAAATAAATAAGTGTAGATAAAATATTTTATCTTATTATTTAAAATTAAAACCCAATTATAATCTCAAATATAAAATAAGAATAATTGAATCTCAAATATCTCTCTTTAATTATTTATGATTATCTCTAAAAAATTGTATATTTTGATATTATAAATTTAATTTTTATAGAATGATAGATATGTAGTGAATTAGGGAAGCACTGTAATGAATATTGATGTGGGCCATTACTTCCAAGTGGTCCATTTGTTTTAACATTAATACACGTGGGTTATTTTCATTGGCAGAATGACGCGGCAGAATGAGGCGAGTCCCTTCCTTTTCAAGTAACCGCGTCTCCGGCCGCTGCTTAAATTCCTGCCGCGACCCTTTGACTACAGCTTGAGGTTCCATGGGCGATGAAGCAAGATCAACCGTCGATGTCCTCGATGAATTCCACGTTGACTTCGATCCTAACGGCGATCTCCTAGTCCACTTCTCAGATGATCCCTCCCCGGAGCGTTCCATGTCGCCGGCGGCAATAAGGGAACTGGAGAGATTCTTGATGGAGGACGGCGGGGATTTCCTGGAGGTGGATCAGCCTTTACCGGATGCTTTCTTCTCCGACTTGCTTTTTACATCATCTGATGACGGATCGGTCGACGATGCCACGCCTCCGGAGAACGTGGAAGAGGAGAAGAGCGACGAGGACGTGGAACCGAAGGAGATATCCGTTGACCAATTCAATGGAGAGGATTCTGAGGATAATCGCAGCAAGAAACGCTCCAGGTACGAGTAATTTAAATTGGAATTCGTCTGCATCGGTATAATATATTTAAGGAGTGAGATAAATGAGCTTTCTTTTGGACCTTAATTTCGGCCTAATTTTTTGGGAAATCAGACCGCGTAAATTATTCGTGTTTCTGATCAGTACTGTAATTTCAGTTGATTTTCCATCTGCCTTGCTATAATTTGGGAAAAAACTGTGATTAATGAGCTTTCTTTTGGACGTCAATTTTGCCCCAATTCTTGAGAAAAAGTAAACCGTATTAATTATCCGTGTTCACTTATCCGTCGTGTAATTTAATTCAGTTATCGTCTGCCTCGGTATAATGTTCTAAGACGCGAGATAGTTCAGTTTTTTTCCGGCCGTTGATCAGATCGCATAATTTTTTCCTTCTGTTTTGGTATTATGTTTCAAGGAGGGAAGCAAATGAGCTTTCTCTTGAACCTCAATTTTGCCATAATTTTGGGGAGAAGCGGACCGTGTAAATCATCCCTATCCGCTGGTCGAGTGTGTCACAAATTTTGCCGGCTTTTCTCAGGCAAATGAAAAACAGAGAATCAGCCATGAAGTCGAGAGAGAGGAAGAAGATGTATGTGAAGGAGCTGGAGATGAAAAGCAAGGTCATGGCTGTAGAAGTCAAGCGCCTGCAACACGCTCTCCACTGCTTTGCAGCGGAGAACGTAGCGCTCCGTCAGTCTCTGATCAAGGCCAAGGCGCCCTCTGCTCCACTGCCCGTACAGGAGTCTGCCGTACTCTTCGCGGGTAAAATTAAAGATCTCAGTTTTCAGATCTCCATCGCCTTCCTTAAATATTGTACGAATTATCCACGATTTTTTTCAGAATCCCTGCTGTTGGGTTCCCTGTACTGGCTAGTGAGCATCGTGTGCCTCTTCCTGGCGCCATGGGTTCCGCTGGAATCAAGCGGAGCAAAAGAGAACCAGGAAAGCACCGTCGGAGGAGTGCTACAAAGTACAGGATCACAACCTAGATCAATCTCCAAAAACCGAAGATGCAGAGCTCTGAGGACTAGGATGAAAGGAGATCTCATCTTTTGTTCCCCTTTTCTGAGACATAGTATCGAATTTTTATTTTGATGAAATCTAAGGGTATAAGGTTAGAATGCGTGAAATCTTAGTCGCAGAGCGGCTCTTTAATCAGCAAATTCATTTTCTCGATGAGGAAACGAAGGACGTCTTCTCTGCCTTTTTTCAAGAGCAGCTGCCGCAGCTTCCCGAAGGTATGACCAGGAGGACGAATGCCCTTCTCCATCATCTCCTCCAGGAAGACGCAGGCTTGTTCAACCTCATCGTTATCGCATAGCCCGTTAATAAGAACAGAGAAGGTGTGCATTGTAGGGAAGAACTGCTTCATCTGCATGAATTTCCAAACCTTCAAGGCCCGCCTCACTCTCCCTTCCCCGCAGAACATCTTGATCATCATAGTGTACGTGTCCGAGTCTGGATCGCAGTGCTTGATCATCTTCTTGAAGAACACGTAAGCGGAATTCGTATCCTCCTCGGCGATCAGTCCGTTAAGGATGATGTTCCACGTTCGAGAATTCGGAGAAACTCCTTTCTTCTCCATATCTCTCAGCACCTTCACTGCAGTCTCCATCTCTTTAGCTTTGCAGAACGCGCCGACAAGGGCATTGTAGACCACCACATCGGCTCTCATCCCCGATTTTTCCATCTCTGAGAAGACGTTAATGGCGTCTTCAAGCCTTCTCTCGGCCCCGTACGTGTGAACCAAGACGCTGTAAATGAAGGTAGAAGGAAGACAGCCTCGGGATATCATCTCCTTGACAATGCCGACGGATTCTTCAATTCTTCCCGCCTTACAGAGCACGTCGATCATTATACCATACGTGACAACATCCGGCTCGCACTCGCTGGCGATCATCCGACGGTAGATTTCTCTAGCTTTGGGGAGATGCGGCTCTCTCCCCCATCCCTCGATAAGGATACTGTACGTCTTCGAATCCGGGGAGAATCGATGAGACATTTCATCGAAGACTTTCTGCGCTCTGCGGATATTCTTCGACTTGCAAAGAGCGCTGAGCAGTCCGTTGAACGCCGCAAGATTCTGAGGAACTCCGTGCTTCTCCATGGCATTGAACGTGTATATAGCTTCCTCGACCTTCTTCGCTCGAGCGTACTTGCGCATGATCACGCAGAATGTCTCCACGTTGAGAATGCCCCTCGTTCGCATGGCGGCGATGAGGTCCCACATGAGCTGGTACTGTCTAATTTTTGCTAAGGATCCGATCATGGTGTGGTAGGCGTTGACGCTGTGGGAGTAGTTTCTCTGTTTGCCCGCCCACTCGAAGAACCTGTAGGCGAGAATTCCGGCGTTCTCGAATCTCTGGAGGACTTGTTCGGCCAGTTCTGACGTCATCCAGATTCCGCTTCCGTCGAGAGCGACCTCGAGGCCGGACTTGGGGCAGGAGACCATGATATCGCTGACCCTTTTGGCTTCGTCTGTGGGAGCTACAGCGATCTTGCTCGAGCTGTGCGTCGTTCTCCATTGAGCTTCGCGTACGCGGCGGAATGCGCCGCGGCTGCCGACTGCTCGGATCATTCTGGCCGATAAGTTCTTATTCCGGGTCCAGGGAAATCAATGACTAAATCTGCTCTGAAGAGGACGATCCAGAACAAAAGACAGAAATCGGAGAAAGCTCTCACCGGAGGGTGCATATTGTGGGTGACGGAGAGACTTCTCCCGGAGAGAGAAGAACTACGCCCGGTAGATTTCAGATTTCCGATGACAGATCGTTGGCGAATTGAATCATCTTGGCGATAGAGAATCAGAGAAATATTGAAAATCAAATGGAATCAGATTTTAATCTAGGAATTCAAAAATTTTTGAAATTTTGGGACGAATAAACTCTATTTCTCTCAGGTATATTAATATTTTTAATAATTCTTAAAATACCCGTAATCTTGATCAATCTTTCAAAATGATAATCGCTATAAATAGACTAAGGATTTGAATACTCATTTTTAACTCGTGATGGTTAATATTTTGTAATTTCTCCTAGCTAATTATGGACAGTTTTCTGAAAATTAATTGTTTTCATTACTTCATCATTATCGGAAATTAATTCTTTAAAAATCTAAATTAATATTTAAATATTTAAATATCTAGATCGAATAACAAGATAGGCATTGTTTTCTCTTGAGATCCGAATTAGAAGGGCTTCTATACATCACAAGGAGTGATTTGAATATTTATTTAATTTTTTCTCCAAGTCATCTTGATTTATAATTATATTTGTGTGATGTACTCTTCATATCGTTGTTTAAATAATTTATTGGAAGTTAAAATTGTGTTATCATTTATTTACATTCTGATACCAATCAAGTTTGATTATAATTTTTAGTGATAGATGGCATAAAAGATAATCATATTATGCACATGTCCTTCGTTTTACTATAAATCTTGTAATCATTAGTGATGCACTTGTGATGTTTACGGTAAAGTTCAAAAGATTTGTGTATTAACGAGTAAATTATGAAAGATTATGTCTACACCAAACAATTGTATTAATGTTCCTATTAATATGATATCCAAGAAAGATATAAAAAAATAGATAGAATGACAATGCTTTTGCTCATTTTTCATATGACGAGGAATGGTTAATGTTATGACTGTTCATGCGTAAACTCTAAGGATGTAGATCGAGTGTTATTTCAAGGAATATTTTATTAGACTGATATTTATGAATCCCCAGAAGATAATGTACCTGATTATTAATCCATAACATAGTTGCATAGTAATTATGAGATTATTAATGCAAATTTAGGCATAAAATATTATATTATTATTCATGTTATCATACTTTGAGTGCACATATATCATTTTATGCAATTTTAAGTTATAATCTCAAAATATACTATTTTAGGGATAATTATGCATTTTTAAGAATATATTTCAGAATAGATTATTCTCATCTATATTTGAGATTAAAAATGGGTTTTAATGTTAAATAATAAAAGAACATATTTTTTATATACTCATTTTTCTCAGTTTTAATTAATAAAGGAAATGAGTATATTTTTTTGAAATAAAAATTTATTTTCTTGTTATTTATTAAATTTGAATTTTGAAAATGATAGATTATTTAATTTCTCGTCCAAAAAAATAAATTTGGATTAATTTGGAGTTATATTTTGAAAGTTATGAATTTTTTAAATTTTTATGAATTTATTTTGAATTAAAAAGAATAAAAAATTGGATTAAAAAGCACGCTAATGTGGAAGCTGACATGGCGGAGTAGTTTAAATGTCACCACGTGGTGGACTGTGTGCGCGCCACGTGTTACACGTGTGTGCGTGTCTATACGCGTGTCATTAGTGGGTTAAACATCCATGAATGGATTTTCTCTAATCCATTAAGACCACACGCTTTATATACACATCATTTCACTTTGATTTTTGTCATCCGAGACTATTTTCTTTTTTTTGTATGTGTTGTTGATGTGGCACGACAAAAAGTGTCTGATTCGCTTCTTAAATCAAAGCCGTTGATTTTCACTTAAGTCGGGGGGTACGTGGCGAACCATTCATTAGAGGAATTATAACACCAGAGATTAAAACCACCTGATGGACACATTGATGCATCCATAACATCAGATGAAGATCAAACGTCAAGCGTTTCATAACGTTTTTTCTTCACACGTGATGTGGCGAAATCTTAGTGGTTCATCTTTGATCGAACGGATGCAATTTAAACATAACGATTCGCATCCAAGCATTTCATCAGATCTATTGATTGAAGATTAAATGCCAAATTTGACGATTATGACCAAATTTTCCTATTTATACACATGTTCTTCGACAAAAATGTATTCTTAGATGTTTCGAGTAAATTGAATTGTTTCGACAACTCAATCCTTGAATCTCTTGATTTCTTCCTCTTCTAGACTCATTTTTCGCATCCAGGGAGTGCTTGAAATCAATATTTCATCAAAAATAGGGAAACATCGTCTCTTGAATGCCAAATTTTGTCCTCATAATCGTGGAATGAAAAGTCTGCGATCAGGCGATCAATTGGATCAATTCAAGCGTGAATTTGGGGTTAGATTATGTGTTTTCCTCCCAATCTTTTGTCATGTATCATTAGATTATAATTTAGAATCGTAGATTAGTCGAATTTTATATTTTATTTTGATTTTCTCTCTCCTCGCGATCAATTTTCTACCAAATTTTTTATCTTTGAATTCTCTTCAAATCTTGATCCAAATCTAGCGATTTTTTATTCCGCAGATTCATCTTTGAGTTTTCTTTCCAAATCTACTTAAATCTTTAATTTATCACCTCAATTCATTGTCCGATTTGATTGAATTTTAATAAATACCTTATTTATCCATAGACTCGACCCTTATTCATCACTATACTATCTAATATCCTGATTATTTCTCAAAATTAGTGAGTTTGGATCAATTTTTTACACAAGTTCGTGTGTATTCAATGACCTTGCTGTCTCGTCGCGCCATTAGAAAAATTCTATAATGGATGCTTAACCCATTAATTACACTCGCACCCACACACACCCACACACACACATATGCACACGCATGCGCACATGCACACACACTCATGCCCATGTGGTGTGTACATACTAAGCCACGTGGCGATATGTAATTTCTCTTCCCACGTCAGCATGTGATATAAAAATTATTTTTAAAATTTTCAAAAATCCAAAATATAAAAATAAAATAAAATAAAATCAAGAAAAATCCATAAAATTTGTATAAAAATCCATAGAAAATTAATCACTTTTAAAATAGAACTCCAAATTAATTCAAATTTCTTTTTTGGGATTAAAAATTAAATAGTATATCATTCTAAAAATTCAAATTTAATAAATGACAAGAGAATAAAAATTTATTTTAAAAATACACGCATTTCTCTTAGAAAATAAAACTTAAACAAATAAATGAGTGTAAAAAGTATTTTCTCTTATTATTTAACATTAAAACTCAATTATAATCTCAAATATAGATGAGAATAATCTAGTCTGTCATATTTTCTTTAATTATACATAATTATCCCTAAAATAATATATTTTGAGATTATAACAAAAAAATTGCATGGAATGATAAATAGGTACTCAAAGTATGATAACATGCACAAGAATAAAATGTTTTATGCCTTAATTTTCATTAATCATCATATAATTACTTGTATAAATTTCACGTTATCACCTTTAAGCCAATCATACTTCCATGTATCTTGTTTTTGTTCATTGAAATGAAATTTATTTATTGTCATTCTTGTGTGATGTTTGTAATGAAGTCCATGAGCATATGCAATGACTAAGTGAATTATGATGAGATCATAATATAGTGATCACTAGTCTTTAAACATATGTTCTAAATATTCATGTTCATCGGATATTCGAAAGGGACATCAAATTATCCAGAATGAGTAACACTATTAAATCCGAATCATATGATGACTATAGATGATCATGTAGCCATCGGTGTGGAGATACTAAGTTACTTGAGCGACAAAAGATGCTTTTTGACCAATAGCTACATAAACACATATTACATTTTGACCTTTTTGATTTAGAATCGTATCTGTAGCCACTGTTGTTTTACCAGTCTGTCTATCACCAATAATTAATTCTCACTGACCACATCCTATAGGTATCATAGCATCAATAGAAATAATCCATGTCTGAAGAGGTTCATAGACGTAACGTCTAGCAATAATGCTTGGAGCGGGAGATTCAATTAAGCGACATTCCGAAGATGAAATTTTGCCTCTTCCATCAATAGGTTTCGCTAGAGCATTTAGAACACGGCCCAAATAACCGCACTAACCGGTATTTGAGCAATTCTTCATGTTGCTTTTACAGATAGATAATGAGTGCTATTTAGAGAAAGAGTTCACTGAATTGATCCGTATAAATCCATGAATGATAATTATATCTAAACTGTCAATTAGGTTTATTCATGTCACGGTTGTATATGTGTGACGAGATGAATTAGTGAGGTCGTCGAAAACACACAAAGACATGTCAAAGAAATTTCTAAACTCACCAATTTAAAGTTTTAATCAACATTTATAGAGTATAATGGTGAATAAGGGTTAAATGCATTGAAAATTGTGGAATTTTTTAGGTATTCTTCAAATTCAATCCAATCGGATGAGGAATTGAGGTGAGAAGATAGGGATTTTGGTAGATTTTGAAAGAAAACTCTAAGAAAAATCTATATATTTAAAAAATCACTTAATTTGGATTAGTATTCGTGGAGAAATCAAGGAGGGAAAGTTATAGAGAAAAATCGATCACAAAGAAAGAAAATAGAGATGAATTAGAAATTTTGACTAACCTGAGCTTTGAAATTAAATATAATGATACACGATGAAAATTTATGAGGAAAACACATAATCTAACCCAGAGTTGCACTCTAAATGATCCAATTGATTGCCATATCAAGGGCTTCTCATTCTGTGATTTTGAAAATAAACTTTCGGAACTCAAGTGACAATTTCTCCCTATTCTCTCAACAAAATCTCACCTTCAAACACTCATTGGATGCGAAAATCAGTCTAGAAGAAGAGGAAAGCAAGAGATAAAAGGACTGAGATGTCTAAATAGTTTGATTGCTCAAAACATTCGAGAATGCTTTACATCGTCGAAGAGAGAGTATACACAGGCAAAATTTGGGCGTGACCATTGAATTTGATGATTTATCTTCGATCAAATGGCTTAGATGAAACATCAGGATACCAATTGTTGTCATTAAGTCACATTCGTCCGATTAGAAATGGAGCACCTAGATGAAGCCGCGCCATCGCATAAAGTTTGATTGTCGCGTAACGCTTGAGATGTCGTCACATGTCCACGGAAGTTCATCGGGCGCATTTAATCTTAGCTATTATAAATCCTTAGATGAGCGTCTTGATAGATATTATGTGTCCTATAAGCCTATCATCTTTCATGTATCTTTGTTTATGTTCATGCAAATGAAATTTATTCATTGTCATTCTTGTGTGATGTTTGTAATGAAGTCCATAAGCATGTGCAATGACTAAGGGAATTATGATGAGATCATAATATATTGATCAATAGTCTTTAAACATATGTTCTAAACATTCATGTTCGTGGGATATTCGAGAGGGACATCGAATTATTCAGAAAGAATAACACTATCTAATCCGACTCATACGATGAGTATGACTGATCCTGTAGCCATCAGTGTGGAGACACTTAGAATAGACAGTGAGTGCTATTTGGAGAAAGAGTTCACTGAATTGATCCGTATGAATTCCTAAATGGTAATTATACCTAACTGTCAATTAAGTTGATTCATGTCATGGTTGTGTATGTGGTCTTTTTGACTATAGACACCAAAGACATCTTGTGGATGGATGATTATGTTTTGATTATGACTTAAAAATCCCTAAGCATAGGATATCTAAAATGTCATGTATTCGACACGACATGAAGTCCATGAAGATGATTGTGTGATCAAGATGGGATCATCCGCATTCAATATTTGAGGAGATTGACTCAAGGAATGAGATGCGATGAAATCCTTGGCTAAGGTAGTGAAAATATCGGAGGAGTTCCCAATGATTCTTACATGCATTAACACTAACTTGCGTGATCGACTAAGGTTTGATAGTTAACCATACCCTAAGTCATTTATGATTCTTGTGTAGATGAAAGATTATATATCCATGGTAATTGATGACATAAAGGTTTCATAAGAGAGTTCTTACATACTCTATATCTCCTAAAGTAGGTGGTGTAGCTTGGCACTCAATGGGCTGGCAACTCAACCTATGGATTGGGTTAAATAGATCTTTGATTAATTAATCTAGATGTTGATGTGAATAATTAATTAAAGTTAACTAATAAGGTGTTATTTGGTCTATAAAATTATTAACTAGTGAGACATATGAACCTACAAGGTCACACACATAAGGTCTATGGATGTTGGTAGGTATAGACATAATTATGAGGGTTTTATGAAAAAACCTCATACCAAATGTCTATAAATAGGGGAGAGAATGACCATAACTGAAGGTACCTATGAAAGCCTTTTGAGAGTTCCCTCCTTTCTTCTCTTTCTCTCTTGGTGAAGAGCTTTGAAGAAGAGATCCAACCATCTAGAGATTGAGTGGATACCACCAGGGGCTAGACACTTGAATAACTTTAAGAACTCTTTCTTTAGAACTTTGTAACTATGTTTTTTTATACATACTAGACGATAGAATCATCTATTATTGGTGCCTCAGTGTTTTGAATATTTGATTTAATATATTCCATTGTATTTGATGTTTTGATAAAAAATTTGAAAGTTTATCGACATCATAACTCAACAGAGACTAACAGTTACTAACTCTAATTTTAACCACTTATTAACATCGCACACACGTGTCACGCGCACACACGTGTGACACACACACACGCGTGACACGCACACACGCGTGACATGCACACACACTCATGACACATGCGTCCATGTGTCACATGTTTGTGCGTCCACGCGTCGCCACGTGGCTTCGCTCTACCATGTCAGTGCGTGGTAATTAAAAACCTTTTTTTATTCTTTTTAACTTATTAAAAATTGAAAATAAAGTTAATTAAATTCATAAAAATTCCAAAAAATTTCTAAAAATTGGAAAATTCATAACTTTCAAAATACAACTCCATATTAATTCAAATTTATTTTGTTGGATTATAAATTGAATTATCTGTCATTATTAAAAGTCAAAATATTAAAATAACAAGAGAATGAATTTTAATTAAATAAATATACTCATGTATCTTATAAAATAAATTTAGAAAAATGCATGAGTGTAAATAAAGATATTTTCTCTTATTATTTAATCATGAAAACATAATTATGATCTTAAATATAAATAGGATTAGAATCACATTGTTTAATTATGCACAATTATCCATAAAAATTATGTATTTTTAGATCATAATATGAAATTATATAAAATGATAGAAATGTACTTAAAATATCATAACATGCATACAAATGTAACAATTAATGCTTTTATTTGCATTAATAATCATGTAATTCATGTATAAAATGCATGTTATCAATTATACATACACGATAACATATAATAACAAGGTTTCATATGAGAGTTCTAATATACTTCATATCTCCAAACGCACGTGGTGTAGCTTTGACACCTAACGACTTGACAACTTAACCTATCAATTAGGTTAAATTGATCATTAATTAATTAATTTTTGTAATAATATAGATACTTAATAAGGTTGACTAATAAGACATTATTAGATTTCTAAAGTTATTAACTATTAAGATATATAGACCGAGATGGTCACACACGTAAGATCTATGGACTTTGGTGGATATAAGATATGATTTTGAGGGTTTTTATGAAAAACTTACATACCCAATGTTTATAAATAGTGAGAGAACGGCCAAAAACTAGGGTTCCCCGTACAAACCTTGTAGAAACTCTCTTATTTCTTATCTTTTCTCTCTTGGGAAAGAGCATTGACAAGGAAATCTAACTGCATGACAATCGTTTGGATATTGTTTGAAGTTGGACACTTGAATAACTTCAAGAACCTCTTCAATAAACCTTGCAAGTATGGATTTAAACTGACAAATATATATTACAAGTATGTATTTTTAATGTTCAATTCAATATATCAAACACAAATCTCATCACTTATAAGTGAGTATCTATCCATTCATTCACATAAAAAATGTGAGAATTCAGCTAATTGACTTCTTATAAGTCAGGTGGGATTAGTATCATAATATAGACAAAATATATATAATAATGCATGTGACATGTTGTGTGTATACAATCTAATAAACTCATAATGGTAATAAGGAGTCATTGGTAATTCAGGTTTATGCAATAAATTTATATACACCTTTAGATAGATCTATAAACAAGTATAAAAGTGAGTAAAGGATTGTCCTCAGAGAGCATGTAGTGATTCAAAGAAATTTGGAGGTAAATATTTTTTTTAATGTTTTATCAATCAAGAAAAGCAACTAAGAAGTCAGAAATAAGGATAGAAAAACAAGAAAATCAATAGGAAAGAAGTAGAGATTTTTCTAGATCTCTTAGTTAATTAAATGAGAGAATCATTAGAAGAGAGAGTGCAGATTATGGCTCGAGGCGTGGGTGGCAGCTGATGTGGCAAGCGTTCTGCGGCTGGAGTGCAAGATTTACGCGTTCCCCGGTCTAATCTCACCAACAGCAAAGCAATGGTCGTGAGGCAAACTCGGGCTTGTGGAAAGGGAAGACAAAGGCACAATTGTCTAGAGCTCCACTTGGTCGGTTTGAAGAGAAAAGAAAGGCAAAATTTATGGAGGAGAGGAAGGGATTTTTACTTATCAAAGTCGACCTTGACAAGGTTTACAAACTTTAGGAGTGGATTCTCCCTCCTTTCTCGCAGGTTTTCGAGCTAGGACAACCTTCTCCTCGTTTTCTCTCTCAGGATACAAAATCAGATCAGAAAACTTCAATGATTTCACTCCAATCTGGATCGCGTTACAAAATGAAGAATACAAGGTTTTAAAAGGAATTTGAAGTATTTTCAGCTGTTGGATCTAGGGGGGGAGGCCAATAGATGGCTTGATTTGAGCTCTCCCCTAGATCCTGGAAGCTCAGTCCTCCTCCAATCAGCTTCTATCCTGAGAAATAGCAAGGGAAATTTCAAATTCCCTCCCTTCTTTTCCCTCTCTTCTTCTATTTCCTCTTTTGGATTCTCATTAATGGGTTGGATCTCCAAGCTTGGTCTGCCTTTTTTGAGTCTGGATCATGTCCCTGGGCCAAAATGGGTTCCTTTGAAGTGTCCTTTGACCTGATTTGATCCTGGCCCAAGTCATCGCCACCTCCTTGATTTCTCCGATCCAAGTAAGTGAACCAATACTCAAAAGGCTAAAAAAAATTCCATTAGATACTTTCCCCTTGGGCAATAAAGCAAAGTGGGTTTTAAACTTTTAAAAGCATCAATGAACACAATTTATAAGTTTATTTACATATATCAAGAAGCGTTGATTTTCAATTAAACTGAGGTTTAAAGCATCTTAAGGAGTCCAAAATATGCTAAATAAACATGCTTAATAATATAAGTAATGAGATAATTTTTGGAGTTATCACAATCTTCGATCATAAGAAAATAGAAATTCTCATGAATAGAATCTTAATAAACACCTAAATATGATACGTGGATACAACTATCATTTTATAAATATCAGTAATTTTATAAATTAATCTATCTATATACATAATAGAATTGGTGTCCGGCGAAGCTCTTTTTTCTCCCATTTTTACCCCTCTGTATACATAAATTACTATCGCATAACTTACTATATCAATTACTATGATATTTGTATGATAGGTTATATTAGTAATTGTGTCTCTCCCAGACTCTTATTTTCTCTCTCTTTTTTTCTCTCTCCCCGGCTCTCTTTTTTTCCTCTCCCTGCGACCTCCGGAGAACAGAAGAAGAAGGTAGGTTTTCTGATTTTTGTTTCGAGCTCTCTCTCTCTCTCTTTCTGATTTCCTCTCTTTCTGATTTCGTTTTTCACTTTTCTGATTCCTTTTTTTCTCTCTCCCCGACTCTCCGCCTGCAACCTCTGGAGAACTAAAGAAGAAGAAGGTAGGTTTTCAGATTTTCCTTTCTCTCTCTCTCTCTCTCTTTTTGATTTTATCTCTTTTTGATTTCGTTTTTCATTTTTCTGATTCCTTTTCCGGAGTTCTCATTTTTCGTTTTTCGTAAAATGATTTCGTTTTTCGTTTTTCGTTTTTCCTATTTTCCTATTTTTCTGATTTTTTTGTTCATTTTTGTCGAAATCTACTTCATCCGATTTCATGGGTTAGGTTTTCGATTTTCGTTTCGACCTCTCTCTCTCTTTCTGATTTCATTTTTCATTTTTCTGATTCCTTTTCCGGAGTTTTCCTTTTTCATTTTTCATTTTTAGAAATCGTAAAATGATTTCGTTTTTCATTTCTCCTATTTTCGTATTTTTCCGATTTTTGTTTTATTGATTTTTGTTTCTCTGATTGATTTTTGTTGTTGATTTTTATTGAAATCTCCTTCTAATTTCATGGGTGATGAACTTATTTCATGGTATGAGTTGACTCACACGGCGGAGATGATGGATGGAGACGGTAGATTGGCAGCAGAGATATGGTCGAGGCAGAAACACTGGCGCTGTTGTTTAATCATTTTTTTCTTCAATCATTTTTTTTCGTCCGTGAGCTCTTTTCGGCTTCCGGTGGATAAGGAATCTTCAGGATCAGCTCTTCGGCTTCGCTACTGATTTTAGGAGAATTATAAGGTAGAATTGGATTTTAGGAGTAGTTGGAGAAGAATCCGTGGACGATGGATCAAGCCACGCTGGAGTACATCAAGAATGACGGCCAGGATATCATCAGTAAGGTTACGCTGGATGACCAGCGGCGTGGGGAGAGTGCCTAAGAAAAATCGAGAAATAAAAATCCGCGGGTACAAAACACAAGAATGGAAGAACAGGAAAATCTTGAGAGGATAATCGCTCACCAGCGGGAACTCTCGGCGGAAGCAATCTGCGCTCCGATCCTCTCTCTTCGGCCTTTGCCCCTCTCTCTCTTTCTCTATATCTTCCTCTTAGTCTTAAAACGGTTCCGGGAGAAGAAAAAAATTAATCCCGATAAAGATAATTAATAACGAAATGAGGGAAACTCGGCTGAAGAAGTAACAAAGAAGAACAAGGAAGACAGAAAGCTAGAAAGAGAGAGATAATATTTATTAAATTAATGGGCAATTTTTCAATTAATCTGTTTTATGGAGAAGAACGAGAGAGCGAAACAGGTCTGAAACAGAGGTAGGCCGGGAGAGAGACAGAGGTAGGCCGGGAGAGAGATAGAGGGAGGGATGGCGGGAGAGAGAGAGGGAGAGAGACAGAGGTAGGCCGGGAGAGAAACAGAGGGAGGGAGGGCGAGAGAGAGAGAGCGAGGGAGGGAGAGGGAGAGAGAGAGGGAGGAAGGGGGGAGAGGAGGGAGGAAGCGGAGGGAGGGAGGGCGGGAGAGAGAGAGGGAGAGAGACAGAGGTAGGCGGGGAGAGAGACAGAGGGAGGGAGGGCGAGAGAGAGAGCGAGGGAGGGCGGGAGAGAGAGAGAGTGAGGGAGGGCAGGCGGGATGGAGGTAGGGAGGGAGAGAGCTAGGGAGGGAGGGAGGATGGGAGGAGAGAAGCAGAGAGAGCAGGAGAGAGAGAGGTAGGGAGGGAGGGACGTCGGGAGAGAGAGAGAGGGAGGGAGGGCGAGAGAGAGGGAGAGAGTGGGGGGAGGGCGGGAGAGAGAGAACTCTCGCGGCGGAAATTATTTCCGTCGCGAGAGAGGAAGAAGAGAGAGAGATCGAGGGAGAGAGAAGAAGGGAGCGAGAGGGAAGAGGAGACAAAGACGAAGAAGGAGAAGAGAGAGAGAGAGTTCGCGGAAGAGAGAGGAAGGGCGTAGAAGACATACAAAGAGAGAGAGGTTACGGGAGAGAGAGGAAGAGGACAAAGGAGACGCCGAGGGAGAGGGAGAAGATGAGAGAGATGAGAGAGAGGGAGACGAGATGTCCCGAGAGAGGAGTGGCACGGAAGAACTCCTCTCGCGACGGAAATTATTTCCGTTGCGGGGAGAGAAGAAAGCGAAGCTGTGATCGAGGGGAATGAAGGCTGTTATTATCATATCTTATATCTATATCTTATATTATTTGATCTTAGTTTATCTTATATTATCTTATATTCTTATATCTTATCCCCCCTCTCTCTCCCGCTCTCCCTCCGCTCTCTCTCTCTCTCCCGATCTGAAGGGCAGTCGTTTCTTTTCATCAACCCAGAAAAAGATACTTTTCATCTCCCGATCTGTTTCAGATTGGGTAGACACTAGTGTGTTATATAATATCTTTATAAAAGTATGCAAGATTTCACATAAGAAACAAAATCTCGCAGATTGTTACTTTTTTGTGATGGTTGGGTTTCTATTAATTTTTTATATTATTACAAATCCGGGGAGTTTTATTTATTTTTTCTAAACTTTTCAGATTAAACATCATATAAAAACTGTTTTAAAATCTTTAAAATGAAGAAGTTTTCGACGATCCAGATGAAAAAATAAAAAAAAATCATATGATTTTGCAATTGGGCCCCCTTTTTGATTTATGGATCTCTCATTTTATCGCTCACGTCAAACGTCTGTATCAACTACTGGATAAGCTTTAATTGTCCACCAGTGGGAGACCAAAGGGCTCCTGTGGCTGATGACCGATGGGTGTAGATACCGCTCTCCTCTTCGGAACGAGTTCCTCTCCGCGTCAGCCGAGACCGAGTCTACCGAACACCACCGTGGCCTGATTCCATTGGCCGTAAATCCACCAGCAGATGTAATCCATTACCGAGAGGATATTCGGAAACGCATCCGGAGGCCGCATACAATGGTGTTTTCGTAATAAACCTGTTTAACAGGGGCGTTTGTTGAGGATCCCGAAAACTGGCGGCGAAGCTGAGCAGGGTAGTAGCAGATGTATAAAAATCGCCGCTGGGAAAGAGTCTGGATATCTACGAGGTTGGACTAGTGTTGGAGGCAGAAGAGAGAGAAAGCCATGGATTCTGATTATGGCGTCGCCAGAGAGCTCTCGGATCTGCAGAAAAAGAGAGCCGAGTATACTCCTGAAGTGCCTCCTTGTCTTCAGGTTGTTCTTCTCTTTCCTGTAGTTCACTCTTAAAGTCTAATCGCCTATAAAACACGGATGCATTCATCGTTTTTTGCTGATTTTTTGCTGTCGATGGGTCATTTTTCCACCTGATTTTACAAGCAACAAAGTTTGAGCCTCGGTTTTTAAAATCAGTTCCGTTGCCCTTTCGGAAGATTTTGCATGCGACATATTTCATTTTTTCCGTTTTTGTCGTCTTATGTTACCCCATTGCATGTATTGTCTTCGTTTATTTTGGTTCTACGTCTTATGTTCTTGATTAGTTTATTTTATTATTAGTGCATGGCTGGTTTTGATTCCTGGAAGGGTCGGTAACTTTGGTGTCTCTTTTACCTTTTCTCGGGGTTATATGAACTATCGAAAGGATACAGTCTTCATTGGTTTTTGAGGCGATCGTCTTTTATGCCATAGATTCATGTATTCAAAGGGCATTTTATTCTTGCCACGAATTACAAAAAAAAAGGAAAACAGTGCAGCAGACGTGGCTGATTGGCTCCAATCACAGGTGAAGATTTTGTTTGTAGTGAACCCGTGGTTTCTGAGCGTTGTGAAGAACTTCATATGGATTTTTCACTTTTCGACCACCAACAGATCAGCAGTTTCATTCGGATAATTTTTTCGTTCGTGAAACGTGTTAGTGTTAATTCCATTCGGTTAATCGTCTTAATTTTAGTAGCCGTGGAAATCAGCAAATATCTCTGTTCAACTCTGTAGCATTTCAACAACTAGTTGCCATTTCCAACTAGTACGTGAATATTCTGTCAAAACCCCTGGTTTGACCGCAAAAAAAGCTAGTGTGGGGGCAAAAAAGCCATAGAACCCATAACTTGTTGTGTTATGGGCCGATCCAAAACACCACTGTGTAAGAAGTCCCCGAAGATGCTAACGTGATGTAATTATCTGAATCATTGTTGTATTCACAAGATCTTGAGGAGAAGTCTGATCTATTAACTTAAAGCAATCTTGCTCTGAGAGAGATTGGACGCTTAGAAAGTGATTCAGTAACATGCATGAATCAAAGATTTGACCCTTATTTATAAGAATGGGGTAGTTTAATCCCCTTCCTTTTTATTCTAATTTCAGCCCTTATAAAACTGGATTAGCCTCAGTCTCTGCTTACAAATGCTCTGTTCTGAATGGATTCCCATGATATGCTTCAATGAAACGCTTTATCGGGGTCACTGATTATGAAGTAGAATACTATGTTGATTCGTGTATCTGTATAAACCTAAAATTTTGTCTGTTGAACAGGGTACTACTGTTAGAATGGAGCTTGGTGATTGTACGACAACTGCTGATCCAGCTAGCGACCATGTCATCCGTCGCTTATTTCCGCGCACTTATGGGCAACATTTGGCTCATTTTCTGAGGGCAACAGCAAAAGTCCCTGATGCACAGATTATCACTGAGCTTCCTATCATCAGGTTTGTTCTGATGCCTTGTTTTTATTCGTGTAATTTTGTTGTTGATATTTTCAAGTATATAGCTGAAGTGAAATGTGTATTGAATGGATAAAAGTATTGTAGTTCATATGAAATTGCAATGTTGAGAGTCACCTTATAATGGTATTGACTACGGTGATAACAAAATTAGTCTAATATTTTTCGCAAGTCTAAATCTGAAAATTTTAAATATGAAAAATTGTATTCCTTCGTAAACATCCCGAAAGTTTATGTGTTACTATGCCTGTTTTTCTGAATTTAATTGCTATAAGGGATATATTTTCAGGGTGGGGGTGGTATTTTGTGGGAGGCAGTCTCCAGGAGGGCATAATGTTGTATGGGGTCTTTACAATGCCATTAAAATTCATAACCCTAAAAGCACTCTGCTCGGGTTTGTTGGTGAGTCTGATTTTAACCACATTCTTGTGTCTTCAATCTAATCTTATTGCATTTCATTATGAAATTAGGGTTTTCCTCCAGTTATTATTAGACTTCAGAGAATGGATTCGATATGATCACGATGATCAGAATCTCAGGGCCCAGGTTGCCGTCGAGTCACTGCTAGATCCAGGGGTGATTGGGTGTCATGTCGTGGGACAAACAGGGACAAATAGATGTTACGTAGTCTTTTTATTGATGTTCGATCAAAAAATATGTGCTATCAGCAGGGAAGCTTAGATAAGGCTTTCAACTGTGGTATGTTGGCATGTGCTCATGGAACGAAAATAGTCATGACTTTTTGTTGCATGTTGGCATGATCATATTTTTCCTGTAACTCACGTGTATCCATCATTCCATATGACTGAACAATGGTTAGCCACTAATCAGAATTAGTAAATCAACCATTTGTGTCATACCAGTGGTTGATTGTAAATTAAATTTGGTTGTGTTATGGTAAAAACTTACAGCATCGTTTGAGAGAGAGACAGATATTTGCAGGAGACTTGGTGACCCCTTGATCCAGATAGTTGGACCAGGAGATCATTGATTTAAATCCAGGGCCAACGATCTCCAATCCTCAATTTGAGATCCTCGATTTGATCGAGGATTGAATCAACAATATCTCAGTCCAACAATCAATCTTCCCATCCCTGGTTACATCTCTGTTTAACTCTACTTCAGTTTTGCTTCTACAAATCAATCACTAAATTCATTTTCTTTTTTCCAATGTGTAGTCAGCTTGATATATGTAATTTTCAGGTGGAACTGAAGGTCTCTTTGCCCAAAAAACTCTGGAAATCTCTGAGGAAGTTCTTTCCACTTACAAAAATCAAGGTTCATATATAACTACTAATTTTGTTACTGATCTTAGATTTTACTCTGCTTTTGCATCTAATGCCTATTGAGTTTTTTATGAATAAGGTGGTTATGATATGCTGGGCCGGACAAAAGATCAGATTCGGACTAGTGAGCAAGTAAATGCTGCTTTAATTGCCTGCCAGACTCTCAAGCTTGATGGCCTTGTTATCATTGGAGGTATCTTTCTGTTCATTAGCTTCTGGGAAGCATTGACCTTTTCCTAATCTATTTGAGCCCACGGGTAATTGACTTTTTCTTTCTTTTTGAAGGAGTTACGTCCAACACAGATGCAGCTCAGCTGGCTGAAATCTTCGCGACTGCAAGATGTCCCACTAAGGTTTATATTTGTCGCTGTATCCCTCTTTATTTTCCATGTGATATTTCTATTAACGAACTTGTTTCTTCTTGATGTCTTTTACAGGTTGTTGGTGTTCCTGTCACGTTGAATGGTGACCTAAAGAATCAGTTTGTGGAGGCTAGTGTCGGATTCGACACAATTTCCAAGGTATGTTTCCTCATTAAAGTTATTCTTCCCATGGTATTTTTTTCATTTCTGGAATTGCATGATGCCTCTTGTTTGATTTGTCTGAGTTGACTTATCCGACATGATTGCAGGTCAATTCTCAACTCATCAGTAATGTCTGCACTGATGCTCTGTCAGCAGAGAAGGTAACTTCATTTCAGCTGTTAGATTAATATTTCAGTTACGTTTTTTTTATTTTTATTTTCTTCCGTTTAGAACTTTTGACCCTTGCATTTTGCAGTATTACTACTTTATCCGGCTGATGGGAAGAAAGGCATCCCATGTGGCGCTGGAGTGTGCCCTTCAGTCACACCCAAATATGGTTATTTTCCCCTCTAAAAAAGAAGCATTAAAAGCTAATGTTTTACTTTTAAAAATTAATTCTCTTTAATCTGTGTTTCTCAGGTTATTCTTGGAGAGGAGGTTGCTGCGTCCAAGCTCACCATCTTTGACATTACCAAGCAGATCTGTGATGCTGTGCAGGCGAGGGCTGAAGATGGTGAGCAGAGAACTCGTCTCTCTCTCTCTCCCCGCACTCTCTCACTCTCTGTCTATTCATATCTCTCTAACCTTGTTCCGTTGCTAAAAATCATTTTGTTTTTGCAGATAAGTATCACGGAGTTGTTCTTATCCCGGAAGGGCTTGTAGAAAGCATTCCAGAGATCTATGCTCTCCTGCAGGTATTTCTAGACAGAAATAGAATGATGTATCTCTTTCTGGTCATATAATTGACTCTTTCATTATGCTTTGTGGATTTATGTAGGAAATTAATGCGCTGTACAAGCAAGGTTTCTCAGCTGACAACATTTCCACTCAACTTTCACCTTGGGCGTCTGCACTCTTCGAATTTCTCCCTCCTTTCATCCGGCGACAGGTTTCTCTCTTTCTCTCTCTTTACATATTTGTTACATAATCATAACATCTACTGACCTATGCTCCACTCTTTGTTTTACAGCTTCTGCTTATCCCAGAATCCGACGATTCCGCGCAGTTGTCTCAGGTAAAAATACCAGGAGTACTGTGACTCCTTGAGAGATGATGTGCTTATCTGTGATTTTCCGCGCAGATTGAGATGGAGAAACTTCTGGCCCAGCTGGTGGAGACAGAGATCAACAAGCGGATGGTAAGATTTTTACGTGATTAAAAACTGATAATGTTCTGAGCAAAACAAGTCCATTATTGGGTATCTGTGCAGAAAGAGGGAACGTATAAAGGAAAGAAGTTCAATGCCATCTGCCACTTCTTTGGGTACCAAGCTCGAGGGTCCCTGCCATCAAAGTTTGACTGCGACTATGGATATGTATGACGATACCCGAAAGATATTTATTTTTATTTATATTAATGAAATATTCATTATTTTTACTTCACTATTAGGTGCTTGGGTACATCTGCTATCATATCCTGGCGGCTGGTTTGAATGGCTACATGGCGACCATCACTAACTTGAAGAACCCTACAAACAAGTGGCGATGCGGCGCTGCTCCCTTGACGGTTTGACCCACCAGCTTTTCTCTACCTATCTCAGAGTCTTTGTTGACTTTCAGCGGTTGACTTTTGTGGCCTCTCTATCTAATCCACCAGGCGATGATGACTGTGAAACGTTGGTCCCGCGGGCCTGGAGCCAGCTCATTCGGGAAGCCCGCCATTCATCCAGTCACCGTTGATCTGAAAGGAAAAGCATACGAGTAAGTCCTTAACCTCCATCACCATAAAATAAAGCAAGTTTTTTTAATTCAGGGTTTTAATTAAATTCTGCAGGTTGATGAGTCAAAATGCTTCAAAATTCTTGATGGAGGATATCTACAGAAACCCGGGCCCACTGCAATTTGACGGGCCCGGATCTGATGCCAAGACCATCACACTCTGCGTTGAAGATCAAGACTACATGGGCCGGATCAAGAAGCTTCAAGAGTATCTCGACAAGGTTGCTTCATCCCCTCTTATGATCATTATTTTATTCTACTTTTTTTTTAAAAAAATTGAGCTTTTTACTGGATAATTGGCGCGCAGGTGAAGAGCTTCGTGAAGCCAGGGTGTTCGCAGGACGTGCTGAAGGCCGCCCTCAGTTCAATGGCTTCCGTGACGGATGTGCTGACGGTGATGACATCACCGTCATTCAGCGGAAACCAGTTCATGTGATGGGGACTTGTTGCGGTCTAGATTTCTAGTCTCTCTCAATGTACGGTGGTCCCGGGAAGAGCTTTTTGAGTTCGGATTGAATAATGGAAACCCAAGAATTATGGCCATTAAAAAAAATTAAAAAAAAAAATTATGAGAGGGCAGATTGTAAATACCATCAACCGAATGATGTAAGAATGGGGAATTTAATGGGCATCCAAATGGAAGTAGATCTGTCCCAACTCAAACATAACAAAATTATAAGTTGAAAATTGCTAGGGATCAATTCACAATCTTGTTAACATTTGGTTGGATATTGAGGCTTAGATCTAAGTTTGATTCACTTGTGATTTGGTTTGAATGTTAAACACCTCGATCCTCAAGAGCCCCGACTGTGCGGTCATCGACGCTCGGTTTTAAATTGAAGAAAATTATTCACTCAAAAAAATGTTAAATGAAGCTAGTATGGCGATGAGCCCAAGTTGAATACATATGGAGTTAGATCTTAATAACCATGATCAATCTTACTCA
Organism: Lemna minuta; assembly: GCA_024174645.1. Lineage (NCBI taxonomy): Eukaryota > Viridiplantae > Streptophyta > Magnoliopsida > Alismatales > Araceae > Lemna > Lemna minuta. The sequence goes on from CM044112.1 coordinate 12,073,721, forward strand.
GCCGAACATCAGTGCATGAGAGGATAAAATGAGTAACATGACTCAGAAAATTGACGAAACACTCTTTCCAACTAATCAAATCGCATGAAAATTTGATAACAGACGGAGGAGATAAAGTAGATCTAAATTAGAGAGCGAAAAAATGACACGAGGAGAGAGAAAATCAAGATTAGTGGTCTAATTATTTAGATTTATGCTACTCGAAGAATAAGAAAGCATAAGTCTAAAGTAGATTATCCCACTAACCTGAAAATGAAGAGAAGTTGGGTCAAGGCTATTTATCCAAGATCCCTCCATCACAACACCATTGTTCCAGTGAAGAACATGTCATCTAAATATCCACTCAAGTAGAACTTTTTTTCGTGGTTCAGTAGAACTTGGTTAGAAACAAGTTGAGTCATATTAAGCATTTTCTAGTGGCTAGGACCAATCTTTAGCTGTAAAGAGATGAAATCACTGAAATAATCAAGGTTGGAATATGATCTTTTTAGTTTTCTTGGGCATTAGAGTGGATCCTTTAGGGGTCTTGATTGTCAAGATTGGGTTGCATCTCCTTCAAGAAAAGGAAACAAAAGCCCATCAAAATTGGTCGGTCACTCTCATGGCCATCAGATCCCCCTATCATGTGCCCAAAATCACTTCACATCATTGATAAAAGAGGAGAACAGAAGATGATTGGGAGTAAATGCGTTTATCTACTATATTTACCTCCTGGGAGTTGAGGCTCGACAAGCTCTCTAGAGTTTCAATCAAAATGTTGATTGCAACATAAGATATTGAATCAAAACATTGAACAAAGTTGAAGCACTAGGAATTGATGATCCTATAAACTACTCTAGATCATCCTATCATCTGGTATAGAATCAAATTCATATTTACTTGGATAATCTAAAAGAGTTACTGAAGCTGTTCAAACCTCCGGCCTCTAGCGATATCCACACAACTGTCGAACATTGGATCTCCTCTAGAATACTCGTCACCATGAGAAGAGAAGAGAAAAGAGGGGGAGAGTTTTTTAATAGGCTTGCATGGGAACCCTTGTTATGGTTGTTCTCCCCCATATTTATAGACTTTGGGAATGTGAACTTTTCTCAAGAACCTTTATATTTATATTTATATATACCAGCATCCATTGACCTCATGCGTGTGATCTTCTAGGTCAATATATCTTGCCAAATTAATTAATCCATTGACCCTATAACACTTATTGGTTTTCTTTATCAATTAACTATATTAAATAATAAATTAATTGACTAAGGAAAGATTTAACTCAATTGATAAGTTGAGCTAAATTTGGTGGGTTCCAAGCTACACTGTAAGCTCTAGAAGATATGAAGTATATTGACGAGATGTTTTCGTGCGATCATTGAATACACACGAACTCGTGTCAAAATAATTATCAAACTCACCAATTTTGAGAGATAATTAAAAATTAGATAGTATAATGGTAAATAAGGGTTGAATCCATAGAGACTTATAGTATTTTTGAGGTATTTCTTTAAATTCGATCAAATCAGACAATGAATTGAAGTGAAAAATTAAAGATTTTGATAAATTTAGAAAGATACCTCAAAGATGAAATCCAAAGAATAAAAAATCACTCGATTTGGATCAAGATTTGCGGAGAAATCAAAGAATAAAAATTAGATAGAATTTATGAACACGAAGAGAGAGAAAACCAAAATTAAATATAAAATTAACCTAATCTACTATTCAATAATGATAGAGGACAAAATATCAGCATGAAAACACATAATCTAACCCAAAGTCGTGCTCAAATTGATTTAATTGATTGCTGGATTAAGGGCTTTTCATTCTGTGATTTCGAAGACAAAATTAGGCATTCAAGAGGCGATTTCTCCTTATTTTTTTGACAAAATCTTGATTTCAAACACTCCCTAGGTGCGGAAATGAGTATAGAAGAGGAAGAAATCAAGAGATTCAAGGATTGAGATGTCTAAAACACTTTGATAGCTCGAAACATCCAAGAATACATTTTCCCTTGAAAAAATGTGTTTAACTAAGCAAATTTGGGCGTGGCCTTTGGATCTGGCTATTCATCTTCAATCAATGGTTCAGATGAAACGCTTGGATACGAATCATTGCCATTAAGTAGCGTTTGTACGATCGAAGATGGATCGTTAAGATTTTGTCACGTCGCACGTGAAGAAGAAGCATCACGCGATCTTATCCGTCAGATCATGAATCAACGCCTGAGATCGTGAATCAACTCTTGGATCGTGAATTGGGTGCATTTCATCTCAGTCGTTATAACTCCTCAGATGAAAAGTTGAGATTAAATCATTTTAAAACGAATCATTGCCCAATCAGAGTATGTCATGTGCCCCCTCACTTAAGTGAAGATTGACGGCTTCGATTAAGTATGCGAATCGAAACACTACTTGTCGTGGTACGTCACTTGCAAAGATATAAAAAGAAAGATAGTCCCACATGAAAAAAGTAAATAAGATTTAACGGGTATATAATGTAAGCGTATTAATGGGTTTAGCTTATATCCTAAAAAGGATGCTTAACCCACTAATTACGCATACGCATACGCACACACACACACACACACACACACACACACACACACACACACACACACACGCACGCACACGCGCACACGTGCATACGTACATATGCGCACGTGTACACGTGCGTGCGTACGTACACACTCATTTCTTAGAAAATAAAACTTAGAAAAAAATAAATGAGTATAGAAAAAGTATTTTATCTTATTATTTAACATTAAAACCCAATTTTAATCTTAAATATATATGTGAATACTCTATTCTAATATATATTATTTTAATTATGTATAATTATCCCTCAAATAATACATTTTGAGATTATAACTTAAAACGTATGAAATGATATATATGCACTCAAACTATGATAACATGCATAAGAATGGAATGTTTTATGCCTAAATTTGTATTAATAAACACATAATTACATGTATAAATTGCATGTTATCAGATTCAAAACTCTTTCATAAAAGCTTGTCATTATTAGTTACCATGTACGTATGATTTTAATACACATGAGACTCATGGATGACTTATAATATGGTTAATTGTCAAACCCTAATCAATCGCTCAATTTAGTACTGATGCGAGCAAGAAATCATCAAGACCATCTTCTCTAATATTTCCACTATCTTAGCCACGGATTTAACCGCATCTCATTCCTTGAGTCAATCTCCTCTTATACCGAGGCCGAATGATCCTATCTTGACCTCTCAATCACCTTCAAGGAATTTATATCCTATCCAATCTATGACATTTTAGAGATCTCCTAGTTAGGGATTTGTAAGTCATAGTTAAAACACGATCATCCATTCACAATATGTCTTTGGTGTCTCAAATCAAAGGACCACATACACAATTGTGACATGAATCATCCTGATTGATAGTTAGGTATAATATTATTCAAGGATTCATATAGAAAAATTTAGTAAAACTCTTTCTCCAAAGGGCACCCACTATTTATCCTTGGTGTCTGGACAATAATAGCCACAAGATCAGCCATACTGATCATATGAGTTGGATCATACAGTGCTATTCTTTCTACATCATTTGATGTCCTTAAATATCCCATGAATATGAACATTTAGAACATATTTTTAAAGACCAGTGATCACTATATTATGATCTCATCATAATTTTCCTTGGTCCTTACATATGCTCATAGACTTCATTGCAACCATCACACAAGAATGACAATGAATTTCAATGAATATAAATAAAATATGAAAAAATTATGCTGTGTTGCTTTTTAATTGGATACTTATATGATTAAGCCAAGTAAGTTAAATCCTATAGAAGTGAAGAGGAAAGCTAAAGATTTATCCACATTTCAATGGGCTTCTTAGTGAATATCAATGACTTCAATTAAACCACACTGTATTAGAGCCCATGAGGTGTTGTGTCTCTCAAGAGAGTTACTCCCACATTGAAAAATAGCTTAAAACTTTTTATTATGTTACCAATTCAAAGTCAACTAAAATAAAGTGAGTTCATCTACACTTCAATCTTATTTGTATTGATTTATCTTGTATAATTTATATTTAGTTTATTTAATATTTCACATATCATCATATCACTTGAGTTTCTTTTCATTAAGAACATGTAGGGATAATTAAATCCATCTTAAGTACATACTAGGTGGAAGTTAAGGGCTGGACTCTAGGTGAGTCAATACAAGATTGAAGACGACTCTAGGAAGTTGACGGGAAAGTTAAATCAAATTATCTTTTTTATCTACATTGAAGGATCATGGGGGATCAAGGTTGAGGGATCTAGTAGGAACGTGTATGGATTGGTGATGAGGCTTGAGGACGTTGGAGAGACAAGCCACCTTGAAAGGAGTTGGGAGAAAAATTAGAGATTTAGGAGTTGGCCAATGCGAGATAGCATGAGGGGCAACCTAGAAAATCATATTATGCATTTTAGGTTCTTATTTATTAACACTTGGCTGAGTAAGATTGTTCATCATTATTAAGATCTAACTCCATGTATATTCAACTTTGGCTCATCACTATACTAGCCTTCTTTTACATTTTCATGACCAAAATATTGTCTTTAATTTAAACTCGAGTGTTGATGACCACATATTTGGGGCTCATTAGGATCAAGGTGTTTAACATTCAAACCCAACCTTGAGTAAATCAAATTTAGATCTAGGCTTGAGTTTTCAAACAAAACTTAACAAGATTGTGAATTGATCCATAGTAATTTTCATTTGACAATTTTTATGTTTGAGTTGAGATAGATCTACTTCGCTTTGGGTGCCCATTAAATTTCTCATTTTGATATCACCTCAATAATGATATTTACCATTCACCAATTAACATAATCTTGTGAATCTGCCCTCTTACATAATGAAGGTTGCTGGAGATTACTAAGCAAGTTCATGTGTAGGTTAGATCTTGAGCCATCAAGCAAATAATTCTAGTAAAATACAAAAATTATTGGAGACTTGAGGCAATGAGCAAATAATTAAGGAATTTATAAAAATAAATTGATAACAAAAATACAAAACAATAACTAATTCAACTCCCCCTCCCCTCCCCACCCCCCACCCCAGATGCCATAGATATCTTGGCCATAGATAACCGTTCTTTGACTATCACTTATGAATATCTACTGATGAGATTTCCAAAATGTTATAGATTAGATATGACATAAAGTCCTCAAAGATGATTGTGTGGTTGAGATGGAATCATCTACCCTTGGTATTAGAAGAGATTGACTCAAAGAATGAGTTGCGAGGAAATCCTTGGCTAATAGAGTGGAAATATGGGAGAACGTGTTTTCAATAATTTCCTTAATGCATGAGCACTAACTTAAGCGACCAATTAGGGTTGATAGTTGAGCCTACCCTAAGACATTCATGAGTCTCACACGGTTGAAATATTATACTCACATGATAATTTATGATGTTAAGGTTCCATACATAAGTTTTCATATACTTCATATCTCCAAGAGCACATGGTGTAGCTTGGCACCCAACGTCCACATGTCATGAGCACCACCTGTGCGCCTCATTGACAATTACTGTGATAATTGTTGATTACATGCCAGCCAGTCTCCTCCATGCGTCATGACAACACCATGCGCCACCCATCCTAGATGAGGGAGAATTACCCCTATCATGCTACTCCTTGATTCTTGCCTCATTCAAAGCATTTTTTACTCTCATTTTATCACAAAACTTCACAAACTTGGTTCTTCCCACGGCTTTGGTGAGGATATCTACAAGTTGATCGTCAGTTTTCACAAATTCGATGAAGATCTTGCCATCATTGATGCAATCTCAAATGAAATGGTCGCATGTGTTGATGTGCCTAGTCTTTTTATGATGAACTGAATTCTTTCTTAGGATGATGGTTGATTGATTATCAATCATAATCTTCACTAGGTCAATCCCATCACCCATCAACTCCTTCATCAATCTTGCTCTCCACACACCTTGACACACAATTGAAGTTATGGCTATGTATTCAGCTTCATATGACAATAAGACCACCACCTTTGGCTTCAAGATGTTCCGTGTAATAGTTATACCATCAAGGAAAAACACTTGTCTCATAGTGCTCTTCTTGTCTTCTACATCATTAGAAAAATCATTATCACTGTAGCCAATAATTTTGAAATTCTTCATCCCCTTCTCATAGATAAGACCAAAATAAATGGTACCTTTTAGTTACCTTAGCACTCTCTTAGCTGTTGTCCAATAATCAAAGGTACGATTCCCCATATATTTACTCAAAATACACACCAAATAGGTTAAGTCGGGTCGCATATGGAGTAGATATCTAAAGCTTCCAATTAGGCTTTTATATATAATTTCATCTACACTTTTTCCTCCACCTTTTAGCTTTAGAGTCTTGGTTGGATTGCAATTAACTATTTAAAAATTTTATAATATTTTAGAAGCATAAGGTTTTTGAGACAAGGAAATTTGGGACTCACCTTGATGCACTTCAATACCAAAATAAGAACATAACAAACCTAGATCCGTCATATCAAAAATCGTCGTCATCTTCTTCTTGAATTCCTCAACTTTGATCTCACTTGCCCTCCTATTGAATTGCTGATCCAATTGAGGAGTGTTTTATCTCCTTCCAAGAACCCACCACCTATTCCAAAGCCTCTCAAGAAGAAGCGTGGACAAAAGTGATGGTGGAAGAGATTGCCTCTATTGAGAAGAATAACCCATGGATGTTGGTGAAAGCTGCCAAAGTGTGCAAGCCCATAGGTGTCAAAGGGGTTTATAAATTGAAGAAGAATCAATTCGGAAAAGTGATGAAGCACAAAGCTAAGTTGGTGGTGAAAGCTTGTAGCCAAAGATTTTGAATTTTCTATAATGAGAGATTTGATCATGTTTCTCATTTTTGAATCAATTGGAATCTTGATTGCATCGGCAGCCCAAGAGAGTTGAAGATTATATCATCTAGATGTGAAATCCATCTTCTTGAATGGTGAAGTCAAGGAGGAGATATATGTCATTTAACCAGAAGGCTTTGTGAAGAAAGGAAAGGAGGAGTGCATGTTGAAGCTTAATAAGGCCCTCTACAGACTAAGGCAAGCAACAAGAGAATTCAAGAAGATGGATTTCACATCTAGATGATATAATCTTCAACTCTCTTGGGCTGCCGATGCAATCAAGATTCCAATTGATTCAAAAATGAGAAACATGATCAAATCTCTCATTATAGAAAATTCAAAATCTTTGGCTACAAGCTTTCACCACCAACTTAGCTTTGTGCTTCATCACTTTTCCGAATTGATTCTTCTTCAATTTATAAACCCCTTTGACACCTATGGGCTTGCACACTTTGGCAGCTTTGACCAACATCCATGGGTTATTCTTCTCAATAGAGGCAATCTCTTCCACCATCACTTTTGTCCACGCTTCTTCTTGAGAGGCTTTGGAATAGGTGGTGGGTTCTTGGAAGGAGATAAAACACTCCTCAATTGGATCAGTAGCATTGTAGAGGGATTGTAAAGATTAGAATCTTCTTGTTCCTTCATCAATGGATGATGATTGACATTGATCTATGTCTCCATTTAATACCTCCTATTGAACCACATGTTCAAGCTACCTTCACTTTCACCAACCTCTTCTCTTGGACTTTCAAGAGCATCTTCAATACATAAAATTACATAATCATTAGAGAACAAACCTTCACTTGGTTATCTCTCCACAAAGTTCCACTTCTGCATTTGATAATACATGGCCGTATTTTAAAAAAAAGAAGAGACAAAACTTCAACATGATTACCTCTAATCATATCTTAAAGAGGATGAGCACTTTGATAACACACACTCCTATGACATAGCCATGCTTCTTCTATGTTCTTCTCAGCAAGAAGACATTGGGCAGTAATGTTGAGCTTTATCAAGATATATTTCCCTTCATTTTGAGAGTTTTAGTGAGGAATGTTCCTTTGTTTTCATGGAGGGTGAGAAATCCTTTCCTCAAACGGATATCACAGCCTTGATCATAAAGCTTTTCCAAACTCAAAATGTTAGTCTTCAACTTGGGTATGTGACGAGATGAAACTGCGAGGTCGTCGATTTCACACGGTATCGCGTCAAAAATTATTCCAAACTTACCAATTTTAAGAAATTCACTCGAATTGAGGGGTATAATGGTAAATATGGGTCGAATCCACAGGGAATTAAGGAATTTCTTGACGTAATCTTCAAATTTGATCAAATCGGACAAGAAATTGATGGTAAAAATTGGGGAAAATGGTATTTTAAGAAAGTAGACTTCAAATCGATTCCACGGAATCAAAAATCGTCGAATTTGGACTTGATTTCGCGGAGAAATCAAGATTCGAAGTGGAGAGAAAATTTCGAGCGTGAAAATGAGCGATTTTAGGTAAAATTTGATAAAATTAACTTCTAAAACCTAATCTAAACGAAAATTAAACACTATAGGAGGGTAAATTAGGAAAAACCGCTTCCACAAACTCCAATTAGCGATCAAAATGAGGTGATTAAACCGATTAATCACCAAGAAAACGAAGAACGCGAAGAGGATGTTCAAGCTGCGATTTCCTCCAATTTACGCCGCCAAATCTCGATTTCAAAGGCTCCGTGAGTGCGGAAATGGGTGTAGAACACGATGGAATTGAGAGATTCGAGAAGATTGGTGTCTAAACAGATCAATTTGGATTGATTTCAACTCGGATGCTTACAAACGATGAAGAACATCTCTTTATATAGGGCTTTTGATCGTAACCGTCCGATCAAAACGATCAACGGCTACGATGAAACGGTCCATCGTGGACCGTTTCGATTAAGTCGTGACCGTCAGATCGTGATGGACGGCGACGATTTAATCCGTAGGTAAGCGTTATATAATGACTCGAATATCGCCCCTTAGATCGCAATCCAACGGCTGAGATGCGATCCGCGCCGATTAATCTCAGCCGTTATAACGCTCCAATTTACGCACGTGGTTGATCATCGCCGGTGGTCCACGCGTCCATTCGATCGACGCACGTCGATCGATCGCCCGGCCCGATCCAACGCTCTCCATAGCGCCACGTCACCTGCATCAAAAGAGTGTGTGGAACTTAGTCCCACACGGAGTTAATTTACGAAACCGTGGGGGTTTAAAACACTCGACGATTTATGAAGTTCGATTACCCCTTCCCATATAGGCAAGGCTGAAGAACTTTATACTATATATGATAATAAATGTATATAATGTAAATGCCGCGTGGGCCCGCGTGGCGCTGCCACGTGGCCCCGCGCGGTTAAATCCCGCTTTTTTGCAATTTTTTAATTTATTTAAATTAATTTAAATAGGAAATAAATTCACAAAAATCCGAAAAAAATCCCTAAAAATAGAAAAATTCATAACTTTTTATATATAACTCCAAATTAATCCAAATTTCTTTCATTTGATCCGAAATTTAATTATCTATTATTCTAAAAAGTCAAATTTAATAAATAATAAGAGTTAAAATTATCATTTCAAAAATACATTCACTTATTAAGATTTTAAACTTTAGAAAATGAAATGAATGTTTATAAAAATTGTTTCTCTTATTATTTTAACTTAAAAAAACAGTTATAATCTCAAGAAAAATATGGGTTATCAAATCATTAAACTCTAATTTATCAAAATTAACCCTAAATTAAAGTATTTTGAGATTATAATGACTTTTTAAGAGAATACTAGAAAAATACATATAAATATGATAACATGCATGGAAATGAAATCATTTATGACTTAATATGCAATAAAAATCATGTTTTATTATGTCAATATAGCATGTTATCACACCCCCCAACTTAAATTATTGCTAGTCTCTTAGCAATTCACTATATGATCTCCCTAGAAAGTCTTTTCATCCTTTGATCCTACTACTAAAAAGGTGGTGTATAAATGTATGATCACGTTTTCCTCATAGTGTAGGCCCTAATGATCTAGATTCCATTTCTAGGTTGACTTCTTTAGTGCATGTTAGGGTAGTGCTCATCGGCTAATGCTCAAGTCTAATTCTTGATTGTAATCAAGGTGAGCCTATCTAAGGTATGATGCTATGGTACTGAAAATATACTCACTCTCTCATGAGTGGATGTAATTCCTTACCCTCTCCATAAACACATCACTCCTTCCCTCAAATTTGGAGGTTACCTAGTACTTAGAATTCCCCTCAACTCGCTTTCCTCCTTAAAAGAGTGCAATTCAAATGGATTCCTATCTTTGGATGCATCATGTGAGGAGGCTGAACAAAATAAAAGATACTATTTCTAAGGGTATGACTTGGCTAAAAGCAAATATGCTGATAAAACAAAGTGGATGATAAAATCAAAAGAAGGTACCACTTATGATGATTATACTCCCGAGTGAGGTTGATGATGATGGATAGGGTAGATGGTGGAGATGATAGTGGAGGTAGAGATAAAGATGTTCCCACTTATTTTCCTTCTTGTAACTTCTTATTTCTCTCTTTCTTTTGACTTTGCTCCTCTTTATTTTCTTCTTCTTTTTTTTTAAGCATTTCAGAAGACTAGAATGATGATGTGGAGGAGTTTTAGGATTTCTGAAGAGAGTGTGTAGCAAATGAAGTGTAATGAAGGTATAAGCACATGTGGGAGGAAAAGTGGAAGGTGAAATGGATGTGTGGATTCACTTGGGAGTGTTCATCATCAAAAGCGAAGTTTTAAAACAAATTGGTGTTACTACTTGACTACTTTGGAAGAGAGAACTACATGCCTATAAGGAAAGATAGGTACTACAAAGATTATGGATCATTGCACTCTTTAAAGGGGAAAGTCTAGCCTCGAGAAAATTCCTTATACTAAGTGGTGGCATACGACCCCCGTCGCCACCAAGGCATGACACTGCGGCGCCGGAGGAGCCGACACCCGCGCGCGTCCAGCCCCCTCGACAGGCGAAGACGAAGGATGCCGAGTTTCACTACACCAAGTGGGGACCTCATCTCGCCACGACACATTTCACAGGGCTCGCGCGCGCGTGGACTTATCTTTCCAGTCTTTTATTTTATTATGAACTTTATTAGCCCGCACGTGTTTAAGCGGGCCTTTACATATCTTCTTCTCTCCCTTTTAGGCTTTCGGGTGGGTTCTTCCCCTTTTTGGGATCCCATTCGTTAAGCCCTTCTCTTTGTGGACCTTTTCTTTATTTTCTATGATTATGTTAGGTGTGGGTTGTGGGCCTCAAGTGGGCCCTTTCCTCTCTCGGCCCACTATGGGCTCTATAAGAGGGGAAGGGACCCCCCCACAAACCCTAGCCGTCATTTGAAGAAAGAAAGGAGTGAAATCCCTCTCAAGTGGCTGCTCAAGGAAGATCGGAGAAGGAGACCAACCGCCGCCGCCGCCGCCGCCGCCGCGCCCGCCGCCGAGACCGCCGCCTCTTCTTGCTCCCTTCACGTGTTACCCGCGCGATTCACTGTTCCAAGCTGCCGTCGTCGCCGCCGCCTTAGGCCGCCGCCACTGCCGCCGCTCAGGTCCGCTGTGCCGCCACACTTCTTCTCTAGCTCCACCTCCTTCCCTTCATCTCATCCACCATCGTCCATCCTCCCCTCTACCACCCATCACCCGAACCCAGGAATCAACCATTTCCCGTCCTGATCATCCACCTTTTCTGCCAGAATTTCCTCTCCCCTTCCTGCCCCGTTTTTCCCCCGGATCCCGTCGCCACCTACCTTCAAACCTGGGGTTGTTCCGATTGTCCCCTCAATCCCAGAAATTGTCCACGTTTGGTTTCACGGGACGATCCACCTCTCTACCCTCACCTCCCGTCGTCATCAACCCAGCATCCATTCCCACCAAAGATTCCCCTCTCTCCCCTTCCCGTTTCTCCCTCGCTCACCGCCATCCTCACCCCTCACTTCCGGGCTCGTTCCCGATCTACCCCTCCACCCAAGGTCGTCCACCCGTCCGAATTCCATCGGACGCTTCACCTCCCTTCCCATCAACTCCCGACGTCATCCTCCTCCCAATCCCTCCTACCGTCCCGTCCATTCCCCACGATCTCCCTACCCCTTCCCTTAATCCCGATAATCCCGATTCCTCGCACATCGCCCGCAATACCCATCAGCGGAATTAATTCCGCGCCGCACTATCTCTACTCCACATCCCGAACTTCCCGGCGTTCCCGCCGGCTCGCATCTACACTCCCTGCTACCTTCTCCAAATCCCGTCTCCTGCGCGACGAACCTGCCGAATCGACGCCCTGTTCCGTTTCTCTCTCCCTGGAGATTTGGGTCCATCGTGACTTCACTGCCACCTCGCGGCGCGTCCTGAGTCTTGAACTCCCGCCTATCCAATCGACGCGCCCATCCCCCCCCAAGGTATTTCCACGATACCCGAACGCTTCCCTGCAGTGGGCTTCCTCTTCACGAACATCCATGAAGCGACCTCCTGTTGGTCAACCCATCTTGCCCGGATGACTACTGTGTGAGACCGTCACTACCAGAGCTGTGCGCCCCTGCCTTCCACTCGCCCTTGCTGGGTCGTTGCCCACACGCCGCACCTCGCGTCGCAGCTTGATTTGCGTCTGTTGAACGACTCTGTCCCGTACGAACGATCTCCCTCGCCCCGACCGACCGGGCTCGCGCCCCGCAGGTTAGGCACACATTCCCCCTTTATTTTACGTCGAAGTCTATATTTCTTTCAGTACTTCCCGCACCGTCTCCGCCGCCATCGGGACTTAGTTTAGGTTGAGTGCTAGACGACTTGATAGGATTCAGATCGTGGTCCAACCCGTTGGGTTGACTGTCGAGCTTCCCTCGACGACTCATGGCCTTTCGCCCGTGAGGACGTAGATCGGAAGGACTCCCGGACGGACTCTACTCGGCGCACCCCTGGGCCTACGGCGACGACATCCGAGACGACACTCTGCTTGATTGCATCATTAGTTTACTACATCATATTAGAATCCCCCTAGCTCATCCCTAGCATCACGGTGTTAGACCGGTTTCGTACATGGTTCTGCATCACTAAGCAGTTTGGGCTAATAATAGGTAGAGGGTGGAATTTCATTTTCTCTCAAATACTCTCCTTTTCAATCCCATAGCATTTCAACCTCTTGATTACTCTTTTTCCTTGGTGCTTGTTAGATACCCAACCCCAAAGAAGTCAACCACTACTCTAATCCATTGGTCTCTCTATATCATTTGGCTTTATTACTCAAAATGTAATCATATGGACTATAAGGTCCTCACTTCTACATCTCTAGTAGGTCAAATCTCTAGATGAAAAAACTTCTAAGGTGGGGTAATTTAGATCAAAGGTTTTTTAAAATAGGAGTTTTTTAGAAGGTAGAATTTTAAAATTTTCAAAAATTGTAGAGCTTTTTCTAAATCCTCACCCCCAACTAGAATCTTTCATTGCCCTCAACGAAAACTACATGCTCATGTGAAAACTCATCGAATCATGGCATGAAAACAAGAAAAAGTGCGGTGAGATGGGTTTAGAAAAGCTCATTAGTCCGTGATGCTCGTGGGATTTCCGGTGCAGGTGCGCCCTTTCCTGATGTAGTTCTTCAACGTCTAAAAGGAAACTGAAATAAAAAAACAGAAAACTAAAAGGTAAGATAATCTTGGGGTGCCTCCCAAGAGTGCTAAGTTTAACGTCTTCAGCCAGACTAAACAAAATGAAACCTAGACTACTGATGGGTCGAGGGTGATACGTGATGTCCTCGAATGCTCGGGAAGATGCAGATTTACCTTATCTCGTCAGTGCGGGTGGCTCACGAGGTCGAGTACGGCTTAAGACGATGGCCGTTTACCTTGAATTGTCGACCGGTCTTAGGATCAGAGATGAGTACTACTCCACCGTCGAACAATTCCAGAACCATGTAGGGACCATCCCATCTGGAGCGCAGCTTTCCAGGGAAAAGTTTGAGGCGGGAATTGTAGAGCCAAACCTTGTCGCCGATTTGGAATGATCGTCATCGGATGTGTCGGTCGTGGAAGGCCTTGGTCTTCTCTTTGTAGATTGTCGTGTTCTCGTATGCGTCATGCCTCAACTCTTGTAACTCCTGGAGCTGGAGAAGTCGTTCTTTGCCTGCTTCGTCCAGTGCGAGGTTGAGCTTCTTGATGGCCCAGTAGGCTCGATGCTCTAGCTCAACCGGAAGGTGGCAAGCTTTCCCGTAGATGAGCCGGAAGGGAGACATCCCGATGGGTGTCTTGTATGCCGTCTGGTATGCCCATAGTGCGTCGGGGAGCTTGTGTGCCCAATCCTTTCCATCTGGACGAATTATCTTTTTAAGTATAGATTTGACTTCTCTATTGCTCGCCTCTACTTGCCCATTCGCCTGGGGGTGGTATGGCGTGGTGATGCGGTGGTGTACTCCGTATTTCTTCAACAGCGCCCGGAAGTGCGAGTTGTTGAAGTGTGAGCCGCCGTCGCTGATGATGGCTCTCGGACAACCGTATCGGGCGAAGATGCATCGTGTGATGAAGCGTATTACCTCCCGATGATCGTTTGTCCTGGTGGGGATTGCTTCGACCCACTTGGACACATAGTCCACCGCCACCAAGATGTATTCTTTTCCGTTAGAAGGTGGGAAAGGTCCCATGAAGTCTATCCCCCAAAGATCGAATATTTCCACTTCAAGGATCGGCCGCATCGGCATCTCGTCTTGCTTGGAGATGTTGATCGCCGCTTGACATTGTAGGCACTCCGTGTAGAAACGGTGGGCGTCCTTGAAGATGGATGGCCAGTAGAAGCCGCTCTGTAAGATCTTGTCCGCGGTCTTTCGTGCCGCGAAGTGTCCTCCGCACGTCGATGAGTGACACATCGCCAGTATGTCTCCCTGCTCCTCCTTTGGTACGCATCGTCGGATGATCTGGTCGTATCCTAGGTGGAACAAAAGTGGTTCCTCCCAGAAATAGTACTTGAGCTCGTGGAAGAACTTATCTTTTTGATGTCGGTTCCAATGCTTCGGGATCGATCCAGTCACGATGAAGTTGACGATGCGTGCGTACCAGGGGGCGTGACTCGAGATGGCGAGGAGATGCTCGTCTGGAAATGTCTCTCCGATGTCCTTTCCTCTCGAGATGTGGAGACACGATAGGTGGTCCGCCACCAAGTTTTCGCTGCCCTTGTTGTCTTTTATCTCCAAGTCGAATTCTTGAAGGAGCTGCACCCATCGTATGAGTCTTGGTTTGGCCTCTTTCTTGGAGAGCAAGTATTTCAGGGCCACATGATCAGTGTAGATGATGATCTTGCTCCCCAAGATGTAAGGCCGGAACTTCTCGAGAGCGTAGACCATCGCCAGAAGCTCTTTCTCCGTCGTCGTGTAATTAATTTGAGCTTCGATGAGGGTCTTACTTGCGTAGCAGATGGCCGTCGGCTTCTTGTCCAGTCGCTGCCCCAGGACCGCTCCCACCGCGTAGTCCGAAGCGTCGCACATAATCTTGAAGGGCAAGTCCCAATTAGGACTTTGTAGAATCGGTGCCTCGATCAGTGCTTGCTTCAATGTCTTGAATGCGCGCTTCCCTTCTTCGTCGATGATGAAGTCCTTGTCTTTGCAAAGAAGGGTGGTGAGGGGCTTGGAGACTTTCGCGAAGTCCTAGATGAATCTCCGATAGAAGCTGACGTGCCCGAGAAAGCTCCTTAAGTCCTTCACGGTATTTGGGAGAGGGAGGTTTTGGATGACCTCTATCTTGGCCTTATCCACTTCTAAGCCTTTGCCCGAGACGATGTGCCCGAGCACTACTCCCTCTCGCACCATGAAGTGGGATTTCTCCCAGCTAAGTACTAGTCGTTTCTTGACGCATACCTCTAGTATCTTCGTCAGGTGAGCAAGACAAGTCTCGAAGTCATTTCCAAAGACGGAGAAATCGTCGATGAAGACTTCTAAACTGTCGCCAAGAAAGTCAGAGAAGATAGCCATCATACATCGTTGGAAGGTCACGGGCGCGTTGCACAGTCCGAATGGCATGCGTCTGAAGGCGAAGGTGCCAAAAGGACAAGTGAACGTTGTCTTCTCTTGATCGTTGGGGTGGATAGCAATTTGATTATACCCCGAGTATCCGTCGAGGAAGCAGAAGTAGTTGGATCCTGCCAGTCGGTCCAGGATCTGGTCGATGAACGGTAGTGGGAAGTGGTCCTTCTTAGTAGCGGAGTTCAGCTTTCGGTAGTCTATGCAGACCCTCCACTTCGTCAGTAGGCGCGTCTGGATTTCCTCGCCTTTCTCGTTCATCATAATCGTTACTCCGGCTTTCTTCGGGACGACTTGTACCGGACTCACCCATTGGCTATCGGATATGGGGTATATAATTTATGCATTTAGCCATTTAAGAATTTCTTCTTTTATGGCCTCCCATACCCTTGGGTTGAGTCGTCTCTGGGCCTCCCTGACAGGTCTTGACTCATCCTCAAGGAAGATGCGATGAGTACATAGTGAAGGGTCTAGCCCTTTTAGGTCCGTCAGGGTCCATCCAATTGCTTCTTTATTCTTCCTTAGCACTTCCAGTAATTTCTCTTCTTGCTTGAAGTCCAGCTTGGACGAAATAATTATCGGCTTTGCTTTCTCGTCGTCAAGAAAGGCATACTTGAGTGTAGACGGGAGAGTTTTGAGCTCCAAAGTTGGCTCGTCCATCGAAAGCTCTTCATATCTTGCTTCCTCGTCAATCATCATGACTTCTTCTACGCATTCGTCTATGTCTTGATCATCGGCGAAGTCGATGTCTCCCAAGTCCTCAGATGCTCGTGAAGGGTATTTCATTAACTTGTTGATGTCGACCTTCACGGTGTGCTCTCCCACTTTGAGAATAACTTCTCCTTTCCCCCAGTCGGTTACGGCTTTCGCGGTAGCTAGGAAGGGTCGTCCTAAGATAATCGGGGCTTGGCTCAGCTCCTTAGTCATTTTCATATCGACCACTAGGAAATCTACCAGGAAGTAACAATCTTCTATCCTCACAATGACATCCTCTACTAGTCCATGGGGCTTCCTAACAGATCCATCGGCTAAGCATAACTCTACTAGGAATGGTTGTAACTCCCCCACATGATAACGGTCGAATACAGCTTTAGGGAGGATGTTTATACTGGCTCCTGTATCTAGTAGGGACCTAGTAAAGGACATTCCTCCGATTTCACTCGTGATCATGGGTGCTCCCGGATCTCTCTTTTTTATGGGTAAGGAATTCATCATGATGGAGCTTACCGTCTCACTAAGTTGGATCCGTTTAGGGCTTCTATGGGGGGTACATATACCTTTTAGGAATTTTGCATAGGTAGGGATATGCTTGATGGCTTCTGTTAAGGGAATAGTTATGGTTACCTTCTTAAAGGCTTCTAGTAGGTTGTCGTCAGTTTCACTATTCTTGGCTTTCGGTCGGTTTAGGGCTTGAGGATAAGGCACAGGGGACTTGTATTTATCAGGGTTAAGTTCAGCCGTAACCTGTTCTTCCTCGTCCTCGAGGTCAGTGTCTTGCTCGACGATAATTGGCGTTTCTTCTGCTTCTTTTTGGCCTTGGTGGAAAGGGTGATCCTTGTATGGATCCAGCAGAGTTTTCCCACTCCGAAGGCTTGATACGGCCAGGGCTGATTCTACGGCTTCTTCGTCGACGTGTATATGGTTGATATTATGAGTCTGGGTCGACGAAGCTCCTTGATTTCTTAGATTTTCCGTGGCTTGCGAGGGTAACTGGTCAGTAAAAGTTACTTGCTTACCCTTTTGTCTGTCGTCGGTTGGACGTTCGTCTTGATGAAGTCCTGAATTTCATCCACGCGTGAGTTCATCCTCGTCATTTGCTCCATTAATTGCGAGATCGCACCGAGGATCGGGTCGGATGCCGGCGTGGTTTGGCGTGGAGTTTGCGTGTATGCTTGTGGTTGAGTCGGCGGGACAAACGACGAAGGTCTTTGATTAGGGTAATTTTGCTGACTGTTGTATTGTGGAGGATAAGGTTGATCGTTGTTCCTCCTATAGCCATTATTCTGCAAGGAATTGTTAAAAACAGGGGTATTATACTGGTTAGAATAATTACCCTGGATAATTTGGTCGTCCCTCGTTGACTCGGTCCTCCCTGATGGACCTTGTCTATACATTCCTTGCCCTTGGATTGCCATCACGGGGCAATCTAATTCGACGTGGTCGAATCTTGAGCACGTCGCGCATGGTGACGCTTCTTGAAGTGAGACGGGGGCGAGTCCTTCAGAACTGTTACGGATGTTGAGTCGGTCCAGAGTTAAGTTTTGGACTTCCGCCATTTTATCGATCCTTTCAAGGAGCATCCCCGTCTCCGCTGACTTGGCGTCTAGAGCTTTCGGCATTACACCTCTTCCAAATGGTTTCGCCGCATTATGGTGACTATTTTCCGCCACCGTTTCGATGAGATCCATCGCGTCGTCTTCATATTTGCTCATAAAGGTGCCACCGCTAGCTGCATCCAAAAGGTATCTATCTTGCGGGCCTAACCCGTCATAAAAAATTTGAGTTAATTCGTGGTTAGATACGCCATGGTGTGGGAATTCCCTCGTAAGATCTCTTAATCGTTCCCAGGCCTCGTGGAAGGTCTCACTCGAGCCTTGGGTGAACTCTCGGATGGCTTTTTCGGGACGGAGGTGGTCTTTTCCTACTGAATAGTATTTTCTTAAGAACTCTTCCTCCATCTCGGTCCAACTTGTGAATTATTTCCCTAATTTTAAAAACTAGTCCTTGGCTCTATCTCTAAGGGTAGCGGGAAAGAGTTTCATCTTCATCGTGTCGGCTGGGACATTTTGAAGGTGATTTATCTCACAAACTTGGGAAAGCTCATCTACATGTCTATAGGGATCTTCGGAAGGTTTACCATGAAAGATAGGCAGCATGCTCATTACATGGGAGTCTATTCTAAAATTGGCCCCTCTTCCTAGGGGTGCGTGAATTCTAGTGACGGGTCGCTGGAGGACGGGCCTAGCATAGTCACTAAGGCGTTTCCTAGCATTTCCTTCATCATTCCGGGCCATTTCTACTGGTTCGGTAGGATCAAAAGTTGAGTCGGTCTCGGTAGCTTCGGGAGTCTGCGAGGATCGTTCAAAGAGGTCTATTTCTAGGGGATTATTCCGTACTCTCCAAGCCGTTCGTCTTCTCATGAAGAGTGGATCGGGTACGTAGATGGATAATAACTTATAAATACTTATAAAATATTAAAAATTGAAATCAGTCGTACCTGAGTGTCGGTATCCGTGAGAGTTACGCGTTCTTAACGCGATTTTGAGTAAGTGATCGCCCGTAATCCTTAGAAAAGGAGCGAAAATCACTTATTCTTATCGAATTAAGGATCTCGAAGATGGATTTCTACTTCGGATCACTCAAAATACAATTGAATTGCTTGAATTTCAAGAAATTAAGAGAAAAATCCACGTTAACCAAGTCAAAATTGACTTAATTTGATCAAAAATTGCATTAATTCCACAGCAACAGTGCCATTTGACGAGACGAGACCGTGAGGTCGTCGATTTCACGCGATATCGCGTCAAAAATAATTCCAAACTTACCAATTTTAGGAAATTCACTCGAATTGAGGGGTATAATGGTAAATATGGGTCGAATCCACAGGGAATTAAGGAATTTCTTGACATAATCTTCAAATTTGATCAAATTGGACGAGAAATTGATGGAAGAAATTGGGGAAAATTGTATTTTAAGATAGTAGACTTCAAATCGATTCCACGGAATCAAAAATCGTCGAATTTGGACTTGATTTCGCGAAGAAATCAAGATTTGAAGTGGAGAGAAAATTTCGAGCGTGAAAATGAGCGATTTTGGGTAAAATTTGATAAAATTAACTTCTAAATCCTAATCTAAATGAAAATCAAACACTATAGGAGGGTAAATTAGGAAAAACCGCTTCCACTAACTCCAATTAGCGATCGAAATGAGGTGATTAAACCGATTAATCACCAAGAAAACGAAGAACGCGAAGAGGATGTTCAAGCTGCGATTTCCTCCGATTTACGCCGCCAAATCTCGATTTCAAAGGCTCCGTGAGAACACGATGGAATCGAGAGATTCGAGAAGATTGGTGTCTAAACAGATCTATTTGGATTGATTTCAACTCGGATGCTTACATTCGTGAAGAACATCTCTTTATATAGGGCTTTTGCTCATAACAGTTCGATCAAATCGATCGACGGTTACGATGAAATGGTCCATCATGGACCATTTCGATTAAGTCGTGTCCGTCGGATCGTGATGGACGGCCACGATTTAATCCGTAGGTAAGCGTTATAAAACGCCTCAAATATCGCCCCTTAGATCGCGATCCAACGGCTGAGATGCGATCCGCGCCGATTAATCTCAGCCGTTATAACGCTCCAATTGACGCACGTGGTTGATCATCGCCGGTGGTCCACGCGTCCATTCGATCGACGTGCGTCAATCGATCGCTCGGCCCAATCCAACGCTCTCCATAGCGCCACGTCACCTGCATCAAAAGAATGTGTGGGACTTAGTCCCACACGGAGTTAATTTACAAAACCGTCGGGTTTAAAAGACCCGACGGTTTATCAAGTTAGATTACCCCTTCCCATATAGGCAAGGCTGAAAGAACTTTATACTATATAGTAATAATAAATGTATATAATGTAAACACGTGGGCCCGCGTGGCGCCGCCACGTGGCCCCAGTGCCACGTCGCATCCACGTGGCCCCGCGCGGTTAAATCCCGCTTTTTTTGCATTTTTTTAATTTATTTTAAATTAATTTAAATAGGAAAATAAATTCACAAAAAAATCCGAGAAAAAAATCCCTAAAAAAATAGAAAAATTCATAACTTTTTTTATATAACTCCAAATTAATCCAAATTTCTTTCATTTGATCCGAAATTTAATTATCTATTATTCTAAAAAAAGTCAAAATTTAATAAATAATAAGAGTTAAAATTATCATTTCAAAAAAATACATTCATTTATTAAGATTTTAAACTTTAGAAAAATGAAAATGAATGTTTATAAAAAAATTGTTTCTCTTATTATTTTTAACTTAAAAACAGTTATAATCTCAAGAAAAAAATATGGGTTATCAAATCATTAAACTCTAATTTATCAAAATTAACCCTAAATTAAAGTATTTTGAGATTATAATGACTTTTTAAGAGAATACTAGAAAAATACATATAAATATGATAACATGCATGGAAATGAAATCATTTATGACTTAATATGCAATAAAAATCATGTTTTATTATGTCAATATAGCATGTTATCAGTATGTAAAGGACATTTTCAAAGATCATATATTTACTATTAGTACAATCAACATGCTCTTCACCTTTGCCATCATACCTAATTCAAGATCCATTGATAACATGCAATATTAACATGATAATACATGATTATTAATACAAAATAAGGCATAAAACATTCCATTTGTATGCATGTTATCATACTTTGAGTGCATTTCTATCATTTCATGGAATTTTAAGTTATAATATCAAAATGCTTTAATTTAGGGTTAATTATGATGAATTAAAGATAAATAATTTTTTAACCTATCTTCACTTGAAGTTTTTTTAATTTTTTAACCTATAAATAAGTGGTTTTTTAAGTTAAATAATGAGAGAAATCATTTTTATAAACATTCATTTAATTTTCTAAAGTTAAAATCTTAAGGAAATGAATGTATTTTTGAAATAGAAATTAAATCTCTTGTTATTTAAATATTTTGAATTTTTATAATGATAGATAATTGAATTTCAGATCCAATGATAAAAAAATCTGGATTAACTTGGAGTTATATTTTGAAAGTTATGAATTTTCTAATTTTAGGGATTTTTTCCAGATTTTTCGGAATTTATTTTTGGATTTTAAAGTATTAAAAAGGATAAAAAAGGGGGGCAAAAAGGGGTATTTTCGCGCGGGACTCATGTGGATGCGACGTGGCATGCAAGGCCACGTGGTAGAGCCACGCGGACCCACACGAGCGCCTGCGTGGTGCGGAGGTGACACGTGTGTGCATATTTATATTTACTCGTAATATAGGGTTATAGTACATATAAGCATCCGTTAGTCGGATTTAAGCTAACGCTTAAGTCCGTCGCACCTTTTAACCCCGACATTTCTCTTTTATTTTTACTGTGTGGGACTATGTTCCACCTTTCTTCTTAAATGCAGGTGACGTAGATTAACGCGAGGCGTCGGATCAGAGGCGCGTTGAATGCCGCGCGTGGATCGCGTGGACTCAAAGTCCATCAGATCACCGATCAAAGCACGTGCTTTAACATCAACTTAAGTGAACTCTTACGATTAATCTCCACCATCCATCAACCGAGTTATAACGGTCGAGATTAATCGTGATCGGTGAACTCATCGGATCATCAAGACCGTCTGATGAAGATCCAACGAAGGCGGTTTCGTGCGTTTTATAATGCATACACACGAGGCTTCATCAAGAGTGTCCATCCGCGATCCAAGGGCCAAAATTTAACCGTAACGGTTCACCTTCACGCATTTAATCTGGACCGTTGATGAAGATTAAACGCCTCCATCCGACGGTTACGCCCAATTCGCCTATAAATTAAGATGTTCTTCGATTTTGTAAGACATTCTTGGATGATTTCATCAAATTAATCTATCTACACCCTTCCATCCTTGAATCTCTCACTTCTAATATGTTCTAGACTCGTTTCCGCGTCCACGGAGTGATTAAAAATGAGATTTCGTCGATCGATTAAGGAGAATTAGTCTCTTGAAAATTGATGCTCGTTTTCAAAATCACGGAATGAAAAGCCTCGATCCGGCGATTAATTGGATCATTTCAATCTCTATCTCGGGTTAGAATACATGTTTCCCCTCTAATCTATTATCATGTATCATCAATTTGTAATTTAGGATTGTAATTTAGTTTAATTTCATCGTTAATTTTGGTTTTTCTATCTTCTGATTTTTAAAATTTTTTCTCCACTTCGTTCTTTGATTTCTCCGCGATTACTAATCTAAATCGAGTGATTTTTGATTCCTTGGATGCATCTTTGAGTTATCTTTTCAAATCTATCATTTTCCCCTAATTTCTATCACCAATTCATCGTCCGATTTGATCATATTCCAAAAGATCTATCGAAAATACCTTATTTCCATGTGGATTCGACCCTTATTTACCATTATACCCCTCAATTCGTAATTAAATCATTAAATTGGTAAGTTTGGATATATTGTTGACACAAATCGGTGTGCAATTAACGACTGCATCGATTCGTTCTGTCATCCATCACCAAATCTCATCACCCCCTTATGAGTTTCATCGAGTGACTGATAGAAGGACTTCATACTAGTCATGTGGCTGCTCAAACTGGTGTCAAGATACCACATATCATCATTAGGGAAGACAATAATGATAACATTCTATTTTTACATTAATTTACATGATTATTAATGTAATTAAAGGCATTAATCATTCTAATTATATGCATGTTATCATATTTTAAGCATATTTCTATCATTTTGTATTATTTCATGTTATGATCGTAAAATATACCCATTTATGGATTATAATACATAATTAAAAATTATAATTTTTAATCCTAAATTATAATTGAGATCATAATCATGTTTTGAGGATTAAAATATAAGAGAAAAGATCTTTATTTACATTTACGTATTTTTATAAAGTTATTTTATAAGATACATAAATGTATTAAATGAATTAAAATTTATTCTCTTATTATTTTAATAAATTTACTTTTTATAATGATAGATTATTCAATTTCTAATACAACAAAACAAATTTGACTTAATTTGGAGTTGTATTTTGAAAGTTATGATTTTTACAATTTATAGGAATTTTTCTGATTTTATTTAAGTTTATTTTCGATTTTTAATCATTTAAAATATTTAAATAAATGGCAAAAAGGGGGTAATATTCGCGCGAGCCCACGTGGATGCGACGTGGCGCTCAGGGCCACGTGACAGCGCCATGTGGACACGCGCGAGCGCCTGCGTGGCGCGGAGGTGACACGTAGACACATATTTATATTTATCATATATAGTATTTTATAATATATATAGGTCTTCCGATTATCAGAAGACAATTTATTAACCATCATTTTCAACTCACCTTATATACCCGATATTTCTCATTAATATTCTCCGTGTGGGACTATTCGCTTCTATGTTATTTGATCGCAGGCCGCGTGGAGTAACGTGGATCGTCAGATGGAGATCAAAGTGAATAGAGCGCGTCGATGCGGTGGACGGGAGATCCACCTAATCAGAAATCAAGCACGTGCGTCAAGTGGGGAATAAGTGAAATGATCTCAGCCGTTAATCGTGAGTTATAATGGCTGAGATCGTTTGAAATCGGTGGATCCATAAACACATCGCGATCGTTGGATCAAAATCCAACGGACGATCAAAATCGAAGCCCCTCCTCCTTCACATGACGAGGATGCATCTCGACCCTTTATTCACGATCAGACAGTCATCAAAAGGAAATGACAATTCGCAAAACGCCGTCTAATCGCGACCGTTGATCGTGATGCTCCTCTTCATCCAACGGCTGCGCCCAATATTTCGTTCTTTAAAACACAGTTCTTCACGACGGAAGAACAGCCCATGGATTTTCATCAAATTCGACTTGTTTATTTCATCATTTCACCTGCCGTTTGTTTCCTTGTAATCTTGATGCATTTTTGCACCCACTGAACCCTTGAAATCAAACTTTGATCGAAAGAGAAAGAAGAATTCACATCTTGAACTTCAAACTTCGTCTTCAGAAACTCGGGATGAAAAGCCATGCATCCGGCGATTAATTGGATCATTTTGAAGGCTAATTTGGGTTAGATTACGTGTGTTCATCTTAATCTTTCATCATTTAGTGTTAATTTACAATTTGAATCGTAGATTAAGTTTAATTTCGTTTTAATTTCTGTTTTAAATAGTTTCGTGATACGAATTTTTCTCCTAACTTAAAACTTCGATTACTCAGCGGATTCTTATCCAAATCACCTGATTTTTTATCATGTGGATTTGCAATTGAGTTATCTTTCTTAATATACTAAAACGCCCAATTTCTAATCTCAATTCGTCGTCCGATTTGACCGAATTTTAAAGATATATCTCAAATTTCCCTAATTCTTCGTGGATTCGACCGTTAATTACCATTATACTAATTAATTAAATTAATTAATCATAAATAGGTAAAGTTTAGGACTTTATTTTGACACTAAATTGAGTGTAATCAATGACCATACGATTTAGTCTCGTCAAATACTCACCCCTTAAAGCAACAAGTCAACATGCTCATTGGTTGGTACCATTTATAAGGATGACTCCTTCTCTTCTTCTTCTTGGGCCACATTGACTTTCTCCTTTCCCTTAGATTTGTCCTTCTTTAGGAGTCAGCACTCGTCTGCAAAATGCCCTAGCTTTTGACAATTATAACACTTTACCTTGGATTTTTCAAAGAGATTCTTCTTTCCATCCTCTTTCAACACCACATTGTCATCCTTTTCTTTTTTTCTCCTTTCCCACATCCTCTTTCACTTGAAAATGAACCCTTTTGGTTCTTGTTGGCTTTATTAAAAGCCCGAGAAAGGAATGCGTGTTCCTCATCTCTTGAGCTTCTCACTTGGAGTGTCAGATCATGCACCTTCAAGTGCCCTATAGCCTCCTAAAGCCTTGTTGTCTATAAATCTCCAAACCACTCAAGGAAACAAAAATTAGAGAAATCATACTCTTTTGGTACTGACATTAAGAATCTTGAAATGACTTCACTATCATGGAGCTTCTCCCCCAAGTCTCTTAAGCTGGAGATCACATGCTAAAATCATATTGAATAATCATCAATCTTTTCATTCTTCATTTAGTGAGTTTTAACCTCTCTCTTCAACGCTTGCACCTTTGATTGCACCACTCAATCCACTCCCACGGGGACTCTGTAAAGAATCTCCCAATTCTCCTTGACACTCTTCTTGATGTCAATTTGATGGCTTTGGGACTCTGAAATGGAATGCAAGATCATTGACAAGACAAGATGATCATTCTTGTGATTTTCCGTCAATCACTTCCCACAAACCATAAGCCTCTAAATTTATCTCCATCCTCATTGCACCGAGATGATAATTGGTGTTGGTTAATATAAAAAATTGAGCCGACGTACCGAACTCCACCTTTGGTGCTTGAAACGTTGACGTTGAAGCGAGGTCGTGATTGGGCATAGTAGAAGACCCTAATCTCTTTGACATCTCCGCAGGCTTAAGATCACAATGCTACAGCCACGGGCGGTTTGCAACCGCCACTGGCGTGACGTGACGTTTACTGTAGCACCGCCCATGGTGCTCCCGCTCCATGTGCCGCGTGGGCAGCCGCCCCAAATGAGGAAGAATCATCCCCCATCAGACCCCACGTTATCGCGGCGTTTGAGTGCTTCAATAGGGTGTCGACAGCTGGGGCACCAATTGACTTTGGAGCGGGCAGCTGAAGTGGCCCACATCAAGAAAAATGCGATATGCTTGCTCGAGAGAAGTCACCGGCCAGAGAATTCGAGCTCTCCCCGGAATTCGGTTCTGCATCTGCGGGCACACCTCAGGAGAAATTCATCATAAAAAGCGTTGTTCTCACCAATCGAGGACTCTTGCGAGGGTTGGTTCCGCTCATCCATTAAACGTGACCGATCAGTTTTCGGCAGGTAAGTTTTGACTTCATTTCGGATCCCGTGGAGACGAGGGTTCGTTCCTCTGCTGCAGCCTAGCCGCCAATTTTGTCCAAAAAATTTGCGCACGTTGAGTCGGCGTCATTTGGGCGAAGGCGACTCTTTGATTATCAGGTAGGTCATACCATTGAAAGTAACGGTCAATGCTGGCCTCCCCATCGCTACATTTTTTGGGGTCCCCTTGATCCCCTAAAGCATTGTCCTAGGGTGGGGAATAACAGATAGAGCGGCGATGGGCGGAACAGCGACCTGGGTGGATGGCGGCGGAGAGAAAGTTCAGCGGCGTAGACAAGGGTGGGGAATCGCGGACTAATGGTCGCCCATTTTCAAGGGCGTCGAGTCGGGTCGACAGGAGAGCCGGCGCCTTCGTTTATGGCGGAGACACGATTGGCAAACTCTTGGCCCACACTGGAACTTCCGTCGCCATTTGTTTAGCCACGTCAGCAGCTAACCTGAAGTAGTCGATCGCTGAGCGCGTGGGCATGAATGACGGTATTACCCGCAGGGTTGGTCTGATACCGACTGATGAGGGACAAGGTAATGATCAGGGGAGGTTGAGGAGCCTGAGAGAAAAACGGGCGAGCGGAAGAAGGGCGAGATTGGCTCGAGAAAACAAGCGGGCGGTGGGAATAAACGGAAAAAGAAGGCCTTCAAGGCAAAATCCGAGATGGCCCAGCAGCCTCGGCGTAGTTCGCCCCGTAACGGGAACTCAAATACACCGATAATTTTCCGCGCGGCTTCTCCCTAGTAGAGACCGCCCATTTGGAGGCGCTGTACGTGATGATAATAAACATTCTTCGCCGCCCTTGAGACGAGCTAGCCTCCTTCCTTGTCTTTTCTGCATCGGATTTCCGCCCTCCTGATTTTGTTCCTTCGAAGCTCTCCGCGAGGCCCATATCAAAGCGTTTGCTTGACCGTCGGTTTGATCTCGAACTGTGATTCCGTGAGAGGATGAGGGAGCGGATTGACTCAGACCGGCATCCGTCATACCTTGTCCTAGTGGGCCGAGGCTGGGCCCTGTTTAGCTCGTCCAAAAGAGTCTCACAGGCCCTCCATAACGTACCAGATCCTGTTTGGCATCTAGTTCCCGAACGGGCACGTGCGCCCAACTGCCAAGGGCGCTTGCTTCGATGGCGTGGCCCACTTCATTACCTCTATTTGTTATTTGGCCCACATGTCAACTACTTCAGGTCCCACGAGCAAGGCCCCGTTGTCCAGCTGTGCAGTCCAATCGGAGAAATATTCAAACGAAAAATGCGCCCCACCGGCCCGCTGCGACTAAACAAAGCGGTGTCTCCGCTTTAGCTTTGACCTTAACCTGGGTCCGCGATTGCCGTCAGCGGCCGGACAGGCTGGAAAGATGATGGTGGCGGAGCAATCTCGACCGTCGAACGTGGTTTCCTCTCGGCCGGTCGGTGGCGCTGATTTGATAAAACAGCTCTCGCTTTGGACCAAAGCATGCGATTCTCCGCCGTCAAAGGCAGCTAATCCCTTTGCCGTCCCTGTCCTTTCCTCAGCCCGATGTGCCCCCCATCATGGTTTAATTAGAGAGAGAGAGAAGGCTCAAGTGGAGCAGCATCTCGACTGATTAAAGATATATAAAATTAATCCCAAAGGGTAGGTTGGAAAATTTAAAAGATATTTCCCATGTTATTTTAAGGGAGAGAGCGGGGCGCTGCCGATGCTAGAAAGAGAATCAGCGTACTTCTCTTGAATTGGGAGTTCCGTCGAACAGTCTTAGATATAATTTTCGGCAGTCGAATGATTGGCAGCGAAGTACGGCTGCGTCGCCTGAGTTCTCTCTCTCTCTAAATTTATATAATTTATCTTATAAATAATAATGCCATCTATAATTTATATATCTTTTTCTGCCTCGCGGTTACGAACTTCCGATGACATGGATCTGGAGAGAGAGACGTTGACTTTGGGCGCCTATAATTATCAAATATTGATCGCCGAGGCCTTTTCAGCAGCAGAAATCCTTGCTCATTTATGAACCATTTTATATCATATCCGAACGAGATGAGAGAGGGAGGCCATACTCCCGCACCAGACGCCTTCTCTCCTACAACGTGTCTCTCCGTAAACGGGACAACTGGCAGTAACCAGCAATAAAAAAAAGAGGAACGTGGGCCCGTTGACGTCGTCCTGTCAAAATCCAATCAGCAGTCACTACGACTGCGGGGCGGTCGACCCCGCCAGCGTACTTCCGAATTTGTCAACTTGCGGCGCCGGTCAACATGAAGAAGAGCCCAAACCCGCCCGAGGCGGGGGGGCCTCTGGACCGAACCGGTCAACGCACGCTCTCTGACCAGCTCTAGAAGCAGGGTCTGACAACATTTTTCTATAATATGCGGGGCTCGTGGAGATATGGGGAGAGTGAGAGGGGCATCGTTTAATAATTATATATTTAATTATTGTATCGGTAGCATTATTATATTGGAAAATAATATAATAATGTGGACTAATAAAAAAAAAGCAGTTTCTATACTGGTGGGCATTTTTTTATTCTCCGATGCTTTAAGATGTGAATAGATTAATCGGCCCCCAGAGCCCATTATTTTTTTCGCCGGCTTGTTCCGCCGTGTGCAGTTGCTGGCTTTTAATATCATCCGCGGGCACGCCTCCCCCGTCCTCTTCTTCCCTTCCCTTCCCTGCCCTAGCTCTCTCTCTCTCTCTCACTATCTCTCTCAAACTACATCTCAGAAGAGGTACAGGGAACTCCGGATCTGTCGGTGCAGGAGCGGGGAAGCGCGAAAGGGGTGTCCGAGTTCCTCTCTTCTTCTTTGAAGGCGACTTGCGAGTTGCAAGCTACTTTGCAGGGAAGAGAGGGAGGGGAAAGAGGAGGTCTGCAGAACGAGCTGGATTTCTTTCCTCCCTTCCGTCAGAGGATGATCGATTGTGTCCATGTTCACAAGAACTAGAGAGGGCTCTTGCATGGGACAAGGCAACGAGCTGCTTCTCTCCTGAGTTGTTAGAGAATCGTCCATCTTCTTGTCCGTTAGGTTTAGATTATAGGCAAGTAGCTACTCCTGAAGGAAAGCAGAGGGTTAAGAGAAGAAGGATAAGCTGGCAAACAAGTGGTGGGAGAGAATAGATGCGGCGGGGATGGGTGACATGGAACCCGGGGGCGGCAACGGAGGCAGCAGCAGCGGCGGCGGCGGCGGTTCTCGTTACCTCCACCATCTTCTCCGTCCTCCACAAGCGCCACAACCGCAGGGATCGCCGCCGAGAGACTCCCCAGAGAAGAACGTAAAGCCGTCGGAAGAGGACGAGCAGGATCCCGAAGAAAACCCTACAACATCTGGCACGCCAACGAGGCGACCCCGCGGCCGCCCTCCCGGCTCGAAGAACAAGCCCAAGCCCCCCATTATCGTGACGCGGGACAGCCCAAACTCGCTGCGCTCCCATGTTCTGGAGGTCAGCAGCGGCGCCGACGTGATTGAGTGCGTGACGGAGTACGCTCGCCGCCGCGGTCGCGGTGTTTGCGTGCTCAGCGGCAACGGCACCGTCGCCAACGTATCCATTCGCCAGCCCGGCGCTGCTCCACCAGGATCTCTCGTGGCTACTCTCAGAGGGAGGTTCGAGATCCTCTCACTCACTGGTACCGTGCTGCCTCCGCCTGCCCCGCCGGGAGCGAGCGGGATTACGGTGTTTCTCGCCAGCGGGCAAGGACAGGTCGTAGGTGGAGGAGTCGTGGGTCCTTTAATGGCTGCCGGGCCGGTTATCCTCATGGCTGCGTCGTTTGCTAATGCTGTTTACGAGAGGCTCCCGCTGGAAGGGGAGGAGGAAGTGGCGGGGGGCCATGTGCAGCCGGCGGCGTCTCAGTCGTCGGGAGTGACCGGAGGAGAGGGCGGTGGCGCGAGTGGCGCCGGTGGAGGGGGAGTTTCCTTTTATAACCTTGGAATGAACGCGCCGCCTTATTCCTTCCCCGGAGATCCTTTTGGCTGGGGCGGCGCCGCCCCTCGGCCGCCCTTCTAAGGTTCTGGATTTTCTTATCTTCATGAAGCAGATGTAGGTGTAGAAGAAGAAGAAGAAGAAGAAGAGGAAGAAGAGGACAAGGAAGAGGAAGAAGAGGAAAAAGAGGAAGAAGAAGAAGAAGAAGAAGAAGAAGAAGAAGAAGAAGAAGAGGAAGAAGAGGAAGAAGAGGAAGAAGAAGAAAGAAGAAAAAGAGGAAGAAGAGGAAGAAGAAGAAAGAAGAAGAAGAGGAAGAAGAGGAAGACGAAGAAAGAAGAAGAAGAGGAAGAAGAGGAAGAGGAAGAAGAAGAAGAAGAAGTAGGAAGACGCGGAAGATTTTGCAATAGAGGGTCTGTCTGCGGGGGCAGCAGTGCACGGGCCAATTCGTCAGACTGGAGCATGCAGACGCGGCACCGTGGTCCGTGGTAATTCAGTAGATTCGCACGATAGAGCCATTCTTTTCACAGGCTAACTTCATCTTCCTGTCCGTCGTTTGTGAATGCCCGATCTAGGGTTTCATTGTTTTGTTCCACACAGCCCCCCGAAAACTTCCTGTATTCAATCCCTTGACGTTCATTCGGCCGTTATTTCATCTTCTCATCGCAGCATTCTACTTCTTTTTCTCGGCCCCGGACGTTGGGATAACCTAAGTCTCGAGAGCTTTTATTTAACTGTAACAAAGATCTGGACAAGCCGATCCGGTAGATCTTCTTTCACGTAAGCGTTGGTAGACAGAGAAGAAAACCTTTTCAGCTGTCGTAGGAGAGAGAACCCGGAGCCAAGTACCAGTCTTTTGCAGTGTGGCTTCATCTCTCTCCAGGCAAGAGATAAAGATAGGTAGAGAGAGAGAGAGAGAGAGAGAGTTCTGCAGCCTGTCTCGTCCCTCTTTACTGACCAACGTTACTGCGGTCCGCGGAGAAAGATGAGCGGACGAACGATGCTGCAAGAGGATGGGTGGGTAGCCATTTATTGACAATCGGTAGAAAATGAATCGTAAGATTCGATGACATTAACATCCCAAATCAGGGCTCTCAGGAGGCCCACTGCCCTCTCTCTCATCTATTTTGATCTTCATGAAGAAGCTTCTCCCCGTCTTCCCTGAATTTCCACGAATGGCAGAGAATCTCCTCCAACACTCGTTTATCTCTCTCTTTTTCTTTCCAATTTCGACTGTTTCTCTCTCCGCATCACACGAGAGAAGATCAGAGATTCGGGCTCCACAGAATTTCGGAGAGAGAAAACCTCGATTCCTGCGCGCGGAATCAACTCTCTTGAGGGTACGAAACCCTCAAGGCTCTGACTATTGAGGTGGAGGACAACGCGGAAAATGGTGCCTCCTTTTGCCGTGTGCGGATAAACGGCTGACGAGGAAGCCAGAGCGGGTAATGACGGGCGAAGTTTTTCTTAGAAAATTTCTTTCGCGTCATTCTCGTCACCAACAGGGAAAGTCTAGGAAAAATAAGACGAGGCCCGGGGTGATAGAGTGATGGGTAGGTGAAGAAATATCACTAAAATTCAACTGCCTCCTCTCTCCCTCTCTCTCTGCCTCTCTCTCATCTTGCCGACTATAATTAAAGTCATTTCATGCATCGTTTTCATGGTGAGCCGAAGCCACGTCGGATAGGGTTCATGATAAACTTCAGTATTGATGAAGGCGAATTGATTATCATCATCATCATCATCATCTCCCACATCAGAACTTCCCCACCTTCAAAACTCGTGTTTTTATCACTACCAGGACTGAACTCCGGCACGCAGTAGACACAGAGCTTGGAGCCTTGTGTGTTGGCGTATCATCATCATCATCAAGGACGTAATGCATAAAATATACGAATAAGGAATTAAAAACCCCTGCGTGCGATGGAACTTTCAAGAACACTCGGAACTTCAGTATTTTCTCGCTTTATCGATGATACTTCTAGAACAGGAAAAACTCATTGGAACTATTTCTTTACTTAACCCGGGGGAAAAAGAAATCAAGAAAATGGAAGCTGTTTGAACTTTCAAGAACACTCGGAGCCTGACAATAGGAGAGATAAAATAACTGGCGCGGTTCCTGGTGATAAATAGGGGGAAGGGAGATAAATCGAAGTCCCCACAGTCTTGTAAATGTTGAAGATGAAATTCGTGGATTCCGCATCAGTCCTGCTTCCCTTCCTGGGCGCCGATTTCTTGGAGATAATGTTCCGCATCCAACGCCGCCATGCACCCTGCAAAATTTCAATTAGCATCTACCCATGCTGCTATCAATCAGCAGAGATATTAAACCAATTTATGCAATAAGCCAATATCTACGATCGCCTACGAGGATTGAAAGAGGAAAGAGAAGGGGGGGGGGCAGTAATTTACCGGTTCCCGCAGCCGTGATTGCTTGCCGATACTTCTTATCCTGAACATCTCCGGCGGCGAAAACTCCCTCAATGCTGGTCTTCGTGGTTCCAGGCTTCGTCAAAACGTACCCATCAGAATCCAGCTCCAACTGTCCACCGAGAAATTTCGTCGCTGGCTCGTGTCCGATAGCGAAGAACAATCCCGACACCGGCAACTCCGTTCTTTCTCCAGTAGCCACATTCTTCAGCTTCAATCCGCCCAATCTGCCCAATCCGCCCTTCCCGTCCCCGAAAGCCTCCTCCACCACGGAATTCCACACGACCTCGATCTTAGGGTTCCCGATCGCCCTAGACTGCATGATCTTCGATGCCCGGAAAGCATCCCTCCGATGAATGATGTACACCTTTGATCCGTACTTAGTAAGAAAGTTCGCCTCCTCCATGGCCGAATCACCCCCGCCGAGAACAGCGATCGGACGATTACGGAAAATCGGGGCCGCGCCGTCGCAAACGGCGCACGCCGATATCCCTTTGTTCCAGAACTCCTCCGAGCCGGGAAAGTGGAGACGGCGGGCGACGGCACCGGTGGCGACGATAACGGCGTCGGCGAGGACAGTGGTCGATTCGGAGACGACTTTAAATGGGCGGGAGGAGAAATCGACGGACTCGACGGTTTCCGTCAAGATGTGGGTCCCGAATCGGACCGCTTGGGCGCGGAATCGGTCGGTGATGTCGAGCCCCTGAATCCCCTCGGGAAAACCGGGGAAGTTTTCGACCTCAGAGGTGGTTGTGAGCTGCCCGCCGGCGGCGATGTTGTTAGCCATCCATCCCTCGAAGAGCACGGGCTTGAGCTCCGCCCTGGCGGCGTAGATGGCCGCCGTGTGGGCGGCGGGGCCGCTACCGATGATGCAGAGACGGGCAGTCAGGGTTTTCTTGATCTCGTCCATGAGAGCAGAACTCGGAGATGCGACGGAGGTGAAGATCGTCTTCGGCGGGGGGGCAGGGTGAGAGGAGACGCCTATTGGGGCTCCGGCTTTTCGAAGAAGGCGCAGGATTTTCAAACGGAGTCTTCGGGTGCCGCTCATCGCTAAATGGACGCCAGCTCGAGGGATGTATATTCAGGATTATATTATTCTCCGCCGAATTCGACTGATTTTCCGTGAATACGCGTGATTTAGTTGACTTGGAAAAAAAACGCCGGTTACAGAGGCGAAAGAAGGCCACGTTGTTGGCCGCTGGCTTTTCCCGGAAAAACATGCGTGGCCGGTTTTTATCCAAGCGATGAGAGTATCTGGTTAAGGATTTGATGCTACGTTTTATCAATGAAATTTTTAATAGGACCTCCGAATGAGAAAGCAGTTGCTTTCAAATAGTTTTTTTTTTAAATGAAAATTTTATTTGTATGCTGTGGGTGAACGAAAATAACTAAATAAATGAGAGGATATTCATGTACCATATTGTATTTTCATGAACTAGCATTGCAATTTAAATGTCTTTTGTATAAATGATCTATTATTGATGCTATGTACATGTCATTCAATGGAACTCAAGAGACTAGAAGACCCTTGCCACTCTATAAAGACGATGAAAAATGATCGATGGTCAATAATTTCTAACTATAAGGCCATAAAAAAAAGCGTCGACTAGAGAAGTATCATTATAGAATAGAATGTCTCTCTATCTCCCTCTTGGTAAGCTTTATTTTCCTCAAAGAAAAAGAGATTTGCAATAAAAAGAAGCATTATGACTTTAGATATTTCTTAAATGATTTAATTTCATTGTTGACAAGAGGAACCCTAGAATGCTTTGATTAGAGGAGGGGTGCATGAGTTTATATAGAGAGGAGAGAGAGAGAGAGAGAGAGATTAGAATTGATGCGGCCATTGATTACACACTAATTCGTGTCAAAACTAATACCAAACTTACTAATTTTATCAAATAATCATAAATTAAGGAGTATAGTAGTGAATAAAGGTCGATTCCACGGAGAACTAGAATAATTTCAAATGATATTTTAAAATTCGATCAAATCAGACAATGAATCATGGTGAGAAATTGAGGAAATTAATATTTTTGGAAAGAATACTTGAAAACGAATCCACGTAATCAAAAATCACTGAATTTGGATTAAGATTCGTGGATAAATCATCAAGTGAATAAGATAGAAATTTCTAAAATTAAAAATCACGAAAAACCGATAATTGAAATTAAAATTGACTAAAATTACGATTCGAAATCAAAATCTAAAGCTATATGAAGGAAGGTTAGGATGAAACACGATCTCTAACCCAAGATTGTGCTCAAATTGGTCGAATTAATAGCAGAATCATTCCCGAATTTGAAAAACGATCGTTGATGTTCAATAGCAAATTTCTTCCTATTTTCTCATCAAAATCTCACTTTCAAGCACTCCGTGGACACGAAAATGAGCCTATAAGTGATTGGAAGCAAGAGATTCAAGGGATTTGGTGTCTAAACAATTCGATTACTCGAATTGCCTTGGAATGCTTTACAATGTCGAAGAACATCTCTATTTATAGGGCGAATTGGGCGTAACCATCCGATCGAGCATTTAATCTTTAATCAATGGCTCTAATGAAACGTAAAGATGCGAATCGTTATGGTTAAGTCATGGTTGTTGGATCTTAGATGGACCGTTGAGATGAAGTCACATCGTGCGCGCTATAAGTAACGTATCAAACCGTTGCCGTTTAATCTTGATCCGACGCTCCAGATGCATGTCGTCTGTTTTAATCTTAGTTGTTATAACTCAGATCAACAGCTAATATTAAATCGTTTTAAAATGATTTGGTGGCGAATAGAATTGCGCCACGTACCCCCTCCCCCGCCTTAAGTGACGATCGACGGTCGCGTTTGATGCGCGACCGGACGCTCCACGTGTTGTGATGGAGAATTATCTCATCACATGAACACAAGGGTTCCAAGTGAACCTAGGTATGCACTAAGGAAGAGAAATCATTCTCAATTGCAACAAAATACTATACTCCTCCTTATCCATAAGTTTGAGAAACTCACCATCCATGAAGTGAATGAAGAAGACCTCTCTAAAACATTGAAATAGAGTGTAGATTCAAAGGGAATCATCTTCCCTCCTTTTCCATTTACAAATTGATCTAAAGATTGACTTGGTCATATGCAATTAAACCTTCATCTTAGAACACTTAGAATTCTATAGTTGGACCAAGTCAACCACCATCTACCTTGATATAGGCTCCTCAACATCCAAACCATATCCACTATATCATAGGTACCTTGTATAAGTCAATGATCTCAAAAATCAATAGGAAACATCTTGTATTAATTCCCTTACCTCTTTGACCAACCACCCTTAGTTAGAATTTTAAGAGAGATCTACATATTAAGTACATATGGAAGACATTATCTTCTTGTTGTAGTTCAAGACAAAGCCTTTTGCATGAATAAACACATGCATGTATGAAGATCGTTCAACATGAAGAGTATTTAAATGTTGACAAAAGTATGAAGGGAGCTATCAATAATGAAGGCAGTTATGAAGACCTCTTCAAAGTTAAGCCATAACCACTTCTAATTGAAGATGAGATATCTACAACCATGAAATTATGACAAAAGCTAAAGCATGAATGAAGTTGGTATGAAGCATGAGCGACATAAATGAAGAAGATCATAGTCACGATCTCCTCAAAGAAGGAAGATTCCAACAAGAAGAAATTATCTCCCATCTAATCAAGGCCTTGACGACTGATGAATAAGGAGAAGGCACAATCTGATATCTTCCAACCAATAAGGAGAAGGCACCTACAATCAACGAGTTCCACGTGGAATCAAGCTTCATAAATATAAGAAGGTATCTAAAGCCAACCATGAAGAGATAAAGCTAGTCATCTGCCATAAGGAGGACAGACACGAGGATCGATCCTCATCTTCTCTCCTTTTAAAATGACATCTTACGGCTAATGAAAACATTGAAGGCTTGGTTCCGGTCATCCCATACATACTATTCTTACTGACGTGGGAAAGAGAAGATACAAGAAAGCCCCACAAAGATGAAGACATTGGACCGTTATGAGAGCATTGAAGACACCTGAGGCCTGCTACAAGAGGAAGACGATGGTTCCACGCGAGATCACACCTCATAAGTAAAGAGCATTTCTGTCATTACCTTCTCTGCCGAAGGACCACAACAGAAAGGCGAAGTCAAAGATCGACGTAAATGCAAAAGGAGTTACCCTCACCGGACTGAAACACTGTGAAGAGGAAAATATCCTGCTCGTATCCTTACAACGGGTAGCGCACGCGACATGTCGAAGATTCCTTTCACTCCTAGCACACAATCACATGGCCCACCTACGCATCCACCAGCAATATCTTTAGTAAGCACTCAACAAGAGGTTAAGGCGGCTCGAGGTCATATACCGGGATATTAGAAAAAAGGAAAATCCTATTCCGTCGTACAAGCACTCAAGAGAGACGATACCATGGGCGTTGACTTACAGAGAAAGAAAAGAAAATGACGGAGAAGATAACTAAGGAATTCCCAACAACGACTCTCATCGATATTCTCAGCGATAAAACTTCACGATCGGGACTTTATTCTGATTGACATCCAAAGGAAACCTAGTCAATCCCGCAGAGTCAGCAACTGACGACCTCATCACCGACTGATAGGGAAGTCCAAGGACCGACCGAAGGTCAGTCGACCGAACCGAACCGAGACCATCGGTCCCAGAAAATGGGCCGGACCGGTCTCGGTCCAAATTCGGTCCGGTCTGCTTCAGGCCTTCGGTCTTGGACTGAAGGGCGAAATGATTTTTAACTCTAATTTTTGCCTTTTAATTTTCGGTCCTTGATTCGCCAATATCCCTCCCGCACTTCCCCTTTGCATGCTTCCCGCATCTCTATTCCTGCATCCCTAACCGCATCTCCAGACTCCAGGGCACACGAGCAAGGCCAAATCTGCGTCCGCCTCCGTGTTTGCAGTCGTCGATCGAAAGTCCAAGATCGAAAGTCCAAGATTTATCTGGGATCACGCCGGAGCGAGTGAAAGGGGACATTGAATTCAGGAAAGTCAATTTTCCTCTCTTCTCATTCTATCTCTTCTTCCTCTCTTTTTTCATTCTCTTCTTATCACGCTATCTCTTCCTTCTTTCTAAATTCTAATTTCACTCGTTACTTCTTAGTTCTCACCTCTTGTTTTATTACTCATAGGCTTGGAACTTTTATCCGCAGAGATTTTGATGGCAGATGGCAATGAAAATCATGTTTTTCTGGGTGTGATTGATTTTTAAAACGGTATTTTTTGTTTTTGTATAGAAATTTATGGGTTATGTTCTTCGAATAGCTTGTAGTTCCTGCGATTTCAGTCTCTTAATAATTCAATTACCCTCGACTTTTTCACCTTTTTTCGTCTTCTCACTCTATTATAATTTCACTCGTTACTTCTCAGTTCTCACCTTCTCTCTTCTTTCTCTCTCTTATTTCCTTTTCTTTTCTCACTCTATCTCATTTCTCTCTTATTCTTACTCTATCTCTTATATCTTACTTCTTCTCGCTCCATCTCTCTTCATATTGCTCAGTCTCTCTCGGTGTGTTATTTCTCTCTTCTTTCTTCACTCTTATTTCTCATCTCTCTCTTCGTTGCTACTTCTTTCTTTCCGTATATCTTTCTTCTCTCTTATTTCTCACTCTCTCTCTTCTCCGTTACTTCTTTCTTTCTCTATATCTTTATTCTCTCTTATTTCTCACTCTCTCTTCTATGTTACTTCTTTCTTTCTCTATATCTTTCTTCTCTCTTATTTCTCCATTATTTCTCATCTCTTCTTTCTCTGTCTTAATTCATTCTCGTCTTCTCACTCTATCTTTTTTTTTCTCTTATTTCCTTCTCTTCTCATTTTATCTCTTCTTCCTCTCTTTTTTCATTCTCTTCTTATCACGCTATCTCTTCTTCTTTCTAAATTCTAATTTCAGTCGTTACTTCTCACCTTCTCTCTTCTGTAATTTTTATTATTTAATGGACGTTGATATATTTATCTCTTTTCAGGTACACATATTCATGGTCAAGAGAGACTGAAGTTAAGACCAAACTGAACCGTGACCGAGGTGGACCGAGATCGGACCGAGACCGAGACCGAGACTTGAACCGAATGGTGTGCCAAAAACTGGACCGTGACCGGGACCGCCCAACCCTACTGACCGAAAAGAATCACTTTTCAGTCAATGCCTGTTATGGGATCCACGTAAGAAGCAAAGAAACTTCAGTGAATAGTGTAACCGTTCATACGCGGAAGTTGAGACGACGCGTCTTCTCACTAACGCTCCTCATCTCCGTCTTCTATAAAGAAGAATTGTAAGAGAATAGACATAAATGTTGTTTTGAAATGAAAATTTGGTTCCTTGGTTACTTTTATCTCTGTGTTCTTGTGCCTTTCGGTGTCTCTCCCACAATCTATCACTCCGAGTTCTATCCTTCCCTCTTTTCTCCCTCTCGCTCTGTCCACTTTCATCCATATCATGTTTGTAACATTTCGAGGATATTCTGGGTCATTTGGCGTAATCTGAAAGCATCGATTCTCGTTGAGTCCAGGTAACATCCTCTCTCTTCACGATATTAATAGTTCTCTCAGAAATCCATAAGTCCACTTTATTCGCTCCTCTTAAATCTTTTCTCCATCTATTCTCTCTTATCTGAGATAATATTATTTTAAAAATATTCCAGTCATCGTCATATTCCCCGTCACCATCGCATTTCTCTTTCTTATATCTATTCTCACTACACTGTCTATCCGAATTAATATTCCCCATATATCTACTGTTTCTTACTCACAGTCCATCTTAATATCAATATCCCATCCTCTCTTATTTTTCCTTTTCGTTATCCTCTTCCTCATAATCCACACCTTCATCTCTTTTATCCCTCTTCTCTTCATAATCACCATCACATCCATTCTACATATACTCCATACTGTTCCTTCTCTTCATCTCCTAAATTATTTAACATTTAATCATTCTCCTTCTTATCGTAACTCACTCTTAATACCATCTTCATTCACTCACCTATTCGCCTACTTCATCCTCCATTTATTCACTGATATAAATCTCTAATCATTCATAATAACACTATTATTTCTTCTCCCCATTATAAAATCCTCATACCACCATCTTTATTTATTAAATAATACACATCATCTTCTTCTCCATTTCCTTTCTTCACATATCATCATCTTCATCAACCCCATTATCCTCATATTTCTGAATTATTCTACTCTATAACCTCACTGATCTCTAACTCCTATTCATAGTGATATCATTCATAGGTCCTCACACATTTGTAGGATTATTTCATAGTTACCATCACTAGATATTCTTATTATATTCCTCTCACTTCTCCATATTTACATCTACATATTCATACATATAATAATTCCAAAATATCCTACATCATACTGCCACGTCACCTACGTGAAAATAAAAATAAAATAAAATGATTTTAAATTTAGAAAAAATTAGAAAAAAATATGAAAAAAATCCCTAATAATTATAAAAATTATGTCTTTTAAAATATAACTCTAAATTAATCCAAATTTGTTTCATTGAATAATAAATTAAATTATCTATCATTCTAAAAAGTTAAATTTTAATAAATAATAAGAGAATATATATATATATATATTTAAAAAATACAGTCATTTCTTTTAGATTTTAAAACTTAGAAAAATATATGAGTCTATATAAATGATTTCTCTTATTATTTAACCTTAAAAACTAATTATAATATCAAGTAAAGATGGGTTATAAAAATATTATATTTAATTCATCATAATTAACCCTAAATTAATATATTTTGAGATTATAATGACTTTTTCATTGAATGATAGATAAACACTAAAAAAATTATGATAACATGCATTTAGAATGCCCTTATTTGCATAAATAATCATGTATTTTCATGCTTAGTTTGCATATTATTAGTGGGCAAGCTGATGAGATGATGCTTGACAAAGCGAATCCACGATGTTGTTGAATACACTTGGACTCGCGTCCAAAATAATTTCTAAACTCACCAATTTTAAAGATTAATCACGAATTAAAAAGTATAGTGGTGAATAAGAGTTGAATCCACAGAGAATTAAGATATTTTCGAAGAACTCTTTAAAAATTGATCAAATCGGATGATAAATTGAGGTGAGAAATTAGGGATTTCAATATTTTTACAAATAGAACTTGAAGAAAAATCCACATAATAAAAAATGACAGAATTTGGATCAAGATTCACGGAGAAATAAATGAGCAAATTCGATAGAAATTTCGGAACACGAAGAGAGCGAAAAATTGAAATTAAAATCAAAATTAACATAAAATGTGATTCAAAATTAAAATTAAATTTATTGGAAGAGAGATTAGGAGGAAAACACGAATTCTAACCTGAGATAGCACTCGAATTGATCCCATTGCTCACCGGATCAAAGGCTTTTCATTCCGCAAATTCGAAGACAATCCTCAACATTCAAGCAGCGATTCACCCTATTCTCTCAACAGAATCTTACTTTCAAACACTCATTGGATGTAGAAGATTATCTAGAAGAGATTCAAGGATTAAGATGTCTAAACAGTTCGATTACTCAAAACACACGAGAATACATTTTCTGTCAAAGAAAATGTGTATAAATCGGCAAATTTGGGCGTAACCATCGGATTTGGTGTTTAATCTTTGATCAATGGCTCCGATGAAACGATAAGATGTGAATGGTTACATTTAAATTGCGTTCATTCAATTGAAGATGAACCGTTGAGATTTCGTCATGTCGTGCGTGAAGAAGAAATGTCATGAAATGTTTATTTTTGATCTTCATATGATGCTCTGGATGCATCCACGTGTCAAGGGGGTCCACCGAATGGTTTTAATCTCAGTCATTATAACTCCTCAGATGAATGGCTGAGATTAAACGATTTGAAAATGATTTATCGACAAATCAAAGTGTGTCGTGTACCCCCTCACTTAAGTGGCGATCAATGGTCACGATTAAATCGCGCGATCGGACACTGCACATGTCACCACGTCACCTGCACAGAAAAATAGAAGAAAATAGT
This sequence comes from Lemna minuta, assembly GCA_024174645.1. Taxonomy (NCBI): domain Eukaryota; kingdom Viridiplantae; phylum Streptophyta; class Magnoliopsida; order Alismatales; family Araceae; genus Lemna; species Lemna minuta. The sequence goes on from CM044112.1 coordinate 12,115,737, forward strand.
ACCACATAAAGAAAATAATTAAAATTTGACGTGTATATAAATAATGCGAGACTAATGAGATTGAAAAAAGCCTAAAAATAGTGCTTATTATCATTAATCACACACACGCACACACACACACACACACACGTGCACACATGTACATGTGTGTGACACGTGGCGTTCTCATATGCCACCACGTGGTGCCGCTATTTTGTCTGCGCCACATCAGCTGTCACATCAGCACACAATAATAATATAACTTTTTATCATTTTAGTTCAAAATAAATCAAATTAAATTCAGAAAAATCCAAAAAATTCTCTTAAAATTAGAAAATTCATAAACTCCAAATTAATCCAAAATTGTTTTTTTAGATCGGAAATTGAATTATCTATCATTATAAAAAATCAAAATATTTAAATAACAAGAGAATTAATTTCAAAAACGCACTCATTCCTTTTAGAAAATAAATTTAGAAAAATACGTGAGTGTAAATAAAAATATTGTCCTTTTGTCATTTAATCATGAAAATATAATTATGATCTCAAATATAAATTGGATTAGCATTATATTATTTAATTATACATAGTTATCCATAAAATGATATATTTTTAGATCATAATATAAAATTACATAAAATGATAGAATGCACTCAAAATATGATAACATGCATACAAATAGAATATTTAATGCCTTAAATTGTATTAATTATCATGTAAATTCATGCATAAATTGCATGTTATCACACCCCTCACCTTGAATAATTTCTAGTCTCTTAGCAATTTACTATATAATCTCCCTAGAAAGTCTTTTCATCTTTTGATCCTACAACTAAAGAAGTGAAGTGTATGAATGTGTGACTACTCTTCCTCATAGTATGGACCATAGTGATCTAGATTCCATATCTAGGTTGACTTGCTTAGAGCAGAAAATTCTAGAAATTTGAAAAAAAAATCTAGAAAATCCTTAAAAATCAGAAAATTCACAGCTTTCAAAATAAAACTCTGAATTTATTTATTAAAAATTAAATAATCTATCATTATAAAAAGTCAAATTTAATTAATAACAAGAGAATAAAGTTTTATTTCTCTTAGAAAATAAAACTAAGAAAATAAATGAGTGTATAAGAAAATATTTTCTCTTATTATTTAATATTAAAACCCAATTATAATATCAAATATATATGAGAATAATCTACTCTAAAATATATTCTTTAATTATACATAATTATGCCTAAAATAATACATTTTGAGATTATAACGTAAAATTGCATGAAATGATAGATATGTACTCAAAGTATGATAATATGCATAAGAATGGAACATTTTATGCCTTGATTTGTATTAATAATCATATAATTATATGTATAAATTACATGTTATCAGCACGCTAGTAGGAGAGCATGGATACTAATGAAGATAAGAAGGAAGAAGAAATAACTCTCCACCAAATTTGAACACCAATTCAACCCTATTTTTATGAAAGAAGTTGTAAATGAGGGTTTGGATTTGGTAGAGGGATCATCCTTACTATTTAAGATGATCCACAAATTATTCGGGAAGGGAAATTTGGGTCAACCTCTTTATTTTTAAGGAGGTTGGACCAAAATTTTTATTAAGTGACCCATTTAATTTTTTTTCATGATTTTAGACATTTATAAATGCAAAGATAGAAAATTAAATTCTTGATCTAATGGAGAAATGTTTTTTGAGAAAAAAGAGTTTTATTTTGTGTGATATTGAATTTCTAAGTTTAGGGATTTTTCTAAAATTTTTAGGATTTTTTTTATTTTTAGAGCATTTTTATAAAAGAGTCCCTCCGATTTTGTAAGTAATTTTTTTAGAAAAGCCCACTCTTTAGGTATAAAGAGACACACCTTTTTTGATAAAATAAGAGTGTGCCACGTGGCGTACTCTCATGCACGATCTTAATCAAATGGCTAAGATTTCTCTTAATTAAAATCATGATATCTTATGATTTAGATGAAGTTTTGAGATGAAATTTTATGGCTAGATTCATTTTTAACCCTCTATCCATCCATATCATTGGATCAAAGAATTAAGCTATAAAAATGAATTTAATGCTTGGACTCTTTTACCCCTTTTTACACTCAAACCCTAGGAACCCACTTGTAAAAGCCTCTTAGTTTTGGCTCTCCTTATTTTCTCTCTCCTCATGATTTTTGGCTCTCTTAGTACTAGGCAACCATGAGGAAAGGGAGATGAGGTCAAGGCCCAAGGAGGAGCATTGTTTGATGCTCAATCTTGTCGTAGAGAAGGGAGCAAGCAAAGATTGCGATCGGAGTGGATTGAGCATCATCCCATCCTAGTACAGGCACCCCAATAGGGGTTTGTGCAAAGATTTGGATTGGGTTTTAGCTTGTGAAAATCTCCATATACAGTAGACATGTGTTTTTGTCTTCTTGTGAATTTTCTTTTATTATAGTAACTTTGACATCATCTACACATGCATCTCTCACTCTCCCCCTCCTCGCGCATCAGTGCATCGCTACTGCTATCCATCCTTCTCATTTTGTCATCACATCATATCTATTTCATCTCTTTTAAATCTCATTCTCTCCTATCTTTACGAATTTCTATCTTAATTATAAGAGGAACTCAAAATTATCGCTCATACTCACCTCCACACGCACCATTCTTACCCACACATATTCCCCCACCTTCGTAATTCTTTTGAATGTCTAATCTTATTACTTCAGCTCCATGTGGATTCGACCCTTGTTGAAACTATAAAAATTAAGGAATTATATTTTATTACATGAAATTGACGTACAATAGCAATGAAAAACACATGCGGTTGAGTTCATTAGTGGCATAGAGAGGACAGAGGATGGCGGCCAACAATAGTGCAGCCTAGAGGGCATGCTAGAAGAGAGTGTAGCAAGGGCGAGGGTGGAGCACAGAGGTGGCACAAGAGCGTAATGCAGGCAAGCCTCGGAGGGGGCGAAACCACAAGAGAATGCAAGGATGGTGATGCGCATGCATTGGCGATAACAGAGAGAGGAGAGTGTGGCCATGAGCCCAATGGAGAGATACATCCAATGTCAAAGGTTGATGAAGAAGAAGAGACTGTCAATGAGGATGACACCTCACTGAAGGTGACGATGATGGCATGTTAGAGGATTATAGTTGTGATACTATGTTAACAAGAGAAACCCTAGAATTCTTAGATAAGAGAAGGAGGGATGTATGAGTTTTTATAGACTAGAGAGAGAGAGAGAGAGAGAGAGAGAGAGAGAGAGAGAGAGAGAGAGGAGATAATGGGTCCTAATGGGTTGGAAGCCCAATAGGGCCTTTAGATGTTCATCAATTAGGGACTCATCTTCTTGACGAGTTTAAAAAGTATTGTTTGCAAAATATCACACATACCATGAAGTCCAAGTGGACATCAAGAACTATCAGAAGGAATTTAAAGGTGACGAATCGAGATCGCAAGGTCATTAAATTCATGCGGTCAAGAGTCAACATTAATACTAAACTCACCAATTTTATCAAATAATCATAAATTAAGGAGTATAGTCATGAATAAGGGTCGAATCCACATGGAATTAAGGTAATTTCAGATGATCTTTTGAAATTCATTCAAATCGGACAATGAAATGTGGATAGAAATTAGGAGTTTTGATATTTTTAGAAAAAAAGCTTGAAGAAGAATCCACGAAATCAAAAATCACTAAATTTGGATCAAGATGCTTGGAGAAATCATTGAATGAACATGAGAGAAATTTCTAAAATTAAAATTCACGAAAAGCCAAAATTAAAATTGAAATTGACTCAAATTACGATTCAAAATTGAAATCTAAAGCTATATGAAGGAAGATTAGGATGAAACACGATTCCTAACCCAAGATTGCGCTCGAATTGATCCAATTATTCACCGGATTCAAGGGTTTTAATCCAAAATTCAAAAAACGGGATCGTTAATGTTCAAGCATTGATTTTTTCCTATTCTCACAATGAAATTTCACTCTCAAGCACTCCGTGGACGTGCAAATGAATCTTGAAGCGATTGGAAGCAAGAGATTCAAGGGATTTGGTGTCTAAATAGTTCGATGACTCGAATTGCCCTAGAATAGTTTACAATGTCGAAGAACAACTCAATTTATAGGGCGATTTGGGCGTAACCTTCCGATCGAGCATTTAATATTTAATCAACGGCTCTGATAAAATGCACGATTAGAGAACTCCAAAGTCGTACCGAAACACCTAATACCGAACCGAAACTGACACCGTCGGTGTCAAGAAATCGGCAAACCGAATTTCCGGTTTTTGTTCGGTGTCGGTTTCGGTTTATCATTTCGGTGTAACCGAAACTTTCTCTCTCTTACTTTCTTGAATCAAGAAAGTAAGAGAGATTCTTGCTTTCTTGAATCTTGAACCGCAATTTTCCCCTCTGCGCCAGCGATTCCTCTCTGCAACTTGCATTCTCCGTTCGCGTGCAGAGATTCTTCTCTGCAGCGATTCTTCTCTGCAAGCGATTCCTGCAGCGATTCTTCTCTGCAAGCGAACGGTGATTCCTGCAGCGATTCTTCTCTACATCGATTCTTACCTTTCCCCTTTGCGTTGTTCCCTCTCCTTCCTTTCATATCGAACGGTGATTCCTTTCTTCTCTGACGCGTCTCCTCTTCTTCAGTCATTTGCCGGCGATCATTCTCTGTCGACAATTCGGTGGCAGCAAATACCCTTCACGATTCTTCTCTTTTCGTAGGTTAGTTCACTCTTTCACCGAAAACCCAAACCGCATTTCGTCCTATTACTTTATGTTGCCATCTCTACCGAAGCTAAGTCTACGTAATTTTCCTATTCTGTTGTCTATTTTATTTTGCTCATTTGGATCCCATTCACCTGCGCAAGCCCGAAGGGTTTGTTTCTCCTTCTTATGCCTAAATTAATCATCAATTGAAAGCTCCTATTGATCACACGTGTTTCCCATTGTTACCCTCTATGCAATCAGATTTTTTTCGTAAAATTATTTTGGTGGAGCTCGAGCTCTCTCTCTCAATCTCTCTCAATCTCTTGTAGTTTGCTCATGCTTCGTTTTCAAAATGATATCAGATTGGCTGTTCTTCAGAGGAGATAATTTATTCATTGCAGATATCCATCTTAAATGGATATCCCTCAAGATGAGGTAACTTATGTTATCTTCTTTTAAATAATTTCACATTGATCATGAATGAAATATTTTTCTATGTTAATAAATAAGGTGTTTGATATCATCATTCATCTACTTTTTGCAGATTGCCTCAAACGATATAGAGACACATATTTCTGCAAGTGTGAGCACTCCTAATTCCTCACAACGTCGGAAAGTTTCCCCAGTATTGGTCTATTATACGAAGAATGGCAATGGCGATTACAGTTGTAATATTTGTAAACAAAGCAGCACCTCAAGAGAGTTGATAATAAAGAGAGACAAGACGGGAAGCACTATGGCTCTGTGGAAGCACTTAGAAAGGTGTCATCTCCCTATTTATAGGGATCTGAAGCCTTCAAGTAATCTAAATCCACTCACCAATTTTTTTTCCAAAAGAAGTAAATATTTAGGAAGGACTCAAGAGTTTACTAAAGAAAGATGCATTGATTTGATAATCAAGACTGATACTCCCTTTGCAACCCTTGAGAATCCAGAATTTGAAGCTTTTTGTTCATATTTTGCACAATGTGATGTCTCTCTTCCAAGTGCAAACACATTACGACGTGGCTTACTTACAAAGTTTGATGATGAAAAGGTGAAAACACGACAATTGTTTCAACCAATTGAGAAAGTATCACTCACAATGGACACTTGGACTAGTCCAAATCATCTAGTAATACTTGGGGTCACAATTCATTGGATTGACGACATGTGGAATCTTCATGAACGTGTGCTTGCTATTGAAGAATTGCGCGAATCTCATGGAGGTGCACATATGGCAAAAGTATTGCATGAAATACTTATAGACTACAATTTGACGGACAAGGTACGATTTCTTTTCGTATTTTTGAATTATATCTTTTTACTGAATACTTGTTTTCCTATTTTTTTAAGGTGTGCGCGATTACAGCTGATAATGCAAGCAACAATAGTACAATGGCAGCAAACTTAGAGAAATTATTGAAGGGTTCTACTTCAAGGTTCACGAAGAACTATCTCACGCCTTGCATGGCCCATGTTCTCAATTTAGCCGTACAACGTGGCTTAAAGGAGCTCGGTAATGATGACTCACATTCAGATAGTGAGGATGACGACAAACATGTAGAGGGACTAGAAGCCATTAGTCAAAGACCATTTGGTAAGATTCTTCATAGACTTCGAAAACTTATAATTGCAGTTAATCGTTCTCCCAAGAGGATTCATCACTATAAGAATTTATGTGATGAGTTAGAAATGCCAAATAAAAATATTATTGTTGAGGATGTTCGGACTAGGTGGAATTCAACATATGACATGATTGAGGCTGCTTGGGAAAAAAGAGAAGTGTTGAAGGCAATGGCAAGCGACCATCTAAACACAAATAAGGTAAACTTTTTAATTGAGGATGACGAATGGGAGCTCTTAAAGATGTTTGCAGATGAACTCTTGGCTTTCGCGAGGCAACTGAGGTATTTTTCAAAGTCAAAAATCAATTACATTGCCAAATGTATCGGGACTTTATGGACTTCTAATTCAACAATTGGACTCGCTAATTTTTGAGCTATCTCATCATCTCCAAGATCTCACAAGGGCAAAAATGAGCAGCGACCAAGCAAAGACACTAAGACATGTATACACAGTGATGAAGGAGAAATTGATGAAATACGATATACAGGTGAGGAGAAAGCCTATGTTTTATATTGCCACAGTTCTAGACCCTAGATTCAAGTTGGGACATATTCCCCATGGTGAGCACAACTGTGTTATGGAAACTTTACTTAACATGCTTGAATCAATGCATCCCATACAAGCTTCAACTTCTACACCAATTGATGATGTTTTGGCTTCACCGAGTCATAAACGTTCAAAAGTAATGATGCAATTTATGGAGCGACAATCAAATAGATACACAACAGTAGAAGAGAAATCAGTTCAGACTGAAATGGAGGAGTATTTACGTGAACCTTGCGTTGATTGCTTACGTGCTGACTCATTACAATGGTGGCGCAAGATAGGATCTAGTAAATATCCGCGCATTTCACTGCTTGCAAAGGAGTTCCTCTCTATTTGTGCATCGAGTTCTCCCTCTGAGCGTCTTTTTTCTACAGGTAGAGGAATTATCACATTTAGAAGAGGAAGGTTAGCGCCCGACACTATATCTGCTTTAATGACTTTGAAGTCTTGGACTCATGAGGATGTCACCCAAGCTCATGAAAGTGATTGTGAAGTTGAAGAAAGTGGATTTGTGAAATGATAATTTCTTTAAGCTTTATTTTTTGTTCTCTTAAAACTCAAACCTTTAACTATTTTTAATATGTTAAGTTTATCTATTTGAGAATTTTATCTTAAATTTTTGATATGTTATATACATGTTATTCAGAAAAAGATGATTGTTCGTCATTTATTTGTTAAATATTTACTTATAAGTATGAAAATTATGGTATTCCAAATATTTTAATTTATGTTCAACTCAAATAATATATCACCGAAAGTATAGGTTTAACCGAACCGACACCGGACAATACCGACACCGACACCGAACCAAAGTTAGGTATAGGTTTAGGTTCTCACCAAAAACCGGTACCGACACCGGAACCGGAGAACTCTATGCACGATTGTGAATCGTTACAATTAAGTCGTGGCCGTTGGATCTCCGATGGACTGTCAAGATTTTTCCACGTCGTGCGCGTTATAAGTAACGCATCAAACGTCCACTTTTGGATCTTGATCGGACGCTCACATGGGTTTTTGTCGGTTTTAGTCTCAGCCATTATAACTCCTCAAATCAATGACTGAGTTTAAATCGTTTTAAAAATGATTCGTCAATGAATAGGAATGTTTCACGTACCCTCCCCCTTAATTGACGATCAACGGTCACGATGAGAGCGCGATCGGACGCTCCAAATTGTGCCACATCACTTGTGCACTTATAAAATCAATTTTAAATTAAAAAATCCAGAAAAATCCCAAAAAGTTCATTAAAATTTTAGAAAAATTCAAGAAAAATCTGAAAAAACCCTAAAAATTAGAAAATTCATAACTTTGAAAATACAACTCCAAATTAATCCAAATTTATTTCATTGGATCAAAAATTAAATTATCTATCATTCTAAAAAGTTAAATTTAATAAATAACAAGAGCTTTCATTTTTATTTCAAAAATACACTCATTTCTTTTAGATTTTAAAACTTAAAAAATTATATGAGTGTATATAACATGATTTCTCTTATTATTTAACATTAAAAACTAATTATAATATCAAGTAAAGATATGTTATGAAATTATCTATCCTCAAATCATCATAATTAACCCTAAATTAATGTATTTTGAGATTATAATGACTTTTTCATAGAATGATAGATAAACACTAAAAAAATATGATAACATGCATTAGAATGAAATGTTTTATGCTTTAATATGCATTAATAATCATGTCTTATCATGTCTAATTAGCATGCTATCACAAGCTCAATTGGAATTTATGAATTTATGCCCTTTATTTAATTTTGGAAAAACCGTGTGAGATTAGACACTTTGTTCGAGAAAAATCATTACTATCTTATCAAATCAAAGTTAATCCATTGAGAAAAATAATGAGCTAATTGAAAAAGGACTCGTGGCTTTCATTAAGGGGTTCATTATGAATGTAGAGAGAAAATTCCATAGCATCACTGTGACAATTAGATTTCACTTACAACTCATCTAATGGTCAAGAAATTTTCATGATTCATCATAAAGTTGTTCACCGGCAATGCTGAGTTTAAGGAAAAAATCAAGTATTTCTATCATAAAAAGTTGCATTAGTCAAGAATCAACACTATAAGAAGAAAGAACGTCAAATTTTGCATCAATCAAGCTCAAGAAGGTTTTTTCAATGCAAGATTAATTAAATGTGATGGAGCAAAATACAAAGGACAAGTTTTCTGTCACTCAAAATGACAAAACATCAATTGTGACATTACTTGGCTGTTGGGTTTTGATGTTGATAAACTTTTAAAATTTTGATATGAAGTATCTAAGCACTCACTTATGAAACCTTCTCATCATCAATTACCATGTACGTATAATCCTTCATCCACATTAGACTCATGAATGACTTAAGGCATGATCAACTATCAAAGCCTAATCGATCACTCAAGTTAGTACTGATGCGTGTAGAAATCATCGAGAACTCCTTCTCCGATATTTCTACTACCTTGGCCAAGGATTTCACCGCGTCTCATTCCTTGAGTCAATCTCCTCAAATACCATGATATGAATCAACCTAATTGACAGATATGTATAACACCATTTAGAGATTCATACGAATCAATTCAGTGAACTCTTTCTCCAAAGAGCACCCACTATCTATCCTTAGTGTCTCCACACCGATGGCTATAGGATCAGCCATACTCATCATATCAGTTGTATTAGATATTTCTATTCTTTTCAGATAATTTGATGTCCTTCTCGAACATCCCACAAATAAGAATGTTTAGAACATATGTTTAAAGACTAGTGATCACTATATTATGATCTCATCATAATTCACTTAGTCATTGCACATGCTCATGGACTTCATTGCAAACATCACACAAGAATGACAATGAATAAATTTCATTTCAATGAACATAAACAAGATACATAAGAAAATTTGATTGGCTTATAGGCCACATAATATCCATCATTGGCCTCATTCAGTAATTCACAATAAAGAAAACTCATAATTGTAGCCTCAATTCCAAGAAACTTAAAGAATAGAAAACTCCCCAAAGAAATAGAAATAGTTCAACTACAAAACATGGACGTTCTTCACAACTATAGTATGAAATTCATTGAAAAAGCCAAAGGTAGGAATGTGTCGTTAGAATCCTTTGAATTTAGCTCTCTTCTCTAACTATAAGTATCTTTTTTACTTGCCCTAGCTTCACCTAGATAGGGAAACAAAAAATAAGTGATTTATTCTTTTTCTTTTTGTAGAGTGTTTTGGTTTAACATTAAGTGTTTTTAGTCTAGAAGATCTATAGAAACTACTTGAGTATCACCAAAAAATACCAATTCTTGACTGTAATAGAGGATTGAATTTTGTGAGTATCATTTCTATAGATTAAGAGTAGATTAATTTCCTTAGCTTGAGTAGTTTAGATAATCTATCATCATCGCATAAAATCCATTTCTAAACTGGTGTCTCATAAAAGTACTTCGTATAAGATAGAATCATTTATTCGTCATTGTACTACTATAGTATACCATCTCTTCATTTTCAAAATTCTCATCTACAATTTTTCTTTCCTTTGAGTTTACATCCTTAAAACAACATCACTCTCTCAAAACCTATGTTCCATGTGGGTTTGACATTATTTTTAATTTTTCATGAGTGGACTAAAAGTTAATTAGATTATACACATCTCATTCAATTTATTATAAACGTTGTATTAATGTTTTTGTTACATATATGATGCTTATAATAAAGACCAAGGATACGTGAAATGATAAGTAAATTATGGTGATATAATACTATGATGACTACTTATATACAAACATATATTAAAAATTCTCCTATTCATAGGATACTTGAGAAGGACATGAGATGTCTCGATTTATAAAATAGCAAATGCATGATCATGCTATAATGATGATGATGGTTGCTCTCATGATCATTTGTGTGGATGCACTAGGGCAGAAAATTGGGTGTTGTTAGGGAAAGAGTTCTCTAAACTGATTTGTATGTTTAAATATCTGAATGATATTGTACATAGATGTCAATCAAGTTGATTCAGGCCACATTTTATAGGAGATCCTTAGACTGGAGACACCAAATACAACTTTGATCTACGAGTCTGATAACATGCAATTCATACATGAATTTATATGATTCTTAATGCAATTTGAATAATTAAATATTATATTTTTATGCATAATATCATATTTTGAGTGTATTTCTATCATTTTATGTAATTTTAGGTTATGATCCAAAAATATAGCATTTTGGGGATAATTATACATAATTCTCATAATATAATTTATTAACATTTATATTTGAAATAATAAATTATATTTTCATGATTTAATGATAAGAGAAAATATTTTATTTACACTAATGTATTTTTCTAAATTTATTTTCTAAGAGGAATGCATGTATTTCTTAAATTAAACTTCATTCTCTTGTTATTTAAAATTTTTTGACTTAAAATATTTTCTAAGAGCATGATCATGAGGTCATTAAAAACATACATTTACACATAATTTTTCTTCCAAACTCACTAATTTGATGCTTTAATCATGAATTTATTAGCATAATGGTGAGTAAGGGTAGAATCCACAGAGAATTAGAGATATTTCTTGATAAATAATAAAAATTGATCAAATTGGATAATGAATTGACATGAGAAATTAGGGAAATTCATATTTTATAAAAGAGAACTCAAAGACAAATCCATGAAATAAAAAATCTTGCAATTTGGACTTGTATCCATGGAGGAATCCAAGAGCAAAGTGAGGAGAGAAAAATTTGATCTCAAAGAGAAAGAAATTGAGACAAGTTCATAAAATTGACCAGATCTATGAATTGAAATTAAATCCTAATGATATAGGTCAAAAAGATTAGGAAGAAAACAAGTAATCTAACCTAAAATCAAGCTCAAAATGATCCAATTAGTCACCGAATCAATGCTTTTCATTTTGCATTTTGAAAAATGAAAATTTAGAGTTTCAAGCGGCAAATTCTTCATATTCCCTGAGTGAAATATTGATTTCAAACACTCCTTGGACATGAAAAATGAGCCTAAAAGAGGATCAAACCAAGAGATTCAAAGATTATGCTGTCCAAAAGGTTTGATTGATTAAAAAAAAATCCAAGAAATGCATACACCATTGCTAAAGAGAGGGTATAAATAGAGCATGATTTGGGTATGACCGTCAGATCATCTCCTTAGATGCACTCGACATTTACAATTGACCAAAAGAAATCAAATTGCCATCTTTAAGTCCTTGACTTCAGATCTGCGTCAGAGCGTTGTGATGAAACCATATCTGCCATGTGAATCTTGAACGTCATATAACATGTACCATTTGGTCTTCGTCGAACACGAGATTCTGCCACATGTCGCGTGGGATCTAATGGCGATGTCGAAATCCTGGCCATCATAACTCTTGCAATGAATGGTCATGATTCGTTGTAAATGATAAGAGGAATCGTCACCCAGTGAGAGATGACCACATACCCCCTCCATTTAAGTTAAAATGGAGGGTCGTGATTAAATTGTGAGATTGCACCAGTCAAGAATGTGCCACATTTCCTGTGAAAATAAAGATACACATAGTCCCACATTGTAAAACTTCAAAAAATCATTGAATGTAAATAGAAAATCTGACTCCATTGTTAGCTTGTGCCCATTAAGGGCTCTTAATCACTAACGACGTTCACAAACTGAAATTTAGGAATAATAAGGTAGTGGAATTACTCAATCTTAATCACAAAAGAAAATCGAAACACAAGACAAGAACAAAGATCAACTATATAAAACAAATCGAATGAAGTAAGTAGATGGAAATAAGGAGAACGATTTCACGGAAGATCTGAGAAACGTTTGAAGATGAGATGAAAAGTTTAGCAAAAATTAAATCGATGAACAACGACAGATGATAATCGGTTCAAATAGAAAGAAAGGGAAAAAAATGAAAGGGGAAGACAATTGGTGATCGAAAGAGAGGAAATCAGCAAAGAGAACAAGCGAGAGAAGAGGACAGAGATTTTATAAAAAAAAACTCAAACCTGGGTGACGAGATCAAACAATATGAGAATGATGATTTATTCTATAATGATCTTGATCCAAGACACCAGGTTGAGATAGCAGCCCTCTCTTCTTGAAGTGTTTTGCAAGGTGAGAGAGAATGGCTTTGCAGAGAGCGTTGAGTAGAGCGTTTGCAAAGCGAGTAGTTCAATTTTTGCACACACGATTCTCTTTGCCGTCAGAAGCAACCACCCTTATAAAAATGAAGACCTAGTTTCTTTATATAGTCTTTGAGAAAAAAATAATTACCTTAATACCCTTATATATATCTATAGGAAATAACAATAATATATATATGCTAGAAGTAATAAGAAATAAATAAATAAGCTTATTCATAACGAGGTATATATATATCTATTTATGTATCCGTGAATGAAACTATGTAACTGGGAAGTAAAAGAATATGCATGATAAAACAAAAAATGGTGCATGGGAAGATAATGAATGAATGTAAGATGTATTTATTCAACCAAGAGCACACATGGATGAGATATGAAATGCATATGAAATGCAAATGAAAAGCTCATGATGAGAAGCTCGTACTAATATGATGAATGCAATGAAACAATGAATTCCTGAAGAAAAAAAGCTTCATGGAAAACATTAGTAGGTTAGTGGAAAAATGAAAGTAAAATAAGATAAAATTAAAACATTAATGAAATGAGTGAACTATGAATGTAACTCAAAATAAATGACACTGAGAATGGAAAGAGAAAATTAGAGTTTGTCCTTAACACTCCATTCATGCCCTAATCATGCATACATCCATTCAATAGATGTAGACATTCAAAACCAGTTTTCTAACTGTGGCAAGACGCAAGGGTGCATGCCACATCATCAGCCACATCAGCAACACTTAAAAACTCATTTTTTAATGTTTTAATTAAAATCAATTCAAAAAAATTTCAAAAAATTATTTTCTCTAATTATTTGCATTTAAAAATCAAATATAATCTCAAATATAAATGGGGATAACCTACTTAAAAATTAAGCTTTTATTTATGCATGATTATCCCTTTAAAATAATACATTTTTAGATTTATGTTTTAAATTACATTGAATGATGAATATGCACTCAAAGTATAATAACATGCATAAAAATTAAATGTTTTATGCCTTAATTAGCATTAATAATTATGCAATTGTAAGTATAATTATCAATGGGTTATCCCCTTGACACTTATTTAGTACCTATATGACACAATATATAAAGGGTCCCTAGTTCTTAATGAGTTCCTGATAATAAGTGACTTTTGGGGGTTTAAATATGTCATTATTGGCAAATTGAAATTATAAATAATATTTGTAAGATTTTCACCTTAATCACAAATAACAAAGTATAAAGTGAGAAAGGGGTTGAACCACAAAGAGGATGATCACTAGATCTAAATGAGAATGTAAATTTTTTATAATAAAAATGGATTTGATTGATAAAAGGAAGAGAATGCACGATGAGTGGAAGTGACACGAGCCACGGTGGGAAACACTCAAATCTCTTTTCAAATATTAGAATATTTTAGGTCAGAGATGAAGATGGTATTTTAAAAAGTTTTTGATTGTATGAGAAGATTGAAATCAAGATAAATAAAATCCTACTCTAGGCTTGATCAAGATGTTACCCTAGAAATTCTCCTAATTTAATCACTTGTTTGAGAGCCCGTACACTTCGCCCAGACTTGGCATCTAGCATCCAACACAAGAATGCCAAAAACAAACTAGAAATTAACTAGACAAGATGATTTGATCGCAAATGATGATATGTCATAGTCTTCTTTCCTCTAGATAGCCAGTTCTAGACGCATAAAATGAAACGTGAAAATCCCTAAATTTTTTGTCCCCTTTATTGGTGGCCTAAATGCCAATCACACTTCCATATATCTTGTTTATGTTCATTGAAATAAAATTTATTAATTGTCCTTCTTGTGTGATATTTTTAAGGAAGTCCATAAAACATGTGCAATGACTAAGTGAATTATGATAAGATCATAAAATAGTAATCACTGTCTTTAAACATATGTTATAAACATTCTTATTTATGGAAAATTCAATAAAGACATTGAATTATCCAAATATAATAGTGTTGTCTAATCTAAGGCATAAGATGAGTATGACAGATCTTGTGGCCATCGATATAGAGACACCAAGGTTAAATAGTGGATGCTCTTTAGAGAAAGAGTTCACTAAATTGATTTGTATGAGTCCATGAATGATATTATACCTATTATTAATCTGGTTGATTCATTTCATGGTTGTGTATGTGGTCCTTTAACTTGATACACCAACATCTTGAGAATTGATAACCGTGTTTTGATTATGATTAATGAATCCTTAACCATGTGATCTCCAAAATGGCATACATTGGATACATCATGAAGAACTCGAAGATGATTGTGTGGTCTGCCCTCTATATTTGAGGAGATTGACTTAAGGAATGAGATGTGATGAAATCCTTAGCCAAAGTCATGGAGATCTTGGAGGAGTTTATGATGATTTTCTCTATGCATTAGTACTAACTTGAGTGAGCGATTAGGGTTTGATATTTGACCATACCCTAAGTCATTTTTGAGTCTCTTTCGAATAAAGGATTATACATATATGATAATCGATGACTGCAATATTCCATACGAGAGTGCTTATTCATGGATCGAGAGTGCGAGGTCGTCAATTGCACACGGTCTCGTGTCAAAATAAAGTCCAAACTTAACAATTTGATGAAAATATCTCGAATTGAGGGATATAATGGTAAATATAGGTCCAATCCACAGGGAATTCGGGAAATTTCTGATGATCTCTTCGAATTTGATCAAATCGAACGATGAATTGATGATAAAAATTGGGGAAAATGGTATATTATGAAAGAGGACTTCAAGACGATTCCACAAAATCAAAAATTATCAAAGTTGACTTTCATTTCGCTGAGAAATTGAAGATCGAAGCGAGGGGTAATTTCCGAAATTGAAAATCGTGAATTAACCAAAAATAAACTTAAAATTAAACTAAATCACTAATCTAAACATAAATTAAACACTAATAGACGATAGATTAGGCAAAACCTCTACCACTAACCCATAATTGTGATTGGATTAACCCAATTAATCGCCGGAATCAAGGCTTTTCATCAAAATCCGAAAATCGTGATTCGTGGGGTTCAAGCATTGATTTCTTCCTCATCTTTTGCCCAAATCTTGATCTTAAGCACTCCGTGGACGCGGAATTAAGTCTAGAAGCAATTGGGATCAAGAGATTCAAGAGATTTCGTGTCTAAACAGTTTAATTAGATTGAATTTCTCTCGAATACTTTACAAATCGGAAGAACATCTCAATTTATAGGGTATTTGGGCATAACCGTCCGATTAAACTGATCAACGGCTCTGATGAAACGCTTGATCGCAAATCGTTACATTTAAGTCCAGTCCGTTGGATCACGATTGGACACTCGAGATAAAGCCACGTCGCCGCGCGTTATAAAATGCCTTGAAACCGTCGCCGTTGGATCGCAATCGGACGCATCACATGCGTTTCTTCGCGATACAATCTCGACCGTTATAACTCTCGTGATCAACGGTCGAGATTAGACGTATCCCGTGTACTCTGATTAAGCCACGTGTGCCCATCAATTTAAGTGAAGATCGACGGCTAAGATTGCACGCGCGATCGGACGTCCCACATGCTACCACGTCACCTCCTCATCACGATAGTTGATCGCGATCAATCGGACAGCTCTGATTGCACCACGTCACTTGCACGCTTTAAATATTCTAAAAAATTGATTTAAATTAGAAAATTCAATTTTTAATTCTGGAAAATCCTTAGAAATTCATTAAAATTCTGAAAAATTCTAGAAAAATCCCTAAAAATTAGAAAATTCATAACTTTCAAAATATAACTACAAAGTAATCGAAATTTCTTTCATTTGATCAAAAATTTAATTATCTATCATTATAAAAAGTCAAAATTAATAAATAACAAGAGATTTATTTTATATTTCAAAAATACATTCATTTTTTTAAGATTTTAACTTTAGAAAATTAAATGAATGTTTATAAAAATGATTTCTCTCATTATTTAACTTTAAAAACCACTTATAATCTCAAGTAAAGATAGGTTATAAAATTAATTATCTTTAATTCATCATAATTAACCCTAATTTAAAGTATTTTGAGATTATAATGACTTTTTCATAGAGTGATAGATAAATACTCATAATTATGATAACATGCATAGGAATGAAATTTTTTATGCCTTAATATGCATTAATAATCATGTATTATCATGTCTAATTAGCATGTTATCACTTATATACTCCATATCTCCTCGAGTATGTGGTGTAGCTTGGCACCTAATGGGCTGGCAACTCGACTTGCCTATTGGGTTAGATTGATCTTCAATTAATCTATATATTGATGTAGATAATTAATAAAATTTTACCAATAAAAATTTATTGGGTCCATATAGTTATGAACTTGTGAGGGTCATACACATAATGTCTATGGATGTTGGTTGATATATATATATACACATGAATATTTCACCATTTTACCTCCAAGTCATGCAAAAACATACAAATGAGTTTTACAACATAATGAGTGCAAAAAATTTAGAAAAACATAATAACATGAAATAGATTCATTATTTTTTTAAAACTGAAGTTGATTAATAATGATGAAAATCCATTATAGACATGAATATGAATCCTTATGATGGGTATCTTCCAATTTGGACATTGGATATTAATTTAAACGAGCTTTTGTCTTCTAATACTCTCCTTAATCTAAGGGGTTTATATCTAGCACTCCAACCTTGCTTTTTAGTTTCATAGTGTAATCTCTTGAGAATCACTTGATAATAAGCTACACTCTTTGATTTGATGAAATAATGTATTGTGTGGATATGTATCTCTTTTCTTGGTATTGAGATATTTTAGAATCCCTATGATCCATATTGATTCCTTTATCATTTAAACCATTACTTTTTCTTGGTACTTGATTGTGAGACAATTTTATGCGTTCTATCATGCATCATTTCCTAAATTTTGATTATATTATGAGACATTTTTAGGAGGTTGGTAAATGATAACATGCATATTTTACTTGAAATATAATCATATTTAACTGATATTAATGCTTATTTGATGCAATTATGATGCATGCAATCATAGTTTTTAAAAACATTCTCCATTGGCATGCCATTTTACTAAAGTTCACATTTTTGTATTATTTAGGGTTAATTATGTGCTTTTATTGATGTTTGACCTTTTTAAGGTCAAACAACTAGAAATTAACTACTATCCTTGATTTTATTTTGACTTTAGTAGATGATTAGAAGAAGAGAATGATGGGATGAATCAAAAGTCAACTTTTAGGGGTTAACTTAATTTGGCTTGTAAAGTAAAGTTAATATTATTATGAATTCATCATATTTTCTTGTTAAAATTTATATTTCAGATGGCATGGAATTAAAGAAAAAGAAATTTGTGGTTCAATGGAGAAAGTTTGAGTCAAAAAGGCCTTTTAAATTGAAATTTATGAATTTATGAAGTTTATATATTTTTATTGGTGTTATTTTGATTTTTCAGAATTTTTAAAGGCCAAAAAATGCCAAAAAATGGTTTATTAAGCACGGGACCCTCGCGGAGTTGACGTGGCAATGCATAGCTGACGTGGCAAGCCACCTGGGCCGACACGGACCCACGCGGGCAACCGCAGGCGGCTATGTGGCACGAAGGAATTGGGCTAAGCTTATTGAGCCCATGGGTATAGTGGGCCTAGGAATGATAAAGGGGGGCCTACTAGGACCAATGGGTGACACAAACTAAGAAGGGCATCACTCCTCATATAGGTGACATTTCTCCCCTTCTTCTTTTGTGTGGGACTAATGACTTTCTCTTGCTTCGCAGGCGATGTGGCAGCATGTGGAGTGTTGGATTTAATTGCGCTAATCAACGTGTGTTGATCTGGTGGATTTGGTCCACCTGATCGTGATCAATAGCACGTGACAAATTCACAACTGTCGATCTCATTAATGAAATCTAACACTTGCGATTTAATTTTGCTCTCGGCGAATCGTGGAGTGACACGCGGCTGCGTGTAGACGCTACAATGAAGATTGAACAATGAAAATCAAAGAGAAGTGGAGCCCACGTTGTGGGGGTCGTGGCCACTTCACTCGTGCGATGTGTCATCATCGTGGCCGTTCAAGCCTCTTTAGCGAAATGGACGTTCCAGATTTCTCATGATTAATTCTCTTATAAATAGATGTTCTCTCTTATATAAATGTAACTCTCGATTAAAAGTGAAATTAAGCATATTTAGAGGAAGATCTTGAGTTCTTCATGATTCTCTTCTGTTCTAGACTCAATCGCATATTGATTGAGGCAAGTTAATCACTAACATTGTGAGAAAACGTTTGGAAATTGCCCCATGAACACCGAAATCAAGATGAAGAAGGAATCGGAGAAATTCACAGAAATCAAAAAAATTTTGAGGCTCAATCTTTGCGTCAATTGGTTTAGTAATATTATTCCTTCATAATCCTTGCATTCTAGATAGTTTAGATTAGATTTAGATAGGTAATTAGGATTTCTGAACAAGGATTGCTGATTTCCGAACAAGGATTTCTCCTTGATCTTAAGTCCAATTCATTCAAATTTAGTTTCATTGGATTCCTTGTTCAAACAGTTTTCCGTGGATATCTCATTCGCCAATTTTCATTAAGGTTTGACCCTTCAATTTGTCGTTTGACCAACTACTATTCAAAATTAATCCGAATTTGGGCGTTGACTTTCAAGGGCTATTACTACAAATATAGAAGGCCAAATTTAGTAATTTTGGGTGTCTTTGGAATCCTTTGATCTCAAGATATCTATGCATAGGTGATTTTCTAGATTTGGATATCATTTGATAAGTAAATTTAAGGATTTTGACCAAAATCTTCATTTCGGTAATTTTTCTGTCTATTGATTTTCAATACATCACAATAAATCCAATTCTTCTCTAAAAATCACAATATTTATATCAAAATTCTCCTCTTTCTCTCTAGATTCTAAAAATATAACTTTTGAAATATTTTCTCACCTTTTTTCTCTTTGATTTTATAGAAAGTCAAAGTCTAGTCAAAGTCAACACTTTGACCTTGACTTTTGAATTTTCCTCTGCAAATATTTTTCAAAATTCTTAAAATATCTTCTCTTATACATTAGTACTATTTCCCATGATAAAATACCATATACATTTCTTTAAAACCCTAGTTAGACTTAAGTTTGATCGAGTCAACTCTGCGATAAAAGTCAACTGTGCTCTTTGTGGTTCGACCCGATCTCATCACTGTTATTGATTTCATATTCTTTAAATCATCTTGAGTTTGGAATTATAAATTTTTTTTACCAATGACCTTGTGCTTGAACGACCGCACTACATCGTTATGCCAGTAAACCATTCCACCTTTTTAGGAGGCTAGTCAACCTTTCTAACTTTTTACAAGGATAGTCAAGCCTTTTCAACATTTTAGGAGGTTGGTCAACTTATTAGGTGGGTTAAACCATTCTACCTTTTTAGGAGACTAGTCAATCCCTTTTTCTTGGAAGTCAATGATGGTCAAAGTGATTCTTGAAAGGTCAAAAATGGGTAAAGAGATTCTTGCAAGGTCAAAGAGATCAATTTTTTTCTCTTTTATTTATTATGAATCAATTTCAATCTTCCCTGTTTTTAGGAAGAATCTATATTTATTGGAGGAGAGAGGGATAAGCCCACCTACTTAGGGAAGTGATAAGGTTACCACCTCTTAGAGAGTGGTCACCCCAGTTCCTTAGGAGGTGGTTGTGGGGACTAACTCTTTAGGAGGGACCCTCCCACACCCTTAGGAGGTGGTTAAGGTTGCCACCTATGGATCTAATCTTCACCATTTATTTGATGGTATCCAAAAAGACTAAATCGCCTCCATTAGTCCAAGAGAAACTTTTAAACCTAGCATACAAAAGAGTCTTATTTTTCCTTTTTTATTTATTTTGGCTCTCTATTGGGATTCAAAATAATAGAAAAATAAAGAGAGGCTTAGTCCTAAGCTTGACATTATTTTGGTGTTTAAGTTTTTTCGTGGAGGCAAAGATCAAGCAAAGGATTGCAATCATGCGAGTTTAGCATTACTTGGACTAAGACTTGCATAAAAAAACATGGTCTATGTGAAGATTTAGATACGATTTTCTCTTGGAATCCCCGTCCATATTTCTCCTTGTAAATTTTAGATTCTTTCTCTTTTCTTCAAACAATATTTTCATCATTTCCTTATTACATGATTTCCCAATTTTATACCATTATTCCATCATCTTTCATTCTATCGCTTTTAACTCTCCATTCTATCATTCTAGTCTTAATTTTATTCTGATCACTTCTCATAAAATATAATTATATAAGTATCTATTTATAAATTCATTCATACAATATTCCATTTCTTTGTCCTATATTTCTCCAAAACTCTTTATACCATTTGTTCCCTAAAAACTACTGATATGATCATTGATAAGTCCAAAATATGGGATGTAATGTGTCGTTGTGCTTTTATTCAGACTTAATCAATAAAAATATATCTAAAAGAATTTCCCTTCAAAATTTGCAAATATCCGAAGATGTGGCTTAGTAAAGGGGTCAAGTCCAAGGGAGGCTGCAAAAAAATGAATTCCTCTTTTTCTAATTCAAGACAAGATTTTTCCTAGATCAAGTATCCTAAGCAACATGAAAATTATATGAAAATGAATTTGCAATATCCAGATATGAAGAATATCCAATAGCGAAATAACAAATCTAAGATGCTTAGTCTAATTTCGTTATTTATATTTTCATTTTAAACCTTTTATATCGATAAATTGTTACTATTTTTATTTATCAGAAATTTTTCAAGAAAATTTAGTTTCCTGATTAAGTTCCTTCAGAGAAGGTCACGGTTTAAGTATCAAAGTTTATCTTTAACAATTTCTTTCATTAAATGTCCTCTTCATTATTTAGTATTTTGTTTTATCTCTCCTAATTATTTTAAATGTGTGCCACTATATTTATCTGATTTAGGAATCAACTTATCTAATTGGTAGGATGTTAAGGATTTACATAATATAGAATGTTACGGATTTAGAATATAGACTATTACGTAATATAGAGTATTACATATTCCACATCTAAAGACGTTCAATCAATGCTAATTGACATAATTAGATTTTGTAATTTGAGTTTTTGAAGCAAACTAAAACAAGCAAATCAGATTAGTACATAAGAGATCTTATCTACTTTGTTTTTATTTTTTTCTTATTGAGAAAAATAATGCTCATGAAATCAGAGAACAATTAGAATGAGATTCAGAATTGTACTTGAATTAAAGTCACTGATTAACTAATATAGAATTTGAAATACGATGAGTAAAAATTTCAAACAATAAAAATACAAAAAAATAAAAAGTAAGAAATATTCAATTCAGAAGAAAGGGAAAGAAAAAAAGAAAAAAAGAAAACCAGGTGAAATGTATAATGTCTAAACCTAATCACGCAAACCTATTTGCAGCTTCTGATAGGGGCAATCCACTCGGTTTGGCTACTCTCGGTCATGGCGATCTTCAAGATGGAACTTCTCCCCGTTGTGTCCTCCAGGCCAAGCTTCCTTGGATGGGGAATCAAGAACAAACCTTCCGGAATCGTCTCCCCTTCCTCTTAATACTTTTCAAAGTCGCGATTCCTCTTTTGAAAATTTGTTATGACCTTTGATACGTATTGCTCCACACGCGCGTCTGTGTTGCATGCTAATATTGCTCAGCTTCTTCTCTTCTTCCTATTGATTGGTGGAGGACTTCTTGCGTGTCTGAACTTCGTACCCCACAGGTAAGATGAGAGTTGACTGTGTACACATCGCCGTGTATGTAACACAAAGGACAAACATTGGCGTCGTGTGGAACAACAATGGAGACCAAAGGATCCATTTATTTGTCAAAAGAAAATTGAGAAATGTTTTGGTCGACCAATGGTGCAAATAACATAATATAAACTCTGATGCAATCTCTAGTGGAAGATTACATAGTATTGCGGTATAATTTATTTTGATATAGAAGATAAAAACCAATAATTTATTGAACATTGATGTACTCTTTTTAAGAGACACATAATGGCAACCTTGCCAATAAGAATATGAACCCTACAACAACTATAGTACTATTAGGGCAATTATTTATTTTTGAAATCATAAATTCATCTAAACAAGTTCATATCTTCATCTAATATGCTTCAATTAATAGGAGTATATATAAGTTAAATCATATAAATTTGTATATGCATGGGTACGTATGTAGTTAAATTGGTACATGAATATATAATATTATATCCATGCTAATACGATGTACCCATATAAATATAGATATAATGTGTAAGTCTATGGCTAATACTCATATTGATGTGATTAATTAATCACTATATTTTTTACCTTTTTATACTAGTAACCTTGGTTGAGCCAACTATCACTAAATTCTTTGACGTTAGAACCACAATCGCCCAAAAAAATGTTCTCATATCTTGACCTGTTTTGAATAGATATTAAAGATAATCAAGAATTTGCTAGACAATAATTATTTAATTTATAAAAATGAGTATTGGTCTAAAAGTACTATCCTTGAAAGGGTATAATTTCTTATGCATGACTCTTTTTATGAATAATGCATTCAATTATAAAAAATAATTATCTCTAAAACCCAATTTACCTCCTCTTGAGGTTCTACAACCACGCGCGCACGCGCCCACACACACACACACACACACACATATCTGATTATTTAACATAAATAAAAAAAGCTAATATAGGAATGAGTTGATGGTGAGATAGAATTTGTGAATTTAGGTAGATGGGAGTTTGTAAAGGGAGTGTGACCATTGAAATCATTTAAGTTGACCTAAATTTTCCTAAGACAATTTTGGTTAAATAGCACTCCTAAATGGCTAATCACAAATAGAGACTCACAATCTGCTTAAAGAGTGGAAGCATTTTCTAAAGTCAACTTATAGGATTGACTATTAAACCTTTGAAATCTCAAGGTCTTTCAAGGTTTTGATTCCTAAATGTCATGAAATTGAAAAATGAAAAGTGAATAATAAGGTTAATAAAATTCAATGACATCTAGAGATAAGGAATTCTATGAAATTCAATGACATCTAATTTGAGAGTTAATTGGAATAGGTGCTTATAATTGAGAAAATCACTAAAGATTAAATCTCAAATTAGTTTGAGCTTTAATTTCATCAGCATGCCCCCAAACAGGGCACAAACATACATATACATGATATTTATTATGAAATATATTTTTTATATTGTGTGGCCTTCAAAGCAGTCACACTTATACCTTATTTTATATTCATTGAAATATAATTTATTCATTCTCATTCTTGTGTTATGTAGGCAATGAAGTTAAAAAAATCAATGACTAAGTGAATTATGATGAGATTATAATACAATGATCACTTTCCTTTGAATATATGTTCTAAATATTTCTATTCATAGGATATTTGAGAAGAACATTGAATTATCTAAAAAGAATAGTGTTATATGATATAATTCATATGATAAGTATGGCTGATCTTGTAGCCATTAGTATAGAGACACAAATGATTACTAGTGGGTGCTCTCTGGAGAAAGAGTTCACTGAATTCATAACTCAAAGCTATTTTGTCAATCAAGTTGATTTATGCCCCAATTATGTATGTGTCTTTTAACTTGAGAAACTAAAGAAGTCTTTATGAATAGATAATTATGTTTTGATTATAAATTATGAATCCCTAGCCACGGGATCTCTAACACATCATATATTGGATACGACATGGAGTCCTAAAAGATGATTGTGTGTTTAAGACAGGATCGTCCACCCTCAATATATGAGGAGAATGACTTAAGGAATGAGATATGATTAAATCCTTGGCTAAGGTAGTGAAAATAGTGTAGGAGTTCTCGATGATTTCTTCTATGCATCAGTACTAACTTGAGTGACTTATTAGGATTTGATAGTTGACCATACATTGAGTCCTTTATGAGTCTCACGTAGACGAAGGATTATACTGTACACGATAACAAATGATGGGAGGGTTTCATATGATAGTTCTTATATATTACTGATGACATGCTAATTAGACATGATACTACATGATTATTAATGCATATTAAGGCATAAAAGATTTCATTCCTATGCATGTTATCATATTTATGAGTATTTATCTATTATTCTATGAAAATGTCATCATAATCTCAAAATACCTTAATTTAGGGTTAATTATGATGAATTAAAAATAAATAATTTCATAACTCATCTTTACTTGAGATCATAATTAGTTTTTAAAGTTAAATAATAAGAGAAATCATTTTATAAATATTTATTTAATTTTCTAAAGTTTTAAATCTTAAAGAAATGAATGTATTTTTAAAATTAAATCTCTTTTTATTTATTAAATTTGAATTTTATAATGATAGATAATTAAATTTCTGATCAAATGAAAGAAATTTGGATTAATTTCGAGTTAAAATTTGAAAGTTATGCATTTTCTAATTTTTAGGGATATTTTCATAATTTTTCTGAATTTTTCTGAATTTTTAATGAATTTCTAAGGATTTTCTGGAATGAAAAATTAATTTTTCAAAATTTTAAAAGTGCCCAGGTGACGTGGTGCGATCTGGAACGTTCGATCGCATCGCGATCAACGGTCGATGCGAGGAGGCGACGTGGCAGCCTGTGGAGCGTCTGATCGCGCGACGAATCAGAGCCGTTGATCTTCACTTAAGTGAGGAGGGGTATGTGATGAGATCGGATTCATCGGATTGCGCTTTAATCTTGATAGTTGATCAAGAGGAGTTATAACGGTCGATATTAAACTGAAGAAAAATGCATCAAGAGCGTCCGATCGCGATCCAACGGTGCACGTTATGTGCGTTTTTATAACGCATGTGACGTGACGAAATCTCAGCGGTCGATCGGCGATCCAACGGCTGCGACTTAACGATAAATATTTGCATTGATGCGTTTCATCATAGTCGTTGATCGAAGATCAAGCGTTTCATCTGACGGTTACACCCAAATTGCCTATAAATTGAGATGTTCTTCGAGATTTTAAAGCATTCGAGAGCAAATTTGACTTAGTCAAAAGTGTTTAGACACCAAATCTCTTGAATCTCTTGATCTCCAATCGCTTCTAGACTCATTTCCGTGTCCATGGAGTGTTTAAGATCAAGATTTTGACGATCGACGAGGAAGAAATCAACGCTTGAAACTCCACAAATCACGATTTTTGAATTTTGATGAATAGCCTTGATTCCGGTGATTAATTGGATCAATTCGATTTGCAATTGTGGGTTAGGGATCATGTTTCATCCTAATCTATCTTCGTTTAGCATTTAATTTCAATTTAGAATCATAATTTGAGTTGAATTTGTTCTTATTTTTGGTAATTTTATGATTTTATTTTCAGAAAAATCCTCTCTGTTCAATCTTCAATTTCTCCGCGAAATCAAAGTCAAATTTATTGATTTTTGATTCTTTGGATTTTTCTTCAAGTCGTCTTTCATAAAATATCCATTTTCCTCATTTCTATCATCGATTTATCATCCGATTTGATCAAATTCGAAGAGATCATTAGAAATTTCCCTAATTCCCTGTGGATTCGACCCTTATTTACCATTATACCCCTCAATTCGTGAATTATTCATCAAATTAGTAAGTTTGGACTTTATTTTGACCCGTGACCGTGTGCATTTAACGACCACTTGGTCTCATCTCATCAATACTATATCTCCTAGAGTTTTTGATGTAGCTTGGCACCCAATTGCTTGGCAACTCCACTAATCAATTGGGTTAAATCAAGCCTTAAGTAATCTATATGTTGATGTAGATTTATCGTAAAGTTAACCAATACGGTGTTATTAGGTCTATGGAGTTATGAACTGGTGAGATATATATACCTAGATGGTGATACACATAAGTTTTATGGATGTTAGTATATATAGACATAATTATGAGGGTTTTGTGAAAATTTGACATACCCAATGTCTATAAATAAGGAGAAAATGAAACACAACTTAAAGGTGCCCATGCAAGCCTTGTAAAAATTTCTCTCCTTTCTTCTCTTTCTCACTTGGTGAAGAGCATTGAAGAAGAGATCAAATTGTTTGGTGATAGTGTGGATACCACTAGAGGTTGAACTCTTTAATACCTTCAAGAACTCCTTCAAGTGAAGCCTTGAGAGCATGTTTTTTTATACATATTCAATGATAAGATCATCGTTTCTTAGTGCCTCGGTATATTGATTATCCAATTCAATGTATTTTGATACGTTTGATGTTTTGACCAAAATTTTTGGAAGGCTTATATTGGTCCTAACAATATATTGATCTTATTAATTGGTCACTATTCCACCTTAGTTAACTAAACGTCAAGAAAACTAATCACCTCACAATCCAAACATCTTCTTGTAAAGGGAATCTTAGCGAATGTGTTACTTTTCACGAAAAAAACTATTTAGAAGATGTTATTGAGAAAACATAAAATAATCAAGATCAAATTAAAAATCAAAAGAATGATTCAAAACACAAAATAATATAAAACTCACATGTACTCACTATGGTGTCATTTTCATGACTTGGATAGAAGAGGGGAGACAGTAAATAACTAATGGAATCAAAACAGAACTAAAACTTCCTACTCCAAAACACGACAAATATATCTGTATAAATTCAACCTCCCTATTCTTTCTCCTTTGAATTCCTTTTAGAAGCCTTCTAGGACCTTCCAAAAGTTTTGAGAAAAATCAATGAGAGAGAGAGAGGGTAGAAGAGAGATATAAGGAGAGGTATCCCTTTGGTCTATAAAATTCTAGGAAAATTTATGTTAAATTAAGGGGGAAAAAGAAGCTTTTGATTGGGTCTGGTTGTGTAGACATTGTTCTAGTTCAGATCTCACGAAAAGTGGACATAAGTGGACTCATTTAGATAAACCCATAAGGTAGCTTGGTCATGGGCCCCTCTATGACTTTGATTTTTTTCATAGACACTCTTTGTGTCCCTAGTTACTCTGGTTTTTTTTTCAACGCATTAAATCGGGTTTTCTTTTCAGCTTCATCATTAACTCCAAAAGCATTTACTTTGTCCATAGTTCTAATGTGAATGCCCCATTGCACCAATGATTTACTTTGTGTTGAAGTAATTTTTTTGGCATGTTACATATTCAAAGAAGGTCCTTTTTGTGATTTCGAAATGTGGGTCTTGTCAAGTCAACTTTGGAGATGGGCTCCAGAGTTGATTCTATGGGCATCAACATTTGGTTCTCATTGTGAGTATGGTCCCACTAAATCCATTAACGTGTGAATCGATAGATATATAAATAAGGATAGGATTGTATCATATATATTACCTATTTTTTAAAGATTAACCCAGATTGATCATGGGAATATTACTCCATGTGCTTCTTATATCTTTTTATACATGCACAATATAAATCTATGCACGAATGGGCTTTCTTAATTCATAATTTATACATGCGTATTCAATAAAAATAGATTTAGGCTTAGTTTTTTTGAATTCATTTTAGATATTTTTAGTTTTGGAAATGATCAATTTCTCAAATACCTTTAGATACACACCTTTTGTTTCATCGGTGACATTAAATCAAACAAGATTAAGGAAACTTGAATTTTTATTCAGGTGAAATCCTCTAAATCATCATTTTCTTTTTGTTGAATAGGTGACTCGCACTCACTATAGAGCTTGCATTATTTAATTTGTACTTTTATGCTCAACTCTTATCATCTTGTAAAATAGTGGGTCAATGTTGACTAAAATTTTCATTTATTTTAGAAGAAAAGGTTTTACTCATCCTCTAAAATTTACATTAATTTTCAAGTTCTCATAGAGTAAAATCATTATTTTGTAATGATACTTGTTGTGCATTTATCCCACCATAACTTGTATGTGAATGAGGATTCTGGGTGTATCGAAGTTGAGTGTCATGTCTTTATAGATTGATTCTGCTCTACCTTCTCTCTTGTTTTTTTTTTCTTTTGTATTTTTGTGATAATTTACATTAAGGAGTAGAACATCTCGATCATTGAACCCACTCTAGGCTTTAAAGCTATCTCATTCAAGCTGACTCGGAGAGATTCTCAACCTTCATGTCTCCTAGTTCTCCTCTTTTTGTTGATACTTATGGCATTTCTTGAGGGTTTAATAGCTAGAGACATACGTGAGCCCGAGTCAACCAAAAGAAGAATCAAACAAACAAAACAAATAGTCGGCGCCGACAAAAAAAACAGAGTTCATCGAAGGAAGCGTCAAAGTCATTCAAGTTGACTATGCCAAGACCGTGCTTACCACTATTTTGTGTCCTCTTTCATTGACTTGAAACCACAATGATAAGTTTGGCTTTTCATGACATACATATGAAATTTTAGTGTTCAAGTGCGCGATGATTTCGAGCATATCAAATGCTAGAGTGGGGATAACCATGAATCCTACAATGATGGCGCGAGTCGAAAGTTCAGTATGATTTACAATGGCAAAAATAGGAACTAATAACACCCTCCCTCCCACCTTCTCTCTCTTACCAATGGCAGGTACTGACCACCTGATGGTGGCATATTTGCCGAAGAAGCCTAATGGAAAGGTAGGATAGAGGAGAGAGAGATTGGCCCTTATCCTCTAGGGATCAGGATAGAATCACAATTAAAAAATATCCATGACCCTAAACGAGATGGCTAGTTGCTTCACACACTCGTGACATCCAATTCTTCCAACTCACTGAGTATATTAAAAATTCTAAAATGATTATAATTTACTCCCGAATTCCTTGAATAAATTTCAATTCATTTTGCATTTTAATCTGACTACCATTGCCAATTCCATGAACAAATATTTGGTCTTTTTCTTTTTCTTTTTAAATTACGCCCTAAGGCTGCGACAACAAAGAAGACTTCAAAACGACGCGAGCAACGGCCAAGAAGGATTCAATGGCGCAAAAATGCCACTGGATAATCGAAGAGATGCCAGCTGTTTTGTCTTTTCTTTCCGGAGATCTCTCCGCCCTTCCAGCCATCTTCCGGGAAGAAGACAAGGAAATATAAAGCTTAGGGCTAGGGCTCTGAACACTCTCCAGCCGTTTTCCGGCGGCTGGTGCAATATTGACCGCCCTTTCGTCTGCTTCTCTCTCTCTCTCTCTCTTTCATGAAAGTCACGTATTTCATAAACTCGTGAAGAAGTTTTGCAGATGAAACACGGGCTATGTAATGTTTTTTTTTTCCTTTACAGAGTCGTCCCGAGCCTGTTTTGACTAGGAAAGCTTCTAGGGACGAAGCACCGGCTACGTGCAGGAAGAAGACCAGAAAGAACCAGAGGAATCAGAAGAAGAAGAAGAAGATACAAGTCTTTTAAGCGGATGCATCTGAATCGGCGGAAACCGACGTCCTCTTGATGAACTCCACGCACTCGGCGATGGCTTCAGCGGAGAAGGAATTAGCCCGACCCGCCTGCCATAACTTCCTGTCTGGCAGTCCTCTCCGGCTACCCTTCTCCCCCCATCTCCGGGCGATTCTTCTTCTTCTTCGGTCACTGGCTGCGTCTTTTTCCATGAACTGAAGACACTTCTTCAGTAGCTTGATCAAACCCAGAAGCCTGAGTCGCAGCCGGAGAACGGAAAACTTGGAGGAACTCAGCCGGAAGCCCTTCACTCGCCGCCATCTGCTGTTGAGATCGCCGGCCATGGCTGTGGAGCTCCGGAAAAGAAACAAACAGTAGCGTCTTAAGCTTCCCACCGGCCGGTGCTTAATAAAATAGGGAGGCTCCCCGGAGAAGACCGACGCGCGTCCAGGGACGGGGAATACAACGGGATGAACGAGGACGCGGTGGGTGACCGATTCACGTGTTGACTTTAATTATCGGGGAGCCGGGTCCCTCTATCTTTTGTCGCCATTTTCTATCATTAATATTGCAATTATTGGAGATAATTTGGGAAAAAAGAAATAAATTTGTCCTGTTAGAAGAGGATTAGGGGAAGCGCGGGGGGTTCTGGCTCCCGTGACAAGTCTATCTCTACGGAAGCGGTGGGGACTTGTCTGAAGCTTTCTGCGCTGGCAGAACAAATGCGTCACTTATTGAAAGTCAACGTCTCTTTCTCTCTATCTCTCGCACTTGAACAAAGAAGTCGAGATCCAACACTTTCAAGGGAGAATTTTGGAGTTCCATGGTCGGGAGGAGCCTTCACCTGAGAAGGCAGCTGGAGGGGAAATTTCTCAGCGGGTTTTCCTTCAATAGCTCAGATTCTCTGGCGCAGGAATGAATGCAGAAGTAAGCAAAGAATTAATTGGCGGGCATTTCCCGAAACGCCAAAAACTGAAACAAAATGGAGGGCTTACTTTCTGAGCTTCTGCTCGTCGATTCGCTTCAACTGAAGGGTTGAACATGCCGTCGCCGTCGCCGTCGCTGCCGCCGGCCCACTGCATTCAAAAGAGGAAAACCTTGACACTAGAATCAATGCTTCTAAAAATTCAGGATGAACGTAGCTCGATTCTTGTCTGACTTACTCTGCGTTTTCCTCATCAACAAAGATCTCGAGGAATGATCTCTGAGTTGAACCCGCTGATCTAACGTTGGATCCAGGTTTCTGGGGAATCTGACGGCAGGGATAAGTTCAATTTTGAACAACGGCTCAACGCAGGAACTCGAGAAGGAGAGAAAGAGAAAACTTTGTAGAAAAAAAGGGACCTTGACAGATGTCCACTGGGAAGGGAGTGGAGTGTTCTCTTTGTTCCGATTGGATTGTGTTCCGAGGACATGCCACGACTTCAAGTCCCTGCTCTTCGCCGCATCGAGTCGATGCTTCGGAAGCGATTCTCCACCGTCATTGTAGATGGAGATGAATGTGTTCGAGTCAACCCTGAAGGTCAACGAGCAGGATAGCGAATTACATAAAATGGAAAATTAGCTATTTCATTTCCTCGTCATATGATGAATCTCACCTTTGAAGAGCCTTCTTCCTGTGGGGATCGGTTCTCTGCGTGGGTATTTGCCTGCCTGTGAAAATGAAAGTCTGAGACGTTGAACTAAGAAACCCTACAGGGATGAGAACGCAGAAGACTTACGATTTTCGTCGGAAGTCAAAACATTACCGAAGCCTCTGGTCAACCCCAGATTCTCCGCCGAATCAACCTTAAAATCCAGATTCCGTTATAGCTGCTGATGCATTAAGAAAAGAAAGAGAGACGAAGAAACCTCACCTCAGCGATTTTGATCGTCTGAGCTGATCGTACCAGAAACTTCGTATACACAGATTCAATCTTTTCCAGTGGTTGCGCCTTCCTGGAATGGTTAATTTTGAGAATTAAAGTAGCAATGGAATGATTCAAGTGCAATAATCAAAACCCACCTGGCGATGCCAAGGCTGAAGATATCGTCCGCGCTTCTCATCTTATTCTTGGATTCCAAGAACAGAGCGAATGATATATAGAAGATGGCATGAGTACTTCCAATCTGATTGGCCTCCAAGAAGCTGTATATAACGTCAGCGTCGTTGCAGTTTTCAGCCTGCGAAGAAAACTGTTAAGAAATTTCATTCATATCGAATAAAACAGAGTTGTGAAAGATGATGAAAATCTATGACGTACGTATTCCAGCCAAATTTTCAGGTACCGCAAGTCCTCCTTATAGCGCTCGTCGTGCCAAAACATCCGCACGCATTGTTCATAGATAACGATCAATCCCGAGTACTCTCCTCCGGCAGGGAAAGATTCTTGCACCCATTTGATGCACCTGACCGGGTCGACGTTCTTCAACGTTAAAATAAAATCCCATTTGACGCAACGTGCAATGAAGATCAAGATGGTTCTAGAATACTCACTCCAGCCATGGTTGCAGCGGATCTTCTCCTTCGTACTCGTCGATGGCTTCGATAAGAAGCCTGCAAACGAGGAACACGACATATCATTACCATTCACTTTGCATTTCGGAAGTCTAGAGATTCACGCACCTGCGTTTTTTGAGGAGAGCTTTTCTGAGGACGTTGTCGCTTTGAGATTTGAGGGCCTTGTTCAAGAGCTCTACCTTGCGACCTCTCTTCAGCGGCCTCACGTTCTCCTTGAACAGCTCCCATTCGTTCCCCGTCTGTCTCTTAGAAGCAAGAAATTCGGTCTCTGGATCCATCTTGGTCAGCAAGTCCTCGACGATGGAAACGATCTTTAGGAATATTTAGTAGCAGGAGGGAGAGAGATAGAGAGAGTCAATTCAAAACTTCAAAACTGAGACAGAGAGAAAGACCAACGGATCTATTGGGTAAAATGTTTAAAAAGACAAACTCGTCAACTATAATAAATAAAAAACTATTTCTTTTCAAAATTACTTTTGTACCCATTTTGGGATACTTATCTTACCTGGCATGACCCACCGACTTCATTTTCGCAGCCACGCCGAGGCAGCCCAACAAATGGGCCCAATTAAGTTATAAAATAAGTATTTATATTCAAGTCGGAGACGTCAGGGATTTCTTCTTCTTCATCTTACGTTTCATCACTCGTTTCAATGGCTTACTCATGCATTTCCTCGATGGCGTCCGGCGCAAGTCTTTCACCTTTCCTCGCTTGGAGGCGACCTCCGACCGTGGATATGGCCACCCTTTTGTCTTCCCCGGATCATCTCTTCGTACGATCGACCGTTGGCTTCGCAGCGAGGGATAGAGATATCAGGGCTATGGCGGTGGTGAAGAAGTACAAGGGAACGCGGATGAAGGAGAAGCGGCTGGCGCAGCTGATCGAGCAGAAGATTTTAGAAGCGAAAAAGGCCTGCGAGGGAGACGAGGCTTCCTCCGACGGGTGCAAGGTCGCGTGGGACGAAGTAGAAGAGGTGAGCAAGGCTAAGGCTACTCTTCGACGTAGGATCGCGGAGAGCGGCCGTGATCCGCTCGAAGCCTTCTGCATGGAGAATCCTGAGACTGACGAGTGCGGCGTCGTGGACGACGACTGAGATTTCCGATCCTTCAGCAGCGTGGAATCGATATTAAGGCGTTTCAGTTTAGGAGTTATCTGTAATTCTCTGGAAGTTAGAAATATAGAAAGAAAATCTGTAAATCATCTCGGGAAGCAATTTTGAAGGAAAATCTCAGGTGTAAGCACGAAATAGTAAAATTGTTCCTAGACGATTCTCTCTACCATAGCTTTAAAGACCAGTCCTCGGAGATTCGAACATTAGGGCGGCGGACGACAAGCGCCGCCAGTTTGGCTCGCGATCGGAGGATAAGAGGGCCAGGGCTCGACGTCGGCATAGCCGCCCGCGGGCGAGATGGTAGCTCTCTTTGGCTTTAGTAGGCAGACCGAGAATGACGATTCTTTCGACCACGCAGTTCGACGAGAACTCCTTAGTAGTAGCGCTCGCTAAAGACTTGCTAGAGGAGTAGAGAGTCTGGTTGGAGAAGATGAAGTGGCGGTGGATGAACGCTCCCTGTAAGTAATCGAAGCTCTTTCCGTCGTCCAGATAAAGCTCCCCTTCCGCCTCCATAGTGCTGTTCAGCGCTATCACCTGTCGGAGCCCAGAAGACCCATAATTACATTGCTGATGATGACGACAGCTATGATGATGATGTGGACGATGACGACGATGATGACATGGATGATAACGATGACGATGATGAAAAGAATGTTGTCGGTGGAGGTGGTCACGATGTGATAGTGGTGGTGGTGATCAAGATGATTATGATGGCGATCCAGGGGAGGTGTACCAGGGTAAATGGGTCGTCAGCCATCTGGGTGGAGCTTCGTCGGAATCTCTCTCTCCTCGGGATGATGGTGCCGGCCTTCTGGAATGCAGGGATGCTATCATCCGAAGCTTCCAGCGAGTGGAATTTTCCTCCCAACATAGGCCACCCCGCTTTCTCACATCAAACCAGTTCACCTTACCAGGTAAGTAAACCTTCACAGATTTTTCTCTCTGCATCCATCCAGTAAAATGGTGAAAGTTAATCGTTTCTAGTACGTACAGAGTGAGAGAGAGATCGACTGAGAGACGACGAACCTCGTCGAAGATGCCCCGGACAAGAAGACCGTTTCCAATCATGAAAGTATCGCTGATGTTGAACGTTAAGGGATCACCTGGGAACTCGAGCCAGAGAGGGCGCATTACAGGAATGCCACTCACAGAGGCCTCCCTGAAGAGGGTGTAGTAGTACGGCAGCAAAGAATATCTAACGTGGATCGCCTCTCTGATCCGCGCGGTCTTCTCCTCTCTAAGTAGAGGATAAATTTCATCATCAACATAAAAGATGAAGGTATTAGCTATGGCTTACCCAAAAAGCCAAGGTTCCCGTCTCTTGGTATCATGGTGCGCATGGCCTCTGAAGAAGGGATAATAAGCACCTAACTGATACCAGCGGACTAACAACTCCGGTTCCGGATTTCCAAAAAATCCACCCACATCCGCTCCTGCATCAGAAAACGAAAAATATATGTATCTAATTCCGATCTCATATTTTTTTGAATGTAAAGGTCAACGCCACTTACCAGAAAATGTCAACCCAGTCAGCCCAAGAGTCAACACCATGGGAACGGATGCTTTCAAGTGATCCCAGCCAGCGGAGTTGTCTCCGGTCCACACAGCTCCATATCTCTGCGTTCCAGCAAAGAAAGCTCGAGACAGAACGAAAGGTCGATCTTGTCCTTCACCCCTCTTCACAAGTCCATCAGACGAAGCCATATGGAAGTAGTACCCATAAGCGTTATGCAGTTCTCGGTGTTCCGCTCCTCCAAAATGGAGAGCATCTCTCGGCATGGTAACCTCCGGGCCATTGAAGACCGAAGGCTCGTTCATATCGTTCCAGATGTAGAGAGAGGGAGTGGAGCCGACGTAATCCTGGAGAGAGAATTTCTTCGCCCACCATTCACGAATCTCCGGATTCACCATATCAGGATAGGAAGACGATCCGGGCCAGCACCACCCATCAAAATCCTTCCCGGAAGCATCCTTAACGTAATATCCCTTCTCCGTTGCCTCCTTGTGAAGATGAAATGATTCATCCCTTTTCATGTGAGGATCAACGATGGTCACCATACGCCTCCCCTTGGAAAAAAGCTTTTTCTGCATCTCCGCCGGATTCGGAAACAACAGCTTGTCCCAAGTGAAATATCTCTTTCCGTTGGTGTGCTCGATATCCAGCCAGAGAACATCGTACGGGATGTCATGATCGTCGAACCCGCCATCCACATTCGCCACATCTTCCTCGTCGCGGTAGTTCCACCTGCACTGATGATACGCCACGGCGAAGAGTTGAGGGAGAGAAGGAACGCCGGTGACAAAAGTATACTGACGGATGACGTCTTTCGGGCCGGGGCCGACGAAGAAAAAAGCGTCGACAATCCCAGCCTCGCTCATCCATAAAGTGTCAAACTTCTTCTGATTCTGTTGACCCGCTGACCCGTCCCAGCCGGGCGAGAGCACGTCGATCTGCATTTCAGCGGCGTTGAGCCAGAAAAACCCGGAAGAGCCACGGCCGCCATGGGCTATCATGAAAGGAATGGAGCCGTAGAGACCGAAAGGGGACTCAGGGAGGTACTCAAAGACGTCGAGGTTGAAGAGACGGTAAGGCTCCGAGTTTTCAACTCCGGGCCCTCGCGTTTCATGTAGCGCCAGCGACGTGGAAGCATGCTCCGGGATGCCGTAGACGAAATCAGCTCCATAGAATGTGACGTCGAAACTGATGGACTGAGGTCCGTGAGGTCTGGTGTCGGTGTGGCTCCGAAATCTCTCTTCCCAATCTTCGCCATCTTTTTCAATCTCAGTTGCTGGAAGTCGAACAGCCCGTTGGAGTTGAGGGAGATGATGAGATCGTCAGAGCGGCGGACGTGGAGCGCGAAGGGATCGTGACGGAGGAGGACCTCCACGCCGTCCGCGAGGTAAATAATTGAGGAGAGTCCGTCCGGAGAGGGGGAGATTCGGGAGAGCCAGAGTTTACGGTCTTCGAACTCGGGAACGATTACGTCGGGAACTCGAAATCGCTTTTTCAAGGAAGGATCGTGCACTTCGTCGATGTTTAACCTTAGAATCCCGTCCTGGTACACGGAGAGCTCAAGCAGCAACGGTCGCATATCCGGAGGAACTGAGCCTTCCGAAATCTCGCGGTCGACGCGCTCTTCGCCGTCCGATTTGTTTTGCGGGCGGAGGAGCGCAGTGAGGCGGCCATCTTTGAGGGTAATATCGGAGACGGCGAGCGTGCAGGAATGGGGGTTCCTCTCCCGCGCCCTCTTACAGAAGGGGGTCTGATCGCAGCTGCGGAACTCCTCCTTCTTCCACGATCGCACGACGGTAAACTGACCAAGCGTGAGCAGTAGGAGGAAGCCGAGAGAGATCGGAGGTTTCTCCATGGCCGGGGCGAATCGATCTCCCTGCCCTCCCACTCAGACGCCTTCTCCAGTTCTCTCTCTCTCCATATGGAAACCGAGGAAGTAGCAAATAGAATGGATGGATAGTGGACTGAAGCCCAGGAAATCCATTCAGTAACTGAAATGGGCCCGGCCCATTAGTAAATGAAATGTCTCCCGCAGCCGCCAATCCCGTTCATCGGAGATGACTTCCTTTGCCGACGTGGCGGTCACGTCAGGTACGTGGATGTGCGGTCAGCTTTTAAGAAGAGCACCACGTCTGGCTCCAAGATCCCCGCATTCGCGAGCTACACCGCCGTCCCCTTCCAAGGAGACCTCTCCTCCGCTCTCAGCCACCAAGCATGCTGTCATTTTCGCTCAGGGGGCGGTAGTGGCCGTCTCTCTCCTCAGAGTCCCGCCAAAATCGCCGCTATCATTCCCAGAACCTCCGCTGTGAAGTTGGTTTGAGCGACAGTGCCGCCAGCGGCTACTCCGCGCTGGCTCGTGTGGAGGGCCTTGGGCTCGTGGCGGATCTGCTGGGCCCGGGCTTATCCGGACGAGCTAGCACGTCAGCGCGCCACTCGATCGGAAGGCTGAGGGCGAGCGGGCGTTCATCATATTCGGAAGGAACTGCACATCTCCGGATATAACGCGAGGAAATGGAAGGTTCCTCGCTGGCCGTCCGATTTGTCCTGACTCCGACCCGGCCGGAGTTTTTCTCTCTAGGTCCCCCCGGGAATTAAGAATTCCTCGGCCCGTGGAAGTCCACGATGAGGAGGAGGATGACGTCGCATGTGGAGAGAACAATATCGCTTTCTCTATCGTTGGACGGATAAATAATTCCACAAACTTTCGTCTGTGGACTCGCATATGTTCCTCCCCGCATGACGCTAGCATTCCAGCCTGAGAATCTCCGCGCCTTGGGGTCCAAAGCTCTCTCTGTCTCTCTCTTCTTGGCCGGATGCTTAGAGCATAAGTATCCCGGAAAGGGAACAAAATGACTCCATGCACCGAGTTTCTTTATTTGGAAAGAGATCGGGAAGAAGAAGAAGAAGCAGAAGAAGAAGAGGGAGAAAGCGGAATCGTAGTGCAGCGTCCATTAGCAGCAGTAACCGAAGCTCTTTACTTCGTGAAACTCTGAAGGCCTCGGTATCAACTGACCAATGACAGGACCTAGTGGCGAATGGTGAAGGCATTATAGCCGCTGAACAGAGGACATGTCCAGACAAGGAATAAGAGCTTATCCGTCGCCACGAAGAGAGAGAAAGAAAAATAGGCAGATAAATCGATAGAGAGATAAAGATAGGACGTAGGAGGGAGAGGGGATGGGGACGGGAGGTCCTGCCCTCGAACGAGCGACGTCCATTGGAAAAGCGAGCACTGCTTCAGAATTAAGCGGACCCTTTTCCCCTTTTGATCAATCAGGCGCTTGTCACGTAAAGCCAGCGGCCGCAGAATAACTGGACGGAGTTCATCGGAGAGAGAATGTGCTGATGTAGTGGAGGGAGGAGAGGTAGGGACTATGCTGGAAAGGAAAAGGTGCTGTCTTTCTCCTAGAGAGAGATAGAGAGAGAGAGAGAGAGAGGGAGAGGTGGTGGGAGTAGCTGTGGATGGCGCTGCTTACGAAGTGAGAGGTATCTTGTCCACGAGTAGACCTGTTCGTCGATGAAAGAACACTGGTGGGCCAAGTGGGGAAAGATGAATTAACTTAGAGAGAGAGAAGTTTAGAGGCCAGAACCTAGAGAGAGAAAGAAAGCCGGAATGCCTGCCAACCCCTACAAATACCCCTCCACGCCTCAAGCCATTTCTTCTCATCAGCGTTTGCAGCCTTCGTTTTTCATGCCCTTGACAATTCTTTCTTTAATCGTCTTCCTCTCCGTTTTCCCGCTGCTTCTATCGATCTCCCATCTTCTCCCTTTCAGCATGTCCTACGTCATCTCAGAAAAGGGCTCTCGCTTCGCCCTGGACGGTCTAGGAGGAGAGCCGGACGTCTGGGCGCCCTACGTACATCCACTCGTCCGTCTCTCCGCGAACTCCCTCAGCCAAATGAGCCTTGAAATGTGCACCGAGAGTCTCGGCTCCGAAACCGGCTCCGACGGGATACTCTTCTCCGACGACGCCGACGATACCGACGACTTTTCCGTCTCCTCCTCCGCCTCTTCCGACAACGAAGAAGAAGTCCTCGCAGAAAAGTCAACGCAATCATACGACGGCATAAAGTCCGTGGTTAATGAGGAGGAAGAGACGGCGGCGACGCCACTGCCGTCGAGGAGGAAGAAACCCGGCGGCGGTGAATTACCACTGTTCGAGCGGCCGGTCAAAGCCGCGGTCGTTCCCTCCTCCTCTGCCGTCAATCTGTCGCCGTGACGGACCTTGCGTGAGCATGCGGGTTCGGCGCCTGGACGGCCGTCTGGTCGTCGAGGCTGTCCCCGCTCCCTCGCAGAACTACCTCCACGCACAGCGTCGCGACGGGCGACTTCTCCTTAGCTTCATAGACAACACTGCCGAGGATATTTATCCAGGCAGGACGAGGCCCGACGAGAAGGAGCGGGTTCGCCGTCCGGCACACGTTTACGAGGATGCTGTCGAGGAGTTGGCAGAGGAAGAAGTGGAGGTCGTGGATAGAGGAATAGTGGTGGAGGTGAAGGTGTGCAGACCACAGCTCCTGCCGCAGAGCGGCGGGCTGAAGGTGCAGCTTTCGTCGGTGGTGATTAATAAGTTCGTGGGCGTGCCGCTGGCGGAAGAGGATCGGTGGATTGAGGAGGCAGGGAGAGCGGCCAAGGAGGCGACGACGGCGACGGCGGTTGTGGCGGTGGCGGCGGCGGCTTCGTCGTCGTCAAGCGCCGACGAGAGGGTACTGGAAGGGGCAGGAGAGGGATCCGTCGTCGCCGGAGAAGCTCTACTTCACGTCGAAGGGGATGATGAACAGAGGAGATCTGCTGCACCAGGTGAGGAGATGCAGCGAGCTGCGACGTCCGCTATTCATCTGGGAACCTTGTTGCGTGGCGGCCTCGTCTTAGGGTCGATATTATTCCGGATTTCTAGTTTCCGTTCGTTCTCTTGTCTCCCGCGATGGGCAGTTTGAAAGGCCGGAAGCCGGGGTTTTTACTGCCTTGTATTTGCCGCAAACGGGCGGTTGGAAGAGAGGAAGGGAGGGGGACTACTGGTACTTAGTGGCTTCTTAGACCTGTGTATTTAAGACTCGTCACTCTTATCTATTCTGTATCTCTAACTTTTTCATGCATCTGATTTGTGTGATGGTAGAAATGCTTGCTGATATCATCCCCGACTTCTCGGAAGACGATTCTCTCTCTCTCTCTCTCTCTCTCTTTCTCTTCAAGTTGTATATCCACCATCTCTGCAATAACTACTGCAGAGCTCTGCGTGCCGTTTCAACGAAGATCAGCCTTTCTTCGTACATATGGCGCGATACGCGCCGAGTCCTGCAGTCTGCTGCGAACAGGAAGGCCGGGATTCTCCCGATAGGAATATCGCAAAATCTTCCGGGCAGGAGCCATGCACGCTCTGAGTGAATCTGGAAAGATCAGTGTATTTTCCTGACATTTAGTCGCAGAAAGGCAGTGAGCGAGAGAGGCAGAGAGAGAGAGAGAGTAGCCGCGGTTTACGGCACTCCCATTCTCAGGCTCGCCCGCTATGCTAGGTCTTCTTCGACAACGCAACCGGATGGCTCGTAGATTCCAGAAAAAGGACAAGAAGCCTGATTGGGGGAGGATACCCTCCTGATTCTTCATCATCGCTCCTCACAGTCATTCAGATTCCCGTCACCCAGAGGCGTGCACCCGCCCGGCGTTAGCACATCACATCACTTACCCTCTATATTGACCCAATGGATCATTGGATCTTGTCCCAACCCACGTGACTCTCCCACCACCGTCAGTCCAGGCTAGATTCCCCCCGTGCTTCCCCTGCAGCTTTCATCTTTTCAACGCCCCGGCGGCTCCGCGCCTTTTGGGCCTGGCCCAGACACTCGATCTGACTTGACACGAGCGGCCGCGATTTGTGCTCTGGGTTCATTGAGTTCCTTGTCCAAGTCGGCGGCGGGAGTGGAGGTCTTCGAGCAACAATCACGGAGACAGCAAGCAGTCGCTCGACACGTTTCGACTTGATACAGCGGACCTGGAGCGGTGGAACATCATCCCGTTGACTGTGAAAGTTGACTCTATGAAAGTTGTTTCCACGTCTATCTTCACTACGCCCCCACCCTGGCTAACGCCGGGCGCCTTCCGTCTGAATCGTTGACTCTCTTCCTGGATCCACGTCTTCTCTCTGACACAAACTTTGAAAACCCCAAGCATGCGAAAAACATTTCGTTTACACAAAAGCGTACATGACTGGGATCAAGCCTCATCTATGTCCGCATCGCTTTCGACTTCGACGTCATCCCTGACGTTGACCTCGAACTCGTACTCCTGGTCGCAGCCGAGGTAGGAGTCGCACATGAAGTAGATCATGTAAGACTTGCTCCCGGGCTCAGCAGGCGCGTCGAAATTAAGCTCCACTTTAGACCTCCTCTGAAGAGCAAGCCGCTTGATGGCGAGCAGCTGATTGCTCCCAGTGTCGCCGACCACGAGCCACCATCCTTCCTCCTTCGCCTTGGGGAACCGCGGGGCGTAAACCGGTCCCACGTCGCCGGGCCGTCCGTCCGAGTCTCGCTCCAGCGTCACCTGCACCGTGACCACACCGCCAGCCGTGATCTCCTTCGGCTTCAACACCTCGTAGGCCATGTCCACGTTCGGGTACCGGTTGCAGAACCGCGCCACGTCGCGAAGCTCCGGCTCGGACAGCTGCAGGAGCTGCCGCCTCTCGTCGTCCTCCATCTCCATGACATCGAAGACCATCTCCACAGGGCGGCCCGCGTTCTCCTTGCATCGCTTTGCGAGTTCCCGAGTGAAATGCGGGAGCTGCAGCAGCAGCGGGTCTCGGTCCCACATGGCCTGTGTCACCATCTGGCTCAGCTCCATGGCGGTGATGGCCAGCCCAAGCCAGCCATTGCTGGAGATCACGTCCACCATGGCCCTCAGCAGACGGTGTGCCGACAGCAGCACCTCCTGCTGATCCGCCGCCAGGTTGCCCACCACCCGCGTGCCGGGAAAAGTGCGCCTGCAGCAGCGCGTTCGCCTTCACGTGCGGGTCCGTGCAGCGCGGGTTCTCGAAGGAGAACCTCTGGTGATTGATCAGCTTCCTCAGGATTTCTTCTTCGCCAGGACGGATCGGGAGGTGGGCGTACTCAGAGGCAGAGGCCAGCACCTCCAGCAAACCCTTCATCTTAGTCTTCTGCGTCAGCGACGAGCTGAAGCGCTCGATGGTGGTGTAGCTGATGTAGTAGTAGGACGCGATCATGCCCAGGTTGCGCGCAGAGAGGGACATGTCCTCCTCCACAGCCACACACTTGCTCGCCTCCAGGTCGGTTAGAGTGTTTTCCACCAGCTCGGATAGATGGTCCGACAAGTGGCGGTGACTCACACCCTGGAGGTTGTAGTAGTTGGGGTTCTTCGCTAGCCGCCGGTACATGAAAGTCCACGTGATGTAATCGACCGCGTCCTGTTTGGTCTGCACCTCCTCGACGACGATCTCGGCATTGAGGTGGTCGTGGAGGTAGTGCTGGAGGTGACTCTCCACGGGGAAGGCCTCGTAGAGAAATTTTTTGTAGTACTCCTTGCGCGGGGGCGTGGCAGAGGATTACGCATTTACCCGATGAGTCCACCAGCGGCCGGCTCGCCCGGCCCATCATCTGCAACAGGTCCGTGACGGGGTAGTCTGTGTGGGCGTTCTTGTGCCCGTCGTAGTACTGGGTGCCCATGACGACAACCAAATGGGCGGTCAACGGAGTCCCCCAGCAAAGGGACCCACTCGCCACGCAGACCTGGATCCATCCGGCCCCGAAGAGCTCCCGAACCACCTCCTGGTCCATCTCCGAAAGCCCCTCGTGCAGATACGCCACGCCGTGCCGCAGCGTGGCGCTCAGCGCCGGCTCCTTGATCCCAGCCAAGAACGGCTCCAGCTCCTCTAGCGGTCGCCGAAGGAACGACGTGGCGCCGGCGTTGAAGTCACCGGCTGAAAGCGGCGGCATAGGTGACCAGGTCAATTGCAGTCAACCTAGTGTGCTTCCGCGTGGGGACAAAATACAAGAGCCGGCTTCCCGTTTCGGGCGTGCTGCATGATGGCGGTATAAGCGGGCTTAGTCATGGCCTGCATCCTGGCCTCGAAGTTCGCAATGTCTACGCCCTGAATGTGGATCTCAAGCGGCACAGGTCGTACCCCAGGAGGGAAATTGAAAAGCCCGTGTGACGTGGCGCCAATCCAGTCGCCCAAGTCCTTGGCGTTCGCCAGAGACGCCGACAGCGCCACAATTCGGGTCTGCACGGTCTGGTG
The DNA here is from genome assembly GCA_024174645.1 of Lemna minuta. NCBI lineage: Eukaryota > Viridiplantae > Streptophyta > Magnoliopsida > Alismatales > Araceae > Lemna > Lemna minuta. The sequence continues at coordinate 12,159,397 of CM044112.1, forward strand.
GCTCGAGATGCGCCGCATCCGGGGCACGATCACCTCAAGAACGGGACCCCCCTGGCCGCCGATGAGGTGCAGCTCGTCGACGATAAACAGGCTTACCTGCTGGACCGGCTTAAGCTTCTTCCACCGACGGGACAGCGCATCCCACTTGTCCGGAGTAGTGATCACGATCTGATTCTTGTCCAGGAGCTTGAGGTCGGTGGCGGATTCCCCGGTCAGCTCCGCCACGCGGATCCCGAGTCCTGACCCGAACTTGCGCTGCCAGTCCGCAACACGCTCTTTGGCGAGGGCTTCTAGGGGCGCCACGTAGACCGCGCGCATTGCCTCCGGCGCCTTCTGGTGGTTCCTCAATAAAGCGAACTCCACGCAGATGGTCTTCCCGCTGCCGGTCGGAGCCGCGACCAGCACGTTATCATCCGAGTTATACAGGACGGTGAAGACCTGTGTCTGGATCGGGTTGAAATGCTTGAAGTCCTTCTCATAGAGAGCTTCATAAGAAGGGTTTCTCAAGGCAGTCACAGGGAGAGGCTGCAAATCGAGGAGCTCCGTCGGCGGAGGGTACTTCTCGGGTAGAATCAGGTGACGGAAGCAGACGGGAAGGACGGTCTGAGAGCCGAGCCACTTGTCGGAGATCACGCAGATGAAGTACTGGGGAGGCAGCGGCTCGTAAATGGGGACAGTGAAGTTGACGGTGTGGTCTTCCTCGATGAACTGCTTCTTCAAGAGGAAGTACTCGTGGTGGAGGACGTACTCCGCGTCGTTATCTTCCACGATGATCCAAAAGGGTTCCACGTAGCCATGGATTTTGTCATCCCACAGGAAAGTCCGCGGTGATGGTCAGCTCGAAGCTCAGAACAGTGCGCGTAATGGGCTGGACGTGGGCCGCGAGGTTGAGCTTTGGCAGCTGGTGGATGCTCCTGTGGAGCTGCCGGCCCATCTTGGGGAAGCGGATGAGCTCTCCGATTTCCTGAGAGGATAAGTCGTAGTACCTTTCCCAGGACAAATCCTTCTTCTCCAACTTCATCAGAATCTCGTTGGGTATACCGTGGAACTGACGGAGGGGCGTCTGCACGCTCCACATTCTCCTGTTCACCATCTTGCACATGTTCAACGCCTTCTCCGCGAGCTGGGCCCAGCCTCTCTTCAGCACGATCTCAAAGAGGGCTCTCAACAGGCGACCGGCACTCTGAGTGATGAAGACCATATCAGACGTCAGCGACAGCCCTTCGAGCTTCAGCTTCGAAATGTACGCCTGGAGAAGAACGTTGATCTTCGCGCTGGGTTCCTCTAAGCTCTCTTTAACAGGTATAGGGACCCGGTCCAAGAGCTTCGCCATCTCCATCTTCTCGTCTTGCCGGACCGTGACGTACTTGAACTCCTCGCTAAGCGAGAACAACCGGCAGAGCTCGATGTCTCCCATCGTCGGCTTCAGATGCTCGTTGTACGTGGCAATGGTTCCGTGAGTGATGTAGTAATAACTGGCGATCCTACCCAGGTCCGTCACTTGAAAGTAACCACTCTTGCGGTCGTACTTGATCAAGTTGTTCTTGTCTAATATGCAAGCAGCCGAGTGAATCTGCAGCAGCGTTAAAGCCAAAATATAAATAAATCGCAAGCAGTACAAAAATCATGTTAAAATATCATGTTTATCTAAGAAAAATAATAGACGTACCAGGTCAGCGCGTCGCTCCTCGAGGTAAGGGTCCTTTTCAAGAACGTCAGCTGTTACACCGTACAGCGTTGGGTTTCTGAGCATGCGAATGTACAGGTAGGTATAACCGAGCCAATGGCAGGCTTCCCTGGCATTCTGAACAGTTCCGAGGACGATTTCGGCGTTCAACTGGTCGGCCAGCTTGGACACAAACTGGCTCTCGATAGGCAGCTGCTGGTTCATGAGAGAGAGATAATACTGTAACTCACTGTGGCCGGTCAAAATGATTCCCTCTCCGTAAGAATCGTACTGAGGTCTCCCTGCGCGGCCGAGCATCTGCATGACGTCAAGAGGGCTCAGTTCTGTCCACGCTCCCTTCTCCGGGTTATATATCTGGGTGCCCTTTATGATCACCGTGTGCGCCGGTAAGTTCACTCCCCATGCCAGCGTGGCAGTGGATACCAATACTTGAGCGTGGCCCTCTGCAAAAAGTGCCTCGACGAGATCCCGGTCGACTCTCGCCATCCCTGCATGATGAATTGCGAATCCGTAGGGCAGGAGATCCTTCAAATCTGTGTTCTTGACCAGATCCGTCTGACTCTGAAGAATCTCACGGCTGGCACTGTCGTCCTTCAGAAAGAGACTTAATGTGTCGTTCGCCATCGCTGCGTCGCGTATCGCGCGAGCAGTTTTAGCAGTTTCTTTTCTCGAATGCACGAAGATGAGAACTTGATGTTTCCCCGCCACGGCCTTCACCTTCTCGTAGCATATTTCGTTCATCAATTGAAACCGCTGCAACGGCTTCTTGACTGTTACACCAATATACTGCTGAGCCAGAGGAACAGGACGGTAACTATTGTCGAAATGGAAGAGTCCTTGCACTCTATGATCTTTATCATCATCGTGGCTTCTCTTGCTGTTAACGCGCAGAAACAATGCCACATCCTCGTAGTTGGGGAGAGTGGCTGACAGGCCAACCAGTCGGATGTGCTCTTTGGTAGTCTCTATTTGCCTCACGGTCCTCGCCACGATACTCTCCAGCACAGGTCCCCGGTTATCGTGGAGAAGATGGATCTCGTCAATAATTAAAAGCTTCACCATCTGGGTATAAGTCCTGTCCCCTGATTTCCTAGTCACAATATCCCACTTCTCAGGCGTGGTGACAATTATCTGGGTCTCTTCAATCTGCTGACGAGTCAACGAGACATCCCCACTGAGCTCTTTGACAACAATATTATAAGACTTGAGCCGATTCGACAAGTTTCCCACAACTTCCGCTACCAACGCCTTCATCGGCGCCACGTATACGATTTTATACCCGCTGTGGTCGAAAGACTCATCGGCATTCTGAACCCGGTGGAGGGCAATAGTCTGGAGGATCGCCAGCATGGCAACGTTCGTCTTTCCAGCGCCTGTTGGAGCACACAGGAGAATATTATCTGGCTTTTTCAGGGCAACTTCATAAACCCGACTCTGGACTCTGTTCAACTGTTTCATCCCATCAAAAGCAGGCTGGGCCCACTCGGGCATCTCATATATCTTCACAAACCTCTCGCCTTCTTCCATCGGCTTTGGCTTCAAAGCCGGAACATGGACTTCCTCGTAACCCTTATGAGGTGTCCGAAAAGAACCTGCAGGAAGCTCGCACTTCTTATTCGCCATCAAAAGCCCGCCTTGGTGGAAAGCAATGCTGTCAAGATCAAGCAGCTGGCGTTGACCTTTCAGCCAACCACTTTCAGTGTCTCGATCAACAACCCTGCGTTCTCTCTCGCCTTCATCTCCACCATCTTTCAATCGTCTTGCCTCCTCTCTGATACCTTTTTCCAAGTTCTTCTGGCGCTCTTTTGCAGATGCTCTGGTTGCATGTAACTGCTCCACAATAGCAGACAAGCTCGGACCGAGAGCAATCATCTCCTCCTCAATTTTTTTTCTTTGTTCTTGATCTTCAGCCCTTGCCAGGCGAGTGCACCACACAATCTTCAGCCTGTTCTTCACAAGCAATTTAATGAGATCAAATTTATCATAGTCCAACAGCATCACGAGCTGGTTCTCCACGTCCTTGCCTTCTGCTTCAGCGACAATTTTAAGCACATCTTCAGCAAGCTTCTGGCTTTGCTCCGGGTCAATCCCTTGGAATGCTTGAGAAATCCTCCTCTGAAGCCAATAAGCATCAATATCTTGAACGTTTAATGACAAGCCTTCGTTAGCTTCTTCCATGTCTTCGTCATCAATTCCACCCATCTGCATGCCCCCCGCACCGTTTGATTCCTGGCCTTCCTCCTCATCCTCCTCATCCTCCTGAACCTGTAAAGAGCATACCATATTTACACAAAAATGAAGCTATGACTCTAGAAGTTTGAAAATAAAATACCTGATCATAATCACTCTCCTCTTCTTCTTCATCTTCCTCAAACTCAACAGCAACGCCAACATCATCTAAATCATCATCCTTTCCATCCGCTCCCAACGGGGCAGTTGCCTCGCCTCCCTCTTGATAGTCAGTGATTAGACGAGCAATCGAGACTAGTTGTTCGAACACCTGGTTTGAAACAGAGTTCAAGAGTTTCTCTATCTCCTTTCTTTTCTCAGGGTTCTTGAGCTTATCGTTCTTCAAAACAGATAGCACTTCATCTGCCGCACCACTGAGTATATCCTGGGGCTGACCACCAAACTGTTGCTGGATAACACTCAGAAGGGCCTCATAAGCAGCGCGCGTCTCCTTCGTTTTTGGCTGGTACATGCCTTCCTCCTCCAGAGAAAGAACACTATCCTCCTGCAAGCGCCTTCGCTTGCTGTCTCTTCGGCTTTCTGAAGCAACTGCCGGTTCTCTTTCCTTCTTCTTCTTTGACTTTTTAAGCTTCTCCTCGAGCTCTGGGGGTTTGCCTCGATACGCCCGGTCACCGAAATGTCTCGGATCAATTTTTCCCCATAGAGTTTCGGGCTCTCCAGTGGGCTCATGGGTGTCGCGCGGACGCGAGTCTGTTGTCAGTACAAGACTGGAGTTCGCCCGATACTCGTACTGCTTGAATCTGGCATGCGCTTCGGCACCGCCCCCTAGATGCGCCATGTTAACAGTTGATCGACGGGAATCACTTAGGCTGGATCTGGGACTGGAGACTCTTTCCCCTTGAATCCGCAGTCCTAATTACATAGGAATATCAGGGAAGAGTATAAAATTCAAAGAAAAACGAGAAAGAAAGAAATCAGAATCCCTAAAAGAGATCCCTGAAACCCCTGAAATCAAATTATCCCCGCAACACAAAGAGGAACTTAAAAAAAATGCACATTAATAAATTTTGGCAGCTGTGAACACGCCGTGTCACCGAAGATGCATCTCCCCGCAAGTAGGTAGCAGGAACATGACAAAGTGAGACAAAATCCTCGAGAAAGTTACTACCGAAACTATCCCGAGAAAAACGGGAGCGTACCAGAGGAAACGGATACAACCGAATTCTCCGAAACACCAGATCCCTAAACTGAGCAACTACAACGAACAAATGAACGAAAGAGAGGGTAAACCTTATGGCACTTGAGGCCGAGAAGTGCAGGGGCTCGCGTAGACCGGCAGCTGAGGCGGGAATCCAAGCTAATGGCGGTTGCCTCGCGGGTCTCCCAAAACCCTAGCAAGCCATCTAAAGCTCACGAAAGGAGTGATCTTAGAGAAATAGACAACACTTCCTGGCACTTCAGCGGACAACCGACTCTTTTTCAGATTAGCCCTTTTCAATCTCTAAATGGGCCCATAGCCAAGCCCAAAAAGAATCCAAATGCTACATGGGCTCGTGAATGAAGCTCAAATAAGAAAAGCTCAAATGGTGGCCCTGAGGTTGACCGGTTCAAACCGGGCGACTCGGCGTACGGCTACCGCGTGGCTGCTGTCAAAGTCAGGGAACCCGGGTTAACGGCCTAAGGTCAAGTGTGACGCAAGCAACGCGCAGAGCAGTTCAGGCGTTGGTCCAATCAAGCATGGCAAAATTCTGGGGATCTGGTCTCGTCGGCCGCCGACGGTTTCGGACGAATCCGATTGTCGAGCCGAAACGGGTCTATCAGATCGCTAATTCTCCGGGGAGAGGTGCAAAATTTCATTGGGGAGTCTCGAGAGGGTTCGACTGAAAGTTCGTCAACGTCTTTCACCAAGCTACCCGACGATCGCGTCAGCGGCTAATCGATTGTAGAGCAGCGGGAAAAGAGTGTGCTCTCTCTCTCTTCTGTTTGTACCAGGAGAGATAAACGATAGTAACCGAAACAGAAACGGAAAAAAAAATAGGAGAAAGGGAGCAACAGACATAAGCGGGTAAAGATGACGGACGTTGGTCCACCAGCCGCCATAGAGAGAGAGCGCCAGAAAATTCCACATCTCCCCCTCCGTGATTGCCTTTGCAGTGGGATGCTTTTCCGCTGGGAACGTTAGACAAAGAAGGTCTACTGTTCTCAAGTTTTACGGTTTTGCCACCTGCTTCGAGCGTCAAGGGCGAAGCCTCCAAAATGGCCCCCCTCTTTTCTCGTCCTCTCTTCGCCTCAAGTTCGCCGTGCTGACGTTCGACCCTCTACCCCCCACCCCCACCTCAGATCTACACGCGGAAAACTGTAATCGCCGTCGAGAAGCTCCGGGCTCGGAATTTTATTCAGCTTGCAGTCGGTAAGATGATCGTGAAGCATCAATTTCTTGATCTGTTGCGCGGAGAGAAGACGGAGCAGCACGCAAACTGCTTATTCGCGATCCTCTGGGTAATCTGATTGGCTGAGAGGGTTAAAGTTTTCGGCTTGGAGAAAGAAAGCAAAGAAATTTCTAGTTTTTCTCCGGGAGATGGATGGAGAGGTGGGCGCGCAGGTCGCGCCTCCCATTTTCCTTCGCCGATTTCACGAGATGCCTTCCATAGCCAGGAAGAGAGATTTGCCGTTTCTGGGCTCAAGCTCCGACCTTTCCCAGCAGACCCAACATAGATTTCCGAACGCTCCGGGCGGCTGGAACCCTAAGAGCTGGGTCTGGGACAGCGCCGCCTTCATGGCAAACCCTTCGAAAGTTTCAGAAACGGAGCAGACCCAGACAAGATTTAAGGGTCCGGCCTCTCCGGAAGAAGAGAACTTGACATTGAAGCTTGGTGGGCGTTCTACTTTGACTGAAGAACCTTCTTCGGGGTCGAACAAGAGGGTTAGATCGGGATCCCCCGGAAACAATGTTAACTACCCTGCCTGCCAGGTTGATAACTGTAAAGCCGACCTCTCCAATTCTAAAGATTATCACCGGAGACACAAGGTCTGCGAAGTTCATAGCAAGACGACCAAGGCTATGGTGAGTGGCCAGATGCAAAGATTCTGCCAGCAGTGCAGCAGGTACATCGGGGTATTCTTGGCTTTCGGCTGCAAAATTTTATCTAAAATTGTGCTTTTTATTTGGTTTTAGATTTCATCTGCTGGGGGAGTTCGACGAGGGGAAGAGGAGTTGCCGGCGGAGGCTCGCTGGACACAACCGCCGGAGGAGGAAAACGCAGCAAATAGAGGACGCTTCTTCTCGCCTTCTCAACCGTCCTAGCGGACCCGCCTCCGTGGACTTAGACATTGTTAATCTCCTGTCTGTAATTGCTCGTGTGCAAGGTAAAAATTGGTGTTTTTCTAATAATTGGATCCCTGTGTGTGAGTTGTATTCAAACTTTCTTCTGGGTTTCTTCCCATCCGTTTGCAGGGCGTAATGAGGATACCGATAACAACTCTTTTTCGTCCGACAAGGATGTGCTCCGCCAGTTTCTGTGCAAAATCAACTCAATTGCGGGATCGAATCCTTCTTCCCACATGCCTAAATCAGGAAGCTTTGATCTCAACGTTTCGCAAGTCCCAGAATCCTCTACAGATGATCTTCTTGGTGTTCTTTCCGAAGCATTAAAGACCTCTGGTTTCGCTTCATTGTCTCAGGGGAGCACTGAAGGTAGTGCTGACTGTAAAAGAAAGGGTACAGATGAGAATTCTCGGGTTCAAACGCTGAAAAGTACTGCACATCCTCCTGTGCCAAAAGAATTCTTGGAGTATCATCATTCCTCAGGGGAGGAATCTCGCCCGAGCTTGCAGTTGCAGCTGTTCAGCTCCCCTGAGGAGGGCAGCCCGCCGAAGATTGTATCCTCAAGTAAATATCTTTCGTCTGAAAGCAGTTATCCCTTGGAAGATGGGTCTCACTCTTCGTCTCCTCCCATCGAACGGAGCCTCTTCCCGCTGAAGTCGGGATCAGAAGCTCTGATATTGGATAGGAGAACCACTGGGCCGGCAGAACGGGCTGCCATAAGAGGAAGGGAAGCTCCTCTGGAGCAATTCAATGAAGGAGAGAGAAGGATAGCTGGTCAGCCCTATCAGGCGGGAGGATATGTGTCCTCTTCTGGGTCTGATCAGTCACCCTCAAGTTCGCAGTCCGACGTTCAGGTAGAGGTTTTTATTGTTGATTTTTAGATTGGGCCTCCTGTTGGCATTGAAACTCCATTGACTTTTGTGCAGGATCGGACTGGACGAATCATTTTCAAGCTTTTTGACAAGGATCCCAACAATTTTCCGCCAGGGCTCCGGTCAGAGGTCATAGAACTGAATTGAATCTAATGACATCCTTTGGTTTTGTACTGATAGTTGACCTTTTCTATACAGTTATTGACTTGGCTGGCTCACAGCCCATCGGAGATTGAGAGCTACATTCGTCCGGGCTGCGTGGTTTTATCCATCTATCTTGCGATGCCGTCGTTCTCTTGGGAGGAGGTGGACTTTCCAATTCCCCATTTGCTGTGAAAATTAATTAAATAATTTATTTGTTTATTTATTTATCTGTTCATCAATTTCTATGGCAGCTTGACGAAGAGTTTCCTTCAGAGAGTTACTGCTCTCCTGCGAGGAAGCAATTCTGATCTATGGAGAAGCGGGAGATTTCTGATTTATACGGATAGGCAACTCGCATCCCACAAAGACGGTAACTTGCTCAACTATTTTTCCTGCGCGATGAATATGCCAAATTCAATTAATGGTAATTTTCAGGCAAGATCCGCCGGTCTAAGTCTTGGAGAAGTTGGATGGCGCCGGAATTGACTTGCGTCTCTCCTCTGGCCGTGGTGGGCGGGGAAGAAACCCCCCTCATCCTAAAAGGTCGAAATCTAACAGCCCCCGGGACCAAGTAAGCTTCTTTCCCTTGACTCCTCCCTTGGTCAACTCTCTCCTTTGGTCGACTGCAATAGTCAACGGGCAGGGATCTTTCAGGGTTCACTGTACTTTCATGGACGGCGGGTATTTAAGCGAGGAGATCGCCTCCTATTCATTCGATGGTGAATCTGCCGTTGTGAAGGACTTCGTCTTCCCGGGAGGACCCCCCGGTTTCTTTGGCCGTTGCTTCATCGAGGTAACCCAGTGCTTAATATCAATTCATTTTATTACAAATTAATTTATCCATAATTGATCTGGATATTATTTCACAGGTGGAGAACGGTCTGAAGGGGAATAGTTTCCCTCTCATCGTCGCAGACAGCGCCATTTGCCAGGAGATAAGTCACCTGGAACCAGAGATCGAAGCAGGGGACGGGTCAAGAGATGATGCCCTCCATTTTCTCAACGAGCTGGGGTGGCTCTTCCAGAGATACCGGCCGTCGTCTGCTGTTTCCGTTGACTTCTCAACCGCGAGATTAAAACATCTCTTTGTCTTCGCCGTGGAAAGGGACTTGACTTCCACGCTGACGAAGCTTCTGGACTTTCTCGCCGAAAAAAGAGAAGCTGCAGAGCAATCTCTCGACATGCTTTCTGGAGATCCAGTTACTACACCGTGCCGTCAAGAGGAAGTGCCGGAAAATGGTCGACGTTTTGGTTCACTACTCCGTGAAAGACGAAGTCAATGCCTCGAGATTCTTTCCCTTCACTCCCGACGCGCATGGCCGTGGCCGATTCACCCCTCTCCATCTCGCGGCGTCCATGCAAGAGGCGGAGGACACTATCGACGCCCTCACTAATGATCCTCAGCAGGTAACAATAGAAGATTTATCCACTTTCATCATCAGTCTACGGACTGACTTACTTTTTGTTTCCAGAGAGGGTTGACTTGCTGGGCAAGCTTAGAGGACGACAACGGGGAGACCCCTCAGAGCTACGCCGCCATGAGGAACAATCACTCCTACAACGAGCTGGTGACGAGAAAGATCGCCGACTGGAAAAATTCGCAGGTGTCCATAATGATAACCAACGGGGGCGGCGGAGCGTTGTCATGCGCACAGTGCGCGATTACACAGAGGATGAGGAAGACTAGGTCAACGCCGCGGCCGCAAGGTCTTCTTCAACGTCCCGTACGTGCACTCTATGCTGGCGATAGCTGCCGTCTGCGTCTGCGTTTGCCTTTTTCTGAGGGGGGCTCCGGAGCTGGGCTCCGTTGCGCCGTTCAAGTGGGAAAACCTAGGAGTTGGCACTATCTAGCCCACTGCCACGTATGCCCTTAGCCGCCTGCTTCCAACACAACGTCCACATGTTGGCAATGTTGCCATTTGTGATAGCATACCTGGCCCGCGTCGACCGACTTCCGGGGGGCGGGAAAGAAAGTCGAAGCTCGTAATTCTCTCTCTCTCTCTCTACCCCAGGTTTTCCTGGCATAGCAGGGAAGCCACAGGCGTTGCCTGCAGCTGATAATAAGAGCCCGTGTATTTGCAAAGCTAAGAGATTGCACAGTGGGTACGTTGATTGTTTAATACCAACAGCAGCTTCTCTTCTTCCACCCGTGCAGCCCATGTTGGCTCCACCCGTTCTCCCACGTGACTGTCCGGCGGCCACCTTTTCTCGGCCGGCTCTCCGGTGTCACACGACAAACTTGAATTCGGCGCCAATTTAAATTGCCATGATTGCCTTCGAATCCCAATTTAATTCTTTATATGGCGGCGCGCCGCCAAGGTCACTGCCCATCTCACAGATTCAGCCCCCGGAGGATGTGTACATAGAAGAATTCACCCGCCCAATTGGGTAAATTTTTCCCATTCCAAGATGTTCCCATTCCTTTGAAAAATAGTGCATTCGTTAAGGGATCGAGCCAAGACGTGGTCGATAACATTTACTAAGACATAACTTATGCTTGAGATCATGAGCGCCCAAAGGATCTTTCAACATAGTGTGCAAACCTCGGTCTCTCAAATCATGAGTTAATTCATGGTTTTCTACTATGGTTTTCTATGTTTTTTTATGCCAAATATGGAAGGTCATTTGGAATTAATTTCAAGAAGATGCTCCGAAGATCATCAAGAGAGCGGTTGAGAAGATCATCATAATGCGGAAAAAACTCATGATGTTTTTGGCATCAAGGATGCAAAGACCAAGATGTGGATGAAGAATATTGGGAACATGGCCAAGGTGGGGAATTTACTACTAGATTTTTTAAATATCAGGAGTGGAAATGAGAGACTTCTTTTTCACCCCAAAATGATCTGATACCTTATTCAATATCAACTCTAATGGACCAAACTAGTATTATAATAACCTTGGTTATTATAATACTTCTTCTACTCAAGATTGGGGATTTGAGAAAAAATGACGGGTCGTGACCAAATTCAAATCCCAATTATTGATTTTGACAAACCACTTTAGGGGAGATTTTGACAAACCATATGTTTGAAACTATCATGAATTTATTGAAAGGACTTGACATCAAGGGTGTAAAGAGAGAAAGGCACTCATGAGTCACAAATTAAGGGAACAAATTGATTACTAGAGGGCATGCAAGTAGAACAAATCAACTACCTTCCCAAACTATTACACATCTTAGGAAACTACGCACATCATCCCGCCAAAGGGCATTATGTGAACTCTATCAATATATATAATGATGCACCTTGGAGGGTAGAGGCCATCACTAGTCTTAGAAGTGGCAAATGATGGATACTATGTGACCTGCAAGCCAATCATTTTTTTCATCTCTTGTTTAAATTTATTGCAAATGAAATTTTATTCATCGTCATTATTGTATAATGTTTGTTTTAAGTCTATGAGCATATACAATGACTAAGTGAATTATGATGAGATTATAGTATAACGATCACTAGTCTTTAAATATCTATTCTAAATATTCCTACTCAAGGGATATTCGATAAGGACATCAAAATATCTAAAAATAATAGAACTACTTGTTGTGACCCTAATGACAAGATGGTTGATCATATAGCCATCGGTGTGGAGACAACAAAGATAAATAGTAGGTGCTCATTAAAAAAAGATTTTCATTGAATTGATTCGTATGAATCCTTGAATAGTATTATACCTTATTGTCAATCAGCTTGATTCATGTCATAGCTATGTTATGTGGTCTTTAGACCTAAGATGTGGGTAGATAATTATGCTTTTACTACTACTTTTTAGTCTCTTATCATGTGATCTTTAAAGAGGTCATTGATTAGATAAGACATAAAGTCCTCGCACATGATTGTGTGTTCCAGATAAAATTCATATGATAAAAGCTTTAAAAGTAATTATAAACACTTATAATTTTTTAATTTAATTGGATCACTTGGTTGAACGTGCCAATATACCCATCATCTCATGGTTTAATATTTTGTACATGATAGGTATGTTAAAGTAGAATTCCTTTACATGAATTTTAATTTCTTTATTTCGAAAAACCCAAAAACAAGAAAGCAAGAATAGGAGGCTCTTTGAGAGATAAAAATGTAACACTACTCTTTGAAGCAAGATTCTCTAAAAGGAATTATGCTCAATAACTTAAATGGGTTGTTCAAAGCCAGCCTTTAGGAGCCCAATTGATGAAGCAATCAAGGAGTAAAGCAAAGCAAAAAGGAGAAAAAGCTCTTTTTGGGGAGCTCCTTCTTCTTCTTCTTCTTTTTCCTTCTCTTCTCTTCTCTGCTAGGTTTCTAATTTTTCTACTCTCCCAGCATTCTTCCCGATGAGATGTAGCTGAACAATCGAAAGTTACATAGTAGTTTATTTTCAGTTCTGTTTCGCCGCCCTCTCTTACCCCCTTGTCATCTCTTTATTGTGATCATTGCTTCTTCTATTTTTCCTTCTTCCATTTCATTCTCTATACTCTTCGTCTACGTAGCTCTGGCTCTTTCCCTCTTCCGATTCCACTCTCTCCATCTCCGTTTCTCTGTCTTCCATTCCTAATTTTCTTTATCATCGTAATTTTGTGCAGATGACCCCTTTCCTTCTACTCTACTCTTTGATTTCATGATTTCTATCTCCTTCTCGTGCTTTCTCTCTCTTACCCTCTCTTTTCGCTCCCTCTCTTAGCCACTTCCTTATGCCGTGCCCACCTTCACCTCTATTTTTCCATGCCCCTCTTACTCTCCCTTCTTCTCTATCACAATCTCTTGCATTCTCTCCTGTTTTCATTCTCTATCTTCCTCTTGCTCTCGAAATTTCTATTCATCATCATCTAGATGAATTTTGCTCCAAAATCTTCTTGTGATCTCCAGCACTTTTCCTCTATCACTCTCTTCCGTTTTGCCTCCGTTCCCTCAAAATCTCTCTCATCTTCCCCTTCACGTTGTGTCCTCTTTTTGTTTCCCATTTCTATTTTTGATTATGTTCCCTCTTCTGGTTCCATTATCGTTCTCCTCCAAAATCCGTGCACCATCTCCTTCTAGAATCCTCTCACGATTTCGTGTTCTATCTCTCTTGAGACTCGCCTCTTATTCTCTTGCAGTCTTTTTCTCTCCCTTCTAGATTTCTCTCTCCTATTCTCTCTCAAGCTCCATTTCGCTCTCTTCATTTCTTATGAACTACCTCTCTCTCTCCCCTTCTCTCTTCCGTCTCCATTCCTTTCATGTCGTCTCAATCTTCTCTAATCCTCCCTCTTCCTCTATTCTTCTCACATTGCCTTCATTGAACTTGTTTTCATTTCTCAACCCTACTCTCCCTCATTCGCGCTCTATTCACTTACCACTTCCTCTCATAATCTACATCTTCCCCTCAAGTTCTCTATCCAAGCCTCTATCTTTGGTGATTGTTCTTTTGTACCCTCCTCTCGGATCTCTCTAGCGTGATATCTCTTTTTGAGCCTTTCCTTCCGAACTCACCCTAAAATCCTTGTGGATCAACCTAGAAAGTTATACATCCTATAAATCTCGATTGATTCATAGTTTCCTAGCTTATAAATGATAAATCTCTCGAGATTGAACACTCAATAACTTTGAGTTCAACATCATCCATGCTCAATATAAGAGGAGATTGACTTAAAGAATGAGATGTAGTTAAATATTTGACAAAGTTAGTAGAAATATCAAAGAATATATTCTCAATGATTTTTTTCTCATTCATCAGTACTAACCTAAGTGACCAATTATGGTATAATAATTAACCATATCCCTGAGTCATGCATAAATCTTGCATGGATGATGGATGATACATACATAGTAACTAATGACAAAAATTTCCTATGAAAGAGTTCTTATACACTCTATTACTTCTAGATTAGGTTCAAAGGTCTCCAAAACTCAAGAAAGCTTTAAGATCACTCCTTTTGTAAGCTTTAGAAGGCTTACTAGGTTTTTGGAGACCCCAAATGTCATTACAAATGAGACCACACAGCTCATAAAATAAAATTACATCACGAGCAAAGTAGGAAGCTTGAACATGTTTTCCAAGATGACATAACTCGTAGACAAACTCACTAAGATAAAGCTTATAACATGCCAATTCATGCATTCATATCATAAATTTTATATATTTATTCATATAAAAATGATCATAAATACATGCTGATAACATCTAATTTATACATGTAATTATATGATTATTAATATAAATTAAGGCATAAAACATTTCATTCTTACGCATGTTATCATAAAATTTTAAGTTATAATCTCAAAATGTATTATTGTAGGGATAATTATGCATAATTATATAATATATTTTAGAGTAGATTATTCTTATATATATTTGAGATTATAATTGGATTTTATAAGAGAAAATATAATTGGATTTTATATACACTCATATAATTGGGTTTTATATACACTCGTATATTTTTCTAGTTTTATTTTCTAAGAGAAATGAGTGTATTTTTTAAATAAAAATGTATTCTCTTGTTATTTATTAAATTGAAATTTTTAGAATGATAAATTATTTAATTTTGATATGAAAAATTAGATTGAGTTTGGAGTTATATTTTGAAAGTTATGAATTTTTTATTTTTTTAGTAATTTTTTTGAAATTTTTTTGAAAATTTTCTGAATTTATTTCGGATTTATTTTGAATTTATTTTAATTTAAAAACACTTAAAAAAACACACGTTGATGTGGCAGCTGACGCGTAGGAGCGTATTCCCTGTCACCACGTGGCGGCATGTGCATGCGCCATGAGACACACGTGTGTGCATGTGTGCATGCATCATTAGTGGGTTAAGCATCCCTTAATGGATATAAGCTAATATACGCGCTAAGATTGCACCCCTTATATACATGATTTTTCGCCTTAGTTTTTGCCATGTGGGACTATATTTTTGTTTATTTTACCACTAGGCGATGTGACGAAACGAGGTGCGTCCGATCTTCAAGTTTAATCTTAGCCCTTGATTTTCACTTACTCAAAGGGTTACACGGCGCACTTTGATTGGGCGACGATTCGTGTTTTAAAAACATTTTAAACTTAGTTGTTCATCTGAGGATCTATAATGGCTGAGATTAAATGCGCTCGATGGACTTCCACGGATGCATGACATTATTTCACGCGTTGGATAAAGATCGAACGGTTATCATTATACGACGATTAATCTTGACACGATGACGTGGCTTAATCCAGATGCTCCATTTCTAATCAGACGAACCCAAATTAATCATGACAATTCGCATCCTATCATTTCATTTGAGTCGTTGATCCAAGATGAACCACCAAATCTAATGGCTATGCTCAAATTTTGCCTATTTATACTCTCTCTATTCGATGAAAAATAATTTTAGGATGTTTCGAGCAATCGAACTGCTTTGACATCTCAATCCTTGAATCTCTTGCTTTCTTCCTCTTCTAGACAGATTTTTGCATCCAAGGATTGTTTGAAAAGGAGATTTGGTTGAGAGAATAGGGAGAAATTGCCTATTGAATTCCAAAATTTGTTGTCAAAATCGGGAATGAGAAGCCCTTGATCTAGTGATCAATTGAATCATTTCAAGCACGATTTTGGGTTAGATTATTTATTTTCCTCCTAATCTCTCATCGTGTATCATTAGATTTAAATTTCAAAACTTAGATTAGTCAAATTTTATAATTTCTCACCTCATTTCCTCATCCGATTTGATTGAATTTGAAAAATACCTTGAAGTTCCCTAATTCTCCGTAGATTCAACCCCAATTTGCCATTATACTATTTAATTCGTGATTCAATCTTAAATTTGGTGAGTTTGGAAATTGTTTTGACATGCATTCATGTGTTTTCAACGACCTCACGAATTTTTTTCGTTACATTATATTATGGTTTAAAATGAATAAAATTATAATATTTATGTTTAAAGGATATTCTTGATTTGTCATGATTTAATAACATTTATTAGAATTTTATGACATTGATATATTAAAAAAATTAGTAAGTCATTAGTTGAATACTTATTCTTTTGTAATTTAATATGTGCTGATTTATGTAAATATCCATGAATGCATGTTATCATGGTTTAAAATTATTAAAATTATTTGAGAAGATATTTTTAATATTTTTTAGATTTTTCTAGTATTTTTTGAAAATAATAAGTTACGAAATTAAGAAATGAATTTTTAAAACCATAATATAGATATATATTATTTTTAAAAAATATTAATAGTTCTCTCTCCCCACTCCCTCTTGTGCATGTGTTGGAAAAAAAGATTTTCTCCGTCATCGCATCTTTCTTCTCCTATCCTCTCTTCATGGAAGCATCTCCCCTCTTCTCTCACCACCTTCTTCTTCCTCTCTCTTCTTCTCCCTCTTAAACAAACGAAAGAAAATTTCTTCCATCACAATTCCTCCTTTTGTTTTGCCACTCATCGCTCCCTTTCTATCTTCTTCTTCATCTCTTCTCCTCCACTCCTCTTCTTCTCCTTTCTATGCCCCCTTGCTCTCCCACGCATGATAAGAGTAGTTTCACTACTCTTCTCTTATATCTCTCTTTATATTACTCATCTCCCATATCTCTCTTTCTCCCACTCTTATCTCACGCGCAGAAGATAGTTTAACCATAGGCAAGAAAATTGTCTTTTGTCGCTTCTCTATCTTGCTACCTCTCCTTCTTCTCTTTCTGCCACTGCATTCCTCTGCTTCCTCTCTTTTTCTGCTGCACTGTCTCTCTTTCTCTTTTGCATGCATGTGGACAAAATTCTCTCGTGTGGTGAGAGAATCTCCTTTGTTGTGCTCCTCTCTCACTCTTCTTTCATTTCTCTCTCTTTTTCGCACATTGATCCATCTTCGGTAACTGATAACATGCATATTAAAGTAAATTCTTATCATATTTAACTAATATTGATGCTTATTTTATGTAATTATGATGCATATTATCATAATTTTATGAATTTTCTAAATTGGTATGCCATTTAACAAAAGTCCATATTTATACATGATTTAGGGTTAATTATGTGTTTTATTGATGTTTGACTTTTGAAAGCTTAAATACTATTTTTCACCCTATTTAGGGATTATTTAATACTATTTTGATTTCACCCTATTTTCTTGTTTGAATTTATATTTTTAGGTGAATGATGTTAAAGATGAAGAAATTTGTGATCCAATAGAGAAAATTTGAGTTAAAAAGGAATTATATAAATGAAGATATGAATTTCTTAATTTTTAAGAATTTTTTAGACTTTATTTTAATTTTTTAGGTATTTTTTTGAATTTATTTTATTTAAAAAATAGCAAAAAGGGGTCATTTAATGGCGTGGGACCCGCGGAGTTGACATGGTGCAGGGTGGACACGTGGCAGAGCCACACAAGGCCACGGGGATGCCTCCGTGGTGCGTAGTGATTGGGCTAGCAGATGATGGGCTCCACGGGTTAGTGGGCCCAGGTTAGAGTATTGGGGCGTACTAGGCCCAATAGGGTGATGCAAAGGCTTATATGCCTTTCCCCTTATATACCCGTCAATTTTACTTTATTTTCTATGTATGGGACTATGTTCCCTTTATTTCTTTCCTTGCAAGACACGTGGCGGCGTAGGGTGCATTGGATGCGATCGCTGCGATTGAGACGCGTTAATCGAGTGGACTCCGATCTACCCGATCACCATCAACACACGTGATTAATGCGCACCGTCGATCTCATTAATGAAAATCAACGGTTGCAATCTCTCAAGGCACTCGACTATACAAATAAGGACACGTGGCTTCACAAGGAGAGGATGATGAAGATCGGACGGGCGATAAATAAGGAGATGTGGGATCATGGTCCATCAAAATCGCGTAATCTCAACCGTCAATTGTCCTTCAAGCGAATCGGATGGACCGCGATTTTTTTCGCGATAAAATTCCTATAAAACGATGATCTTCTCCTTGTAAATATAATCTTTCGATTGAATCATGAAGTAGTGAAGCAATTTTGGAGCAAAAATCTTAAGTTCTTCGTGATTCCCCTGCGTTCTAGACTCAATTGCGACCATATTGAGGCAAGATTGATCACGAATCATTGCAAGAATCGATCGAAATCTCCCCTTGAAACGATGAACGCACGCCAAAGAAGAAATCGAGGAAATACTCTTCAATCAACGCGAATTGAAGCCAAACCTTCGCGTCAATCGGGTAAGTAGTGTGATTTGATCGTATCATGATGATCTCGATCACGCATGTTTTTCGTCGTTGTTGTGCGTCGATTTCATGGGAATAAAACATATTTCCTTACTTAGTATAGTGTCAGCAAGGGTCGAAATCCACATGGAGATAAAGTAATGAGGTTATGTGTTTAAAAGAAAGATGAGGGTGGAGGAAGATATGTGAGTTGGGAATAAAGTACGTGGAGGTGAATATGAGAGATAATTTTGAGTTTTATCTTAGAATTAAGATAGAAATTAGAAAATAGATGAGATAATTAGATTTAATAGAGATGAAAATAGAGATAATATGATGGAAAGATGAGAAAATAGATGGCGGTAGCAATGGATAAATGCACGGTAAAGGGTGAGAGTGAGAGATGCACGCGGAGATGATGTCAAAGCTACTACAATAAAAGAAAAAGAAAAAGAAAAAGAAAATAAAATATATGTCTACTATATATGGAGATGTTCCCAAGCTAAAATCTAATCTAAATCTTTGCACAAACCCCGTTGGTGTGCTCGTCCTAGGCCTGGGTGATGCTGGATCCGCTCCGATCACGATTTTTGCTTGCTCCCTTCTCCACTACAAGATTGAGCCTCAAACAATGCTCCTCCTTGGGCCTTGACCTCCTCTCCCTTTTCCTTCTGGTAGCCTGATGCTAAGAGAGAGCCAAAAAATGCAAGGAGAGAGAAAATGAAGGCTTTTATAGTGGGTTTTCCTAGGGTTTGAGTGTACAGAGGGGTAAAAGAGTCCAATTATTAAAATCATTTTTTTAAGCTCTGATTGTTTGATCCAAGGGTATGGATGGATAGAGGGTTAAAAGATGAATCTAGAAATAAAATTTTCAGCTCAAAACACCGTCTAGATCATGAGATATCATGATTTTAATTTTACAGAAATCCTAGTCTTTGATTGAGATAGTGCAGAGTGGCATTTATGTAAATTTCTGACTTCAAATTTTTTTGTAAATCAGAGGGGCATTTCTATAAATTTTCACTTTAAAAATTGGGGTGACATTTCTGTAAATTTTCACTTTCAAAAATCAGAGTGACATTTTCATAAATATGCTAAAAATCTAAAAAGTCCCTAAAATTCAGAAAAAAAATTCAGAAAAAAAATTCAGAAAAAAAATTCAGAAAAATCCCTAAACTTAGAATTTGAATATCTCACAAAATACAACTCTTTTTTTCACAAAATTTTTTCCATTGGATCAAGAATTTAGTCCTCTATCTTTTCATCTAAAAATATCTAAAATCATGAGGGAAAAATTTAAGGTCTCATTTAATAAAAATTAAGTTTGGTCCAACCTCCTTAAAAATAAGGAGGTTGACCCAATATTCATTGTAAATCAATTTTAGATCATCCTAAAAACCTTATGATGATCCCTCTACAAAATCCAAACCTCATTTATCATATTTTATACGAATATGGTTGGCTTGGTGTTCAAATTTAGTGGAGAGTTGTTTCCTCTTTCCTCTTATCGTCATTCATATTCATGTTTTTCCTACTTGCATACCTATGTCCCTACATCCACATAACTCATACTAAAATGTGAGAATTCAACCACTGCATAGCTGTTTGACTTTGAAAGAGTCAAACAGGGTTAGTCTCATAATAAAAGTAATTGAAAAGAATGGTGCATGATAGGACATATCTATTTTTTTACCAAATTAGCACTAAATAGATGCAAGTTGAGAATATGAGTGGAATGAAATGATGAATATTAAAATATCATAAAAACATGATAACGTGCATTTATATTACCAAGAATTATGTGTTAAAACCCATTTATAATGATGAAAATGAATGCATCAATGACATGTTTATCATATCCCTTTCAATTTATGTAGTTTATATTAGATTTAGATAGTTAATTTACAGTTTAGACATCGAATTGTTTCATCCGTTTTGCCCAAATTTATTTGGGTGCGGATTTTTTGATGATTTTTGAAAAAAAGATTTCTCCTTGATCTTACGTCCAAATCATTTGATTTTGGTTTCATTAGATTCCTTATTTCATCAGCTTTCTGTGGATATGTAATTCGTAAAATTTCATCACCGTTTGACCCTTCAATTTGATGTTTGACCATCAACTGTTCATTTTCAATTCGAGTTTGGGCGTTGACTTGCCGAGGCAATTAGTCTTAAAATACAAGATGAAATTTAACAATTTTAGTTTCTTTGGAATCTTCTGATCGTTAGATTTCTATTCATATGTGAATTGCTTGATTTTGGATATCATTTTTTTAGTCAATTTGATGATTTTGACCGAAGTGTTCATTTTGGGATTTTTTTGATCATTGATTTTTTTCAATAAATCATAATAAATTCAATTCTTCTCGAAAAATCACGAATTATATATCAGAATTTTTCATTTTATCTCTAGTTTCTGAATATATTTCATAATATTTTCCTATCATTTTCTTCTCTAATTTTACATAAAGTCAATGTCTAGTCAAAGTCAATGCTTTGACCTTGACTTTTGACTTTTCTTCATCAAATCATTTTCTAAATTTCTCAAAATAAATGCTTTGATATATTCATATCATTTCTATTAATTATATATCACTTTCATTTCTTAAAATCCCTAATTAAACCTAAGTTTGACCAAGTCAACCCTTCGATCAAAGTCAACCGTATTATCTGTGGATCGACCCAATCTTTACACTATACTTGATTTTATATCTTTATTGTGAGTTTGGAATTATAAATTTTATTTGACAGACGATTGTGTGTTTTCAACGATCGCATAAATCGTTTCGTCAGTAACTCTCCTCTGCCAATCTCTCTTTTTTCTCACCTTTTCTTCTCTCTATTTCCTTCTCTCCTTCTCTTTTTTGCTCACCGTTCTCTCTCTCTCTCTCTCTCTCTCGTATGTGCAATGGAGAAAATTATCTCCACCGCTGCAGCTCACCTCACTTTCTTTCTCTTGCAATTTCTCTCTCTCTCTCTCTCTCTCTCTCTCTCTCTCTCGCTCTCTTCTCTCTATTGCACATGTGGAAGAAAATTTTGTCGCATGCAAGAAAATCATCTTCTCTAGTGCCTCCCTCTCCTCACCGCTCTCTTCTCCTTTTCCTTCTTCATTGCCACATTTCTCACAGTGTCTCCCTCTCTCTCTCTCTCTCTCTCTCACTTTTTTGTGTTGTTCTCCTGCTCTTTGTTGCATGCTTCTCAGCAATTCCTTCTCTTTTTGCACATGCCCTCTCCCTTTCCCTCTATTTGTAGCCATGAGATTCTTTTTCTCTCTTTTCTCTCTCATACGCCCATCAAAAGAGGAGAGAGGAGAGAGAAAAAGGGAATACTTAAAAGTTTTCTTTAAAAGGTTTGATCGAGAGAATTCAATTGACGTGGACTTTAAGCAATTAAAGAGGAGAGAGAAAAGAGATGAACAGTTCATATTGACTCAAATTAAAAGCTTGATATCTGACAATCCTAACAGAGTTTGGAGCTGAGATTTTGTGGGCATGACTTTCATTTCATGCTCTATATCCTTAGACGCTTGATTAAAAATCTGAGGCAAAAATATTTGTTTAATGTTTCATTGATGGCTTCTAGCATTGGCTAGAATGAGTTTTGATTGCAAACCATTAGATTAGGGTTTGTTCTTTTTTATCTTTCTATTTTCTCAATATTTTTTCATTCACATCTTTTTCAACCCTAAATCATCATTCTATTGTTCAATCATGACTTTTTATATTCAATAGGAGATTAGAGGAGTTTGATCGGTTCATTACAGCTTTCATGCACATCTCCCTTATTTCATCGATCATTTATGCTTTCTTAATCTAAAAAGATAAAAAATATGCATTAATTTAAATTTGTCTCACCATCCCCCTTGTAGATTCGACACTGACTCACTATTATTCTAAAATTTTAAAAATCAAATTCTATGAGTTGAGTATAATTTTTTATACATCTCTTCCAAAAATCATGATTTTACTCTTATCAAAAGCCAAGGTAAAATCATCTTTACATTGGGAAAAACAAGGGTGGCCAATAGGTTTATAAAAGAAGAAGACAACAAAATTATAGCTAATAAGGAAGCAAATCCAGAAGTGTCCTTTGTCTTGAATGAGCTCATAAAGATCCCATTCATTAGCACATCTCAAATCAATTTGGTGTCCAATAAGAAAGTTTTTAAAGACATAACGGGAAGGGGTAAAAATAGCAAAAACAATGGAGGGTGTGGGGAATAGCACTAATGGAGATGAGATTGACATGGAAACTAGAGACATAGAGGACAAGACAAGAGCAATCACTAGCAATGGAGATGGGAAGGAGAAGATGATGTAAATGTGATGGAGGTGAGTAATTATGAATTTCTGGTAATGTGGCCAAAGGCCCTTGAGTTGATAATTTAGGACACATTTTCAAGCAAATAAAGTAGGCACGCTTGTATCCCAAGCATGTGTAGCTACATATAAAGGAATTGGTTGGGAATCCTAAGATTTCTTCCACCCTTCATATTCCTTTGGTTCTATAGTCATTTGAATAAAAGTAATGGGAGCCAAAAGGTAGATGAAGCCAAAGGAGCATGTGCAATGCTCAAGATGAGTTCTTGAACCACACCAATATACCAAAATCATTCCAAAGTTTTTTGGATGGTTGACTGGTCTAATGATAAAACAAGCATGGAGGAAATAAGTTCTCATCGTTTAGTGGGTGATCACGATGGTGTCAACCTTTGGGAACATCCCTCACAATCATAGTTTTTATAAACAACTAGAGCAAATAGAATAGGTTGTGTCGAGGGGATAGATTAATGGGATATGAGGTTGATAACCTTCCAAAATTTTGATCAAAACATCGAATGCAACAAAAATATATTGAATCAACAGAATGCTAGATGATCATGTCATTTAGTATGTACAAGAAAATATACTTATAGGGTTCACTTGAAAAGAGTTCTTGAAGTTATTCAAGTGTTTAGCCTCTAGCGGTATCCACACGATCTCCGAATGGTTGGATCTCCTCTTCAACACTCATCACCCTAGAGCGAAAAAGAGAAGAAAAGAAAGAACTCTCATAATTCTTGCATGGAAACCTTGAGTTGTGGTCATTGTCTCCCTATTTATAAATATTTGGTATAAAAATTTTTCTTAAAACCCCTCATAATTATGTTTATATCCACTAATATCCTTAGACCTTATATGTGTGACTCTCTAAGTTCATATATCTCTCTAGCTAATAACTCTATAGACCTAAAAACACCTCATTGGTCAACATGTGAAATTTAAATTAGCTCAAGTGAATTTCTAGAGCTTAAAATGACAATCATGCCCATTAAATTTCAGCTCCTAACTTGTTCGAGATCATGAGATATCATGATTTCAATTTGGAGAATCTTTAGTTGTTTAAAATCCTTTAAAAATCACTTGATTAATCATTGACCATTGATTTTGATCAAGATGATCGTCAGAAAGCCCTTTGACTACACCAAGTGTCACTTTGTGGTTTGCCGAGAGAGGCGCAAGTGTAGTTTAATCTTACAAAATTTTATTATCTTCTCTCTCGTCGTGAACAATTTCTATTTCTTTGCTTTCACTCCTTTGACTCCTCCGCGAATATTAATCCAAATTGAGTGATTTTTTATGTATTCATCATGGAGGCTTTTTTCTAAAAATATCAATTTTCCTAATTTCTCACACCAATTCATTGCCCAAT
This sequence comes from Lemna minuta, assembly GCA_024174645.1. Taxonomy (NCBI): domain Eukaryota; kingdom Viridiplantae; phylum Streptophyta; class Magnoliopsida; order Alismatales; family Araceae; genus Lemna; species Lemna minuta. Next base: position 12,183,419 of record CM044112.1, read on the forward strand.
TTTGATCAAATTTTAAATACATCTCAAAATTTCTTTAATTCTCTAAGGATTTAACCCTTATTCATAATTTTTATAATTAATAAATACTTAAATAATAAATTTAATGAGTTTGGAAATTACTTTTGACACGAGAAAGTTTGATTCCAATTAGAACATGCTCTCACTCCATCAATCCAACCATTCAAAGATTATGTGGATATCGCTAGAGGCTTAAACACTTGAATAGCTTCAAGAACTCATTCAAGTGAAATATTTAACGTTTACTCATATATACTAGATGATAAGATAATCTATTATTGTCTTAGTGTATTTAATAATTGATTCAATATATTATGATACATTTGATATTTTGATCAAAAATTTTGAAAGGCTTATTGATCTCACATCCCCACATGCGATTGGTAGATATTAACCTCTTGGATGAGAGCTTGAAGGCGGCCATAGTGAGCTTGAAGTGAGATATCACCCTGCTTGCAAGTGAGGAGAGACTTGAAGAGCTCCACAATGTGGTTAATGGTCATTCGGTTTCCCTACATCATCTCCACCTTGCATCAAGAGAAGTTGAGCAAGCTTGATGCAAAATAAGGGTTTGGAGATATTTTGAAGAATCAATTTGATGATTGTAAAGTTGATTTGCAAACCAAGAGGTGTAAGAAGCATTGGTCAGGGTTGAAGAGTCATTTGTCGAGTGATGAAGGAGGTTATGAGACTGAAGGAAGAGCTCAATTATGAAGTCCCACAATATGTAATTGTGGGTATGAAAAGTGTAGCTTGGCCAAGTGAGTTATGCCATAATGGAGTGTCATGTTAGGAGAGTCGTTGGAAGAAGCACATCATTTGGTAGTAGCACTCAAGTGAGGGTGGGAAACTTAGTGGTTGATGGCATAGATGAATTGTTATTTGAAGTGGGAAGTGGCAATGACAGTGTATAATTCCTCAATAAAGCCATAGACAAGAGTGATAGTGATGACAAGGGTGATGGATATTATATGTCATATAAGTCAATTACACTTCCATGTATCTTGTTTAAGTTCATTGAAATGAAATTTATTTAGTATCATTCGTGTGTATTTTTTGCAATGAAGTCTATGAGCATATGCAATGACTAAGTGAATAATGATAAGATCATAATACAGTGATCACTAATACTTAAATATGTGTTTTAAACATTTCTATTCATAGGATATTCGAGAAGGATATCGAAATTATCTAGAAAGAATCACACTATCTGATCCAACTCATCTAATGAGTATGGTTGATCTGTATTCATTGGTGTGGAGACACTAAGGATAGATAGTGGGTGCTCCTTGGAGAAAGAGTTCATTGAATTGATCTGTATGAATCCTTGAAATGGTAATTATACCTAATTATCAATCAAGTTGAATCATGTCATGATTGTGTATGTGGTCCTTTGACTTGGGACATCAAAGACATCTTGTAGATGGATGATCGTATTTTGATTATGACTTATGAATCCCTAGCCACGAGATATCTAAAATATCATATATTAGGGACGACATGAAGTCCACGAAGATAATTGAGTGATCAAGACGGGATCATCCGCTCTCGATATTTAAGGAGATTGACTCAAGGAATGAGATGTAATAAAATCCTTGCCCAAGGTAGCAGAAATATCGTAGAAGGAGTTCCCCATGATTTCTTACACGCATCAAAACTAACTTGAGTGATCGATTAGGATTTGATAGTTGACCATATCCTACGTCATTCATGAATCTCGTGCGAATGAAGGATTATACACATACATAGTAATCGATGATGGAAAGGTTCTGTAGGAGAGTTCTTATACACTCCATATATCCTAGAGTACGTGGTGCAGCTTGGCACCCAATGGGCTGGCAACTCAACCTATCGATTGAGTTAAATTAATTGTTGATATGAATAATTAATTAAGGTTGACCAATAAGGTATTATTTGGTCTATATATTTATTAACTAGTAAGATATATGGACCTAGAGGGTCACACACATATAGTCTATTGATGTTGATGGATATAGACATAATTATGAGGGTTTTATGAAAAATCTGCATACCAAATGTTTATAAATAAGGGGAAGAACAACCACAACTCAAGGTGCCCATGCAAGCTTTATGAGAATTCTCTCCTTTCTTCTCTTTCTCTCTTAGTGAAGAGCTTTGAAGAGCACATCCAACCATCTGAAGATTATGTGGATACTGTTAGAGGCTAGACACTTGAATAGGTTCAAGAACTCCCTCAAGGAAACCCTGTAAGTATGTTTTCTCATACAAACTAGATGATAGGATCATCTGTTCTTGGTGCCTAAATATTTTTAATATCCAATTCAATATATTATGTTGCATTTGATGTTTTGATTGAAAATTTAAAAGTTTATCAACATCAGAACCCTTTAAAGGGGTTGTCAGAGAGAGACGCCGAAGGAAAAAAAAGGAGTGGCAACAAATGGTGGTGATGCAAGCAAATGGTGTGGCTGGATGTTGGGTGGCAATCAATGCCCAAGCAAGCAACAAGCAAGCAATAGATAGATGGGCCGCATAAGCCGATGCTAGTTGGGAGGCAAGTGACAATGGCAACTAGACGAGCGGTACACAAGGGGCACATGAGTGGTCAATAATGACACCTTAGCAAGGGGGCGGCACTATGCGTGAGGTGCATTGCAGGCACGTTGTGTATGAGATGTGAGATGATTTAGCTAGGTGAGTTCTATGGGGATGCAAGTGGGTTCTATATGGGATGAGGGTTTTTATATGGGAGGTGCACGAAATTATGTAAGAGCGTAGGTAGCGTGTATATGCATTGCACGTGAACAAAGGTGCATGAGCAAAGGGCGCACAGAGGGCATGAGTGCTTGTGCAGGTCGTAGGTGGAGGGCACATGGGTGGCAAGTGGAATGTGCACGAAGGGCATGACAGTTGTGTCATAGGTAGAGGATGGCATGTCGATTTGCCACCAACAAAAGTGGGTGGGGCAATGCAGTAGGTAGAGAGTGGGATAGTGGTTGCCAACAAGGATTTAGATGCATAGGTAGCCACAAATCACTACAAAAGTGGTGGAGAAAGAGAGATACAACAACGACGCAATGATGACGGTGGAGGAGATGGATAGTCTAGTAGAGAAGGAGACATCATTGATGAGGATGGCAGTAAGCTAGAGAAAGAAACTACAAGATGGAGGATTATGGATCTGATACCATGTTAACAAGAGAAACCCTATAATTCCATGACCAAAATAGGAGGGGTACATGAGATTATATTAATAGAGAGAGAGAGAGAGAGAGAGAGAGAGAGAGAGAGAGAGAGAGAGAGAGAGATAATAGACCCTAATGGGCTGGGAGCCTGATAACACCTTCAGATAAATTGAAAGGCACCCTCAATCACGACGGTCTCCTACAAAGCTCATCTAACTTTAGTCTAAGTGGATTAGCTGACATAGATCAGGTTGGAGATGCAATGATCAATATTCCACCAATGGATACCTAGAATTTCTTAAGCTGTGTCTCAATCTTGGATCACTAAGAAGCAACCTACTATTGCTGGCTCCAACACTAAAGTAGAGTACAAGTTTGTCGCCAGTGTCACCACAGAATTAACATGACTCTTATCCTTAATGAGAGAATTGTGACTTCCACCCGTAGCTACTCCTCTTCCATGATATGACAATCTTGTAGCAACATGTCTTTCTAAGAAGCTAGTCTTCTTCACTGGAATCAAAAAATGGAAATCAGCTTCTAGAAAAGGGTAGCCATGAATCAGCTCCAAGAACGATTTAACTCCACCAAAAGTCAACTCTTCGACATGATTTTTGCCACTATGATCCAAGCTCAAGATGAGGCCACTCTTGAGCTTGGAAGGGTGCGTTAACACAGCCACAACAACTCTACAGCCGAATGGTCAGCAAGACTAGATCGCCATGACTACTACAAACAAACATTCCAAAAATGGCTCTCCAAGTCAAATTCAAACTTGACTAACCATTGCTTAAACTAAATAAATACATGTACAGAAAACACAAAAACTTATTGAATCTTGGTTCCATCTTTTAATACCTCTCTGGATCTACCTCTCTTATATCTTTGCATCTCACAAACTTCAGCACCCATTGATGCAGCACACAGGAGGAGAAGCTGAGGCTCAGTGGAGGGATGGCAGAACCCACCCTCACAGCCACCCTCGCAACCGCAGCTGCTCCGATCTTGGGCAACCCACAGGGTGGAAAGGGGATTGCAGTCCAAATTGGATGAAACTCCAATTCTATGAATTCATTCCGACTTATGTAAAATAAGAGAACTTATTCAAGATCATCGATCCCTTATTGCTGGTTTATCAATATCATTCATTCAAGCCGTGAATGGGTACAGTTCCATCGATCCCTTTTGCAGAATCTCATAAACAAGCATAATTACTGGAAGCCGAAAGTGCTCCAGTGATGCCTCTAGAAAGTTCCACGATGTCTGCAGCTCATAAACCGCCGATGTGAAACTCTCCTTTGCCCGAGCACTGTGGGGGGTGCCTTCTGCTGGAGAGAAATTTAGAGCGGAGAAATTCCTCTACGCTCGAAGACCATTCGTGGGATGAATTCTTTTCTTCGCTGTGAAAGGTCGAGTCGCCGGACACCTCACGCAATCAAAAATATGTCCCGTCTGCAGCGAAAGAGACCTATGCGCTTTTGTCCGTGGAGGCCTTTCTATCTCAGTTCTCCCCCAACATCTTTCCCTCCAAGTCTTCCTATCTATACCCCGTTCTCTCTTCCTAACCTCCGGCGATCTCTCCTTGGAGTCCAGGCTCCATCTCTCACAGTCTCCCACACCCTCTCTTTATTCGTTCCCTCTAAACCTCTTTCAGGCGCATGGCTATTTGGGTGGGCCCGATAATTGAGCGAAACGGAATTGTATATCCACGAGGAACATCTTCGGGGCTGCGAAGGATCAGTAACTATTGGCTTATCTGACGATCAAAACTTGCTCCAAAAGAGTATACTGTATAGTTTGTCCCCGTATGGTTCAGGGCCTGCCTTTTTGTGTGCGAGGAAGAGATGTGGAGGAAGAGGAAGGGGGGCGAGAGAGAGAGAGTCCGACCTTCTGGCATCTGTCTGGCAGTAGCTGGGCCAGGCATTTTTATTCACATTCTGGCGACAGCGACGGCGTCAAGCGTCAAGACACAATAGAGAGAGCCGTGACCGATGAGCGGATCCACTCCTCGTCCAAAGCAAGTGAGAGTTAGCTCATGGCGTCCCAAGGTCACGGCCCCACAGTTAGGATCCAGAATCTAATGCTGGCAACGGCAATGGCCAGCTTGGCTTTTGCCGAAGATCGACGCCGCTCACGGATGACGAAGGCGCGACAGGCGGTAACTGCAATCGCCGGGGAGCGACTCTCCAACACCCCTCGTCGCGTCGATCGTTGTTTATGAGAGTTTTGAGAAATTGTTGCTTCGTTGTCGGTGGCTTGCTACCTTAGGGCCCCAGGGTTGCGCGATCATGATCGAGTCGCCGATCTGATCGTCGCGCGACGATCGATCGATCGATCGGCGATCAGAGAAAAATTGATTTTCTGATCGATCGATGATCGATCGATGAAATCGCCGTGATCGATGAAATAAATAAATATATTGAAATCACCTAAGTCTGGAAATTAAATCGCTCTCTCGCGCGCGCCCTCTTTTGCTCTCTCCCACTCCATCGCGCTCTCTTCGTCCTCTCAGAATCTCTTGCTCTCTTGCTCTCAGAATCTGTCTTGCTCTCAGAATCTGTCGCGCTGTCTTGCTCTCTCCTCTCAGAATCTCTTCGTCCGAACCTCTCTGGCTTCGTCAGAAGCTCTCTTGCTTCGTCAGAAGCTCTCGCGCTGTCTTGCTTTCTCCTCTCAAAATATATTCTTCCGAAGCTCTCTTGCTTCGTCAGAAGCTCTCGCGCTCTCTTGCTCTCTCAGAACCTTTCAAAGCCTCTACTTCTTCATCGCCTCTACTTCTTCTCACACTCTCTTGCTCTCTCAGAACCTTTCAAAGCCTCTACTACTTTCAAAGCCTTTTGCAGCCCCATATTTATACGATTTCTCATAGCTTTTACTTATTAAGAAGATATCGCCTGTTCATGCAATTGTGGATAAGGACCCACATTTTCGAAGTAGCTTAAGCTTGATATCATAAAATAGTTTGATTTGGAAGAACTACCAAACCTCAGAAATTAAGAACCACTGTAGCATATAATAAATAATCAAATGTATGAAATATCATCAATTTATCCAACCACACAACAACAAACAGCAAAAGTATGAAATAACTATTCTGATCGTTACAGAGGCACTCCGACAAACAGTTACCGTGCGATCATCTCCTGCTTCTTTCTCTCTCTGCGATCATGATCGTCGACCTCGATCGATCGACGATCAGGCGACGATCGATCGGCGCACGGACCCCTGTGATCGATCGAGGCGGCGATCATTTGACGATCGATCTAGCTCGATCATGATCGAGCAACCCTGCCTTAGGCGAAGAAAATGCGGCTGTCGTATCCTGATGACGTGGCTTAGCAGCGCAATAAAGCCATCTGCTCACTGAGTAACCTCTTTCGGGCTCATTATCGGGCTGGACCACCTCTTAAATTTACCCTTCCAGAAATATATGTATTTATATTTTATATACACCGGCGAGAGGAGAGGGAGAGCAAAATCGAAAATCTAGGCTTGACGGAAAATTGACGGTGGAAACTGGGAACTGGGAAGGATGGCGGCGCCAAAGAGAGCATATGGAACGGCATTGACGAATAAAATGCGTCAAAGCTTCACTGTCGACCAGCCCGCCAAGTTTCTGCAAGTGTAAACAGTAGAGAGATAGAAAGGGAAGGAGAAGATAGAGAAACGCACCGGAGAAAGACGGACAGGCGGTGCTCCGCGGCTCGCCGGCTCCTCGGAGGGCGGATGTGCATTAAATGAGAAATCTAATGGTTAAGCCCGGGCTGCCGGGCCCGGACGAGTGGTATCACGTGATGGTAACTCTTTGGGGATTTCGCACAAACACAAAGCCGACGAAAACTAGTAAAATAATTCCCCACCCCGCTTTTACATTAAAAAATAGCTTTTACAACGCTTCCAATGAGGCCCAGGTGAACACGTGCGGCCGACGAGCAAAGCTCACACATTTTACTAATGTAATCTCCCGAATTCACGCATCAAACATTCTCCGCGGGCGACACGCCACGTCTGGCACGTGCGAGATTCTCCTTATCCGGTAATTAACAATTTATAATATTTTCCTGTATCATAATCCGCCCAATAATCTCCAATAAGAATAATTTCGATTTCCAGCTTATTCCTTCCTATTAACGGAGATTGATGGACCGGAGGACGACGAAAAAAAGGTGGCCAGGTGGGTAGATTTGGCGGCGGCGCTGGGGTAAGGCTCGTGCCGTGATTCTTGATAGACTGGCCTTCGTCCTCACTCAGCAACCGTCCTCACCGCCATTTCCAGTCACGCAAGTCCACAAACCGTCCTCTTCTCCTCTCCAGCTGTCTCCCCCCTCTGTTACTACCTAAAGCACCCGCACCCTTTCCCAGCTGCTTAGAAGAAGAGGAAGGATAGGAGGGTTTCTCCAAAGAGGTCGCAAGAAGAGTTGGAATCAATGAAGAAGGAAGGCAGCGTCGGCGCCGCCGCGGGCAGCCCATCCTTCTCCTTCCCTTGCCTGGACATGAAACCCTTCATCGCCACCCTCGTCACTCTAACCCTCCTCATCGCCTTTCTGGCAACTCCAGCCCTACGAATCTCTCCTCTCTGCCCGATCTTGCCCCATCTCAGATCCTTACCCCGCCAACGCCGTCTCTCAGAAGAAGCTCTCCTCCGTCGCCGACATTCCCTCGTCCGCTTCCCAGAGCTCGCCTCCGGACCCCAACAAGCGAGTCTTTCGCGCGTACGGCAGCGCGGCGGCGCTGTTCGTCCAAATGGGTGCTTACCGCGGCGGCGCCGCCACATTCTCCGTCGTGGGTCTCGCCTCCAAGCCCACCCACGTCTACGGGAAAACCCTGGTTCAAGTGCGAGTGGATCCCCAATAACCCTAACGCTACCTCCGTCCGCACCAAAGCTTACAAAATGCTACCCGACTGGGGCTACGGCCGCGTCTACACCGTCGTCGTCGTCAACTGCACCTTCCCCGAAAACCCAAACGCCGACAACCTCGGCGGCAAGCTCTTCCTCAACGCCTACTATTCCCCCTCTCCTCGTCGGTACGAGAGATTTATGGCCTTAGAGGAATCACCCGGGTTCCTACGACGAATCCAAATTTCCGTCCCCCATTCAAGTACGACTACCTCTACTGCGGCTCGTCTCTCTACGGAGACCTCTCCGCCAGCAGAATCAGGGAGTGGATGGCTTACCACGCTTATTTCTTCGGCCCCAGATCTCACTTCGTCTTCCACGACGCCGGCGGCGTGGGGACCGGAGGTCAGAGCGGTGCTGGCGCCCTGGGTTCGCGCTGGCCGCGCCACCATCCAAGACATTCGAGCACAAGATGAGTACGATGGGTATTACTATAATCAGTTCCTCGTGGTCAACGATTGTCTACATAGGTACAAGCACGCGGCCAATTGGACCTTCTTCTTCGACGTCGACGAGTACATTTACCTTCCCGACGGTAGCTCGCTGGAATCAGTTCTCGGGGAGTTCTCCAACTATTCCCAGTTTCACCATTGAGCAGAATCCCATGTCTAGCAAGCTCTGCATACGGGATCCAGCCAATAATCATTCCAGGTGATTCCCTATTCTTTCGCGAGATTCCGTCGTTCTCGTAGCCGTCGCCATCGCATTTCTCTTCGTAGAGTTGGTAGTGTTCGACCCATATTAAACATACTCCCTTGAAATAATATATTCGTCGCATCGCAATCATCAATTGTTTAATCCTTCCTGTTATCTTCATGGCAGCGAGTGGGGATTCGAGAAGCTGGTCTTCCGGAACTCGATCAAGGGAGTGCGGAGAGATCGTAAAGTATGCGATTCAGGCGCGGAACGCCTTCGCGACAGGAGTCCACATGTCGGAGAACGTGGTCGGCAAGGCGCTCCACAAGACGGAAAAGAAGATCAGATACTATCACTACCACGACTCCATTAACGTTCTGGGAGAGCCTTGTCGGGAATTAGTGCCGAAGCCGGCCGCCGGCAACGTGACATGGTTCGAGAAGATTCCGTACGTCTACGACGACGGCATGAAGCGGATTGCCGGTGCTGTGAAACGCTTCGAGCGAGAGACGATCGGAGATGTTCGAGTCTGAGGATGAGATATTCGATCGGACGGTCGGTTCATGTTTTTCTTCTTCGTATAATTGTCACATGTAATTAATTCAATCTTGGTTCTTGAGTTTTACGATCTATACTCGATCTGGTTATCTTTATCTGGCTCGTCCCAGGCGTATGATGAGATGACCTTGTCAAGTTTCCGTGGGAGGACTCTTGAGGAACACGGCGACGGCGGATTTCCAGAGTTTCCTCTGGCTCTCATTACTCTCAATAGTTTAGCTCCGGGCTCAAAATCTTGCTGTCCTCTTTTCTCCTTCCTCCGCGCTGGAGACATCTCTCTCTCTCCTCTCTCTCTCAGCTGGAAGTAGGCCCGCTGTTGCCCGGTCATCTCTCCCCTCGTGAAGTGGGCCTCAACCCGTCGGAGTGATCTCGCCGTAGAGAGGTGACCGTTTTCTTGTCTCCCTCCCGCCGTGTCAGCTCTTATCACTCGTCTGTACAATTTCCCTGAACAGCCGTCTGCCACGCCCCTCGTGTCATCTTGAAGGGATAGGTAGAGAGAGAGAGAGAGCACTTGTCGCGTGACAAGTACTGTAGCAACCGAGCGTCGTTTTTGGGACCATAAATAGGCCCATCGAGAGAGTTGGGCTTCTTCGACAGCCCATCAAGGAAAGACTTGATTAATAATTAGCTATTTTAGTCGTTGCCGCTTATCGATGACGTGGCTTTACCAATTCTGCATGGCGGTGGCCCTCTTCTTTCGCCACCTGGCATTTTCGCTCCACGCCGTACAGTCGCCGTCGTCAGTTGGTGCCATTCCCCGTTTGAAAATCAGGGCTTTTTCATCCCTAATTCGTTGACACGTGTCACGATGGGCCGACCTCACTTGATGCGTCAGCAGCCCGGTCCACTCAGAATCGTTACCTAAGAGACGTAAATGCGGACACCATGGTTGGGAGAAAGTTTACACTTTTTTTCCATATTTTATTATAAATATCTTTGGTGGAAATCTGAAAAGAGAAGAATTTAGGCGGCGTTGGATGTAACCGTGGTCTTACGTGGCAGTTTCCATCTCCGATGACCATCCGATCAAGTGGCGGCGGTGGAATTCAGGAGGCCAATTATCGACCTACGGCGAGGATCTCACCTAAAGTCTTCCTTGGTCCAAATGGACGACGATCCGCTGCCCCGTCGCAGTCCATTTTTCACATCCGCGGCCCCTTAAATTCGCCCGGCGAAAATCCCTGCACGTTTCCTTGGTTTTATCCGGCAAACCGCCTCCAGGGGGGATCTCCAGAAGAACCAGAACCTCTCTCTCTCCGCGATTCCCGTGGAAGCACGTCCAGTTGCCGCCTCAGAATCCACGGAGCTGGCGATCGAGAGCCGTCTGAAGATTGATTTCTTGAAGACGAAGCAGAAGAAAGTCATGGTTAGAGAAACAGCCTTCTTTCTACCAATAACACCTCCACAGTAGATGGGTAATAACGCGTTTCCCCTGCAGGGAGGGCCAGAAGTTCTAGTAGATAATGACGACTACGGGCCGCCATGGCTGAAGCCCTTGTTGAATACGAGCTTCTTCGTCCCCTGCCGACTCCACGGCATCGCCAACAAGAGCGAGTGCAACCTCTACTGCTTGGATTGCACCGGAGACGCCTTGTGCTCTTACTGTCTCTCCCACCACAGAGACCATCGCATTGTTCAGGTCCTTGATCTCTTTATCTATTATCTCTCGATCTACAGGTCTATCTATCTCTCTCTCTAAAACACAGACTCGCACTATTGTGTCTAGATTCGGAGATCATCATACCACAATGTAGTAAGAGTGGCCGAGGTCTCCAAGTTCATCGACATCTCAAGCGTGCAAACGTACATTATAAACAGCGCCAAGATCGTCTTCCTAAACGGAAGGCCGCAGCCAAGGCACGGAAAAGGAGTCACGAACACTTGCGAGATATGCGGCCGCAGCCTCCTCGACGTTTTCCGATTCTGCTCTCTTGGATGCAAGGTACCGTAGCCGCTTAATTATTTAGTAATCATCAGTTTTTGCAACTCTTCTGATATTCCTTCTGAAACCCTAATTCAGCTTGGGGGCATCAAAGACGATCCCTGGGCTGTCCTTCGCGCTTCGACCTAAACCCGGCCGAGACTCTTTCACAGGATCGGAGTCGGACGACTCGCCCACTCCGAGCAAGATCCGGAAGACGTCGCTCTTTACCCGTTCGATCAACATCCCGAGCATCTCAGTGGATTGTGGCGGAGGATATCACAAACGCTCGGCCGCTGCCGGGGACGACAATGGAGCGAACGCCGGCAGCATTTCTCCAGCGACTCCTCCGATTATTAGCTACCGAATTTTCAGGCGAAAGGGTATACCTCACCGCGCACCCTTTTAGAAAATTCCAAAGAAAGTATACCTTGTAAATCCGCCACAGAGTATGGGATTATTTAGAAGATCGATGTACACATTGGATACGATACAGATATAGTTAGGATACAGCCATCAATTGTAGGATCGACCCAGTTGGTAGCTTCTCTCTCTCTCCCTCTGATACAGATGATAGCGGTTTGGATATTCTCGGTCCGCATGAAGAAGAAAGGCCATGGGGATAAACCCTTGTAGTCGCTGTCTTTCTTTTTTCTTTGTATATAAAATTCCCCAGTACATACTTCCTTTTAATCGCGGTTCATGCTTCCGAGCTGTGCTCCCAAGGTGAACGACGCGGCCTCATTACTGGGTTACTTCTCTCTAAATCTTATATCGTCGTCATCATCATCAAAGTGGATAACGACCGGATAACGGATAGAGGAGAGGATGGGGAACCAGGCCCTCCTTGACGATCCAAAAGCAGCGGCGGTCGGTGGAGCGAACGTCAGTTTCCGGCTCTCGCCCGCCGCCTTCGTCCCTCTCGACATACTAGTCGTCGGCACGCGATGGCCACTTGCGCTCAGGTTGGCTCCATCGTGGTGATGGCTGACGCCCAAAGGCGGTGCGGTGCGCTCATCGAGCCTACTAGATTTTCCCTTATCGTTTTCATCCTACTTAAGACGTCTCGTTCAGTCTGACGCGTATCTTCTTTCTGCGGATAAAAATATTCCACCCGGGAAGGGAGCGGCACGTAGAGGAGAGGCGTGGCGAACCAGCCTTCTTCGAGCTCTTGGAATCTCCAACGTCAGTGACCGCCGGCCGAACGACAAATTCGCCCGGAATCTCTTTAATATTTTGGGGGAATGTTAGCCTTCATGGAGTTATTCAGAGCTGTGTTTTCGAAAAAACGGCGAAGATCTATTCCCGTCATATCCGTTTATTTATTTATCGTTGATAATTGATTAAATGATGGCTTAACGCACAAGATACTCGATTTTTTGCCCGATCATCGAGGGCAAAGCACTGAATTAGTTCAACTATCGAGGGTCAAGCTTGATGAGAGAGAGAGGTGGATACCCGTCCACTTCAAGGGGAAAATTTTTCTGTAGCGTAGAGCGTCAAAAGGCGTCGCAATCGCCGCATTTTCAAAGAGGAGGTCCCAAGAGGATGCCGTTTCCTCCAGGCACAAAATAGTAACGAGAAGCTACGTGTCACGACGCCCGATGATATTTGAGTTCTTGTCCCGTCTGTTCTCATCCAACAGTAATATATTCGCCGATGGACTTTCAGAGTAGCGTGAGCCAGCCACATTAGCCATGGCGGCTTCGTGCTGGTGTTGTCACCAACAGGATAGCTGAGCCCAATTTACTCAGTATCCTATTTGTCGTGTCCCCGCCGAAGGGCCGTTGCCCGACTCCAACGCCTGTATCCGTATGAGAGTCAGTTTTCATGAAGCAGAAGCCGGTATGCCGTTACCGAAGGTTGTATTTTCAGTATTATACGATTGAGGCCTGTTTCTGGAGCATAGAACTCTTCGTTTCCCGCGTTTATCACCTCTTCTCAGCGTCATGCCTCTTATCTCTCTCGCTCATCGCTCTCATTACTTTTCGTAGAAGGCACCGATCGTCATCTCTCTCCATCTACTGCAGGACGAGGGAGCAGCAAAGTGGTTATCGGGTCAAATCGCGTTTAGTGAATTCCAAAGGGGAACACACTCTCACCATTAGTTAGCTAATAAAATCAAAAGAAAGCGTGTAACAGTCACCTGCCTACACTGTGAAATAGCACATCGAATATAAAATTCTCCACTGATCAGAAAGCGATCTGAACCTGCCTATTTGAGTGGATCTATTGGTCACCCATTCCTCTCAGTTCAAGCTAGTTCATTACACTTGCGTGAACTGATTTGTTAGCCGTGATGTTCTATCATGTGATGATATAGGGATGAGGTCAATAAGTTTCATAGGGTATGCTCATGATTTAAATAAGTATGCATGTATCATGCACGATGCATCATCTAAATAGAGGAGGCATAAGAACCTGACCACGATGCTATTGAAGCAAATGATGTATATCCATGTAGCAATCAACATCTATGCAATGCATAGCACTAGTGTGAGCACTCTTCCGTAGCACTAACAGCTAAAAGGTCACATCTATGCAATGCATCTCACTCCCAGCAATCGGCACATTTCGTGCCCAACAAGGGTGAGATTAGCATGTTGAGGGGTGTATTTGGATATTATATATTTCCTATAAGCTAGGTCATACTTGTAACTCTTATTTATATTTATTAAAATAAAATTTATTTCTTTTTATTCTTGTATAATTTTTTAAATGAAGTTATCAGATAATATAATAACTAAGGGAATTATGATGATATCATAATAGAGTGATCACAAATATTTAAACATATATGATATATATTTATATCCGAGAGATATTCAAGAAGGACATTGAAATATTGGAAAAGAATAACACTATCTAATCAAATTCATATAATGATTATGGTTGATCTTGTGGCCATTAGTATAGAGTCACCAAAATTAGATCATGGAGAAAGAGTTCAGTAAATTGACCCTTATGAATCCCTTAATTATATTATACCTAATTATTAGATTAAGTATTCATGATTATTTCCTCTATACATCAGTACCAACTTGAGTGACTAATTAGGGTTTGATAGTTAACCAAACCCAAAGTCATTTATGAATCTTATATGGATAAAGGATGATATATACACGAAAATTGATCATGGCAAGTTTTCATATGAGATGTCTTATCAACTCCATATCTTCTAGTGCACATGCTATAGCTTGGTAGGCTAACGAGCTAACAACTTCACCTATGGATTGGGTTAAATCTATCATTGATTAATTAATCTATATGTTCATCTTGTTAATTAGTAAGGTTGATTAAAAGTGTTTGTGAGTCAATCGAGTTATTAACTAGACATACTGATGGACCTAGAGGGTCAACACATGAGGTTGATGGACATTGGTATACATAGAGATAATTTTTATGACTTTCACAAAAAGGTCAAGAAAGTTTGTAAATTGGGAGAAGAGGACCACATATAAGGGTGCCCATATGAGCCTTGTTAGAAACTATTTCCTTTCTTCTCTTTCTCTCTTGGAGAGGAGTTTGAAGAGGAGATCCAATTAACTAGTGATATGTGGATACTACTAAAGGTTGTTCACTTGAATAGTGTCGAGAACTCCTTTAATGAACCTCATAAGTCAAAATTTTTATAATAGTTGATTTAATCATCTATTCCTAGTATTCATTTTGTTGACTTTTCAATTCAACATCTTCCTTTGCAATTTTTCTTATCAAAATTTTAAGAGCTTATCAAATTGCATATACCAGTTGTGTTATGGCTTATGGGCTTGCGACAAACAACTTGGTAACACATTGTCCTTAAGTTAGGGCATTCACACACGTGGGACTAAGACATGTGTGTGTTTGTGTGTGTGTGGAGGACAACACTGTACACATGGGTAGATGGTTAGTGTGGATATCAAGAATTTCTTGGCCGAAGGCTTAGAAACATGAATTAATGGATTAATTTGTGCTAGATGACTATTTTAGGGCACCTAAAAAGATGGTTTTAGAGTATGTGTCAAGAATGACTATGTAAGGATATTTCAATCATAGCCCACATGCAAAAAGCATCATGCCATTAGTGTTGGATTGTGTATCATCTCATAAAAGGTTTGAGCATTTAAAAAATGACCAAAAATTATTTTGATTACTTTTTTCTTTATTATTTGTTTTATCTCTCATCTTCCAAACCCACAGTGGAGTTTGTTTCATCCATCTAACAAGTTAAAAATCCAGAGTTCTACTTGTATGGCAGCATGCATTGTAATGGTGGAGATAGTCGTTAGTTCTATAGCTTCTGCTACAAGGCATTTGGTTTGTGTGTCTAATAGATAGTGGTATTCCACATCTTTGTGGGTGTGGCATATCTTTGAACCTTTCCTCGATAAAAGTTCTTTTGATTTTTTTTCTCCACTTTCTTCAGTTGGTTTTGAGCATTGGAGTGTGAGTGATTCCTCTTTTGTCGTAAAAAAATTTCTTACTCTTGTAGTTCTCTAAGAGATTTCCATGGTGAGGATAAATTTCTACTCGTGAGCGCACTATGTCAAGTTCTCTTAAGGGCTAAGAGAGGCAACCCATATTGGAATATTCCCAATTTTCAACAAGCTCAATTATAAGGTTTGGGCATTGCAGTTGTGTCCTCATCTAGAAGGTCATGAGATTTTTTAATATCATTGAAAAAGATAATACTCCAAAAGAAGGTTCGAGAAGTGATGTTGGTCATTTTCAGCATGATCTCTAATGAGATCACATGTGAGTTGCATATAGAGAAATCAACCAAGCAGATGTGGGATACTATGACGGTAAGAATGGATAATTTTCTCATGTGCTTGAGACTAGGATACAATCACTCAAAAGAGAGTTAGAAATCTCTCCATGGAAGATGACAAAATAGTCTTGAAGTTTTTCTATAAGCTTTCACTTGGAGTGATTGAAATGAGAAACTTATTAGAAAAAGTCACCAATGTGGAATTTATCTCTAAGTTTTACCATTCTTTATCTAGCAAGCTTGATGCATAGCCTCCTTGATTAAGTGATTTCAAAATCACAATTCACTTACCTTTAATGAAGTTCATATTTCATGATCCATGAGGATAAGCTAAAGGATTGATCAACTAATAGAGAAGAAATGGCTCCTTTGGCAAGAGCTCTTGGAAAGACCAAGAAGAACAATGAAGAAGGCTCAAGAGGTAGAGACATAGGTTGATGCTGAGGTAGAGGCACAGGCCAAGGCAAAGGCAGAGGTAGAGGCAAAGGCCAAATAATAAAAAGAGATAGAAGCTCACATCATAAAGAATTTTCAAATTTCCAGAATCTTGGGAATTTTGTGAATGAATACAGTGTTGGGATCTGTGGTCAACAAGCCTTCCAAAATTTTGATCAAAATATTAAACATAAGGGAATATATTAAATTGAACACTCAAAACATCCATGCCCCTAAACTAATGATCCTATCATCTAGTATGGATTAGAATCCATACTTACTGGGTTTTTTTAGGAGTTCCCAAATTTGTTCAAGTGTCTAGCCTCTAGACGTTTCCACACAATCATCGCACAATAGAATCTCTGCTTCAATGCTCTTCATCGAGAGGGAAAGAGAAGAAAGAAGAGAATTCTTACAAGACTTGCATAGGCACCCACTGTTGTGGCCGTTTTCTCCTTAATTATAGATTTTAGGTATGTGAAATTTTCATAAAAACCCTCATAATTATGTCTATATTGATGCAGGACACGGTGGTGAAAACCCTCGTGCCTGATCAATGGGACTGAGGTTGACCGGAGGTAGCCGGTCAACCCTAACCTATGGGTTAGGCAAATCCTAGACTGTAAATACGACTTCTAACCTAAGCCTAAGTGCAGGCAGGCGTGCCGATCAGCGGAGTCGACTCCGGGTGACCCGGGGAAACTCGCGATGATGGATAGGGTGAGATCCTCTCGATCCACGTCCGGTGGCGTGGAAATCGCTCGTCGTGGAGTAGCCGGAAGGCTGCAGCCCTCGCTCGGTACCGGACCTGACGCACGCGTCAGAAATCTCGACCCTATAGTCGTACTATCCTATCTACGTCGTCCGAGGGCGGAGGAGACGAGTAGGGGAAATGCTTCGAAAAGTAATTAGACTTAAAAAGGAGGGGATCGAAGCTAACCTGCGGGGCGCGAGCCCGGTCGGTCGGGGCGAGGGAGGTCGTCGGGCGCGGCAGCGATGTCGGATGCCGGGCGAGTCGGTAAAGGAACGCGGAGGGGCGATCGGCGCGTGGCGTTGTGGTGATGAGACGAGGCAAGTAGAACGAGCGCAGCGAACACACGGAGATGGTAGACGGCGTCCGGGGTCGAGCCGGGGTGGGTCGGAACGGTCTGGGCCTTCCCGGGCGTCACTGGGCCGGTCTGGACCGCTGTGGACCGGTTTGGACCGGCCTGGTCCGGTCTGGGCCGGTCTAGATCGGTCTAGGCCGGTCTGGCGACTGGACCGGTTTGGGCCGGCGGACCGGTCTGGGCCGGTCGGCCGGTCTGGGCCGCCGGGTAGGCCTGGACCGGTCTGGGTCAGGGTGACCTGGTCCCGACTCGCGGGCGACTCTGGCTGGGCAGCTGACCTGAGCCGCAGGGAGCCGGGTCGGCTCAGCCGGGTTCGGGCCGGCTCGTGCTGGGCGGCCCGACCCGGCTGCAGGTGGAGCCGGGTCGGCTCGGCGGGCTCGAGCCGGGCGCGGCGAGTGGACCCGGCGGCTCGGTGGGGCGAATCGGAGGCGAGCGATTCCCGCTGAGTCGGCTCAGCGGGAATCGTCCAGTCGATTCTTCGTTCTTTTTTTTTTAGGTCTGGCGGCAGGCGGGCGGACGGCGCGCGGCGGTGGTCGGCGGTTCGGGCGGCGTCCCTGGAACGGGAGGAGGGGCGTACGGGGCGTACGGCGGCGGCGAGACGGCGGCGATGAGGATGGAGGCAGCGGCCGGCGGCGGCGGCGCTGAGCGCGGCGGCGCGGATCGCGGCGCGCGTCCGTGGGACAGGAGCCGAGCGGCTTTGCGCGGCGGCGTTGGCGGCGGCTTTGGGCGGCGATGGCGGCGGCGTCTAAGGTCGGCGACGGCGGCGGCGGCGGCTGGACGCGGCGGCGGCGTGGCGGAGCTTCGAGGCGGCAGCAATGGCGGCTTGGAGCGGCGGCGAAGGCGGCGGCGTTCAGCACACCCGGAGATAGAGCAAGGAGTGGCGGCGGATGCGGCGGCGGCGGCGGCGGCACGTTCGGTGCGGCGGCGGCGGCGGCGGCGTCGGCGGTTGGACTCCTTCCCTAGCTTTCCATGAGCAGTCACTCGAGAAGAGGATCTTCCTTCTTTTTCTCAAATGACGGCTAGGGTTTGTGGGGGGGTCCCTTCCCCTCTTATAGAGCCCTTGGTGGGCCAAGAGAGGAAAGGGCCCACTTGAGGCCCACAACCCACACCCATACTCATAGAAATAGAAATAAGGTTCACAAAAAGGGAAAGGGCCTTAGGCTAGGGTCCCGAAACAAAGGGAAACCCAACCAACGGCCTAAAGAGAGAGAGAAATAAACGAGGACCCGCTTAAACACGTGCGGGTCAAAAGATCCATAATAAAGAAAGAAAGAAGTAAAGATAAGCGGATAGATCCGCGCGCGCAAAAGGGCTCCTCCGGCGCCGTGGTATCGTGTCTTGGTGGCGACCGGGGTCGTACGCCACCATATATCCACCAACCTCTATATACTTTATATGTGTAATCCTCTATATCCATATATCTCGCTAGTTATTACTCCATAGACCTCATAAATGACTAATCGAGACCGCGAGGTTGTTGAATTCATGGTCAAGAGTCAAATCAATTACCAAACTCACCAATTTTATCAAATAATCACAAATTAAATAGTATAGTGGTGAATAAGGGTCGAATTCACTAAGAATTAAGGTAATTTCGAGGGATCTTTTGAAATTCGGTCAAATACTAAAATGTGGATAGAAATTAGGTAATTTGATATTTTTGGAAAGAAGACTCGAAGACGAATTCACTGAATCAAAATCACTAGATTTGGATCGAGATTCGAGGAGAAATCATCAAATGAACAAGAGAGAACTTTCTTAAAAATAAAATCACGAAAAACCAAAATTGAAATGGAAATTGACTCAATTTACAATTTAAAATTGAAATCTAAATATATACAAAGGAATATTAGGATGAAATACAATCCCTAACCCAAGATTGCACTCAAATCGATCCAATTAGTCGTCGGATCAAAGGCTTTTCAATCCGAATTCAAAAGCACAATCGTTGATGTTCAAGCACCGATTTCTTCTTATTCTTTCAATGAAATCTTACTCTCAATCACTCTGTGGATGGGAAATAAGTCTAGAAGCATTGGAAGCAAGAGATTCAAGGGATTTGATGTCTAAACATTTTGATTACTTGAATTGCCCTGGAATGCTTTACAATGTCGAAGAACATCTCACTTTACAGGGTGAATTGGGCGTAACCGTCTGATCGAGCATATAATCTTTGATCAACGGCTCTGATGAAACGCGTGATTGTGAATTTTTACTATTAAGTCGTGGCCATTGGATCTTCGATGGACCGCCGAGATGATGCCACGTTGTGCGCGTCATAAGTAACGCATTGAATCGCCGCCATTTGCTTTCAATCAGATGCTCCATATGCGTTTCGTCGGTTTTAATCTCAGCCGTTATAACTCCTCAAATCAACGGCTGAGATTAAATCTTTTTAAAATAATTTTCCAGCGAATCAGATTGCGCCACGTACCCCCGCCTTTAAGTGACGATCAACGGTCACAATTAAACGCACGATCATACGCTCCAGATTTTGCCACGTCACTTACACACTTATAAAATCAATTTTAAATTTAATGAATTGATTTTAAATTCATAATAATTCAAAAAAATCCCAAAAAATATATTAAAAATTTAGAAAAATTAAAAAAATCCAAAAAAATCCCCAAAAATTAGGAAATTTATAGCTTTCAAAATATAACTCCAAATTAATCCGAATTCATTTCATTGGATCAGAAATTAAATTTATAGCTTCCATGGTATAACTTTCAGAGTACCATTAGAGTTTGTTGACTATACAATCCCCTCAGTTTACTTCATTTTGACCACTACTCAAGTCCCCATTTCCATGAAATCAAGAACTCCAGTCAAGCAATAGAAACAATTACAACCTCCTCTATTTTCCAACAAACTCTAATGGTACTCTAAAATTCTCCACTGATCAGAAAGCGATCTGAACCTGCCTATTTGAGTGGATCTATTGGTCACCCATTCCTCTCAGTTCAAGCTAGTTCATTACACTTGCGTGAACTGATTTGTTAGCCTTGATGTTCTATCATGTGATGATATAGGGATGAGGTCAATAAGATTCATAGGGTATACTCATGATTTAAATAAGTATGCATGTATCATGCACGATGCATCATCTAAATAGAGGAGGCATAAGAACCTGACCACGATTCTATTGAAGCAAATGATGTATATCCATGTAGCAATCAACATCTATGCAATGCATAGCACTAGTGTGAGCACTCTTCCATAGCACTAACGGCTAAAAGGCCACATGTATGCAATGCATCTCACTCCCAGCAATCGGCACATTTCGTGCCCAACAAGGGTGAGATTAGCATGTTGAGGGGTGTATTTGGATATTATATATTTCCTATAAGCTAGGCCATACTTATAAGTCTTGCTTATATTCATTAAAATAAAATTTATTTATTTTTATTCTTGTATAATTTTTTAAATGAAGTTATTAGAAAATATAATAACTAAGGGAATTATGATGATATCATAATAGAGTGATCACAAATATTTAAATATATATTATAGATATTCATATATGAGAGATATTCAAGAAGGACATTGAAATATTGGAAAAGAATAACACTATATAATCAAAGTCATATAATGATTGTGATTGATCTTGTGGCCATCAATATAGAGTCACCAAAAGTAGATAATGGAGAAAGAGTTCAGTAAATTGATCCTTATGAATCCCTTAATTATATTATACCTAATTATTAGAGTAAATTATTCATGATTATTTCCTCTATACATGAGTACCAACTTAAGTGACTAATTAGGGTTTTCTAGGTGACCAAACTCTAAGTCATTTATGAATCTTATATGGATAAAGGATGATATATACACGAAAATTGATCATGGCAAGTTTTCATATGAGATGTCTTATCAACTCCATATCTTCTAGTGCACATGCTATAGCTTGGTAGGCTAACGAGCTAACAACTTCACCTATGGATTGGGTTAAATCCGTCATTGATTAATTAATCTATATGTTCATCTTGTTAATTTTTAAGGTTGATTAATTAGTGTTTGTGAGTCTATCGAGTTATTAACTAAACAGACTAATGGACCTAGGGGGTCAACACATGAGGTTGATAGACATTGGTATATATAGAGATAATTTTTATGACTTTCACGAAAAGGTCAAGAAAGTTTGTAAATTGGGAGAGGAGGACCGCATCTAAGGGTGCCCATATGAGCCTTGTTGAAACTATCTCCTTTCTTCTCTTTCTCTCTTGGTGAGGAGTTTGAAGAGGAGATCCAAGTAACTAATGATATGTGAATACTATTTAAGGTTGAACACTGGAATAGCGTCGAGAACTCCTTTAATGAACCTCATAAGTCAATTTTTTATAACAATTGATTTAATCATCTATTCCTAGTGTTCATTTTTGTTGATTTTTTATTCAACATCTTCCTTTGAAATTGTTCTTATAAAAATTTTATGAGCTTATCAAATTGCATATACCAGTTGTAATATGGCTTATCGGCTTGCGACAAACAACTTGGTAACACATTGTCCTTCAGTTAGGGTATTCACACACGTGGGACTAAGACATGTGTTTGTATGTAGAGGAAAACACTGTGCACATGGATAGATGGTTAGTGTTGATTGATAACATGCTAATTAAACTTGAAAATACATGATTATTAATACAAATTAAGGCATAAATCATTCTATTTTAATGCATGTTATCATATTTTTTAGTGTTTATCTATCATTCTATGAAAAAAATCATTATAATATCAAAATGCATTCATTTAGGGTTAATTATGATGAATTAAGGATAGTATTTTCATAACTCATCTTTACTTGAGATTATAATTAGTTTTAAAGGTTAAATAATAAGAGAAATCATTTTGTATACACATATTTTTCTAAGTTTCAAAATCTAAAAGAAATGAGTGTATTTTTTAAATATAAATTAAATCTTTTGTTATTTATTAACTTTGACTTTTTAGAATGATAGATAATTCAATTTTTGATCCAATGAAATAAATTTAGATTAATTTGGAGTTATATTTTGAAAGATATGATTTATAAGGATTTTTTCAGATTTTTTTCTAAATTTTTCTAAATTTTTTATGATTTTTTTCTGATTTTTTTTTAATTTTATGAATTTAAAATCGATTTATTTAATTTAAAATCAATTATTCTGAGCATTTAATCATGAGTGTTGATCGTCACTTAAAGGCAGGGGTACCTGGCGCAAAATGATTCACCGGCGAATCATTTTAAAATGATTCAGTCTCAGCCATTGATTTGAGGAGTTATAACGGCTAAGATTAAAACCGAGGAAACGCATCGGGAGCCTCCGATGGAGATCAAATGGCGGTGATTCGATGTATTAGTTATAACACGCGCAACGTGACATCATCTTTGCAGTCCATCGGAGATACAATGGCCACGACTTAATCATAACGATTCGCAATCATGTGTTTCATTAGAGCCATTGATCGAAGATTAAATGCCCGATCGGACGGTTACGCTCAATTTGCACTATAAATTTAGATGCTCTTCGACGTTGTAAAGCATTCGAGGGAAATTCGAGTAATCAAACTATTTAGACACCAAATCCCTTGAATATCTTACTTCCAATCACTTCTAGACTCGTTTCCGCATCAACGGAGTGCTTGAGAGTGAGATTTCATTGAGAGAATAGGAAGAAATTGACGCTTGAACATCAATGATCGTGTTTTCAAATTCGGAATGAAAAGCCTTTGATCCAACGACTAATTGGATCAATTCGAGGCAATCTTGGGTTAGGGATCATGTTTCATCCTAATCTTCCTTCGTATAGCTTTAGATTTCAATTTCGAATCATAATTTGAGTCAATTTTAATTTTGGTTTTTTGTGATTTTATTTTTCTAAAATATCTATCTTGTTCATTCAATGATTTCTCTGCAAATCTTGATCCAAATCGAGTGATTTTTTATTCCATGGATTCGTCTTTGAGTCTTGTTTCCGAAAATATTAAATTGTCTAATTTATATCCATATTTCATCGTTCGATTTGATCAAATTCGAAAAGATCATCAGAAATTACCCTAATTCCTTGTGGATTCGACTCTTATTCACTACTATGCTATTCAATTCGTGATTATTTGATACAATTTGTGAGTTTGGTATTTATTTTCACTCGTGACTCGTGTGTTTTTTCAATGACCTCGTGATCTCAATTCGTCATTGATATCAAGAATTTCTTGGCCGGAGGCTTAGAAACATGAATTAATGAATTAATGTTGTGCTAGATGACTATTTTAGGGCACCTAAAAACATGGCTTTAGATTATGTGTCAACAATGACTATGTATAGAGATTTCAATCAAAGCCCACATGCAAAAAGCATCATGCCATTAGTGTTGGATTCAAACATGGAGGACTGTGTATCATCTCATCAAAGGTTTGAGCATTTAAAAAAATGACCAAAAATTATTTTGATTAATTTTTTTCTTTGTTATTTGTTTTATCTCTCATCTTCCAAACCCACAGTGGAGTTTGTTTCATCCATCACAGCATGCATTGTAATGGTGGAGGTAGTCGTTAGTTCTATAGCTTCTGCTACAAGGCATTTGGTTTGTGCATCTAAGAGATAGTGGTGTTCCACATCTTTGTGTGTGTGGCATATCTTTGAACCTTTCCTCAATAAAAAGTTCTTTTTGAATTTTTCTCCACTTTCTTGAGTTGGTTTTGAGCATTGGAGTGTGAGTGATTCCTCTTTTGTTGTCAAAGTAAATTTTTCTCTTGTAACTATCTAAGAGATTTCCAGGGTGAGGAGAAATTTCTAGTCGTGAGCAGACTATGTCAATTTTTCTTAAGGGTTGAGAGAGGCAACCCATATTGGAATATTCCCAATTGTCAACAAGCTCAATTAAATAGGTTTGGGCATTGCAGTTGTGTTCTCATCTAGAAGGTCATGAGATTTTGAATATCATTGAAACAGATAATACCCCAAAAGAAGGTTCGAGAAGTGATGTTGATCATTTTCAGCATGATCTCTAATGAGATTACATGTGAATTGCATATAGAGAAATCAACCAAAAGATGTGGGATACTATGAAGGCAAGAATGGATAATTTTCTCATGTGCATGAGACTAGGATACAATCACTCAAAATAGAGTTAGAAATCTCTCCATGGAAGATGAAAAAATAGTCTTGAAATTTTTCTATAAGTTTCACTTGGAGTGATTGAAATGAGAAAGTTATTAGATAAGATCACCAATTTGGAATTTGTCTCTAAGATTTACCATTCTTTATCTAGCAAGCTTGATGCATAGCCTCCTGGATTGAGTGATTTCAAAATCACAATTCACTTACCCTTAATGAAGTTCATATTTCATGATCCATGAGGATAAGCTAAAGGATTGATCAACTAATAGAGAAGAAAAGGCTCCTTTGGCAAGAGCTCTTGGAAAGACCAAGAAGAATGATAAAGAAGGCTCAAGAGGTAGAGACATAGGTTTAGGCTGAGGTAGAGGCACATGCCAAGGCAAAGGGAAAGGTAGAGGCAAAGGCTAAATAAGAGAAAGAGATAGAAGCTCAGATCATAAAGAATTTTCAAATTTCTAGAATCTTGGGAATCTTGTGAATGAA
Source organism: Lemna minuta (assembly GCA_024174645.1). Lineage (NCBI taxonomy): Eukaryota > Viridiplantae > Streptophyta > Magnoliopsida > Alismatales > Araceae > Lemna > Lemna minuta. The sequence goes on from CM044112.1 coordinate 12,208,489, forward strand.
TACAGTGTTGGGATCTGTGGTCAACAAGCCTCCCAAAATTTTGATCAAAATATTAAACATAAGGGGAATATATTAAATTGAACACTCAAAACATCCATGCCCCTAAACTAATGATCCTATCATATAGTGTGGACTAGAATCCATACATACTGGGTTTTTTAAGGAGTTCCCAAATTTTTTCAAGTTTCTAGCCTCTAGACGTGTCCACACAATCATCGCACAATAGGATGTCTGCTTCAATGCTCTTCATCGAGAGATAGAGAAAAGAAAGAAGATAATACTTAAAAGACTTGCATAGGCAAAATACTATTGTGGTCATTTTCTCCTTATTTATAGATATTGGGTATGTGATCTTTTCATAAAAACCCTCATAATTATGTCTATATCCACCAACATCTATATACCTTATATGTGTAATCTTCTAGATCCATATATCTCGCTAGTTAATACTCCATAGACCTAATAACACCTTATTCAGAAACCTTCTTAATCATTTACATCAACATATAGATTATTTAATTAAGGATCAATTTAACCCAATCGACAAGTCAAGCTTCTATCCCATTAGGTGTCAAGCTACACGACATGCCCTATGAGATATGGAGTGTATAAGAAATTTGATAACTGATAACATGATAATTAAAAATGATAATACATGATTACTGATGCATATTAAGGCATAAATGATTTCATTCATATGCATGTTATCATATTTATGAGTATTTATCTATCATTCTATCAAAAAGCCATTATAGTCTCAAAATAATTTAATTTAGGGTTAATTATGATGAGTTAAAGATAAATAATTTTATAACCCATCTTTTACTTGAGATTATAAGTGTTTTTAAAGTTAAATAATAAGAGAAATCATTTGTATAAACATTCATTTAATTTTCTAAATTTTAAATCTTAAAGAAATGAATGTATTTTTTAAATAGAAATTAAAAAAGCTTGTTATTTATTAAATTTGACTTTTTAGAATGATAGATAATTAAATTTCTGATCAAATGAAAGAAATTTTGATTAATTTGGAGTTATATTTTGACAGTTATGAATTTTTTTTATTTTTTAGGGATTTTTCTGGAATTTTTTTGAATTTTTTTGAATTTTTCTGAATTTCTAAGGATTTTCCGGAATTAAAAATCAAATTTTTAGAATATTTAAAGTGCGCAGGTGACGTGGCACGATCAGAGCCATCCGATCGATCGTGATAAATGATCGCGATGAGGAGGCGACGTGGCGGCGTGTGAGACGTCCGATCGCGCGTGCGATCTTAGCCGTCGATCTTCACTTAAATCGATGGGCACACGTGGCTTAATCGGAGTGCACCGGATGCGTCTAATTTCGACCGTTGATCGTAAGAGTTATAAAGGTCGAGATTAAATCGCAGAGAAACACATCTGATGCGTCTGATTGCAATCCAACGGCAATGATTTCAAGGCGTTTTATAACGCGCGGCGACGTGGCTTCATATCGAGCGTCCGATCGCGATCCAACGGACCGGACTTAATCGTAACGATTCGTGATTAAGCGTTTTATTAGAGCCGTTGATCGGTTTAATCGGACGGTTACGCCCAAATACCCTATAAATTGAGATGTTCTTCCGATTTGTAAAGCATTCGAGAGCAATTCAATCTAATTGAACTATTTAGACATGAAATCTCTTGATCCCAATTGTTTCTAGACTCAATTCCGCGTCCACAGAGTGCTTAATATCAAGATTTGGGTGAAAGACGAGGAAAAAATCGACGCTTGAACTCCACGAATTGCGATTTTCAGATTTTGATGAATAGCCTTGATTCTGGCGATTAATTGGATTAATCCAATCGCAATTGTGGGTTAGTATAAGTGGTTCTGCCTAATCTATCATCTATTAGTGTTTAATTTTTGTTTAGACTAGGAATTTAGATTAATTTCAAGTTAATTTTTGGTTAATTCACGATTCCGATTTTCAGAAATAACCCCTCACTTCGATCTTCAATTTCTCCGCGAAATCAAAGTCAAATTCGATGATTTTTTATTCTCTGGAATCATCTTAAAGTTGTCTTTCATAAAATATCATTTTCCCTAATTTCTATCATCGATTCATTGTCCGATTTGATCAAATTCAAAGAGATCATCAGAAATTTCCCTAATTCCCTGTGGATTCAACCCATATTTACCAGTATTTTGAGATAAACTCAAAATTATCTCTTATACTCACCTCCACGTACTCCATTACAGCTGACATATCTTCCTATGTCCTCATCTTTCTTTTAAACACATAACCTCATTACTTTAGCTCCCTATGGATTCGACCCTTGCTGACACTATACTAAGTAAGGAACTATATTTTATTGCATGAAATTGACACACAAAAACGACGAAAAATATCCGCGATCGAGTTCATCAATAACATACATAAAAATTGAATATTTTATGCCTTAATTTGTATTAATAATCATATAATTGCATGTTATTGATGAATCGAGACCGCGAGGTCGTCAATTGCACATGGTTTCGTGTCAAAATAAAGCCCAAACTTACCAATTTAATGAAAATATCTCGAATTGAGGGGTATACTGGTAAGTTTGGACTTTATTTTGACACGAAACCGTGTGCAATTGACGATAGAATTTTGAGTTTATCTTAGAATTACGATAAAAATTAGAAACTACATGAGATAATTAGATTAATAGAGATAATATGATGGAAAGATGATAAAATAGATGGTGATAGCAATGGATAAATGCACGGCGAGGGTGAGAGTGAGAGATGCACACGGAGATGATGTCAAGGCTACTATAATCAAATAAAAAAGAAAAATAAAACAAATGTTCACTGTATACGGAGATACTCCCAAGCCAATATCCAATCTAGATCTTTGCACAAACCCCATTGGTGTGCCCGTCTTAGGCCAGGTGATGCTCGATCCGCTCTGATCACAATCTTTTCTTGCTCACTTCTCCATTACAAGGTTGAGAATCAAACAATGCTCCTCCTTGGGCCTTGACCTCCTCTCCCTTTCCTTCTGGTATCCTGATGCTAAAAGAGAGACAAAAAATGCAAGGAGAGAGAAAATAAAGGCTTTTATAGGTGGGTTCTTAGGGTTTGAGTGTAAAGAGGGGTAAAAGAGTTCAATTATTAAAATAATTCTTTGATCAAAGGGTATGGATGGACAGAGAGTTAAAAGATGAAATCTAGAAATAAAATTTTAGCTCAAAACTCCATCTAGATCATGAGATATCATTATTTTAATTTAGATAAATCCTAGGCATTGATTGAGATTATGTAGAGGGGCATTTCTATAAATTTCCAATTTAAAAATCAGAGGGGCATCTTTGTAAATTTCTAATTTACATATTAGAGGAGCATTTTTATAAATTTCTAACTTCAAAAATTAGAGGTGCATTTCTATAAATTTTCACTTAAAAAATCAAAAGCGGCATTTCTGTAAATTTTCACTTTAAAAATCAAAAGGGCATTTCTGTAAATTTAAACTACAAAAATCAGAGTGGCATTTTTGTAAATATGTTCAAAATCATAAAAATCCCTAAAAACTTAGAAAAAATTCTAGAAAAATCCCTAAACTTAGAAATTGAATGTCTCACAAAATATAACTCTTTTTTCCACAAAATTTCTTCCATTGGATCAAGAATTTGTTCCTCTATATTTTCATCCAAAAATATCTAAAATCATGAGAAAAAATTAAGGTCTCATTTAATAAAAGTTACGTGTGGTCCAAACCTCCTTAAAAATAAGGAGATTGGCCCAATATTCACTCTAAATCAATTTTGGATCATCATAAAAACCTTAAGATGTTCCCTCTACCAAACACAAACCTTATTTACCACATTTTATAAAAATATGATTGGCTTGGTGTTCAAATTTGGTAGAGAGTTGTTTCCTTTTTCCTCTTATTGTTATCTATATCCATTCTTTCTTACTTGTATAGCTATGTCCCTGCATCCATATAACTCATAGAAACTGTGAGAATTCAACCACTTGACTTTTAAAGAGTCAAATGAGGTTAGTCTCATAGTATAAGTAATTGAAAAGAATGGTGCATGATATGACATATTTATTTTTTTATGAAATTAGCACTAAATAGATGCAAGTTGAGTATATGAGTAGAATGAAATGATGAATGTAAAAATATCATTAAAAAAAGATAATGTGCATTATATTAACAAAAATTATGTGTTACAACCCATTTATAATGATGAAAATGAATGCATCAATGACACATTATCAATTATCATACTCTGAGTGCATATCCATCATTTCATGCAATTTTAAGTTATAATCTCAAACTACATTATTTTAAGGATAATTATGTATTTTTAAAAGAATATATTTTAGAGTAGATTATTTCCATTTATATTTCATATTATAATTAGGTTTTAATTTTAAATAGTAAGATAAAATATTTTTTATATACTCATTTACTTTTCTAAGTTTTAATTTCTAAGAGAAATGAGTGTATTTTTGAAAAATAAAAATTTATTCTCTTTATATTTAAATAATTTGACTTTTTATAATGATAGATAATTTAATTTGTGATCTAACCAAATAAATTTAGATTAATTTTGAATTTTATTTTGAAAGTTATGAATTTTTAGGTATTTTTTAGAATTTTTCTGAATTTTTTATGAATTTAATTCGATTAATTTTGAAGTAAAATGAATAAAAGTCTATATTTTTATCGCGTGATGACGTGGCAGTTGACAAGGCACCGACAAAATAGCGGCATCACATGGCGGCGTATGAGAACGCCACATGTCATACAGTGTACATGCGCGTGTGTAGGTGTGAGTGCGCGTGTGCGCGCGCGTGATTAATGAGAAAGCACTATTTTCAAGATTTTTGCTATCTTCTTAATTACAAGACACTTATATTTTCGCTATCAAGATTGTCGAATCGCCATAATTTTTGTCATACAAAACTATTTACTTCTATTTTTATGTGCAGGTGACATGGTGGCATGTTGAGCGTCCGATCAAGCAATTCAAATCGCGATCATCGATAGTCTTTTAAGTGAGAGGGTACGTGACGCACTCCAATTGGGCGACGATTTGTTTTATAACATTTTAATCTAAGCCATTAATGTGAGGAGTTATAACAGCTGAGATTGAATGAGATTAAAACCGCCCGATGGACGTGTGGATGCATCTAGATCATCAGATCAAGATCAGATGGCGAGCGTTTCACGCGTTTCTTCTTCACGTGCGGCATGACAAAATCTCAGCGGTTCATCTTCAATCAACCGGAAGTGATTTAAGCGTGACAATTCATAAATATGTGTTTCATAAGAGCCGTTGATTGAAGATTAAACGCCAAATCTGACAATTACGCCTAAATTTGCCTATTTATACACATGTTCTTCGAAGAAAAATATATTCCTAGATATTTTTGAGTAATCAAATTATTTAGATACTACCATCTTTCAATCTCTAGCTTTTTTCTTCTTCTAGACTCATTTCTGCATCCAAGGAGTGGTTGAAAGTGAGATTTGGTCGAAAGAATAGGGAGAATTTGCCTCTTGAATGTCAACAATCGTCTTTGAAATCGCGGAATGAAAAGCCTTTGATCCGGTGATCAACTGGATCAATTCAAACACTATCTCAGGTTAGATTACGTGTTTTCCTCCTAATCTTCCGTATTGTATCATTAGATTGTAATTTAGAATTGTAGATTAGGTTAATTTTAGATGTTATATCATATTTCTCTCTCTTCGTGATTGATTTTCTATCTATTTTTCGCTCTTTGATTTCTCTGTAATTCTTGATCCAAATTGAGTGTTATTTGATTCCGTGGATTCGTCTTTGAGTTCTCTTTCAAAATCTATCAAAATCCCTAATTTCTCACCTCAATTCATTGTCCGATTTGATCGAAGTTTAAATAATATCTCAAAAATACCTAAATTCTTCGTGGATTCGACCCTTAATAAACTCTATACTATCTAATTAAGATTAATCTTAAAATTGGTGAGTTTCGTAACTTCGCAGATTCACTTCATCAAACTTCAATATGGAATATTCCCCTCTTTAATTATTGTGTATCTATAATATTTTGTCCACAAGAGACTGATAACATGCAATTGATACTTAAGATCATATAATTCTTACTAGTGTTTAAGGCAAAATTTATACCATTCGTGTGCATGTTATCATACTTTGACTGCATATCCATCATTCTATGTAATTTGCATAAAAAATCACATAAAAAATTTTAAGGGTTATTCTTGTCCAAATTGATTTGAATTTTAAATAGATTATGACAATTTACATTTGAGATTTTATTTAAAATCCAAATAAAAAAAGAAAATTATTTTATACATTCATCTGTGATCTAGATTTATTCTCTTATTATTTCTTAAATTAAAATCTAAAAAATGATATATTATTTAATTTTTTATCAAACAAAAAAAGTGGATTAAAAAGGAGTTGTATTTTGAAAAATATAAATTTTCTAAATTTTTTATGTCTTTTAGAATTTTTCTAATTATTTTTAATTTAGTTTGAATTTTTATGGATTTATTTTAGTTCAAAAATCAAAAATATTAATTTTAAAGTGCAAGTTGACGTGGCAATTGATGTGGCAGCTAACGTGGAGCTCGTGCTTGTGTGTCGCCATGCCATAGTGTGTGAAGATGCCATGTGGTGTGTAGGTATTGTATGCATGGTATCATTAAGGACAATATTATCATTAAGTGCCCTTAATGGGCCAATAAGATCATTAGCCCTTTTATACCTATTGTATCCCATTAATATTTTTAATGTGAGATCATTTTGTTTTTCTATAGGTGATTGACGAGATGATTTCGTGCGGTCGTTTAATACATACAAACTCATATCAAAAATAAGTTCCAAACTCACCAATTTAAAAAAATTAAATAACTAATTAAATAGTATATTGGTGAATAGGGGTCGAATCCATAGAGAAATAAGAGAAATTTTGAGATGTCTTTGAAATTTGATCAAATCAGACGATGAATTAAGATGAGAAAAATAGGGATTTTAGTATATTAAGAAAGATAGCTCCAAGACAAATCCACTGAATCAAAAATCATTAAATTTGGATCATAATTCGAGGAGAAATCGAGGAAGGAAATCAATCGAGATTCATGATAAAAACTGAAATTAAATCTAAAATTAAACTAATATACGATTCGAAATTAAAATCTACTGCTACAGGAAGATAGATTAGGAGGAAAACACATAATCTAACCCGAAGTCGCACTCAAAATGATCCAATTAATCATCGGATTCAAGGCTTTTCATTCCGCAATTTCAAAATTAAATTTTGGCATTCAAGAGGTGATTTTTTCCGATTCTCTTCGCCAAATCTTGATTTCAAAAACTCCTCGGACGCAAGAATGAGTCTAGAAGAAGTAGAAATCAAGTGATTCCATGACTAAGTTGTCTAAACAATTCAATTTTCTCGAAACATCCAAGAACGAGTTTTTTCATCGAAGAACATTTCAATTTATAGAGAAATTGGGCGCAATTGTTGGATGCATCTCTTCATCTTTGATCAATGGTTCAGATTAAAGGCCAATTCATGAATCGGTGTCTTTCAGTCGCATCCGTTTATTAACAATGAATCACCCATATTTTTCCATGTCGCACGTGAAGAAGAAGCATCGCTTAATGTTCACATGTTCAATCTTGATTGAGTGATCAAGATGAGTTCACGTGTCCATCAGGTTGCATTTAATCTCGACCGTTATAACTACCCAGATGAGAGGCTGAGATTAAATCATCTTAAACAAATCGTCATCTAATCAGATGCAGCCACGTACCCCCTCGAGTAAGTGAAATTTGACAATCGTAGTTAAATCGTGCAATCATCTCCTCGAGATTGCGCCATGTCACTTGTGACTAAAAACAAAATTAAATAGTCTCACATGACAGAAATTTAGGATTTTTGCGCGAATATAATATGCGCGAGTTTAATGAGTTAGCAAAAATCCCTAATGGATGCTTAACCCACTAATTAATCACACACGCACACATGCGCACAGGTACAAACGTACATACGTACACATATGCCACCACGTGTCATGTACACACGTCGCCATGTGGAGACGCTCCACCACGTCAACTCACGATATATAAAAACATTTTGTATTCTTTTAAAAATAAAAAATAGGTTTAAATAAATACAAAAAATTCTAAAAAAATCCCTAAAAATTAGAAAACTTACAACTTTAAAAATATAACTCCAAATTAATCCAAATTTGTTTTGTTGGATCAGAAATTAAATTATATATTATTATAAAAATTCAAAATATTTAAATAAAAATATAGTAAATTTTAATTTCAAAAATACTCTCATTCCTCTTAGAAAATAAAACTAGAAAAATACATGAGTGTAAATAAAAATATTTTATCTTCTCATTTAATCATTAAAATGTAATTATGAACTTAAATATAGATGAGAATAAAATTATATTATTTAATTATTCATAACTATCCCTAAAATGATATATTTTATATCATAACCTAAAATTACATTAAACGATAGATATGCACTCAAAATATGATAACATGCATACAAATAGAATATTTGATGCCTTAATTTGCATTAATAATCATGTAAATTCATGTATAAATTGCATGTTATCAGTGTGGCCATATAGAGAGCGTTTGATTGATGTGAAGAAAAGAAATCTATTTGAATCATTGATGATAACTTAAAAGGCAAGGGGTACATGGTGATATTTCATTGCACGTGAATTCGCTTTATAAGCGTCGACAGATCCAAACCATCCATCAGAGGAGTTATAATGGCCCAAATTTAATTCACCCAATGGACTCTTCTGATATATGTGACACAATCAAAAGCATCGAAAAAAGATCCAACGGATGCGATTCAGTGACGAAATCTCTTCACTGTGTGACGTGATGAAATCCTAGCTCTCCATCTTCAATTTCGACAGCCACGACTTAACAACATTGATTCACATCCTAACATTTTATTCAAGTGGTTGATTGAAGATCAAGCATAAAATACAATGGCTACACCCAATTTCTCTCTATTTATACTCTTTCTCTTTGATGGAATAAGTATTTTTGAATTATTCAATTAATCGAATCGCTTGGACATCCCAATTCTTGAATCTCTTGACATCCCAATATTTGAAGATCAAGAAATCAGAGAAATATTGGGGAGAATTCAAAGATCCATTTTTGAAAATGCATAAAGAAAAGCCTTGACACGGAAATTAATTGGGTAATTTCAAGATTGATTTTTGGTTAGATTATGTGTTTTCCTCATAATCTTTTGTTATTTAACATTGTATTTTAATTTCAACACATAGAGTAGGTTAATTTCTTTAAAATTGATATTTTCTCTCTCTTTTCATGCGATTTTCTTTCCCTTACTTCACTTTTTGATTTCTCCATGGGTACCAGTCCAAATTGAGTAAATTTTTATTTCGTGGATAGACTTTGAGTATGATTTTTAAATTTATAGTTTTCTCTGATTTCTCATAACAATTTATTATCTAATTTGATCAAATTTACAAAATTTTCAAGAAATTATCCTAATTCTATGTGGATTTAACCCTTAATCACCTCTATTCTAATTAAATTATAATAAAATCATAAATTAAGTGAGTTTGGTATTTATTTTAAGGAGTGGACATGTGATTTTGACGACTGCATAATCACGCTTCGTCAAAGACTCGTGAATGACTTAGGGTATGGTCAAGTGTCAAAGCCTAATCTATCACTTAATTTAGTACTGATGTGTGAAGGAAATCATCGGGAACTCCGATGATTATTAATAGAAATATTAAAATATTTCTATTAACTTGGCGAAGGATTTCATCGCATCTCATTCCTTGAGTCAATCTCCTCAAATATTGAGGGTGGACAATCCAATCTTGACCACACAATAATCTTCAAGGAATTCATGTCATATCTAAAAAATGATGTTTTGGAGATATCATGGTTAAGGATTCATAAGTTATAATCAAAACATGATCATCCATCCACAACATGTCTTTTGTGTCTCAAGTCAAAGAACTACATACACAATCGTAACATGAATGAACCTAATTAACAATTAGGTATAATATTATTCAAGGATTCATACGTCAATTTAGTGAATTATTTCTCCAAAGAGCACGTACTATCTATCTATGGTGTCTCTATATTGATGGCTATAAGATCAACTATACTCATCATATGAGTCAGATTAGATAGTGTTATTCTTTGCTAATAATTTGACGTCCTTCTTGAATATCTCACAAATAAGAATGTTCAAAATATATGTTTAAATACTAGTGATCATTGTAATATGATCTCTTAATATTTGTGTATGCTCGTGGATTTTATTGCAAACATCACATAAGAATGACAAAGAATAAATTTCATTTTAATAAACATAAACGAGATACATGGAAGTAAGATTGTCTTTTAGGTCATGTAATATCTATCAATCTCCTACTTCAACTAAAGTCAATCATATGTGTGCATCGACCCATTGTTATGCAGTGATGCTCACAAACTTCTTGAGTTAAAGGTTTTGTTAGTGCATTTGTATTATTCTTGGTCGATGGAACTCTTTCCACCATTATATCTCCTCTATATCTCCCTAATCAAGTGAAAGTGCTTGAAAATATGTTTGGACTTCTAATGAGACATTAGCTCTTTTTCTTGTGCTATTGCATCATTATTATTGCAGAAAAAGGAACAGAATCTAAGATTACAAGAATGATACCAAGGTCTATAATGAAATTCTTCAACCATACTGCCTCCTTGGCAGCATCATTTTTGGCAATGTACTCAACCTCTACCATCAAGTATATGATGGATATTATGTGACCTATAAGCCAATCACACTTTCATCAATCTTGTTTATGTTCGTTGAAATGAAATTTATTTATTGTCATTCGTGTGTGATGTTTGCAATGAAGTCCATGAGCATGTGTAATGACTAAGTGAATTATGATGAGATCATAATATAGGGATCGCTAGTCTTTAAACATATGTTCTAAACATTCCTATTCGTGGGATATTCGAGAAGGACATCGAGTTATCTGGAAAGAATAGCACTATCTAATCCAACTCATATGATGAGTATGGCTGATCCTATAGCCATCGGTGTGGAGACACTAAGGATAGATAGTGGGTGCTCTTTGGAGAAAGAGTTCACTGAATTGATCCGTATGAATCCCTGAATGGTAATATACCTAATTGTCAATCAGGTTGATTCATGTCATGATTGTGTATGTGGTCCTTTGACTTGAGACACCAAAGACATCTTGTTGATGGATGATCGTGTTTTGATTATGACTTACGAATCCCTAGTCACGGGATATCTAAAACGTCATATATTGGATACGACATGAAGTCCACGAAGATGATTGTGTGGTCAAGATGGGATCATCCACCCTCGGTATATGAGGAGATCGACTCAAGGAATGAGATGCGGTTAAATCCTTGGCCAAGGTAGCAGAAATATTAGAGAAGTTGTTCTCAATGATTTCTTACTTGCATCGGTACTAAATTGAGTGACGGATTAGGGTTTGACAATTAACCATACCCTAAGTCATTCATGAGTCTCGTGTGTATGAAGGATTATACGTACACGGTAACCAATGACGGCAGGGTTCAATGAAAGAGTTCTAATATACTCCATATCTCCTAGAGCACGTGGTGTAGCTTGGCACCCACCGGGCTGGCAACTCAACCTGTCGATTGGGTTAAATCGATCCTTAGTCAATTAATCTATATTTTGATATAGTTAATTATTAAGGAGGACCAATAAGTGTTATTGGTTTGGTAGAGTCATTAACTGGCAAGATATATGGACCTAGAGGGTCACACACATAAGGTCAATGGACGTCGGTGGATATAGACATAATAATAAGGGTTTTTTGTGAAAATTTCACATTCCCAAAGTCTATAAATAGGGGGAGAACGACCATAATAGAGGTACCCATGCAAGCCTAGTGGAACTTCTCCTCCCTCTTCTCTTCCTCTCGTGGTGACGAGTGTTCAAGAGGAGATCCGATCGTCTAGAGACTGTGTGGATACCGCTAGAGGCCGGACGCTTTAACGGTTGAAGAACTATTTCAAATGATCCAAGTAAGTATGAATTTTATTCTATTCTAGATGATAGGATCACTTAGAATGGATGATGAGATCATCCATTCTTGGTGCTTCCACGATGTTGAATGTTTTGATTCAACACCTTCCGCTGCAATCATTATTTTGGACAAAGATTTGGAAAGCTTTTCAAGCCTCAGATCCCAGCAGTATATAGTTGTGGGCTATCTAGAACTCTTCTAAGACTCTAATATACCATTCAAAGTAAATAGGAATTCATATGTATGTCTACTATCGTCTAGGTCTAAATAAAAACTTGAGTTCGTGTAATCATTGAGCGTTTGCTCCTCTCCTCCAACACCAAAAAATTATGAAACTAAAGGATGCATTTCACAACTTCCTAGTGTTGCTCAATCGAGTCAACATAAAATCTATTCATAAAACTTAAAGCAAATACCACATCTGATATGGTTTAGAGCATAACATACATGATGGATCTTATCATCGAGGTGTAAAGGATCTTCTCGATCAATGTCCTATCTTCAAGAATCTTAGGTAAATTCTCTTTAGATATATAAATCTCATGTCTCATCAGCATCAACTCTTTCTTAGATTTCTCTATGCTAAATCTCTATAGATATGTAATCCTAATACGTAAGTTGCTTCTCTCAAATCCTTCATGGAGAAGTTCTTTGATAGGCACCACTTCCACTAATGATAACATACTTACATCATTCTTAATGAGTAGGATGACATCTACATATGAGGCCAAAAAAGTGATCATGCTCCCACTAATCTTCTGGTATACACAAGGTTCCTCTTCACTCTTAATAAAGTCATAAGATCTAATTACAAAAAAAATCCCTCCGATTTTTTAAGTAGAATTCTACAAAAAAAGCCCATATGTACTTATAAAGGTTGACATACCTTTTTTTTGGTGCAATAAGAGTGTGTCGCGTGGCATGCTCTTATTGCACAATCTCAATTAATGGCTAGGATTTCTCTAAATTAAAATCATGATTTTTCATGATCTAGATGGAGTTTTGAGTTGAAATTTTATGGCTAGATTCATATTTTAACCCTCTATTCATCCATACCCTTGGATTGAATAATTGAACTAGAGAAAAAATTGATTTTAATGATTGAACTCTTTTACCCCTCTTTACACTCAAACCCTAGGAACTCGGCTACAAAAGCCTTCATTTTCTCTCTCCCTACATTTTTTGCTCTCTCTTAGCATCGGGCTACTAAAACATCGTGAGCTTGATCCTGAGATGTAACAGAAGCTTTAGAAAGCCTGAATCATTGAATGAGCGTTGTTTCCACCATTTGTTCAGATCTTTTAGAAGCTTGGAGCCTTTGAAAAACTCGACAGCTGAGAAGGAAGAAAAACACTCTTTTTTTTTGCAATGAGAGAAAGTTAGGGCTTTTAATTTCTTGAATGCCTCCCTTATATCCTAATCCCCCCGTGAGACTTGGATTAGGGGAAAAGTCTTAAATGGCCTCTATTAGGATATTTCTAATATAGCTAGTTAATTCTACTCTATATCATGTACATCTAATGAAGTTATGCATAAATATGTATGCATAAATATCCTGAGTAGTAACTAATATATCGATGATCTTAGATGGCATATCTCTATAACAATGATATATAAAAGTAAATTTATAGTGCCTGCAACATTAATATGAATTAATGATATACAAAAAGATATTAATTTAAATTGCCCTTTGGCCTGCAAAATATAAGACAATGCATGAGTCCAAAATAACATGAAATAAATTAATAAAAAGTTTGGATTTAAATAAATGTATGAAATTAAGCAATTTAGCTGATCTAACGCTATTCACGATATCATGCTGAAACATCAATCCAAAATAAGTATCTACATCAAAAGACCTAACGATAACACAAGCTGCCATGTGAAGACTAATGTCATGAACTCACGACATAGGGACTTGTGAGCTCAATATATGGAAGTCGAGAACTTGGGGCCTTGGAATGCTAATTAGGTTAAGGAATTTCTAATTTTGGAACTTATGTGGTTAAGTTTAAATGTTTAATGCTGACTAATTTCATTAGTTTGTTAAAACTTTAAAATAATTTAATACTTAGTAAACCCTAGTGTTTTCAAATTAAAAATGTCGATTATGGATATCAGATTAATGCTTACTAATTTCATTAGTTTGTTAAAATTTTAGTATAGTTTAATATTTAATAACCCTAGTGTTTTCTAAATTAATAATATCGATTATGGATATTGGATATTCGATATCCATCCAATGCCTAGTATTGGCATCCAAATGATGAGGATGTAGGCAGATGCCTATATTGGGAAAACTCACATGATAGATGACACCCAACTACATTTGATGACAATATCAAGAATGATATTTGGTATTGTCATTGGGATTATCAAAACTACACATTATTGATGATTTCTCAAGAATGATGTGGGTGGCTATGCTAAAGAGAAAGTAAGATGCATTTGAAGCCTTCAGTAAGTTCAAATATATGGCTGAAGTTGAGAAGATAATCAAATTTGGATGCTCAAGGACAAATCAAGAGGTGAATTCAATGCAAAAGAACTTACTAAATATTTCTCACTTGAAGGTATAAAATTTCATTTGATCGAACCCTATTCTCCAAAAAAACAAATATTGAGAGGACGAATAGAACTAAACTTGATAGGGTTAGATGCATGCTAATTTCATTCTCGTAAAAGATCCCAATATCGTATTCGTTTAGAAGAAAAACATAAATTGGGTCAAAACTGTTTTTTTATAGTTAAAAAAATGAAATAGGTCAAAAATCCCCAATTTATTGTTGAATCTTTACTTTTATTTTAGATAGTAAAAATAGGGTGTAAAGATATTCCACATGAATTCTAGGGAGAAATTTTTGAACATGGTGTTTTCTGCTTCATTGTTCATGTCATTGCGTCACTCAATGTGGACAAAGGTAACATCAGCATGACAGACAAAAACTACAACAATGATGAAGACATGGGCACCAAAGGATTGCAATTAAGGTGAGAAAGGGCTCTTGAGATACTCCATGAGCTTGGTAGACAAATGTCCAGAGTGAGTACACTAATTCATGCCATTTAGAACTCGGATAAATGACAACACGAGTTAGTGGGGGTCAACGAGTAGGATGCTAATGTGGAAGACAATAACATGGTCATATTATACTACCCAACCTATTGGAATAGCACACACACCATGTGTACCATTGTTTGATCGACCAAGGGTAGATGGGCAAAGATCTCCAAGGACTAGTGAAACCAATTGAGAACATTTTGACATGTCCTTGGAAGGTTCTGCATCTCCTCGCTGCACGTCACCCAAGCTCTAGATCCAACCATCTATGACTTCATATATTTTTCTCGAAGGACCTCCAAAGAGCATCAACAAGATAGTCAAATGGACCAGGTATCACCATCTTTTAAGGAGTGCCAAATACTTGGCAATGGAAAACTACTTGTCATTAAGAGCAATGTGCATCATGATGAAGAAAAATTTATACTAGCACTCAAAGTTTTTTTGGGCAAAAAAGGTCAGCATTATGATAGCCATAATGGATCTTGACGAATATCATGCGATCATTGAAAACACACATCCATGTGTAAAAAAAATTCTAAACTCACTCAAATTATGATTTAATTATGAATTAATTAGGATAACAGTAATTAAGGGTCATATCAATGTAGAATTGCATAAATTTTTAAGATATCTTAAAAATTTGATCAAATTAGACAATGAATTAGGGTGTGAATTAAGGAAATCAATATGTTTAGAAAGAAGACTCCAAGATGAATCCATAGACTAAAAAATGACTTAATTTGTTTCAGAAGCTGGGAAGAATCAAAGTGCAATGTAAGGAGAGAAAAATCGATCATGAAAAAAGAGAAAACTATAAAAATTTATAAAATTAACCTAATCTATTGGTCGCAATTAAAATTTAATTGCATGTAATAGGGATTACTTGAATATCCATTTTACAAGTGTTTAATGTCAAACAATTGAAAAAAGAGAGCCACCATATAGGTTGTCCAAAAACCCTTGCTTGTTCATATTGCACAAACACAGCACAAGCCAAAAAACACCTCAAAGGTATGGGTATGATGGAGTTTCCTCATTAAGGACAATGATAAAGGCACAAAAGAGTTATGAGGAAGGGCGAAGGCATGTTGAGCATTTTGTCTCCAACACAAGATTTCATTGAATATATTGGCAAGATTTTCAAGGATAAAGGGCTAGACAAGAAATTTTTCTGATGGTCTCCTATGGGTACAACATTACTTCCCAAGATTGCTTCATTTACCTGAGAATTCTGATGGGATATGATGCTTGATAAGCTCTCAAAATTTTGATCAGAATATTAAATGCAGTGGAAGATACTAAATCAAACATCTAGCCTCTAGCGGTATTCACATTATCGCTAGATGATTAGATTTCCTCTTCAATGTTATTCTCCAATAGAGAAAGAAAATAAAGGAGAGATTTTATGGCGGGGATACCTCAACAACAAAAGAAGCATCCAGGGAAACACCAAGTCAATACAACTTTAGGAGAAAGTTAAGGATTATAAGTCATTCATATCAAATAAAGGACATGTTGATCTTGACCAAACGAATAAAAAATCTATCGTTGCAAGATATGTACATATAGAAAGACTTCAAAGGCATGAGGAGCAAGCCCATTAAGATGGGTGTGCCACTCTCTTAATCTTTTGAATCCTTAAAAGGCTTCCCTTCACTTCACCAAACCTTCCTCTTTAACTAAAATATTTAATTTTTAGCCTTTGACCAAGTCAAAATATTTTCCTAAAATAGATTTTCACATTTGACCAAGTCAAATGATCTCCCTAAATTATAAGAACTTTTGTATATTCCCAAAATTCAAGTGATTTGTGTCTTACATCCTTCTTTGACCAAGTCAACCTTAAACTCATGATTTTAGAGAACATTAGCTTACACAATTCACCCATAAAAATTTTTGCCAACCAAAGCCCTTCACATTGCACCCTCTCATCTTGAAAAGTGGGTCTTCAAAGGAGAAAGAGAGTCGATTTTCCCCTTTTTCTCTCTCTATGCCATACCTCACAATCATCTTCATTGCCCGTAAGCGAGGTTTTCTTAGTAAAGCTTTCTTACAAGAAGCATATTTAAATCAATAGAATGCATATCTATTAGATCAATGTATGTATGATGGACTTACATGTATATTCAAAGCAAATAAAGTATATATCAATGTCCAAAATATTATTATATAAAGCAAATAAAGTATATATGTATTATTTTCATTAATAAAATCCAAAATATTAGCATAACTTTGCTTGTATGTATAAGCATCTAATATATATATATATATATGTGTGTGTGTGTGTGTGTGTGAGTAATAATATAGATAAAAATATAAGGAAAAAATTCTACCTATATTTATCAACATGTATTTGTCTCTAAATTTAGAAGATGACATGTATTAAGTGTATATTGTGTATCACAATGCTTTGAATATTGAACTTCCTGAAACCTTGCACTGAATTTTGACTATATGAAAAATCATTATCATCAAGTAAAATAATCAAAGTTCTTATAAGTTAGAATGCAAAATCATGTATAAATAAAAGTTAAAAATAATATATTGAAATGTAATCATCATCCAAGTCGTTGTAGTATAGTGGTAAGTATTCCCGCCTGTCACGCGGGTGACCCGGGTTCGATCCCCGGCAGCGGCGCCCAGAATTTTTCTCATTTTTTACCAAGATGCGACTTTCGTGATTCTATAACCAATTTTTAAACTGGATCTTCCGTCTTCCGTTGATTTCCCGGCATAGGAGATCGTTATTCATTCCCTCCGCGGCCTCTATTCTCCCTCTACGCGTTTTCCTCGTCAAGCAAAAAAGCTTGGTGGCCTCTATTCCTCCAGCTTTTTTCCTCTTCCGTCAAATAACTCCTAAAAATCCTTTGAGATTGACTCTTCTCCAGGACCTCTGCAAGCTGCTAGGCCGAAAGAAAACAATGAGTTGACGAGGAGTTACCGTACATCATCCGCACGGCTTTCTTCCGGTTTAATGAGGGAACCCTGCTTTTTCTATCTTATCTCTTCGGCCAAAAGGCCCTCTTAATCAGGAAATGGCAGGTATTCGGTCTGATGATAGGACGACTCATGCGAACGTTCTAGTCAACGCTGCTCCCCCGTTGATCCCCAGATTGCCGGCCGACTAACTTTCAAATAACTAACCCCTGATTTATATTGCGTCGATCTAGCGAATCGATCTCTCCGCAATTAATTATTTGTCGTGGATAGCAAAGATATTTGCACGTCCGATCTTCCCCTTTGCCCCGTGTATTCAATGCCCAGTGGGCAAGTCAACGACACGAATTCATCAGTCAGAAGCGGTTGGGCGGCGGTCCCGCAGCACGTCTGCCATCTTGCCAGATACCTTGGGTGGCATAGCTTTTCGCCCACACGTTTTCGATTTCTAAAATCCCCACCAACTGTTCGACGAATTGATTGCGGGGGGCTTGCTCTTGAATGAGTGGAATCATTGCGGCCGGAGGCGTAGGAGCCACATTCAATCCCCCTCTTTCTCGCTCCTCATCGTCCTCTTGACCTATCTGCTCACCCTACAGCTTCCTGGCCCGCAGTCTTCCTGTCCCTCCACAACCCGTCGAGAATAATAATAGATGAGCAGTTGCAGTGTTGCTTTTCAGTAATCAAACCAGACTCTCTCCTGTCCTCGTCACTGAGGACTGTCATCTTCGTGAAGAAGAAGGAACTTAATGTAGACTCAGCCTCAATTTCTTTCCCTTCAATTCCCCCCTCCCGATGCAGTACAGGCAGTTAATGCACGTGGGCCGGCATATGCCCTTGCCCTGTTGGCACTTCTTCCTCCTGTTGATCAGGGGATGATGATTTGGGAAAAATCCGTGTGAGCCAGCATAGCAGTCTTTTCCTCTCTCTTTCCTTCCTCAGCGAAAGCCTCGTCTCTCCGTCCCTATTGTAATGCCCTCTGAAGATGTCCGAGGGGCAGCTGGAAAGATCCTTGAAACCCGCTTCTTCTCCTCGGAACAGGGATTCAACGATGTGAAGATCACGGAGACTTTTTCCTTTCTTAGATAATTTTATTCTATTATACTGACTATGGCATTTTCAAGGCCCTCAAGCCAGCTGCCCTGCCTGCGGCATTAGCGGCTGCGGATCGCACGATGAGAAGTTAAATTCATGTCCCGGGTCACCCCATTGCTTCACTTCTGTAAGTCTTCGACTGCTCCGTTACCTGACGACAATCTCTTATTTAGCTTCCTTTTTATCCGCCAGTCAGAGGAAGATCTGATGAGAGAAATTGCCGCCGTCGAGCTTGAGATTTCTCATCTGGAGCAGCACCTTCTCTCTCTCTACAGAGCCCTATTCAACGTTTACTTTGGCGACGGAGGGGCCGGAGCCCACCATTCAGGATCCCTACCGTCGACTTCTCCTCGGCCATCTCGCTGGTTCAGATCCGACGGCGGACCGCCGCCGCCGCCTGAAGAGGAGGAAAGTCAAAGCTCCCTCCTGGCAAGTGAACCGGTGAACCATAACCTTTGCGCCGACGGGAACGATGAAAGTTGACTTTTTTCTTTCCCATCTTTTAGGGTTCTTCGAAACCCATTTCGCCCCACCGCAGGTTGGCTTCTCCCCCGGTCTTGTCCTGGCCTTCTAGAAACCCCTGCGAGCTCTCTGAAGATATCATCAAATGCATAACCTCCGTCTACGCCGAGCTTGCTGTTTCGCCGTCCCATAGAAGTAATTCTTTCTCATATTCTTCAACCTCGAGTCAATCCGGCATCCACGACGACTCTTGGAGCCCGGAGCATTCCTGGTTGACTCCTAGCCGCTCTGTGAGTAAGAGGACCAGACATGAAGGGCCGTACGGCCGCATGCTCGATATAACCAGGATCTCCGCAGACGGCGCTAGATTCGCTTCCGCTGCCTCCATTCTTCAAAATTACAGGTGAAAATCCGTCTGGAGAAAAATGATTTCTGGCGCCCTGAAACCGTACACATGCTCGTCATTACAGGCTCTTGATTACACGTCTGGAGACGACGGACCCCGGAGAGTTGACGCAAGACGAGAGGCTCGCCTTTTGGGTCAACATTCATAATGCCCTGGTGATGCACGTAAGAGCAATCAGGAGAGTAAACTGGACTTCTATTGGTCAACTCTCACGGCTTCCGGTTTTTTCAGGCTTTTCTTGCGTACGGTCTTCGAAACCATGGTTCAACTAGGACTTCCTTCTCCAAGGTACTCGCCGTTCACCCCCTTACTGCATGAAGTAAGCAGATCTGCTGAGACTGGACTCTAACCCTCGAATATTCTCACCTCTAGGCGGCCTATAACGTCGGCGGGTTGAGAGCCAACGCCCAGGAAATTCGTAGCTCCATCCTTGGATGTCCATCCAACCGCCATGAACCGGTGCGAAGTGGTCTCCTTTCTCTTCTCTGCTCGACCTATCGTCCTATGCTGAGACATTTTCTTTCGTCACGTTGACTTGCGTAACAGATGTTACGGGTGCTTTTCCCCGCCCGGTCGCCGAAGTCAACCAGGGTCAAAGCGAGGCACTCCTACGCGGTTGACGAACCCGAGCCGCTCGTCCACTTCGCACTCTGCGGCGGCGCTTACTCGGACCCGGCCGTACGTGCCCGATTTCACCCTGTTCTCTCGGTCGTAAAAGTCAGCGTTACCTTTTTCTTTCACAGGTCCGCGTGTACTCCCCTATGAACATACGCAGAGAGCTGAAAGCCGCCAGAGACGAGTTTCTACAGTCAAATGTTTTGGTAATCAAGGAGAAGAAGAGAGTGCTCCTGCCCAAGCTCCTAATCAACTACGCCGCTGACGCCGGCATTGACCCGCCGGCTTTGCTCGAGATCGTATGGACGGCAATGCCGGAGAGTTGCAAGAAGGAAACCCTTGAAAGCCTCTCCGTTGACTATTTCCCCTACAAGTCAAACTTCAGATACATTATACACGGGGATCTGGTTCAAATAATTGAGTAGAGATAAGCGGGCCTTACACCGGTACGAATAGCTACGGTGCTTTGACTTTGGACCTCCATGCACAGGAGGAAAGAAAAAGGTAATCTTTGAACAATTACTATAAACAGCATATTCTATGTGAGGATGAATATATACAAGAACATCAAAACCATGATAATGTTTTCTTTTAAATTGATACATAAAAAGTAAACTAAGAAATAAATAAGGAATTTATGATCAAAACCAGTCTACCCTCTATCTTTTGCAGGCCGTTCATCGGCGATCTCCTCTAGTTCTTCATCGTCGGCTCTCTTGCCTGCTTGGTCCTTCCAGTAAGCAACCAGTTTCTTGAGGCGAATAATCTCTTTAGAAGACACGTTCTTACTGGGATCATTGACTATGGACCGGACCCTTGACGCATAACTGAAAAATAAATAAATAAGGGAGGGGAAGAGAGGGAGAGGGAGTGAGAGAGAGAGAGAGAGAGAGAGAGAGAGAGAGAGAGAGAGAGAAGCTTACATAAGGGAATTGTGGGTCTCCTCCAAGTTGTATTCAGCTGGCGAGACATTGACAAACATGAGAGTTTTGGCATTGCCGCCGAGTGAGTCGCTCATTAGCATGGTCAACTTGTGGTTCCTGTATGGTATGTGCTGTTGAGAATCAGCAGAAAGTGCCCCAATTACGTCCCCTAGAGCAGAGAGAGATTTGTTGATGCTCTGAGCTTCCTTCAACTGATGCCCAGATGAGCCTGATTTCTTCACTCTCTCTGATCCCGCAAGATCCACAAAACTAAGCTGCAGATGTAGAAGTTTCAAACCGAAGATCTTTTTAAGGAAGGACTTTGTGTGTAAATTTACCTTCCCTCTGGCGAGGGACTGAGTTTGAAGGTTCGTGCTCTCAATGACAATGGACAGCACTAAATGCGATCTTGAGCTTTCATCGTTCATTTGAGTTCCACCTGTGTGCCGTTGCTCAGAGCCTCTAAGTATTATGGCCTTCAACTCCTCATATTTTGAAATCGACAATACAGTAACATTTTCCACAGAAACCATACCCTAATAAAAGAGATAACACTTTTATACACCCATCACCATTTGCAGCGATGTAAACCAAAAGTTTACCTTTGAATCCTTTTTTATCTCCAATTTTGATCGCTTTGCATTTCTTGGTAGTAAGAGATCAATGAGGCTGTCTTGATAAAGCTCGACCATGTAGACCTGCAATACATTCAAAGATTGGCATCCATATTCAAATTGCAAAAATTTACATTTTTCCGAGGTTTTTATCAGAACGAAAAATGCAACCTGAAGAGAAAAAGATAACTTTTTGCCATCACGCTTCATTATTTTAAACAGTTCTGAAGTTGCCCTTGGGGTAAGTCCTGGATTGTTCTCTGACCCGTAAATGGTAAATGTTTTTCCTGAACCAGTCTGCCCATAAGCAAAGATGCAGACATTGTATCCATCGACAGCAGATTGCACCAGATACTGCATCAAAATTTCAGACGATTCAGACAACCGAATTGGGGAAAAAACCCTATGAAACTCACCTTTGTATCTCCAAAGACATCATCTTGTGTTGCAGAAAAGTCAAAGACCCGGTCATAAAGATGTTGTTTGGGTTTCTCGTCTTTCCAAATATGCTCTACAGTAAATTCATCCAAACCTCTGACAGCCTCTTTCTCATTCTCTGCCATTTCCTTCTCACTAAGTGGGCGTATGCGGCAGTAAACCCTAACCTTCCCTTTCATATCTGCCAACGTGAAGAAACAAAACTTAAGTCATTAATGAATTCAATGTTTTTATGTGGAATAAAGCTTAAGTATATAACCTTCTATGGTGTTGAAGTACCGTTTCCGCAGGATCTGTTCTTCTTTATAAAGCTTATCAAGCTCAGTTATTTGTTCTGCTTGCCTCTTCAAAATTGTCGCTGTCTGCTCATTCTTCCTATCAATATCCTGTCATTAAAAAGAAAATAGCTAGGATTCATTAACCCTCAATTATCACATAAGGCACACACAAAAATTATTCTCCGCATGCAACACCTCTTTCAGTTCTCGTAGTTCGTCCAGCTCTTTTAAGTTGTTTTGCAGAGCATTGAGTTCCTCATTCCTTGATGAAATAGTGGATTCCGCAATGGTCAAATCACACAAAACATGTCTAAGGTTGTCCTCAGTTTCCAAAAGTTGCTTCTTAAGAATTAATCGCTCTTGATCGAAATTCCTCTCCAAAGCTTCAATCTGTCATGTTGTGCAAGAAGGTGAATAAAAAGAGTGCAGAAAAAGGCAGTCAGGGAGAAACTCAATCATACCTCTTCCTTTTTCCTCTTCTCCAGTCTCACAATTTTCTGCTCAAGCAGCATCTTTTCATTTGCTAATGCATTAGAAATCTCTTTTGACACCCGTGACTCTTCCGTTTTTGACCTCAGCTCACTTTGAAGTGCCTGAGGTCGTATCAAAATTTAGAAGGATTTACACTCTTTGTGCTAATAATACTAAAGCAACGGGGTAAGAATACACCTCCAGAGATCCCTGTCCTGAAGCAGATTCTCTAACTTGGTCACCCAATCCTGAAGAAATATTTCTTAGAAGAGCTAACTTCCCTTCCATTTTAGACTTCTCCGTCATTGCTACCTGATGAAGTGACATAAGAATTGGCTAATTATTCAGTGAGTTATTGATAAAATACCAACATCCAATCTAGTGGGCACGGATTGTCAGTGGCCAACAAGGTTAGAGGGAGTATACATGGGAGGGTAAAGGTAGCTGACTCTTCTCATCTCTACTCCAACACTATCTCTAGTTCCCTCATCAGACTGATGACTCTTTCTCTCTCTCTCTTCCTCCCATCTCTCTCTCTCCCTCCCTCTCAATTTGTTCTCTTTCCTTTCATCACTGAAATTTCATCCAATTCCTGCACTTTGTATGAATTACAATTTAAGCTACAAAACCACAGGTATTAATCTGATTGGCCCAACTAGGACTAAATCAGTTCTATTAAAGTCGAAGCAGCCAATATAGGCCATGATAATGGGAAGAAGATGGTGGGTTATTGGGGGAAGGATCCCAGCCGCCATGAGGACTACACAATTTTACCGGTAGAAAAAGATCTCAAAATACAGCTATATGTTAGCAGTGTAATAATAACAAGATAAGATACATACAATAATATCAGATAAAATGGACTTCGAACATCAAATCACAACACTCCATCTCTAGCTAAATAGTGAACAACTTTCAACTTCAGATTGACTTGAAGCTTCATAAGTAGATGCATTTCCCCTTTGAGATCTGAATAATTGAGAAAAACTGGTCTATGCAAGACTTCTTCTGAGTTCTTTCTCATTATGAATTTGCCTCCTAGGTCTTTGTTGTGATACCCATTTGAAAGACTGAGAGAAGAAGAAGAGGGATCCAAAAGACAGGGAAGTGTCCTCTGTCCAAATAAACGCTAAGCATAAATAAAGATAAATGACCATGTGAACAGTCACGTGCCAGATAAGTGAATGCTATAATTAAAGAAAGGGGGGCTCCAGTGGAAGGGGTTCCAGTTGTCAAGCCGCTTGGAGAGGATTCTGATAAGCTCCACCAAAGTACTGATCAAATCAAAACCAGATTCAAGTGTATCTGAAGTAAGCGCTTAGGGTTTTCTTTTTCCGCGACATCCACAGCAGGATCAAATCAGATTCCTGAGCAAGGCTGCATTCGGTTTAGGGCTTAGGAGATCTCATTCAAGAGGTGAGTAGCTGTTATGTTACCTTCTCTCTGATTAAAATTGAGTAAAGCAGAGAACCTGTACCGCTCTGTTTATATTTTGGGAAATTCTTGAATTCTTCAAGATTTATCATGATTGTAACAGTATTCTGATATGATCCTGATCATACATAAGGGGATCAGCACCTTTGTCATCAGGAGCTGGTTGGCACATGCCAGACTATGTGCCTGTTTAACTAGGGTAACTGCTGGTTAAGTCAGTGACCAAGGGCAGATCGAGGGAAAAAAGGGGAGAATGTGCAACCAGTGGAGGGGAGTATCAAGGCAAGCATGGAGCTGCATCCGGCTTAATCTCATGTGGCATCATCAGACATCTCTTTGTCTTCTGATTTCTTTTGAAATGGTTAATCTCCTGCTTTTACTCCAGTTTTGGCTCTGGGTTGAAAGTGGAGAAAACCCTTGGACCACTCTTCAGATACGCTCGACTCAATATCCTTAGATCATTTATTTTGTAGCCTATCATTGGTATTAGAGCCAGCGATTTGGAAACTATGGGATGCAGTTGAAGGGAAAAATGCATCAATCCGAGATGAACAGAGGAAAATATCTTTAGAGTTGCAGAGGATGGAGGTTGAAAATCAAGATATGATTCTTCAGATTATGAAATACGTGACAGAAAATATCGTAGAATTGCAAATATCCAGGGTTCTATCAGCTTAAACCCTCACCCCCACTATTGGTTGACACATGATGATACATGTGTCAATTTCACCTGAGGTTAATCAGATAATATCGGGTTCTCATGTAAAGAATGAAATGCCAATTACTGACGTGATCAAACTGACATATGAGGAAATATCAACAATCTTTCCAGAAATCTGGCAGTTCATAGAAAACTGGTAAGCCCAACTCAACGCTAGATAGGAACAGTAAAAGAAACAACTTCAAACACCCAAAAAATGCGGTCCATACACCAATCTTGTCCAGGTCTCACAAGGTCAACAGGAAGAAGAATGCTGGATCAGAGAGAGAGAGAGAGAGAGAGGGGAGGCTGTGCACTGATGAGGCTTGAATGCTGCTCAGGCCTCCTTGCCAAATCCAGCATTCAGGCCTGATGAGCCAGTAAGGAGGAAGGAGGCCTGAATGGTGTCTAGGGTTTCTGTTGCTCCTCCTTCCTCTTTTTTCCTCCCCTCTACCTCTTCCCCTCTTCTGTCCGTATGGGCCCCCCTTTTTTTCAGTGCCACTCTAGGCCCATCTGGACGTGGGCCCTTCCATCGACGGTAGACAACCTTACTAAACTTATCAAAAACCTAGCTCAAAGTGTGTAAACCAGGTAATCTGCAGATCCAGTGCAAAGAAAATGATGCCTGGTCATCTAAAGGGCAGACATCATCATAGAATTCATTCTGAGATATGGGGTTTTGGCAAAGTCCAGAGGTCCTCACACTTCTTTACACTCAATTTTTTCAAGGATGATACCAGGAAGAATCATCCGATTCACCCTGATAATTCAAGGGATCTAATTCCCAGAATTACAAGGGTTAAGCTCATGGGTCATCATCAGACACTATATTCTTACATCATTTGTTTGGTAGCCTGTCATCTCCCACAAACAAGATAATTTTTTCATCAAGCTTGCAGCGAATTAGGTGCTTCCTCCAAGAGCTCTCTCCTGGTAGATTTTGCATTCCACAAGGTCTGATATCCAAGATGAATTTTTCATTGAATTGGAGGACATTTAGGTGTAATTTCTGGGTTCTTTCCCTTCATAGATATTGCCAACCCTCCCCCCTCCCCAAAGGTCTACCACATTTGACATGAATTTTCCATCAAAGAGGAGGTGAATAAGGTGTTTCTCCTAGTCATTTCTCATCATGGATTTTGCCTACCTTAAGATCTTCCATATCCGCAATCAATTTTCCACCAAATTGGAGGTGGGTTAGCTCTTTCTTGTAGTGGCCTATGCCGCATAGGTCTTCCATATCCGAGATGATCTCTGATGATAAGGCACAATAAAGAGCTTTGAGAAGAGAAAATCTGTTATCCTAATTCATGTAACGGGCACTCCCCTTGCTTGCTTCTTCTTGGCTCTCCATCCTATGAAGAATAGCACAATGAAAGAAGCACAACTGAGTCCTTCAACAATCTGGATGAAGTCATTATCAATTGCTTTGGAGCTGCTCCTTCAGACTTCTTCATAGACAATCCGAGGGAAGCCAGATTAACAAGTCACTGTGTGACAGAAGAAGATGAGAATAGCATTACCTGACCTGAGATTTTTGCCCAGAGGAGGTTCTGATTAAAACAGAGGTCCTGTACGCCTAGAACTGCCTCAATTAGCCAGGGGTGGCTCCCATCAAACAGGCAGAGCAGTGCTGCACACTGCTTTGGATAACAAAGTTTGTCCATTCACTCATCAAAGAAGCGGGTGGAGCTCCGACCCATCATCATACTGCCAGAGAGTGGAGTGACGGCCACAGCATCAAACCACAGAGGGGGATTTCCATAGGAGAAGACCAAAGCTTGGGCTGATCTGCCGCCCCACTGAGGACCAGAAACTCCTTGAATCTGGGAGAGGATGAGGATGCCAGATTTCCCTTTCACCTGCCTTCTCCAGTGCCAGGGAAAGTTCTCAGACTGGTACTCGAGGGATAAACTCCCTCTATATCATACAGACGCAGCGCACCAGAAAAAAATCTGCTTCTTCCACCATCTCAGCAATTTCTCCCACTTTCCTATTTGATTACTCAGTTATGTCTATTTCCCATCCCAGAAAGAAGAGCTCAAGCCAATAAATGCTATGCATGGCCTCAAATGGCTCTGTCCCTGGTGATGGAGATTACAGGACTCCTAATGGACACAGTAGGAAATAAGCGAAAATCTCATTCCGTTTTTGTTGTTTCTCATTCCCTTCTTCCCCATGAGAAACACCTTTCCCCTCCACCTTATTGAAAAGCCCTCTCTTTCCCTTTCTGGATCTGCTCTCAAGATTAAACTCTTGAAGAGGAAAATAATTTGAACAAGAAAAAATACTCTGCCCTATGTGCCCCTTTTGCCAAGAGATTTTCTGTCATCTGTGAGGACTACAAAAATTGTGCAGCAGAGAAGCCCTAAACAGAAGGAATCGCTGAACTGCCATAGCTTTCTTGGAGAGCAAGTACAGAGAGCAGTCATACTCACCACCAATAGAAAGGAATGTGAATCACTGTCAGATCTTGTTGATCTTCTTAGATCATCATCTTCCTCCCCTTTTTTCTCACCAGCAATCGATGGATACAGAGACAATGTTCACAGTGAGCTCGGTTGATGGGTGGTTCAGCTTAATCTGACTTTCCGTCAGAAGAGTTGGGGACTAGAGTGATGGTTACTCTATCGGAGCCAGAGGTCATTGCTCTGA
This sequence comes from Lemna minuta, assembly GCA_024174645.1. Lineage (NCBI taxonomy): Eukaryota > Viridiplantae > Streptophyta > Magnoliopsida > Alismatales > Araceae > Lemna > Lemna minuta. The sequence continues at coordinate 12,236,663 of CM044112.1, forward strand.
CACTGGCAGAGGCTTCTCTGTAATTTCAGAGTTTTCCTTCCATAATCACTGTACTTGCCAAAATCACAGATCGATAAAGGATAGACATTGCAGAGGTTCTTATCTGCAGCAGCTCCACTGTGTTATACAGCAATTCCTTGAATTGCACGAAGCTCAAGAACCTACTAGCAAGTGCTCTGATACCATGTTAAAATAGAAGAAGTAAATATAGAGCATGATATTTGGAAGACGATGATGGAAGGTGGGGGACAAGAAAAAAATTAGGATATAAAACAGTCAATCTGTTTCCTGGTACCAAAGACCTTTTATATAGGACTAGAAACAGTTAATATTACCATTGAGATGGTGACATGAAGAAGTATATGCAATAATAGACGATCAAAAGGACTTCAAATGCCATATCATGACACATTCATCTAAAGGGATAAAATTTCACAGACCGAGTCTCCTAGGGTTTGAATTTATCCAGAGGGATACCTGTAAGGCAGCATGTTTTTCGTCAAATAACTTTTGGAATCTATTACGATCAGCAAGCACTTCTCGGGAAGTTTCCTTCTCAAGTTGAAGCAAATCTTTCACAGCTTGCAGTTCATCTTGTAGTTCCCTCTCTCTTTTCTCCAGGACATGCAATTCTTCTTGTAACTATATTATGAAAAGTAACATTAGAGAAAATGGCAATGGAAATTCCAAAATAAGGTATGAAACCTCAGAACATCATTAACTTACTCTACTGGCATTTTTTTGAGATTCCTCAACAGTCTTGGAAAGTTCTTGCACGCGTATTTCATAGGCATCTATATTAGGTGGCTTCACATTTAGAGTGAAGTCGTTGTGAGCCAACCCATTAACAGTGGAGCGCGCTTTTGAGTATCTTCGAAGCATTACATCATTTATGTGTGTCTGGAGGGCAACACAGATTTCCTCCCCCTGAAAAAGACCAAAAAATATCTTTTAACAATTTGAAATCATGAATTCAAATTATTTATCTAAAGTAAACTAATTATCTTCTGAGAGATAGATAAAAACTCAGATAAATGGATACATGAAGCACAACATACCTGCTTGGTTTCAAATTGAAATATATGGAGGACTCCTGCAACTCTCATTTTGAAAAATACTGCTGTGTTACTGCTACCAAACTGCATGATGTCTCGTAGCTCTGCAGAATGCATGTATTCCTTTGGAATGGGTCGGAAGAAATGAACCTAAAAGATGTCAAAAATCAGTTGAAAGCCAAAAGCCAATTAAGCTTGAGAAGGTTGAAATGGACCCCTCGCTTGTTGATCCCTATGATTATGCGGCCAGGTAGAAGCCCAATCGGGTCATCTATTTTTCTAACATTGAAGAAAACGGAGTTTCCATAAGGAAGATTTCTCAGGATCCGGAGGAATTGCTGTCTGGCGTCATCCTTCGACAGATGTTCCTGCAAAATGATGGCAAACCCTTGGAACATATCCCATTGAAAGATCAAAATCACTCTCCAAAAATAGTTGCTGAGGTTTATCTGGATGAAATGTCCTATCAACAGATAAAAGGCTAAAATATTATGTTATAGATGATTATCACCATAATTTTATTTGTTGTTGACGTACAAAAGGGTCGATCACCCGATTAAGCATTGCTCAACCCGGCTTAGGATCTATTAGACCCTAACTTACAACCAAAGCCCCTTTCCCCCCTCCTTCCCCATATCAGAATTGATGAATGCAGGATGCCCTTAGTCCCTGTACCTCACAAATATTTTGCCATAGATGTTACAAAAATAACACAAGCTTTTCTAAATATTCACTGTCTTTACAATTTTTTCAAATTTTATCAGCCTCTTATAAATACATCAGCTTAAATCTCACCATTAGGCGATACCGAGAAATAACATCAATCTCCCACTCACATCTTGCACGTGTCACTGCTATTTGCTTGGGTAAGAATCTTTCAATAAATGAAGACCATTCCCTGGACAAAATTGACAGCATCAGATAAAATGAAAACAAGATATGTGGTACGGTTTAGGATGCTGACATGCAAGCATCCGGGTTTCCAATGTATCCAATATCAACTAAGATTTGCAATGCAGAAAGTTGAGCTGCATCTTCTTTCCCAACGGGATAATTTCCCAACATGTAATCATGCTGAAACTGCAAATAGAAAGGAAAAGGCAAACCAAATCAGTGGAGGAAAACAAAAGAAGATTATAACAGGAGGATCTACCTGCACATAGGACAACTGTATAAACATTGGGTCTGTTATGACCTCATCTGATTCCCTGAATAGTCTCTTTTTGAATGAGAGTTTGCAATGGAGAATCTCTCCTTTGCTGCGATCTTTTGAGGCCTTGAACTCTGATAACAAATCACCTATGTATTTGTTGTCATCCAGACTGATATATTCCTCTGATAATAAAATAGAAAAGATTAAATATTGGACTTGAGTGGAATCAATCAACAGAGATAAAAATGCCAAATAAATCTACCATTGCCAATCTCTGGTGACTTTGAGCTGGCAACAACCTTTCGACACTCAAACAAACCGAAACTTGAGTAATCTGAAAGTTTAATAATCTCTGCAAGTTCCTGAAATCATGGATGTTGTAATTAATGCAAAAGGCAAATGAGCGCCCTACACTTTTCAGTAAACCAAATCTGTCAAAGGACATAAAAAGACTATAAGGATGAACCAATTGGATCACCTACAAACAACATTAAATTTTTCAAACAAAGAGGTTTACAGAGATTTCCCCTTGTCAAAAATTGTTTTTATAGGAAAACTGAGAGAAATTTTTAACGAATTTTAGAGAGATAACATTAAAAGATGGATACCTCTACAGCATCTGCAACAGTAGTTGTCATATCATACTTAATCTCCTCAAAGGTTTCATCCAAGAAAAATACAATGGTAGTAAGCTTTCTTCCAGTCAAAAGCCCTTCAATCTCTTCACGCACGGGAACTGAGAGTCTAGGACCGGCCTTCATCGAGCGTTTAAGTGCATTCAGAGTGTTCAGTGCAAGAACACGAATATCAGGATCTGTGTTCCCTCCATGAGCTATAGTATGAATATATTCTGATAAATACACACTAATATCCTTATTGGGAGGCATTGAAGATGCACAGAGGTATATAAGTTCCCACGCTTTTGCCAGGCAGATTCTATGGAAAAAACAAGAAAGAGAAACGTTCCAAAAAGGGCACGTTAAATAAGCAACAAAATACAAGTTATGACGTAGTAGCACATACCCATCAGGATTATTTCTTGTTTGTTTTGAAATCTGGATGAAGAGTTCATCTCGAAGTTCTGGACGTTTCAAAGTATGCTTGTAGATTTTTCCAACAAGTTCAACCCTATCTTCTATGCTCAAAAGAGTTATTTTATCCGATGGATCAATCCCCATGTACTTCAAAATAGTTTGAAATAGCTTAATCGAACGGCTAACCAGATCACTGCTGACTTTAAGCAAAGATGTTGGAATAGGATCCTGCAAGCATATGATAGACAAAATTCACACCTTGAAGGCTATTCAGAAAATCATGAAGATATCTGTGAAAAGATAACTTCTTTGTGCCGAAATGACTCTTAAGTAAAGAGAAACAACCTTTTGGAAACACAACATATCCTCCAGAGTAAACTTCTCCTTTACTTGCACTCCTGAAGACCTCTTGGAAAAAAATCCCCGTTTCCCAGCTGACAGGATTTGCTTTTGCATCAATTTGAGAAACCCCTCAACCTAAACAGAGGCAAAAATTTAGGAAGAAGATGTTTCAAATAAAAGATGACACGACATCAGTTTTCAAACACACAGAATTAAAAATTGTTATCATTGGTCCAGGAGGATGTAATAATGATTGATTACAATATACCCGTAATAAAGGAAACCATATAAACATTCATAGATGCCTAAAAAGGATACAAATGCAATGCTAATGACCATAAATTCCCTGCAATACAGAAGTATGCAACTCACCATCCCCTATCACTGAAGTGGACCACCAGCTAGTTGAAATAGATCAAATTCTCTTGTATCCCAAGAAAAAAATGGGAACCAGAATCTAGATAAACAAAAGGCAAAACTTACAGTTCTATGCAAGAGATGTTCTCTGCTAATTCTTCTGTCCTTCAAAAATTGAGATCACTAATCAAGAAAAGCATTAAGAAACCTACTCCCAAATCCATTTCCAATCCTTTTGTAAGAGCATTTTTAATCTTAGAAGAGATTTTTGGCAGATTTCAGTAGACTTTGAAAGCCACCAATCTGATTAAAAATATTGGTAAAAATTTACAGGTACTTTGATCACTTGGCTGCTACTTTGGACTCACAGGTACTTCGGGCCAGCCAGGGCACCCAATTGCAAGAGCAGAGCTCTACTAACCAAGCTATATTCCCCCAAGCCAAGTGGAGCATGCATGAAGGAGTTAGATGCTTCTTCTATTCTTTTCCCTGGTGCCACAGGCCATCCTGGACTTGAACCAGAGACCTCACTGCAGGCCATCCTATGATCCAAACAATTGGGGGAGAATAAATAGAATCATCACACCTGGACCACTTACTTTGGTTCACAAAGCCACCCAAATAGGGCTCACAGAAGCCACCTACCAAGAATTGAGTCCACAACAACCGCAACTTTGAAACAAAATGGGTCCAACCTTTATGCGAAGAAATTATCTTTCAAGTTCATCAGATAACCTAGAACCCATAAGCATCACTCTCTTAATTATTGGGTTATGAACTTCACTCTGCATTGCCCTGTATTTCGGACATCACCTACTATCACCCTCTTCAATAGCTTGGGTTTGGATTATTCGCCCTGAGTGCTTATCCATTTTTATGTTTGTCATTACCTTTAATTTGATATCCTAAAGAAATAATCATAAGCCCGAGGAGGGTTTTAGAAGCCTAAAAATATTTGGGTGATTCGCCACTCAAGGGTAGTTAAGTAATGAGTAGTTTAGAGAGGGGGTATTATGGTCACTTTCACTTCATGTGGTCGCCGGTATAAAGCATGCCTCTCTTCAATACAAGTGAGCAATATATTTAAACCAAATATGACTCCAAAGGTAAATCGGGAGATGAAAGTGGAGGCCAAAGAAGCCCAAGATGGACCTAGCAACAAAGTGGAGTTTATAAAAGTCCTAGGGTAGATTGAATATGGCAGCAAGCATGAAATATTGTTATTGCCTACTCCATTCCCATTATTCATCTTCGTAGCCATTAATTTTGTAGATTTCCTCTTATCCAAGCTCTTAGACCTCTTTGCAGACTTCTTCAGTTTACAGCTTAATCAAGACAAATCAGTCTTCATGGGGTCCATTGCTCTGAGGCATTTGGCGCTCTTGACAAGATGGGTGGGCAGAATTATGAGTCCCAAGGAGGACCTAGCCATAAAGATATTCAAGGACAACTATGGCATGTGCCTGGATTGGAAGAGGCGTATACTGCACTGGTTCAAGGGGCATCAATGTTTGGGCAGGGCTTGAGACAGGTTTTCCCTTGAGCCCATAAACAACTTTTAGCCAATTCAGGGGATGGCTCCCTATTATGCTACTGGCTGGATGAATGGTCAACTGGGGGGGGACATTACGCGACCTCCCTTCAGTGTTTGTCCTTGAGAGAGACTATAAGGCCATGGTTAGGGATTGTTGGGAGGGCATGTGAAACCCCCTTCTGGAAGGGATCCCCTCGGACAAGAGGCTAGAGCTTTCTGGGCATCCAGACATCTGTGTTAAACCTGAAACCTGTGAGCTGGATACCAGACGGGCTGTGAGTAGAGAGGGAACTCCTTTTCTGTCCATGGAATGTACTCAAAGATCAGAGATGCTTGGAGCAAGGAGGATCTAGCAACCATCCGCATGTGAAGACTCCTCTAAAAGTGGAAAGTTCCATTAAAATTATGGTTGGCTGCTCCTCAGGCATTGACCCATGATGCATGTTCTCTAGAAGAGAATGTTCCCACACGCCTCAACAGAGTGTGTCATGTGCACAGGGGAGAGGAAGATTACTGGCACCTTCTATTGGAGTGCTATTTGCACAAGAGAGATGGACCAGGCAGAATATCCCAGGGATGAAAGTCACCGCTGATGAGACTTTCTGAGGCTCTTTCATGGGTGGAGTATTTAGGAGGAAATGGAGTGGGGAAGGATCCTGACGGTGTTCTGGGCAATCCGGCTGCACCGTATTGAGGTCGTATTCAAGGGTAGGGTGGTTTCGGCAAACAGAGTAGAACATGATGCTGGGTAATCTTGTTTCGAGTTGGTGTAGAGGGACTTGCAGGGTGGAAGGGGGGGCAATATGGTAAACTACGTAAGCTTTATACATATTATTAGAATCAAGGGGTTCATCGACCTTGGGTGATCTTTCTTCTTTATGTTTCAAGAAAAAATTTGCAGATTTCCTGCATTTTGGGGCAACAAAAGAACCTCAGGTTCGTATTAAATGCCAATTTACCGAGGGGATTAGGCTTGATGAGGGGAAAGGGTATTTGGTTCTCCCAACTCATATATACATGATGAAAGAAGAGAAACCAAAGGCATCATGTGGTTGTGGAAAAAATACTAATTAAGGTGTTACGAGAATACTAGAAGGTACCACTTTGGGGATTGGATCAGTTTTTCATAATCTTCCAAAGATAATGACTGATCACGATTGAGCAATCACAATGATGGATTGTAAATGCCCCAGTAAAACCTGATAACGTGGTATATTGTTGAACCAGGAGGAGCATTTTCTCCACTTCAAGAATGGGTAATTGTGAGAGGGAGAGATAGAGAAAGAGCAAGAAGAACAGAAGTAGGTTTTTCCAGCAAAGAAAAGTAATTACTTAGTTATCAAGAGGTGGCTTTATACAGGGTAATATGACTTTTTTTTTGTTGACCATTTTATGTCATTTTTAAACTGTATCTTAACAACACATTCTTGGGATGCCATAAATACAATATTAACTAAACTGGAGTAAATTTGTAAATAGCCCTCTTTTCATTGCTATCCCTGAAGTGAAGGAATGGATACTCCTCATTCCAATCTTGGACAATAGTCGGGTGAACTTCTTGATTGGTACTCCTCTGTAAACAGATCTGCATATTGATTCACTGTACTCACATACTAGGTACAAATCATCTTGTTATCTAGCTAATCCTTTATACGGATTTGTCATGATTATCTGGGTCATGTGCTATACTGATAGCTGACTTGTTGTACAAAAGTAGGTAGTAGAGTCCATGTTGGACTCTAGCAAGTCCAGTCCTCCATCTGTGCACCTTCTTGCGCAAAAAAGCATCAATTCCATCGAAGATGATTTTGAATTTGTCTGATTTCGCAAGTCTCTGTACTGAGATGAGACTCACAAAAAATTTTGGTACATGTAGTACATGAGTTAAAAAACTAATTGACTCTACTTTCAAACTACCTATACCAGCTATAATAAGGTTCCATCAGCAGTTAAAAACTTCTTACTACTAGAACATAGTTCATATGACATAAAGAAATTTGATATCAGTGTCATATGATCAGTTGCTCCTGAATCCAATATCCAGGAGTCATAATGGGGCTAAGATGAGGATAATAAAGATAGAGCTGATAAAACATTGGATCTAACTGAATTGGCCAACGATGTTGAACCAATTACTGAGCCCAATGAAGATAAGAGATTCTGCATTTGGTTCTATACGTTGTTTTTTATGAGAAGCTTCTATAAGTTGTTCATCTGTTGCATCTCCTCCTTGAAATTTTTGCACTTCTTGAGGTGTTTTTGAATTGAAGGACTGTAAGTGTGAGGAATGCAGTCATTGAAGCCATTGCATTCTGATTCAATGAAGTAGGATTCGTCATCCATTGATGTGCCTCTAGGGCTTCCCCTTGAGATATATGTGGTTGACTAACCACATGTACTTGACTGAATGAGGGTCTTCCATTTGGTTTCCAGCAGATTTCCTTCGTGTGGCCCTTCTTCAAAAATATTTACCCTACATCTGATATTTGTTCTTCCCTGGTGCTTTCTTTGAAGTGCGGGTTAATTTATGGGTCCCAAAATTTTCTGGATTTGTCTGACTCACGTGAGATGTATTTTCCACCTTATTGAATAATATGCATAGGCTAAGCTTTCTCTTCCGAATTTTGACTCTTGAAGGCGACATTCTTCATGTAGTAATGAAGCCACTGCATCACCAAAGGATAAGTGATTTTCTCAATTGTATAGTTGACTTCGAAGACCTTTGAACACTAGATTTAAACCTCACAGTCGTCTATTTACTCCATCCATGAGTATATATCTCTATCCAACGAGTAATGTACTGGTGGTCTACAATGATCAAGCTCACTGTAGATGGAGCTCAGTTCAGTGGCATATATAAGTACAGATTTGTCTCCTTGCCATAGAACTCTGGCACAATTTACCAGCTGAGCATTCTTCAACCTATCATTCTGTTTTGAATGATTTTTATGAGCTGCTTCCCGAATCTCTTTTATTGTTTTATATTCAATGCATTGTTTTGCTAGCTCAGAGGACATAGGATTGAGTATCCATGTAAATAATGCCTCTTTTTCCATGACCATTTTTTATACTGTGGATCTGTTTCTGGAGGGGTATTCTTAGTCAGGTGGTCAAGGAGTTTTCTTGACCAAAGTATAGATTGGATAAGACACACCCAAAGCTGTATATTACAGACAGTAAATTGGCTCCTTGGAGCTACTGCTGGGAGCTGAGTGAACCATCAACCTCCGGTTGCAATTCCGATTGCCAGGGAGCCAATTACTGGAGTTGTGATACTAGAGATCACAATGATAAGTACACGAATTTAACCAGAGAAAAAACTACAAGATTTTCAAGTCTTTTACCTGGAAACGATCAATCACTGGTATAACACCAGAAAGATCAGGTGGAATAGAGATCGATAGAGTCATTGGAGTCCTGAAAATAGGTCAAATAAAAAAATAAGGGCTACAGCAAAGGATTAGCTCAAACTTGAGGACGTTATAATTTCGAGAAAAAAAAATTGAGGACGTTACAATAATCTTAATTAACAATGACTCACAAGAGACTAAAATTATTAACGAGAAGATGATGTGGACAAGTTGGTCGAGGATATTGTAAAAAGTGTGAAACAAAAAGTGAAGTGCAGTTTGATGTGTACACGTTCTACTGACTCTTGATGCAGACTGGAGAAAAAACTTACATAGGGGCAAAGTTGGCACTATCACTGTCATATTCATCCCCTTTTGGAATGGCCGACGGTGTAAGCAGTGAGATGCCATTGCCATTATTAGAACCTAGAGAAAAACGACTCATCTTATTGTCAGTGTGATCCAAAACGGTATGTGGAGTCACTGCAGTCCCATGACGTTGTGGACTCCCGTTAACCTCAGACTTCCACTTCTTCTACAGCATCAGAATGCTGAACACGTGAAAATTCCAATTTTAGCGTAACCAAAAGGTTCATTCATCAGATTAGCTTTACCATTTTCAACGATAAACAGAGAGGGGATGAAAGCAACGATAGATTCACGGAACCAAACCAGATCATACTCTCAAGAGGCAAGAGAATAAATCTGGAGAGAGAGCAATGCATGATGATTGGATTATCTTCCAGACTCTGAATTCAGTGAAACCGCAAAGTCAAACAGAAGAAAGATGAAATTTCGATTATTTTGGATATCTGAACAGAAAAATTCCAGAATCAATGGACCCCTAGGATCAATCTGAGTAATAAAAATAAGCAAAAAATGGAATGTGACTCAGCCAGCTCATCCTTCAAAAAACAGAAAAATATCACAACGAACATAAACTTATCGAATAATCTAGCCTATGTGAGAAATAACAGATAGAACAGTAAAGATACGTGATCCACACTCTACAGAATTCAAAAAAAAATGCACGGCGATTAAAACAAATAAGAGGAAGCACACTTCACCACATGAGAAATAAAATGAAACTTAATCTTGCATTTAGGAAAAGAACGACGGAAACTACCATGGAGTGACAATACGGATCTAAGAAGCGAAGGCGAAGAACCTTGTCAACGGATACAATACGATGCCAAGGACAATGCAGCCTCCAACAGAGTCACATTACACTGAAGACCTCCTTTCGAGTCGAGGATCAATGGGAAGTCGCATAGAGGACGCCGGGCAGAGCGAGCAAGGGGAAATCACGAGAGCCTACAAGATTGGAGGCCGAGGGGAAGAAGACGAGCTCCCTCCGTTTTGTTTCGGAATTTTTTAAAAAAAATTAATTAACAAAACTAGTTTCATTCCGAACCTCGATAAGCCCAGGTTTTGCATTTATACGCTCAAAAGTGGGTACCGCCTCTGCTTCAAACGGTGGTATTTTTACTATTGACAACTTTTGGGCGGTCAAATATATAATAAATCTTCGCAGTGGGGCCCGCGAGCTTGACGTACCCTAGAAGTGAAGCACGGTTCCTTTTGGACGCATCTTCACCAGAAAGACTACGTCATCGAACTCCCACGTGCCAGTCAGACGCAATTAGTCTACTCGGCTCCAACCATAATTAACCTCTTGCTTTTTACTACATCAAAGAAAACAAATTGTCGTAAAGCCCCATGGGTCGCGCCTGGGGTACCCGACAGGTCGCCGGCCGCCGCGTGGCCCCCGTGAGCGATTAATGAACTCGTTCGTCTGCTTGGCCGAACCCGCCGTCGGCCAGGAAGGTAGATCACCGGCGGCGCTGCTTGTTCTTTGAGATTCAAGAGTGAATGCTCCTCACGAGTCTGGGGTGCGTCGACGCAATTGAAGTTTCCAACTACCGACTCGGAGAGAATTTCAGTTCGCGTTTGACTTTTGTCGATGGCATATAAATTGTGGGAGACAAGTTCCTTGTGGGGGCCACTAATATTGAAACACATGGACCTTCCCCCCTTTATCGCTTGAACTTTGTCTCTGAGATTCCGAATCCGTTGATTTTTTTAAAGAAATTTACCGAGCGATATGCGACGACTATTTAAATACCAGATTTGAATTTGGATGAGCCAAATCTTTGAAAATCTCTGTGATTTTCGTCGGGAAGTCCTAGTTTGCGCGGCCTTTTGAAACTGGCTTCGGCGCACTCAGATTTGCCTGGTCGACGTTCCCATGTTCATAAAATCCATGGAAAAAGCTGCGGGGACGGGAGAATTTAGTTTACTGGTGTTATAATTCTACTGTAAATTGGCCCAGATCAAATTTTCACTATCTTTTAAATTACCGAAATAAATATAAAAATAATGTACAAATGAATATTGTGTGTGAAAAATTCTACTTTATGAACTGTCAAATGATTATTTGCTGATTTATTGCGTAATTTTTATGATAATAAATCATGTTATCGTACTTATTCCATGAAGAACTCTTTATTCCTGCTACTTTCGCTCTTTATTATTCCTTTCTTATCTTCTAATTTTATATCAAGCCCGCTTCTTATATATATATCGTATGATATGTCAATATTTTTCTTATTAAAAAATTTCCCTATGCCTTTCGATTTCTGTCTTTATATTATCTACATAATTATTTTTTCTATGTTATTATCTTTAGTATTAATTTATATATAAATATCCCTCTCCTCTATTTCCTTGATTTGTTTCTCCTCTATAACTATTTTAGTCTTTCTTTCTTTTTTTTACTTAAATCTGTATTTTTATATACCTATCTTATTTCCACCTCATTCTCTAAATTTACATTTCAATGCCATGTGTGCAACAAATTGTAAACATCTCCACGAAAAAATTTGAAAGAGGGTCTCTCTCTATCTCTCTCTTATACTTGTTCTTGTCATTCTCTACATTTGCTCATTTTTTCAATGTTTTGATTTATAAGTTTCCACATATGACATCATGTATTGGAAAGAAGGGGTAGGTTTGATTGAGCTATGTCCTATGACAGGATAGGAGCGACCGTCAACTATCGTGACAAGAGGTTGGAGGTGCTAGAGACGAGATAGAAAATCATAAATGAGGCACTAGAGGCATATCCCCGACTAATGATCTAGACAACTTGGAAGCAAGAAGAGCATGGTGATGGTCTTGTTTGCATACAAGTTCTCCGTTGTGAGCCATAGTTCACAAGCCAGTTTGATATAGGCAAGAAGTTTTAAAATAGAGGTCTTGATGCTTTGAAGCATGTGAGAAAAAAGAAATCAATGTGCCGATGAAGAATAAGTAGACCATTCTCATCCACAAGTGACAAACTAATTCACGTTCATTTCTTGGGTCCATCCACAATTTTTGCGTACAATTACATGATCATTAGTGGTTTTGAATGCATATCTCACGTGCACTTGTTATTACAAGGAATAAATATGTGGAGTAGATGTAAACCCCTTGGGAGATTTTTTTTGTGAACATGATGAGAATTCACCTTTATGGGCTCTAGAAAAGCTTGGATTTAGATACTACTTGTGATGAAGAGAAGCATTGGCCATCAAAACATTTGATCATGGGGTAGGCAGATGGAATCCAAGCTTCATAAGCGAAGAATGCATCTTTGTCATATGCATATAATGATAGCCACACGTCAATACATGTAATGATTTCTAATTCTTGATATAGATGTAATAGTTTAAATAATCTCTATTTAGGACTAAGGCTAGATCTTTTTGTCACACGTGACATGCCTCTTATGGAGCACCAAATCATAAGATTAAACTTGGAGTGTCAATTGCTGATAACATGAAATTTATACATGAAATTTTATGATTATTAATCCAAATTAAGACATAAAACATTCTATTTTTATACATGTTATCATGTTTTGAGTGTATATCTATCATTCTATGAAAATTTAAGTTATAATCTCAAAATACACTATTTTAGGGATAATCATGGACAATTAAGAGAAAATTTAAAGATTAGATTATTTCCATCTAAATTTGAGATTATAATTAGGTTTTAATATTAAATAATAATAGAAAATACTTTTTATACATTCATTTCTTTTCTAACTCTATTTTTTAAAAATGAATGAGTATATTTTTTAAATAATAATTTATTCTCTTTCTATTTCTTAAATTTAACTTTTAAAAAGGATAGATTATTTAATTTCTGATCAAACAAGACAAATTTGGAGTTGTATTTTTAAAGATATGAATTTTCTAATTTTCTCAGATTTTTCTTAAATTTTTATGACTTTCTTATGAATTTAATTTGATTTATTTTTGAATTAAAATGAATAAAAATTTATATGTTATCACATGTTGCAAGGCAATCGATGTGGCAGGGGCAAAAATGCGTCGCCACATGGCAGTGTATGTACACACCACATGGCCCACGAGTATGCGTGTGTGCATGCGCACCCACATGCAGGCGTGCATGCATACATGTGCGTGTGTGTGATTAGTGAGATTAAACATTCATTTTAGGATTTTTTCTAATTCACTAATCTCTTATTATTGATATGCCCATCGGTGTACTTAAATTTTTTTCATGTAGGATTATTTGTTTATGTTTTCATGTGCAAGTGACATGGCGGAATGTGGAGGGTTCAATTCACGTATTGAATTGAAACCGTCGATCTTCACTTAAGTCGGGAGGTTGACGAAGCGTTTTATGCGGTCGTTAAAACACACAAACTTCGGTCAAAAAAAAATTATAATTCCAAACTCACAATAAAAAAGATATAAAATCAAGTATAGTGTAAAGATCGAGTCAATCCACAGAGAACACAATTGACTTTGATCGTAGAGTTGACTTGATCAAAATTAGGTTTAATTAGGGTTTTGAAGAAATGAATTTATAATATTATAAATGGAAATTATAGCATTATATCAGAGAAGATATTTTAAGACTTTAGATACTGATGTTCAGAAGAAATGCCAAAAGTCAAGGTCAAAGTGTTGACTTTAACTAACAGTTGACTTTCTAAAAATCAGAGAATAAAAAGAGCTTAAAATATTACGAAAATTATATATTTAGAAACTAGAGAGAAAATGAAATTTATTGATATAAAATTCGTGATTTTTGGAGAAGAAATAGATTTATTATGAATTATTAAAAATCAAAGATCAGAAAAATCCCAAAATGAACACTTCGGATTAAATCATCAAATTGACTAACCAAATGATATCCAAATCTTGAAATTGATATATCAATAGAAAATTAACAACCAGAGGATTACAAAGAGACCAAAATTGTCAAATTTCAATTTATATTTTAAGACTAATTGATCCCGCAAGTCAACGCCCAAATTCGGATTGAAAATGAACAACAGTTGGTCAAACGTCAAATTAAAGGGCCAAATGATCATGGAATTTAACGATTTTGCTACATAGAAAGCTAATTAAACAAGAAATCCAAAGAAATAAAAATAAAGTGATTTGGATTTAATATCAGAGAGAAATCCTTGTTTGAAAATCAACAAAAATCCATAACTAAAATTGGGCAAAAAGATGAATTTAACTATTTCTAAACTCTAATTACCTACCTAATTCTAATCTAAACTACATAAATTTCCAGGATTACGAACGAATCACACTACTAACCCAATTGACGTGAAGATTTGGCTTCAATTCACGTGGATTGAAGAGTATTCCCTGGTTTCATCTTTGACGTGCGTTCGACGTTCAAGGGGAGATTCCGATCATTTTCTTGCAATAATTCATGATTTTCTTGCTTCAATAGATGTGGAATTGAGTCTAGGAAGCAAGAGGATCACAAAGAACTTAATATCTTCCTTCAAAACTGCTTAATTTCTTCACAGTTCGACCAAAAGTTAAGTTTACAAGGGGAGAGAACATCTATTTATAGAGAAATTCACGTAAAATTGGTGGGATCGTGGCCCACAACATGGATTTCACTCCGTGTGATTTCAGCCATCCGATCGCGCAAAATCGATGGGATCGTGGCCCATGAAGCGGATTCCACTCCGCGTGATTTCAACCGTCCGATCTTCATCGAAAAATCCTTATGAAGCCACGTGTCTCTCCATGGTTAACCGAGTGTGCGATTTAATTGCAACCGTCCGATATCACTGTTCACGCCATGTAGGCACCACATAAGCATCCATGTGGGCTCGCGTGGCCCCGCCACGTGTCCGCATCGCGCCACGTCACCTCCACGGGTCCCACGTAATTAAATAACCCCTTTTTGCTATTTTTTAATGAAATAAATCCTCAAAAAAAAAATCCACAAAATTATGAAAAATTAAGAAATTCATAACTTCATTTATATAAATCCTTTTTAACTCAAATTTTCTCCATCGGATTAAAAATTTCTTCATCTTTAATGTCATGCCACCTAAAATATAAATTCAAACAGGAAAATGGGATGGATTGAAAATAATACTAAGTAATTCTTTAATAATTCTGTCTTTTTAATCATTCAATCATTCTTTTCTTGGAATTAATCCTTTTAATCTTCTACTAAAGTAAAAATAAGTCAAATAAATTGGTTAATTATAAATTATTTAATCTTGAAAAAGATTAAACCTTCATAAAACACATAATTAACCCTAAATAATGCATAAATATGGACTTTAGTAAAATGGCATACCAATGGAGAAAATTAATAAAAACTATGATAACATGCATTATAATCACATAAAATAAGCATGAATATTAGTTAAATAAGATCAGAATTTTAGTTAAATATGCATGTTATGAGGGGTACGAGACGCATTATGATTGGGCGACAATTCATTTTAAAACATTTTAATATCAACCGTTGATTTGAAGAGCTCTAATGACTAAGATTCGATATACCCTACGGACTTTGATGGACGTGTGGGGACATCTCAAACGTTGATTCCCAATCGGATGGATGCAATTGGGCGATGCTTCTTCACGTGCGACGTGACAAAATCTGAGCTCTCCATCTTCAATCAAATGGACACGACTTAATGACAATGATTTACATCCAAGTGTTTCATCTGAGCCATTGATTGAAGATGAAGAGACAAATCCAACGGTCATGCCCAAATATGCATGTAAATACACATGTTCTTCGATGATGTAAAACATTCAAGGGTGTTTCAAGTAATTGAACTATTTAGACATCTCAATCTATAAATCTCTTGCTTTCTTTGTCTTCTAGATCAATTTACATGCCCAAAGAGTGTTTGAAAGTGAGATTTCCTAAAGAGAATATGAATAATTAACTTCTTAAATGCCGACGATCATCTTCAAAATCGCGAAATGAAAAGCCTTTGATTCAGCGATCAATTGGATCGTTTCGAGCGCTATCTCGGGTTAGAATTTGTGTTTTCCTCCCAATATTTCTTCCTACAACATTGTATTTCAATTTTGAGTCATAGATTAAGTTAATTTTAGAAATTCTTTCAATTTTCTCTCTCTTCATGTTCAGATTTTCCACCTAATTTTCACTTGTTGATTACTCCGAGAATCTTGATCCAAATTCTGTGATTTTTTATTTTGTGCATTCGTCTTTGAGTTATCTTTCTTAAAATATCAAAATCTCTAATTTCTCACCTCAATTCATTGTCTGATTTGATCGAATTTGAAGAAATACCTTGAAAATACCTCAATTCTCCATGGATTCAACCCTTATTTATCACTATACTATCTAATTCGTGATTATTTATCAAAATTGATGTGTATAATTTTATTTGACACTTATCCATGTGTATTCAATGACCTCGCAAATTCTTCATGTCAATTTCCATGATTAAGGAAATCTTTTTCAGAATCATTATTAATTGTGAGTATTGATCGTCACTTAAAATGATCAAACAAGCACAACTTAGCCCATAAATAGCACTCTCTATCTCTATCTTCCATGCCTATTATTCTTGGAAAAAATTGTTCAAGCCTTCTTTATGCTTAGCCCTTAAATATCCTTGATTTTAATGGATTTAGACACATTCATGCTTCTATTGAATCCTAAAGATTAAGAATTGGAGCTAGAATGGGAAGAGTTGGACTTAGAGTTCCATACTCTACTATAAGAGCATCATATTTGGGTTTTATCGAATTCAAGGAGAAACTATAACTTTTTTCTTATTCTAGGTCGATTTGGTGTGGTTTTTATTCATCTAATACTTCAGATTTTATTTTTGGCAAAGTACATTAATTATTATGGATTTTTCTTCACATTTTCTCTCTCCATATAAAGGTTTTCTCTCTCTAGTATCTCTATAGGACTTCTCCAAATATTTAAATCCAATTTATGCTAAATTTGATTTATTGTAAAGATCTACTCATCTAGTTTTAAAATATAAATCTTTATCTAAATTATTGCCTCATTTCATTATCTAATTTGACCGAGTTCTAAGATCCCCCGAAGTCAACCTTGATTTTTAATGGATTCGACCTGTATTCACTAATTGTACTAAAATCGATCATCAATTAAGTAGGTAAGACTAATTTATGATATGTTATCATTTGTTATAATAACCTTAAGATTTTGGCTCGTTAGTATGCCGAGAGCCTCAACACTTCCAACAAGCTTCTAATTTTCATGTTTTACGCATGATTTGACTTAGTTTTTTGGGCATTTTAGAAAAGGGATGATACCATATCCTTGGTCTTCCCACCTAGAATAGATATAGTAGATGAGTCTTGACCGACCCTTAAATGTGAGGATTAGCAAGATCCTCTAAGTGGGAGAGAAAGGAGTTTGTGATACATAAGGGTAGGCCTTGGTTATGGGACCCCTCTTTTCAAAGTATGAAAAGAGATGATTTCCATATGATATGGCATTTGGCCATTCTCCAAGGAACTAGTCACCACCCTTGCTCCCAACATCACCACGTGATGTGGTGCTAAGTGAACCGCCCAACACCTTGGTCATAGGGGACACCTCGTAGATACAATGTGTGAGCTGGAACCAATATTAATTATCTCTTCTAAGGACCTTGGATGTCCTTCTTACATGATAACATTCTAATTAGACATGATAGTAAATGATTATTGATGCATATTAAGGCATAAAAGATTTCATTCCTATGCATGTTATCATATTTATGAGTATTTATCTATCATTCTATAAAAAACTCATTATAATTTCAAAATACTTTAATTTATGATTAATTATGATGAATTAAAAATAATTTATTTTATAACTCATCTTTACTTGAGATTATAAGTAGTTTTTAATGTTAAATAATAAGAGAAATCATTTTATAAATATTCATTTAATTTTCTAAAGTTAAAATCTTAAAGAAATAAATGTATTTTTAAAATAGAAATTAAATCTCTTGTTATTTATTAAATTTGACTTTTTAGAATGATAGATAATTAAATTTCTAATCAAATGAAAGAAATTTTGATTAATTTGGAGTTATATTTTGAAAGTTATGAATTTTCTAATTTTTAGGGATTTTTTCAAAAAAATTTATGAATTTTTAATGAATTTCTAAGGATTTTTCGGAATTAAAAATTGATTTTTCTAATTTAGAATCAATTTTTTTTAATATTTAAATCGCGCAAGTGACGTGGTGCGATCAGAGCCATCCGATCGGATTGCAATCAACGATCGCGATGAGGAGGCGATGTGGCAGCGTGAGAAGCGTCCGATCGCGTGAAGATTTAAAGATCGTTGATATTCACTTAAAATCGATGGAACACGTGGCTAAATTGGGTTCACCGGATCGCGTCTAATCTCTACTGTTGATCGCGAGAGTTATAACGGTCGAGATTAATCGTAGAGAAACACATCTGATGCGTCCGATCGTGATCTAACGACATGCGTTTCAAGGAGTTTTATGACGCGCGGCAACATGGTTTCATCTCGAGCGTCCGATCGTGATCCAATGGCCACGACTTAACGGTAACGATTCACGATCAAGCGTTTCATCAGAGCTGTTTATCAGTTTAATCGGACGGTTACGCCCAAATGTCATATAAATAGAGATGTTCTTCGCCAAAATGTCATGGTTGATCAGTTTGTAAAGCATTCGAGAGCAATTCAATCAAATTGAACTGTTTAGACACCAAATCTCTTAAATCTTTTGATCCCAATTGCTTCTAGACTCATTTCTGTTTCCGAGGAGTGCTTAAGATCAAGATTTTGATGATCGACGAGGAAGAAATCGACGCTTGAACTCCACGAATCACGATTTATCGGATTTTGATGAATAACCTTGATTCTAGAGATTAATTGGGTTAATCCAATCGCAATTGTAGGTTAGTGATCATGGTTTATCCTATTCAATCTTTGTTTAAGTTTAATTTTCGTTTAGATTAGTAATTTAGATTAATTTCATCTTTAATTTTGATATTTTCGTTCTTATGATTTTAAAAAATTTCACCTCACTTAGATCTTCAATTTCTCCGCGAAATAAAAGTCAAATTTGATGATTTTTAATTCCATGGAATCGTCTTGAAGTTCTCTTTCATAAAATACCATTTTCCCCAATTTCTATCATCGATTCATTGTTCGATTTGATCAAATTCGAAGAGATCATAAAAAATTTTCCTCATTCCTTGTGAATTTGACCCATATTTACCATTATACCCCTCAATCCGAGATATTTTCATTAAATTGGTAAGTTTGGACTTATTTTGACATGAGACCGTGTGCAATTGATGATCTCGTGGTCTCGATCCTTCACTATCCTTATATCAAGGTGTAATCCCTAATGTCAGCCCAAGGCTGCCACGGGCAACGACAGGTAGGGGGTTTTATGTGGGTGGCATGTCATGCATCGATGGTGTTGTACAAGCCCAAGCAATGTGCTATAATTGAGTAGTAGGAGGTGCACGTTCTTGTCATGTACGAAGAGAGTAAATGAAAAGTTTCTCAATGAAATGAGATCCTTTGGAATATAAGTGCATGTACCCTAGACAATAAAAGATGTGTCAGGAGCATATTTCATGCAAAGCAAACATGTATTTCATCTAATTCCCTTCGTGTAATTGATGTGTGATAAATTCAATTTAGGGGTATTTTTAGTAGTTTTTTTGTGGATTAAATTCATTTTAAAATATTTCTATTTTCCTCAAAAAATATTGGGTCAACTAAAGGTCATATTCTCAAGGAGTCTAGCTAATAAGATTAATGCTTTTAGGGTGAAGAGAAACTATTATACAAAAACACCAGTATAAAATATTTTGGAGAAATACAAAAGGATGAAAAAAATATGATGTGAAAAAATTATAAAATAGATACTTATATATTTATATGTTCTAAGAAATAGTGAGAATAATATTGAGAATGGAAGGATGGAATCAAGAGGAGATCAAGATGAAATAGAAGATGATGGGAGAATGTTGAGAAATGAACTAATGATAAGAGTTAGTATGAAGAAAATACATAAGATGTAAAATCTTAAAAGATAAATAGGTTCTACAAGAGAAATCTATGCCATTTATGGAGGGGATTACAAGAAAATTCTTGATCCAAATCCTCACACAAACCCCACTTTTGATGTTAATCATAAGCTGAGTGATGTTAGATGTACTATGATTTGGAATCTATGTTAGATGTACTATGTTAGATCTCCTTTTCCCTAGAAACCTTGAAAATTAGAAAATTCCAAGATTGGTTCTTGACCTTTCCTTTTCCTTACGATAACTTAACACTAAGAGAGAGCCAAAAAAGTGAGTAGAGAGAATGTGAGGAATTTATTAGTAGAGTTTATGAGGCCATCAAAGGGTGGAGATCACCCACCATAGATCAAGGGAAATATTCTCCCTTTGACACCCCTTAACTACCTCTTAAATGGAGGTAGTGGGGCCTCCTTAAGGTGATGATCCTTAAGGGGGCGTGTCCGCAAACCCCTTGTTTCTAAGAAGTAGGTTCGTTCCTCCTAAATCGGGGGTTGCACTTTCTCATTTCAATCTAAACCTTTTAGAAGATCTAAAACTTTACAATTTTAATTGTGTCTAGATGACTCCTAACATTTCACCACATGATATTTTTATTTTCAAGCTAATGGAGCTCACTCTTGGAAAATTCCATCCTCACTCTAATCCACACCCCCAACTTGAATATTTTATTGTTCTCAAATAAAATTTCATCTGCATATAATCATGAAAAATCATGATTAAGATATATGGTACATTTATTCTTAGAATCTAGAGAGCATTTGAAAATAGTTTTATAAAACTCATCAATTTAATCCATGGTACATTTATTCGTCGTTTCTTTGGTGACATTCCATTAGTTTCTCTCTTTTGCACCAGCTCTCTTATCATTAAGAATTCAAGGCCTTCTTAACAAAATAAGACAAAATAAGGGTAAAGGGGATACAACTTAAAAGAGAAAAAATGAAAGAAAACTAAAATAAATCAGCCAATAGGTTAAAAAATGAGAGTTGAGAGGGTCATGATCGTTATAACCCACTTATTTTAGATTGAGTAAAATGGTCAATAACAATGATCATTTCTCTACACAATGCTTTAACCTTTGATCGTTCACTATCATTTGTTGTCCTATCTCCAAGTTATAAATCAAACAACACCTTAATAAAAAATTTCATCAATATTAAATGTGTCATTCCACCTTGATTTAAAGTTACCCTTAAAAAGTTTCAGTCTAGAATTATAAAGCCATACTTTTTTTTTAGACATAATTATCTTCTCTTTAAATACTTAACATGAAAGGCTTTCATTTTAGATTTATAAGTTTTAGAATTTTCATGTACTTCATTTCTAATTTTTAGTAACTCAAGAAAGTCAAAAATTTTCTTTTTTCGGGCTTCCTTTATCGATAGATTTAATTTTTTTCAAGGCCTGATATACTCAATCTGCTAATTCCATGGGAAGATGACATGTTTCCCCAAAGACTAATCTATATGCTGACATACTAAAGGAGTTTTATATTTTTTTCTATATGAAGTTTTATACGTAAATTTTCTTGGACAAACCCTTTTCATCAAGCTTAAAAATTTTTTGAAGAATTTTCATGATCTCCTTATTAGCTTGTGGATGATAGGGTGTGGTTGATGTGTGATGAAATCCATACCTTTTCAATAACTTTCTTAGTTGGAAGTTGTTAAAATGAGTCACTCCATCATTAAAAATGGCTCTAGGACATCCAAACCTAGAAAAGATACTTGGTTCTAGGAATTTCAGCACTATCTTCTTGACACTAGTTGTAGTGTGAATCACTTCTATCGAAAGGTGACATAATTTACTGCCATCAAAATTTTATTCATACCCATCAGAATTTGAAAAAGGTCCAATACAATTGATGCCCCAAAAGATCAAAGACTTATACTTCCAAATTGGTTTAAGGCGCATTCCATTTTTATTATCAATGTTTATGTTTGATTGACAACTCAAACATCTCAAATAAAATAAACGGAAAACATTGAATAGGATATTCAAAATACCAAGCCACCAAGAACAAATGACCCTATCATTTAGTATGAGAAAACATACTTATATGGCTTCCTTAAATGAGTTCTCGAAGCTATTCAAGTGTCTAGCCTCTAGTGGTATCCATACGGTCTTCGGATGGTTGGATCTCCTCTTGAAAGCTCTTCACCAAGAGAGAAAGAGAAGAAAGGAAAGAATTCCCACAAGGCTTGCATGGGCACCTTGAGTTGTGATCGTTCTCCCCCTATAGACATTTGGTATGAGATTTTTTCATAAAACCGCTCATAATTATGTCTATATCCACCAATATCCATAGACCTTATGTGTGTGACCCTCTAGGTCCATATATCTCACTAGTTAATAACTCTATAGACCAAATAACACCTTATTGGTCAACCTTAATTAATTATCCACATCAATATATAGATTAATTAATCAAGGATTGACTTAACCCAATCGATAGGTTGAGTTGCCAGCCCGTTGGGTGCCAAGCTACACCACGTACTTTAGGAGATATGGAGTATGTAATAACTCACTTATGGAACCTTCTTGTCATCGATAACCATGTATGTATAATCCTTAATCCGTGTGAGACTCATGAATGACTTAGGGTATGGTCAACTATCAAACCATAATCGATCACTCAAGTTAGTACTGATGCCTGTAGAAATCATTGGGAACTCCTTATCCAATATTTATACTACCTTGACCAAGGATTTCATCGCATCTCATTCTTTGAGCCAATCTCCTCAAATACCGAGGGCAGATGATCACATCTTGATCGCACAATCATCTTCGTGGACTTCATGTTACATCCAACATAGGACGTTTTAGATATCCCGTGGCTAGGGATTCGTAAGTCATAATCAAAACACGATCATCCATCCACGAGTCAAAGGACTAAATACATAACCATGAGATGAATCAACTTGATTAATAGTTTGGTATAATACCATTCAGGGATTCATACAGATCAATTCAGTGAACTCTTTCTCCAAAGAGCACCCACAATCTATACTTAGTGTCTTCACACCAATGGCTATAGGATCAACTATACTCATCATATGAGTTGGATTAGATAGTGTTATTCTTTACGGATAATTCGATGTCCTTCTCAAATATCTCACGAATATGAATGTTTAGAACATATGTTTAAAGACTAGTGATCACGATATTATGATCTCATCATAATTCACTTAGTCATTGCACATGCTCATGGACTTCATTGTCAACATCACACAAGAATGACAATGAATAAATTTCATTTCAATGAACATAAACAAGATATATGAAAAGTGTGATTGGCTTATAGGCCAGATAATATCCATCAAATTCTACGTGCACATACCCTAGAGGGTGCCCCTTTTAAATCATCAAAGGCTAATCCTATAGCTGCCCTATGTTCCCTTAGAAAATTCATTAAAATTTCTTCTTGACTAATGGCTAAAATTGATGATATAATAACTAACAAGGTTTCATTGGGGGCCTAAGAAAGCATATTTCAAGGAGGATGATAAATTTTTTGTTCTACTAAAGAGGATAAAAGTGGTTCTTCTAGCTTTTTCTTTGGCCTACTCCACAAATTTCTAAGAAAATTTCGTTGAGATCATAATTGTCTTATATAAGAGTAACGAGAAGATTTTGTGTGGTCATTGATCACACACAAACTGGTGTCAAAATAATTTCCAAACTCACCAATTTAAAGTTATAATCACAAATTAAATAGTATAGTAGTGAATAAGGGTCGAATCCAAGAAGAAATAAGGGAATTTTTTAGGTATCTTTGAAATTCGATCAAATAGGATGATGAATTGAGGTGAGAAATTAAGAGTTTTAGTATATTAAGAAAGAAAACTCTAAGACGAATCCATAGAAACAAAAATCATGGAATTTGGATCAGAATTTGCAAAGAAATCAAGGAGTGAAATTGAGGAAAAAATTTTGTTTGCAATCAAAGAGAAAATTATAAAATTATCTATAATTCGTTCAATCTACCATTCAAAATTAAAATCTAATTCTACAGGAAGAAATATTTGGAGGAAAACACATAATCTAACCCAAAGTCGTGCTCAAAATGATCCAATTAATTGTCAGATTCAAGGCTTTTCATTTTGTAATTTTGAAAACAAATTTCGGCATTCAAGAGGTGATTTCTTCCTATTCTCTCCACCAAATCTTGATTTCAAATACTCTTTAGACGCGAAAATGAGTCTAGAATAGGAAGAAATCAAGAGATTCAAGGATTGAGTTTTCTAAATAGTTTGATTTTCTTGAAACATCCGAGAATGAGTTTTTCAGTTAAAGAACATTTTAATTTATAGAGGAATTTGGGCGCGACCATTGAATGTGTCACTTCATCTTTGATCAACGGCTCAAATTGAACGTCGGTCCATGAAGCATTGTCATTAAGTCGCGTCTCTTTGATCGATGATGAAGCACTAAGATTTTGTCTCGTCGCACGAGAAGAAGAAGCGTCGATAACGTCCACCGTTTGATCTTGATCAAGCGATCGAGGTGAGTCCATGTGTCCATGGGTCCATGATGCAGGACGACGGTTGTGAAAACCCTCGTGCCTGATCAATGGAGCTGAGGTTGACCGGAGATAGCCGGTGAAACCTAACCTATGGGTAGGCGAGTCCTAGACCCTAACTACGATCTCTAACCTAACCTAAGTGCAAGCAGACTTGCCGATCAGCAGCGTCGACTCCGGGTGATCCGCGGAAACTCGCGATGATGGATAGGGTGAGATCCTCTCGATCCACGTCCGGAGGCGTAGAGTTGCTCGTCGTGGAGTAGCCAAAGCTGCAGCTCGCGCTTAGTACAGGACGTTTTTGTGCGTCGTTAAAACACAAATACGATGGTCAAACAAAATTTGTAAAACCGAACTCACAAAGACAAGATAGAATAATCAAGTACTGGGTAAGTATCGGGTCGATCCACAGAGAGCAGGGTTGACTTTAATCGCAGAGTTGACTTGGTCAAACTTAGGTTTAAAAGGAGTTTTAAATAAGAGAAAATAAGATTTAAGATAGGGAAATGATATAAATAAGGTAAATAAGAAGTTTTAAGATTTGAAATCTCGGATTTGACAGAGAAAAGTCAAAAAGTCAAAGTCAAAGCATTGACTTTGACCAGCAATAGATGTTCTGCAAAAATCAGAGAATCAAACAGAGTCAGAAGATTACGAAAACTATATATTTGGAAACTAGAGAGAAAATGGAATTTATTGATATAAGTTTTGTAATTTTTGGATAAGAAATGGATTTATTATGAATTATTGAAAATCAATGATCAGAAAATCCCCGAAATGAACACCTCAGAGGAAATCTTCAAATTGAATGCCCAAATGAAATCCAAATCTTTCAATTTATATGTCAATAGAAAGCTAAGAACCAGAGGAATCCAACAAGACCGAAATTATCAAATTCTGATTTGCCAATAAAAAGTAATTGACCCCGAAAGTCAACGTTTGACTTCTGATGAAAGATGAACAGTCCGTGGTCAAACGTTAAATTGAAGGGGAAAATGAACTCAGAATTTGATGAAATTGCTATCCACGGAAAGCTGATGAAAAGAGGAATCCAATGAAACCAAAATCAAGTGATTTGGAATTATAATCAAAGAGATATCCTATTTTCAAAATCAGCGACTTCTCGGACCTAAAATTGGGGAAATTGAAGAACACTATGATCTAATTTGCAAAATTAAAGATCTAAACCTAATAAAAATACAAATTACCTCTTGATAATCGATCGAACCTCACTACTAACCCGATTGCCGCAAGAATGGGGCCTCAATTCTCGTGGATTGAAGCGAATTTGCTCGGATTCTTCCTCGTGGACGTTCGGAATTCAAGGGGAAAATTCGATGAAATCAAGAGATGAAATCGTGATTATCATGCTTCAATGGCTGCGTCTCTACACTCTTGGAAGCAGAGGATCACGAGAACTTAAGACCTTCCTCGAAACTCGCTTAATTTCTTCACGAGTCGATCAAAAGTTGAAGAACAAAAGAAGGGAGTACATGCTTTTAAAGGGGAAATTGAGCCCGAAAACGTGGGCAATAGACGCGGTCGTGGGTGGCGGTTGGAGGCGTCGTGGGAGCGATTCTCTGGTGCGGCGTCGACGCTTCCGAATTTGAGGCCAAAGGGCTTCAATTTGGCCACGATTCCCGCATTTTCTGGCCACGTTTTTCTCTCGCCGGGATCGACCAAAATCGCCACGATTGTAGCCTGATCGTGCGTCGATTGGGCGGTGATCTTGTTGCAATATCTTCATGAAAGCATCTCCGACTATCCTGGAGTAGATTCTGCTTCGAACGCTCCGCGATCGCGCCTCGATCGCGGCTCGATCGCGCCGCGATCGCAGCTCGATCGCGGCGTTCTTCCACGCTGTTCCGCTGCCGTCCGATTAAACTTGGACGGTTAGATCATGATCGAGCGGCTTCCCATTTTGATGATCATCCGACGCTCCTCGCGTCGCCACGTCAGCCCCGCCGGGGCCCGCTGGCCACGTCAGCTCCGAGGTAAGCTTACCCCTTTTTCGCGATTTTAAATAAAAAATACTAAAGAAAATCAATTAAAAATCAATTAAAAATCGGAAAAATTTGTATAAAACTTTAAAAATTCATATTTCTCAAAATACAACTCCTTTTTAATCCAAATTTTCTCCATTGGATCACAAATTCTTTTCTTTTTAATATCATGTCATTTAAAATATGTTTTCGAGAAAGAAATAAGGATGAATTAAAATTTCATTAAATAAGTTCTAATTAAACCTTATAAATTATAAATTCATCCTAAAATCATCCTTCCAAACATTTACTAAAGTCAAAACTCATTTAATCACTGAGATTAACTCCTGTTAATCTAAACAAAAGATTAATCATATCTTAAGCATTAAATTATCTCTAATTTATGCATAAATATCAACTTTAGTAAAATGACATGCCAATGGAGAAAATTCCTAAAAAGTATGATAACATGCATCATATTCACATAAAATAAGCATGAATATGAGTTAATTAGGGTAAGAATTCAGGTTATAAATGCATGTTATCATGGAGTAGCCAAAGCTGCAGCTCGCGCTTAGTACAGGACCTGACGCACGCGTGGGAACTCTCGAACCTATATCCGTACTATCCTACCTACGTCGTCCGACGGCGGTGGAGACGAGTAAAAGAAATGATTTGAAAAGTAATTAACTTGAAAGAGGGGTTGAAGCTAACGTGCGGAGCGGGGTGCCCGGTGGGTCGTGGCGTAGGGAGAGATTCGTCTTACGCAGCACGGGTGTTGAGCAGAAATGAGGCCGGATCGAGTGATGTCGAGGTGGGCGGACGGCGAGTCACGAAGATGCCGAGGACGAGCGGGGCAACCAGGTAGCAGAGCGCGGGCGAAAAGACTCAGCCTGAGGAGCGCGATGATTGGGAGGCGATTATGCGTGCGGGCGCGATGAGGGGCAGAGGGGCTCGGGCGTGATCCAGGCCGGGTATGGAGGTGAGCAGTGGGCGTGATCCTGCCGGGCGCGTGCATGGCTGGACCTGGGGAGGGCAGGATGGCAAACGCGCACGTGGACCTTGGTTGACCACGGTCAGACTTTGACCACGGGGAGTCCCAAACTTGGGATGAATGATGAGGTGGCCGTTGGGAGAATTCCGGCGGGGTGAAATGCAAGAATTCGTGCAGGAAGAGGAAGAGGGAGGGCCGTGGGTGTCAGGCGGTTAGAGAGGGGAATGGAGAGAGGCGTGGCCGGCAGGGAAGGCTCGGCAGGGGTGAGCAGGCTGAAAGTGGTGTGGCGATGGCAGAGATTCGACAAGGCTTGGGGCTGGAATTTCCGCAAGGAAGGAAGGGAAAACCTGGGCGGTAAGAAGAGTTCGCTGGCCGAGGGGTAGGGAAATTCGGGTGATAGCGTGGGGAGGAGGGTGTGAATCGGGAGTTGGGAGGGAGAGGGGCATTGGCATGGAGTCGATAACTCGCGACCCCGTCAGAGCGAAATTCGCGGTCTGCAATCCGCCACTTTACGAACTCGGCAATATGCGTATTTGAGAATTTGCGAATTTGCGAACGGGGTGGGAAGGATGAGGAATCCGAGAGAGAGGAAGACGGCGAGTTCACGGGAGGTGGAACTGCAGGTGTGGGTGTGGAAGGTCGAAGGTCGCGGCGAGAGGTGGAAGTTGTCAGGACGAGAAGGGACGACGAACGAAATTCAGATGGCAGCGGAGGGAATTTCGGTATGGGCTTGGGGAACTCGGACGAGACTCAGCGGACCCGTCGGGGCGAAAATTCACGAATTCGGCATTCTGAATGGGAGGCAAATTCACGTGGGGACGATGGACTTCGGCGACTCGAGTCGGAATCCCAGGATGAGTGACAGAGGGGTGGTGTGTTGGATTTCCGCAGGGAGGGCGGAAGGGAGTCAAGGAGAGGGGGTTGACCCTGAGCGGCATGATTTCGCAATGGAGAACCGCGGCAAGGGCAGGCTGGGTTCACAGATTTGGGAAATTGTTAGGACATGAAATTGCAGAATTCGGGATGGATGGAGAGAAAATTGGGGAAGGGAGTACGTGCAGGATGTGGGAGATTCGCCAGTTTGGGAGAAAACGGGGAAGACAGGAGTGGGGAAAGAGGAATGGAAGGGAACGGGAAATCGGGAGGATTCGTGGGAGGAGCTGTGCGGCAGGGGTGAACGGGAGAGGGGTGAACGGGCTGATGGGGTTGGGGGGAGGTTCTCGCGGAGAGGGAATGAGGGGTTTGGCAGCGGACTGAGGAGGACGCTGGAGGGAAAGCTTGAGGGAAGATGGCCGGAGGGGAGATGGAGGGGAAGCTTGAGGGAAGATGGCCATAGGGGAGATGGAGGGGAAGCTTGAGGGAAGATGGCCGGAGGGGAGATGGAGGGGAAGGTGGAGATGGCGGCGCGGCAGTCCGGCGGCGGCACAAGGGCGACGGCGGCGGCGGCTTGAGGACGGCGGCGTTGCGATGACGGCAGAGAAGAACCGTGGCCGGGGCAAGGAGTGGCGGCGGCGGCGGTTGGACTCCTTCCCCGGCCTTCCTTGAGCAGCCACTTGAGAGGGAGATCACTCCTTTCTTTCTTCAAATGACGGCTAGGGTTTGTGGTGGGGTCCCTTCCCCACTTATAGAGCCCATAATGGGCCGAGAGGGGAAATGGCCCACTTGAGGCCCACAACCCAAAACCCAAAATACTCATAGAAAATAAAGGTTCACAAAAGAAAGGGCTTCACGAATGGGATCCCGAAAAGGGAAGAACCCACTTGAAAGCCTAAAAGGAAGAGGGAAACAAGTGAGGACCCGCTTAAACACGTGCAGGTCAAAAAGTTCATAATAAAGAAACAAAGATAAGCGGATAGATCCGCGCGCGCAAACGGGCTCCTCCAGCGCCGTGGTATCGTGTCTTAGTGGCGACGGGGGTCGTACGCCGCCAGTCCATTTAATCTCAACCGTTATAACTCCCCAAATGAATAGCTGACATCAAATAATCTTAAAATTAATCATCGCCCAATCAGATACAACCACGTACCCCTTCGAGTAAGTGAAAATTGACAATCATGATTAAATCACGCGATCAGACGCTTCTCATTGCAGCACGCCACTTGCAAATAAAAACATAGATATATAGTCCCACATGACATAAATTCCGGTGATTTGATGACCATACACCAAATACATAGATGATAAGTTAGCAAAAATCTAGAATGGATGCTTAACCCACTAATTACTAACGAGACGAAACCGCGAGGTCGTCGATTTCGCACGGTCTCGTGTCAAAAATAATTCTAAACTTACCAATTTGATGAAAATATCTCGAATTGAGGGGTATAATGGTAAATGAGGGTCAAATCCACAGGGAAATAAGGAAATTTATGATGATCTCTTCGAAATTGATCAAATCGAGCGATGAATTGATAATAAAAATTGGGGAAAATGATAGATTATAAAAGAGAACTTCAAATCGTTTCCACGGAATCAAAAATCATCGAAATTGATCTTGATTTCGCGGAGAAATTGAAGATCGAAGTAGAGAGAATTTTTCGAAATTGTAAATCATGAATTTAACAAAAATTAAACGAAATTAAACTTCAATTCCTAATCTAAATCAAAATTAAACATGAATGGATGATAGATTAGAAAAAACCAACTCCACTAACCCAAGATTGTAATCGGATTAACACAATTAATCACCTCAATCGTAAAAAATGGGAAGAACGCGATCGTGAATTTCAAGCTGTGATTTTTCCTTCGTCTCTCAACCAAATCTCGATTTCAAACCCTCTGTGGATGCAGAAATGAGTGTAGAAGAGGATGGAATTGAGAGACTCGAGAAGTTAGGTGTCTAAACAGATCAATTGGATTGATTTTTAACTCGAATGCTTAGAACATCGGAAGAACATCTCTATTTATACAATTTTTGGGGGTAACCGTCCGATCAAAACGATCGACAGTTACAATGAAACGGTCCATCGTGGACCGTTTTGATTATATCACAACCGTAGGATCTTTGATGGAGTGTCCGGATGAAGCTATTGAGATGCGTTATAAAACGTATTAGATCACGCCCCTTGAATCGCGATCTGACGGTCGAGATGCATCGCGGAAGTTTCAATCACGACCGTTATAACTCTTTTCTTTAAGGCATGTGCGCGATCATGATGCGGTGGACCGCGAGTCCACTAAATTCACGCGCGACGATCATTCGATCGGTTGATCTAGCGTTCCTTATTTGGCCACGTGTCTTGCACTCAAAGTACCCGTGTGGAACTTAGTCCCACACGGGAAAAATTAAAGGAAGTTGTCGGGTTTATAAGATGCAAGGATTATATGAGTTAGCTTAAATTCCGATTATGGAACGCTTATATGTACTATAACCCATATAATTATGATATATATAAATAGCACGTCACATCCGCGCCGCGTAGGCGCCGCGTGGGCCAACGTGACGTTGTGATGAAGCGTTTTAACGTGGTCGTTTAAATACACAAACGTCGGTCAAAAAAAATTTATAAGTCTGAACTCACAAAGATAAAGATAGAAAATTAAGTAATGTGTAAGTATCGGGTCGATCCACGGAGAACAAGGTTGACTTTAACTGCAGAGTTGACTTGATCAAACTTAGGTTTAAAGAGGTTTTAAAGAAGTAAAAATAAGATGTGATGAATAGAAATGATATAAGTATATTAAATAAGAAATTTTAATATTTAAAATCTCAGATTTGACATAGAAAAGTCAGAAGTCAAAGTCAAAGCATTGACTTTGACCAACAGTCAGAGTTCTGTCAAATCAGATAATCAAAGGGTGTCAAAAGATTACGAAAATTATATATTTGGAAACTAGAGAGAAAATTTAATTTATTGATATAGAATTTATGATTTTTCGAAAAGAAATGGATTTATTATGAATTATTGAAATCAAAGATCAGAAAATCCCCGAAATGAACACCTCAGAGGAAATATTCAAATTTACTGCCCAAATGATATCCAAATCTTGAAATTTATATATCAATGAAATCTAAGAACTAAAGGATTCTAAAGGGATAAAAATAATCAAATTCCAATTTATATTTTAAAAGTAACTGACCCCGAAAGTCAACATTTCAATTCTGATGAAAAATGAATAGTACTCGGTCAAACGTTAAATTGAAGGTCAAATGAACTCGGAATTCAACAAATTTGCTATCCACGGAAAGCTGATGAAAAGAGGAATCCAATGAAACTAAAATCAATTTATTTAGAATTATAATTAGAGAGATATCCTGTTTTCAAAATCAGTGATTTTTTGGACTAAAATTTGGGGAAAATGAAGAACACTAGGAACTAATTTGCGAAATTAAACTTCTAAATCTAATAAAAACTCAAATTTCCTCTTGATAATCAATCAAATCTCACTAATAACCTGATTTCCGCAATAAATTGGCTTCAATTCACGTGGATTGAAGCAAATTTGCTCGATTTCTTCCTCGCAGACCTTTGGAATTTAAGGGGAAAATTCGATGAAATCAAGGAGGAATTCGCGATCAATCCCGCTCCAATTGCTTCGCAATTGAGTCTAAACGCGGGGGGGATCACGAAGAACTTAAGATTTTGCTCAAAATTTGCTTAATTGCTTCATGAATCATTCAAAAGTTAAGTTTACAAAGGGAGAGAACATCTATTAAGAGAGAAGTTTGTGCGAAATTGGTGGATCGTGGCCCACGACGCGGATTTCACTCCATGTGATTTCAGCCGTCGGATTGTGTGAAATTGGTGGGATCGTGGCCCATGACGCGAATTCCACTCCGTGTGATTTCAGTCGTCCAATCGCGCGATTTAATCCTGACCGTCTGATATCACTGTTCACGCCACGTAGGCACCACGTAGGCATCCATGTGAGCTTTTGTGGCCCCGCCATGTGTCCACACTGCGCCACATCACCTCTGCAGGTCCCGCGCGATTAAATAAATCCTGAAAAATCAAAATAAAATCCAGAAAATTCTGAAAAATTAAGAAATTAAGAAATTCATTTATATAACTCCTTTTTAACTCAAATTTTCTCCATTGGATCACAAATTCCTTCATCTTTAATATTATGTCATCTAAAAATACAAATTAAAAGAATCATATAGGATGAATTTCAAATAAACATAGATAATTTCGTAAGAAGTCTATTTTATATCATCCAACATTCTCTTATTGAAATTAAATCTTCTAATCATCTACTAAAGTCAAAGTAAATTAAGGGAAGTAATTAACCTTGTAAAATATTAAACATTTATAAAGTACATAATTAACCCTAAATAATGCATAAATATGGACTTTAGTAGAATGGCATACCAATGGAGAAAATTCATAAAAACTATGATAACATGCA
The DNA here is from genome assembly GCA_024174645.1 of Lemna minuta. NCBI lineage: Eukaryota > Viridiplantae > Streptophyta > Magnoliopsida > Alismatales > Araceae > Lemna > Lemna minuta. The sequence continues at coordinate 12,269,710 of CM044112.1, forward strand.
TTATATTCACATAAAATAAGCATGAATATGAGTTAAATAAGATAAGAATTTAAGTTATAAATGCATGTTATCACGCTGCCACGTGGCCCTGAGTGCCACGTCGCATCCACGTGGCCCCGGACGAAAATAAAACTATTTTTTGCTTCTTTTAAAATTATTTTAACATTAAAAATCGAAAAATAAATTCAAAAAAATCTGGAAAAAATCCCTAAAAATTAGAAATTCATAAATTTTAAAATATAACTCCAAATTAATCCAAATTGATAAATAATGAGAGTTTTAAATTTTATTTCAAAATTACATTTATTCTTTAAGTGTTTTATCTTATAAATAAATATTTATAAAATAACTTCTCTCATTATTTTAACTTTAAAAACATCTATAATCTCAAGTAAAGATGGGCTATTAAATTATTTATCTCTAAATCATCATATTTAACCCTAATTTAAAGTATTTTTGAGATTATAATGACTTTTTCATGGAATGATAGAAAAATACACATAAATATGATAACATGCGTGGAAATGAAATCATTTATGCCTTAATATTTATCAATAATCATGTTTTATCTTGTTAATTTAGCATGCTATCAATTACACACACCCGTACACATGCGCACGCACTCGCACACACATGTACAGACGTGCACACACGCGCACACGCGCGCGCACACGTGCGAACACATATTCGCACACATACACTGCCACGTGGCGTGTACACGCATTGCCATATGGCGATGCTTCGCCAAGTCAGCTCGCGATATATAATATAAAAACATTTTTTTATTTATTTTAAAAATTGAAAATAGGTTTAAATAAATTCAGAAAAAAATTATAAAAATCATAAATATTAGAAAATTTATAATTTTCAAAATACATTTCCAAATTTATTTTTTTATATAAGAAATTAAATTTTCTATCACTCTAAAAAGTCAAAATATTTACATAACAATAGAATAAATTTTCATTTAAAAAATACACTCATTCCTCTTGGAAAATAAAACTAGAAAAATATATGAGTATAAATAAAAATATTTTATTTTATCATTTAATCATAAAAATACAATTATGATATCAAAATAGATGAGATTAAAGCTATTTTATTGAATTGTGCATAATTATCCCTAAAATGATACATTTTTAGATCATAAACTTAAAATTACATGAAATGATAGATATGCACTTAAATATGATAACATGCATACAAATGAAATATTTAATGCCTTAATTTGCATTAATAATCATGTAAATTCATTTATAAATTGCACGTTAACAAAGATCCAATTTACCTACATCTCACGAATAGAACTTTGGCATTTCATTATCCTTGAGATGTTAAGTTCTGTAATTTCTTCTCCCATTCTTATAATCACCAAACCCTTTTCTCAATTAGTTATGGTTCAAGCGATAACTAGATCATGGGCGCTCTACTTAAGCTATTGTGTCTGCTCATTTCATGACCAATAAAATCAATAAGATAGACACATTGGTTTACTCTCACCATGGCATTCTCTAATATACTTAGTAATTATTTAATGGACCCATCAGCTAGCTATAACTCTAAAGAAATTGGTTCTGACTATTGAAACTTAAATTTATCATATAAAAGCTTGGGTAAAAGATTCACACTTGCAACTGATGGTAACAAAGATCTTGAAAAAAATTCATGCCACCCATATTCCATGTAATCATAGGTAAACCGAGATTTAATTTCTTTAAGGAATTTCATTTAAAAGTATAGAACTAACACTCTCTTATAGCTTAATAGCTCCTTACTATACTTAGACAATGACTAGATGTATCTAATTGCTTCTTATAAGAGTTTTTTTTGTGATTTATTTCAAAGCTTCTATCAACTTATTGGTTTGTACTAGAGGTTTTGAGGATGTAAGGGCTTTTAGAAAGGGAATGGGAGGTTGACACTCATTTAGTTTGGTCTCTCTCCCTATATTCTCTATCCTCATCTACATTTTCTACCATCTTACTTGTTTTTTCTTCTTCGTGCTTTTCATCATAAGGATCTACAAATTGTTTTTGACTTCTCAATTTTGATATGGCTTGAACACTATCATCATTCTCATCTTAAGAGGGGAATGCATTGAATTCAAGAAAAGCTATATTATGAGGGCTGAGAGCTAAACTTTGTTGTAATCCATCTCCTTACCCTTACCTTTCAAGAATCTGACTCATGGGTGTTGCGTGTGGGTGCCTATTCCCATTGGATTTCATGTCATACTGTAGGAAAATTAAAGCCATTACACAGTGATTACATTAAAGTGATTGCTAAATCCATGCATCCTATATCATGTTTAGGCGCTAATTAGCACTCTATCAATGAGAATATCTATTTCTTAGTTATTAAACATGGTATAAATATGGAAATGTCTGAACATGCATCATTGTCTACATTTTGTTTATGTTATGAAACTAACACAACTTAACTTCTATGAATTCAAGTAGTTGAATTTTTAAATTTGCATGAGTTATGTGAATGCAAGGACATAGGTACCCATATAGAAGAACATGGATGCAAATTATAATGAGATAGAGGAAAAAGAGAACTCTCTACCTTTTTAAGAGGCTTATGAACTATGTTTTTGTGAAGTCAAAGGAGGTCAAATGGATCTTTTGAAGGGTAAAAGGTGGTAAAACCAAGTTTTAGAGTTATTGGATGGATCATAAAAAAAGAAGATCTATATTTTTTGGAAGTCAAAGGGTGGTCAACTTTAGGGTTCTCCAGTTCTGGTGTCAAGAATAATTTTTAGTGATGACCTACACCTATACCTAAACTTTAGGTATGTTCATCAAAGGTATGGTCATACCAATAATTTTGATGATGTATATTAAGAGGTTAATTCACTCAAGACATAGATAAAATGTAAAATGATACCATTGATATGTCATATAAATAATTAACATGCATTGCATGTGTGTATTTTACGTATGTATGCATTCATATAGGTATGGATGAATTCATGTACCCATATAAGTAAGTATGGATGTATGTATAAATTCTTCAAAAGTGTGAATCATTTGCTAAAATCCTATTCATATCCATAAATCTATTTATCTTGTTTTTCCTCATGTGGAACAAATAGTCACACACTGCTAAAATAGTGAAACAAGGTATATGCTACTCCACAAATATTTATATATTTGGTGATTTATGAAGCAACCTTCTCATGACCCAATGGACTTTTGATAGACCCATCATGATTCGGTGATATCTAAACCTGACCTAAAAAAATATGTCCTTTAATTTTGGAAATTTTTTAGCACCATCGACGTCAATTTGGTTTGGTTAACCAATCTTGCTTTGGTTTTGGAAAACACTTGTCAAATTTGCTATTTTTAGGAAAGTTGGGTCAACCCTTGATTGATCCATTTTAAGTAGGATATAATCTTGATTTAAAGAGGGTGAAGAATTTTTTTCTTGGGGCTCATCTTAATCAAGAATATATCCTAATTAAAGGAGGAGGGTGGCACTCGTTGGATAAATGTGAATTTGGTAATTTACCTGAATGATTTATATTAATGTTATAAAACATTTTTATTTTAGTCAAAATTTGTTGAGAAACATATACTTTCATAGCTGTAGGTACCGAAGGCTAGAGTGCTTGACTCATGTTGATATTAATACCTGAAAATCTCCAAGAATAGTCTTTATATTATTATTCATTAGAATTTTAAATTTTCCCTTCAAATTTTTTAGTATTCTTATAGACCATAGAAATATATCATAGCATATTTGCTTATTGATAATATATAAAACTTATAGAGCTACTAGGTTTCATTTTAAGAGGGTTTTCATGTTGCCTGGTCTCAGGGTATGTCTCTTATAAAGGTTTGTTTTCACAACAAACTTTACTTCTGAGACCTTTTGGGATGTAGACTCAGTCTTCTCTCTAGCAGTGGCAGAAGACTTTGTCTTATCGACCTCAGAACCCAACATCACCTTCTCCATCTCTTCCTTGCAACGAAAGGAAAGATCTCTCTACAATTCTAGGATTCCAAAGAGGTAGCACCTCTCTCTCTCTCTCTCTGTAAGATCCTCAACTTAGATTGGTAGACAATTTGTCGGCATGCAACATAATTTGATCGATCGATGCGTCAAAATCGGCCACCCCTATCGAAAGTTGCAAAAGAATTTGGGAGGCAGGAAACAAAAAATGAGACATGGGTTGACTTCGACTAAGGTTTTTAGGATTTAGGAATTAGGAGTTTATGTTAAAAAGATGGTAAAAATAGTATCCGCCAGTCGTTCCAATTGGTATGGGCCTCAAGGCACACTTCAGGCCCATTTTCTATAATGGGCCCATTGAGGGCGGGACGGAAAAACTTATTCAAAGAACGAATACTCTCACCCTCTTCCCGGCCGAGTTCGTGAATTCTTCCGCAACATCACTGTCCGGCGAATTCATCGTCGTCAAGATGTCAGAGGTATCTCTCTTACTGACTCTCGCGCTTTACCTATTATTTTCTAGTGCGCGGAGCTCGATCTTTGGCTTTTGTTTGCCGTACTCACTCTGCGGAAATCGTCCAGGAGAGGGAAGAGGACGAGCTACAAAGGCTGCGAGAACGCTTAGAAGCCGAACCTCAGAACGCAGATCATCACATTGAAATAGTATGCCTCTCTTTCTATTTCTTTCCCTTGTTATATCAGACGTTTTCTTCCAATTCAGAACGAGGAAATGCTCTTCAGGGTCTTTTTCTGTGGAATAAAGGGCAAAAGGATAATTCAAAGGAGATGAAGGAAAAAGCGGCGGAGTCTTTTGTTGTATCGGCGAGGTTGAATCCGAACAACGGTGTTGCATTCCGGTATTTGGGGCATTATTACAGCCAAGTGTCGGTGGACTTGCAGAGGGCGTCCAAGTGTTATTTAAGGGCCGTCAATCTTTGTCCCGAAGACTTTGAATCAGGGGTCAGTGCCTTGACTGTCAATTCTTTTTTTGTTGCTGCCCCGGTTACGTCATCTGCTACATTCAATGCAGGAAAATCTATGTGACTTGCTTGACAGAGAAGGGAAAGAAAGTTTGGAGATTTCGATTTGCAGGGAAGCTTCGGACAGATCGCCAAAAGCCTTCTGGGCACTCAGAAGATTCGGATATTTGCTGGTTGATTCTGTCATTCACCTCTAATTGCATATTCATCCTCGTCAAATATTGAAGATAAATACCTGTCTATTGAGGGGAACATGCATTTTCTTGTGCTTACATTACCTTTAAGTTGCATTACGATTGAAGGTCCAGCAGAAGAAATGGGCTGAGGCAGTGCAGAGTCTTCAGAAAGCTATCAGAGGATACCCGACATGTGCTGATCTTTGGGAGGTATGCCGGAGTTCCTCATTTAACTGTTTATTCAGAGATGTTTGCCGTTATGATGGTTGTGTTGTGACGATATATGTTTGCCTTTTTGCAGTGTCTAGGTTTAGCATACCAGCGGCTGGGTATGTTAACTGCAGCCATAAAGGTAATTGTCCTCTTTATGATTTCATCATTAACTAACTTTTTATATCTAGGAAGATGGTTGGTTCTCACAGGGTTGGTAAGAAACTTGATAAAATTGTGAAAGATTCTCTGCCGGCCCTAACTATATTGAATGTCTACGAAGAGAATGAAATTGGTTTTCCTTCCGTAAGATCACATAAACACTTGTGAATACATATTTTCCTTTCACTTGTTGCTGGAGAATTCTGATAAAACACTTGCAGCTTTTTATGTCTGTCATAAGTCTCTTTCTTAATGACTGCATAGTGTATCATTTGGTGTTATTCGTTTTTCTTTGCAGTCATATGGGCGGGCTATTGATCTAGAAGACTCAAAAATATTTGCTCTGATTGAGACTGGAAATATTCATCTCATGCTTGGTTCCTTCAGAGAGGAAAGTCTCTGACTCCCTGATTCCATCACATTCTCATATGTGATACTGGCGAACGAAAGCAACAGACTGCAAAATGGAATCATATTTCTTAATGCTTAGCCATAAATCATTCACATCAAGCAAATTCTTGTAGTGGCAAACTATATTATTTTTGTACATTTTGCATTTATCTATATATGCGATTTAGTTTTTTTTAAAAAGATATATATGCTATTTAGTTGTCTCCTTCTACGTCCATTTAGAAATCATTCTTAATAAGGGAGCTTCTTGCCCGCACGTCACTAATATATGAAGAATCTCAGAGTGATGCTTTTCTTGGCGCATGATATACCTGTCACATTGGGTCTTGAGAAGAGTAAAATATGTTTTAGCAAGAACATAGAAACACATTATTTACATTAGGATTCCTGTATAAATACTGCATGTAATGGTGATGATAAAATACAACAGTGCAGGATATATTTATAAGAGTAAAATATGAGGAAACTAGAATAGGAAAAGTTTATTCATAATGACATTTGATCTTCTATTACTCATTTATTCCTAATGATCTTGGATTTATTTCATTCCTTTCCATCTTTCTCCATGTCAAATTTGCGTGCTGTGATGAAAACTTCCTTTCATCACAATTTTACCATTATTGGCAATTAATAGTGATGAAATTAACTTTATAGCAGGGGGTTGAATTGTTTCGTCGATCCCTGGAGATAAGTCCGGCCAATATCTCTGGGCAGTTTGGCCTTTCATCTGCTCTGCTAGGGCTATCAAAGGAGTGTATCAGTTCAGGGGCATTCAGCTGGGCAGCTTCGTTACTGGAGGTTATATTTCTGCCCATTATGCCAGTTTATTTCCATATACTTATATTGATAAAATGTTGATCCCATTGACTTTTCAGGAGGCATCATGTGTTGCAGAAGCCAGTACTCGTTTAGCAGGCAATTATTCATCTTTATGGAAGCTGCTTGGAGATATTAAAGTTGGTGAACTATACTAGTTATTCTTTATATTTATGGCATCAAAATGCATGTCTTGTTGATGCTGCAAGCCATATTATTTTTATGCATGTCAAAATCCAACTGATTATGTAGTCCTTTCTATTTATCATTTAGCCATTTTTTCAGTATGCTTTTTCATTAATGGCTGCTATATCCAAGAACTGAACCTTTGAGAAAGAATTTGATAAGACTCTCTGCTCATATCAGAGGATCAGACCATTCTAGACGGAATGAATGACTGCCTTTCCCCCCAATCTGTCATTAGTGACAATCAGCATGTTCTAAATAATAGGAGCATTTGAGGGGGTTGGCAGTCAAGAACGGGAAATTTTGGTTTCTATGTTGGAGGGTCCCCAGAGGCTTCTCTCTCTGATAGGTAGATTCAACTGTCAGAGGCTCAGATCTGTTTAGTGACCATCTGAGGCTACCTTTCCCTATCATCTGCCTTGTAATCTCTATCTATCTCCCTATCTCCCTCTCTCATTGTTTCTCCATCTCAATGTCTGTTCCATCTGATTTTCATCGACACAAAGATTCAGTTAAACCACGTTTCGATTATCTTGATAAGTAGAGTCTTATCAGAATTCAGCTCTAGGCTGGATAGCTGAGCAGCTTTAGAGAAAGTATGCAACTGTCCTTTTCCATCCTTATAATTGAGCTCAAAACCGAATTGTTTTAATATGGATATTGAACCATCCTAATTTGGGTAAGGGACCAGTCCATTACAAGGAGATAGAGGAGACATCATATGAGCCCTATTATGATCACTTGGAGAATACCATTATTTGGTTGTTGGGGTTTTGTGGGGGCAATGTAATATCTGGGGAACGTTTTGGGTAAGGGTTGGAAAATCTTGTTGGCTGCTATCTATAACTGTATGGGTCTGATCCCTTTTGTTATGGTATAATATATCCCATTTTGAACTACTTTGACCATAGAAATATGATCGGTTACGTTTTGAGAATATCAGGGGAGAGAGAGGGAGGCAGGGTGACAAGAGAACCCTCCCGCCCTGGAAGCATCAAGATTATTCACTGTAATTGCTTGTCATTTAGCTTTAAATAGGTACATAGAGAGGTAAACATTTACGAAAAAAACCCCATGAATGTTGGGACGTGCCTGTTAATCCTGTCATCTAACAAGATCTTTTGAAAGCTGATTTCAATCTGTATTCTTAATGTGTCTGTTTTTATAATGAAAACTTGTGGAAAACTTGAGAAACTGTGCGCCAGATAAAGCAATGATTGTTACTTGACGAATGAAAATTTCATTTACCAATGATTTAAAAGTCACCATGATATTTGGACAATCCCCGAGGTACTTGAAGGCTGCTTTGGAGATGTTGATTTCCTTCATCCTGGTGTAATAGGTCCCTATTTTCCAAGTTTAATTTTTTAAGGAGAACCATCCAGTGTAATTTATTTAACAATTCATCTGCCATGGAAGCAGTAAATTTATCAAGCATTTCTCATTTTGTAATTTATTTCATTAAAAATCCTTTGCGCTTATACATTTGTGTCAAAGAAACTTTTCCAAGTAACCCCGTGATGATCAGCTGAAACAGCTCTTGAAATGAATTGAAGGAGCAGTGACTTATGAACAATCTTTCCTTGTGGTGGTTGATTTCATTTCTAATTGAAATATTTGACTACTCTTAGATCACATTTGCGAAATGCTTGCCATGGGTAGAAGATGTAGAAAGTGGAGAAAGTGACCAAGATTTTTTTGAGAACTCTATCCAACTATGGAGAAAGGCCCATGCTTCAGCCTTAGAAACTGCCAAGTGTGCCTATCAAAACGCCTTGCACTTGTCTCCGTGGGAAGCAAATAGTTACACTGATTTAGCAAATTCTCTTCATGTCATGGATTTATTTGAAGTGAAAGAGGGAACCCATTCTGAAAATTGGTACTCTATCATATTGTCGTGTTTTTATCTCATTTTGATGCTGTGAAATATGTAGTAGTATCTCATTTTTCAGGCAGCTGCCAGAGAAAATGGTTCTAGGTGGCTTAACTCTTGAAAGAGGAAACAGTGAATTCTGGGAGGCTTTGGGGTGCTTGTCACCTCATCCTTCATTGAAACAGCACGCTCTTATCAGGGGATTACAGTTGGACGTATCTCGCTCTTCAGTTTGGGCATTTCTTGGGAAGGTACTTGCATATATTTTATCATAATCAAAACAGTGATAGAGGGAGATGACAAAGTTTTATAGTAAATTGAAAATAACCCTTAAAGTAATGTGTCCATGGTTGTGTTATTGCCATTAGTACAACGGTAACTTTTCGACAGTAACATTACTTGTGCACTTAGTTCTTCATTGAGGACCTGAGCTTAAAAGTATGATAGTGAATCAAATAACTGATAAACAACATAGTGCGATAGTTTTATGACAACGTGTGTGTTTCACTCAGCTTTATAGAAAATCAGGTGACAAGCAATTGTCCAAACAATCTTTTGATCGTGCAAGGAGTATCAATCCTTCTCTCGCATTGCCATGGGCTGGAATGGCAGCTGCCGTTCCTGTTAGGTATTTTCATTGGGAACCAAATTTTTTAATCTTTTTATGAGTTATTTTCTTTTGTGACACGGAAATTGATTGCTCAGTGTGGAGTCACCAAACGAAGCATATGAAAGCTGTTTACGAGCCGTACAATTGCTCCCAGTAATTATATCTCCAAGTTTCCCCATCAATCAGGAATAACAGATTATATGCTAGCATAATATTATAGATTCCACTTACGTGGGTTCCTTTTTCAGCTTCCAGAATTCCAACTGGGTCTCGGGAAACTTGCATCACTCTCTGGTCACCTGATATCACCCCAGGTTGTAGATTTATGCTCATATATAAAGTTGGAATGGATTATTTACTGATGTGTGATGGTGTAGGGTCTAGCTTGCAATAGACTTTTAAACAAACCATTAAGTCCATAGTTCTTCAGGTGCTGGGAGCCCTAAATCAAGCAGTTCAACGTGCTCCGTACATCCCCGAGTCTCACAACCTTAAGGGTCTCTCATGGGAGGCACGTGGTGGTCATCAATCGGCGATTATCTCTTACAAAAATGCGTTGCATGCATCATATGCTTTGCACTGGCCAGCAGCGAGTAATCAAGTTGTTGATATATCAGTAAATCTAGCAAGAATCCTCTGCAAGGTTAAAGCAAATCAAAACCATTATGACTTACTTGAGTCGCATTTTAGTTCCATTTTTTATGACAGCACACACATAATTTTATCTTTCAGTGCAGGCTGGTCGAGCCTCTGATGCTGAAGAAGTTTGTTATAACCTGATATCTAAAGGTAACAAACCCACCCCCCTCCTCTTTTCCTTTCCAACAAATAAAAAAGGCAAAAAAAGAACACGAATTCAGTGTTTTAAATAATGCTGTTTGAGATTATTTTTCAGGACTACTGGATAATTTAAGCCATCAGATTTACATTATGGCGTTATGGCAACAAGGAAAGAAGGAACTTTCTCTCACTGAAGCAGCTCGTCTTGCTAGAAATATCCAGAAAATGGATCCATCATCTGGTGCCGTTGCCTTGTCGCTGATCTGCAAGCTTGTCTACTTCTGTCGAGGGCAAGATCTAGCAGTTAGAACTATCTTAAAGAACCCTAAAGAGGTTCTCCAGATCTCAAAGATTCGATTCCTTGTTGCGGCACTCTGCGCTTCTGACCCCAGAAGCCCACTTCTCTCTCTCTTTTCGGAGGACTCTCCAGAGCTCTCACGGGCAGAGGCCATGGAAATGGTTTGCTTGGCAGCTGACAGCAAGATGGTACACCCGAAATTAGACCATAATCTTGGTAATATTGCAATTTTGTGTGTTGAAAGTTTTCATTTGCAGCTGGTCAACGATTCCCATGTAAGTTCAAGGAACTTAGCAGCACAGCGCCACTTAAGGAAAGCCCTCCACAAGTACCCTGACAGTGTTTTAATAAGGTGAAATCAACTCTTTATATTGACGATCTCTATGCCTGTTGACTTGTAGTTTCTCTCTCTAATCCTCTCTCTGTGGCAGAAAGAAACTTGGTTCATTCATGCTCTGTGGTAAAGATTCGAGGGGCCCGCATTCTGCGACCAGATGCATTTCCTCGGGGGAGCTGCTCGCTTCTGCTTATGTGGCATGCTGTGGGGGCTCCACGTGTGGAGGAAGCTCCATTCCTCTATCCAAGCCCATCCGTCTATTACAGAAGTATGGACTCCTTTAATGTTCCAGGTTGACAAAGACAACGATATTTAACTTCAATTATCGTGTTCACTGACTCTCCAGGTGGCTTCATGAGGAACCTTGGAACCAGAAAGCACGGTACCTGCTTGTTCTTACCATGATGCAGAGAGTCCGCAAGGAGAAATATCCTCCGCATCTCTGTCTACCCATATCACGGGTGCTCTCCTCTGCTCTAGAGAAAGAAACCCAAGAGCATCAGAAACTCCAGCTTCTGTTATGTTCCTCAGAGATCTGTTTGCAAACAGGGGTCTTCCAGGGCTGCATAGCCCAGGCTACAGAAGCCGCCAGGCTTGAGATATCTGACGATGGCTGTTTCTTCCCTCACCTTCAACTATGCCGTGCGTACTCAACCATCAACGATCTTCAGAATCTCAAAATTGAATACTTGAACTGCTTGACAGAGGGGACTCACCACGAGATTGGATGGTTACTTCTCAAGCTTCTGGAATCCAAGTACAAGCTATGGTCTCCAAGTAGTGAAGGAGAAGAAAAAAGTCCTGTTGATCAGGGCTTTGCTAAGTGTTTGGAGGGGAATGATCAGTCCATGCAGACGTGGATGTGTCTCTATGATCTAGTCCGTGCTCAGAGTTACGTCTGGGCTGGAGATTTCCTCCTTTCAGAGCAAACCTTAGCGGATGCATGCACATCTATATCTTCATCTGACAGATGTCTTCTTCTTCTCTGTCATGGTAAGAGAAAAGTCTCTCTTACTATTTCAACGCATCTTTCTCTCTCACTGGTTTTGCTTTACTAAGGTGCCATCTGCATGGAGCTAGCAAGATGGCAGGTGGGTTCGCGATTTCTATCTCTAGCTTTGAGGAGTCTCACCAGAGCATGGGAGACTTCAGCTGCCCGTCTTCCCATTGTCTCTGCTCTGCTAGCGCAGGCTGTGGGAAGCTCCGGTAACAAAGATCAGTGGTCAAAGAATCTTCGGTCCGAGTGGTCTTCCTGGCCGGCAGGTCTCTTCTGAAACGCCAATCTAGTCATTTGCTATTTTGGTTGTTGCTTTTTTTAATGTTTCTCTTCCTCTTGGCAGAGAGGAGGCCTCCTGAGGTGTACTTCCAGATGCACCTGCTCTCTGAGGCTTCTGATTCAAAGCAATTTTCCTGATGCTTTGGGCTGGCTTCTTCGATCCATCCACATGAACCCTTCTTCTCAGAGATACTGGAAAGCGCTGCGCATGATGGTGGAGGGATGATGGATGGAAAGTATCACCTGCTTTCTCCTCATTACGAAATATAGATCCTAAAAGGCGGTGGTTTCAGCTGACATCCATTCTTAGAGAATGCCCTTAAGAGTTTTGTTGGGGTTGATTGTTTGGGGAAATAGATGGCTATGGATCTAGGATGGGATCATGATTGGATTGGCTCTCATGGCTGATTCTTCAGCAGAGATATTTTGTTAAAATCAAGTGGCACTCAGTCAATCATGAACAGATTGAACATGTGAGGTTAGAAAAGAGCCACTTTCTCATGAAGGCACTTGTCTCAAAATGAATTGATATCTTTAAGGAAATAAAACTTCAGGGTAGAATTCACAGGTAATATTTTCTTGATGGATAATATATTAACAAAATAAATGATTGATCAGATTGAGAGAATTCATGAACAGCTCCTCATTAAAGAACTATTATCTACAGGACTTTTTCTGGTATTGACTTTTGGGTGGAAATGACTCTTGATTGACACTGATTGCCATGAGTTATGAACAGTGAAGTTGCATAGATGATTCAAGTCCAATGGTTCACTGATGCAATTTCTAAATTGTGAAATACTACAAACAAGTGAAGTTTTAGTTGGCTATCATATCCTGAGGAGCGATGAGCGTTGAGATTAACAATGAGCCATGGTTTTCGGACATTAAAAACCATACCGAGGAGAAGCACGTCTCAAGTCTGAGTGTTCAATTGATCCAACTGTCTCCCAATAAAGCTAATAGAAGGGGTTGTATATTTTTCTTGTAATGTGCAATTCCCATTGCTCAATCATGAGGTGCCCATACTCATAAAAAATGGTTCACTTTATCGCGCCAAAATTCTGATTTCATGTCTAATGATGCTCGAAATATAAATAGAGAAAAAAGAGGTTCTATAAGAGCAAGTCTATCTCCTCAAAGAGAGTGATCGATTGATCGATTGATTGATACACAAAGAGAGAGAGTAATAAATTAGCCCAATAAGTTAAGCCTGATAATAGGTGCAAGGACAAAGTCTGATGAACAAAAATACTTGCATAAAAAAAATACTTAGATCACCTTTAATATTTCCATAGTTCATTAATCTTTTGATCAGTGTTATTTACTTGTCATCTATTTCTCCAAAGGGCTTTACAAAAGCTATCTTGTCCCAATAAATTAAAGAAAAAGTAAACCTTTAAGTTTGGATATCACTTGTGACATTTAATAAGACAGCAATGGATCACTGAAAGAGCATTGAGCTTCATGGTTTTTGTTGATTTCATTTCAATCAGATTATACTCATGTGATTTTGACTTCATTCTTATCAAGTAATGGCAAAGATCCTATCTGGCATCAATATACATCAGAGTGACAACATCTTAACACGATGTGATCAAGCCATAGACTGTCGTTCTTATAAAGGGGAAAATCACTTGAGCTCACATCGAATTAAGGAACCTCAAAGATGAATTTCTACCTCTGATCGCTCAATGAAGGATTAATGTAAGTTTAAATGACAAAAATGAAAGTGAAAATCCAAGTTTGACCTAGTCAAAATTATGAAAATCATCAAAGTCAAATGCTTAATTCCTTAGCAACGATGCCATTTGATGAAAGGTGTTCATGCGATCATTGAAAAGGTACATTCCTGAGTTGAAAATAAATCCAAGCTCACTTATAAGTTAAACTAATCATTATTAATTTAAACTTAATTTAACACATCAAATTCAAGGAAAGGTAGAGACAAAAGGTCAATAGAGTCAATGGTTAAAGGATCCAGTCAAATCAAATTCATTCAAAAGTTGATCCCAAATTAAACTTCAACAAAAGGCAAAGAAAAGGGTCAACTTAAGAGAAAAGTCAAATGTGGATCTAGATAAATCAAGAGTCAAAGAAAAAGTCAAATGTTGCTTCATTGCCACAATAGTCAAAGTTAGTTGCAACCAGAGGTATGTTGCTACTCCTTACTCTTGGTCATCACCACCCTACCTTGTGGCCACCACCCTTAGAGGGCTTCTACCTCCAATACCATTGCCCCTCCTAGGATGTTTCCTAGTCCCACGAGGTTGTTGTCCCAAGGGAGGGCATCTACCCCTAGGTGCCACCATTCCACTAGGGCTGCTTCTCACCAGGGCCTTCGCTGCACTAGCCTACCACCCCCAAGCCATTCGCCTTGAGGAGCCACTCCTCCCAAGGTCGTTGCCCTTGTAGGTTTGCTGAACCTAGGGCTTCCACCTTAAGGAGCTGGCACCCCCCAAGGTTGTCTCCTCCTCCCTCTATGGTTGCTACCCACAAGAGGGATGCCACCTCAAAGATGTCAACTCCTTTAACTAGGTCACCTATACCTAGTGCATTGTTGCCCCTCCCTAAGCCACCTCCTCGTGGAGTTTGGTGCCTTCCAAACAACGAGCCATTCACATAAGCATTTTCACGATTAATACTAGTTCAAATGCATAATTCACACGAATTCACTTCAAATTTTCATGCTTTTCAATCATTTTCTCAATCAAACTATTTAGAATCCATTTATTTATTTTCATATTACAACATAATTGTTGAAATTTTTGCATGTTTTGACCCTTTTAATCGTGAAAAAAACCATACACTGATTGTGAAGTTTACATGATTGCATGGTTGGGAAAAAAGAAATTGCGAAGATAGGAGAAAATAAGATAGCACTTCTCATAATCCTTAAAATTTTAATATGTTCCTTTGGAGCCATATATATTTATCTTACTCTCTATTATAACCCACAAGATGAATAAAAGAAAGAAGAATGAAAGTGGATCAATCTAGCAAAAAATTTCTCAAAAATAATTCTAAATTTTGAGATGTGCTTATTTGAAGTTTTAAAAGAGCTTCAAAACTTATTCTAAACTTTCTAAAATTTCTTTTGAATCAATCTTAAGTTTTCTAATGTATTAAGGTTTTCAAAGGCCAAAATTGGGTTCCCTACTGATGTGGTACCATTGCCACATGACACCATTGCCATCTAGTGATCTGAGGAGTGATGAGCCAAAATCATGAGGTCACTGATAGCACATGATCATGGGTAAAAAATAAAAACCAAATTGACTTAATTGATAATAATTTCAATATAGTTAGCGAATAAGGATTGAAACCATTGATTTTGAGTGATCATATAATGTAATTAATTTGGATAAGTAAATGAGGTGAACAATTAGAAAAAGAATATTTGTTGACATTAGATGTGTAGATCTTTCAAATGAATCAAACCAATTATCAATCTGATTTCAATAAAAATAGAAATCATCTAGAGAAGTTATATAAATCCAAGATAAGGAGAGAGAAAATATCAAGAAAAATTCGTAATAATGAATATACTTTGAAAAAAATAAGTATTGGATGATACACTAGAGGAAAACACAATGAATCAGCCCAAAATCACCAAAAACTACCCAAAATTGTTCCTCAAATTGAAGAAAGCCCAAATCAAATGTTATAAGTGAAGCTTGGTGCTCAAAGTCCTAATCTTCTTTCAATCTGCCATGCCCAAATTTTGCCAATTTATATGCATGTTCTTCGACGGAAAATGTATCCTTGGGTGTTTCGAGTAATCAAACTGTTTAGACATCTAAGTCCTTGACTCTCTTGCTCTCCTCCTCTTTCAGATCATTTTTGCATCCAATGAGAGTTTGAAAGTGAGATTTCTTTGAGAGAATAGGGAGAAATCTCCTCTTGAATGTTGAACTTTGTCTTTAAAATCGGGTAATGAAAAGCCCTTGATCCGGAGATCAATTTGATCATTTAGAGCGCGACATGGGTTAGATTTTGTATATTTCTCCTAATCTCTTTTTTTATATCATTATATTTCAATTTTGAAACGTAGATGAATCAAATTTTAGATAATTTCTTGATTTTCTCTCTCTTTGTGATTGATTTTTCTCACTAATTTTTGCTTCTTGATTTCTCCGCGAATATTGATCCAAATCAAGTGATTTTTATTCTGTGGATTCCGCTTGGAGTTCTCTTTCTAAATTTACTAAAATATTTTATTTATCATCTCAATTCCTTGTCTGATTTGGAATTGAATTCGAAGAACACTTTGAAAGTACCTTAATTCTTAGTAGATTTCGACCCTTATTTACCTTTATACTCTTTAATTCTTGATTTTAATCTTAAATTGGTGAGTTTGGAATATATTTTGACACATTTTTGTGTGTTTTCAACAATCGCACGGATTCTTCAGCATCAGGCTTGTGTCTAAAAGGATAGAAAACATTTGTGCACATTTCTATCCATTGGATCTTCATTTGATAATCCTACACATTGCTACTAATTGGGCTCCTCACACTTTGCCACATGTTGTAGAGATGGGCATTGTAGCCCACAACTTCCAATGGAGAATCACCTTCCACCATAGCTCATAGGATTTGTCTATGAAGATTAATGATCCAAGTTCAATCACTCGATCTGATGCCCCCATGTGCTCTCACATCGCTTGAAACCATCGAGAGTAATATTAGTCCCCAGTGAAAAATTTAAAAAAGTTGTGACTATATCTAGATATTGGTTAACATCTAAAAGGATCATAAGGGCACTAATAAGTGCGTTTTGTGTGTGTAAATTTATGATTCTTAAGTGATTTTACTATATAATTCATGTCATTATGATATCTAAACTCATCGGAATTATGATTTAATTGCAAAATTAATAAGGATAATGGTGAGCAAGGGTCGAATCTACAAAAGAATTAGGAAATTTTTTAGATATCTTTGAAATTTGATCAAATTGGATGATGAATTTAGGTGAAAAATTAGGAAAATTGATATTTTTAGGAAGAAAACTCCAAGATAAATCATCATAATAAAAAATCACTCAATTTGGATTGGTATTCATGGAGAAATCAAAGAGCAAAATAAGGGGATAGAAATCGATTGTGAAGAGAGAGAAGATCATCATGTATTGAAATTAAAATCTAATGATATAGGACAAAAGATTATGAAGAAAAAAAATAATATAATCTGAAATTGCGCTTCAAATGACCCAGTTAATCATCGTATCAAGGCTGTTCATTATGCTTTTCGAAAAACAAAAATTCAGGGTTCAAGTAGCCAAATCCTCTTTCTCCCCCACTCACATGACACACACTCTCCCCCCCCCCCTCTTAGCATTCTACCAGTCTACCCCTACTATTCCCTCGATTACGATTAGTGATGGGTATTAAGTTTTGAAATCGATAAGCCTTCCAAAATTTTGATCAAAACATCGAATGCAATGGAATACATTTAATCGGATATTCAAAATATTGAGGCACCAAGAACAAATGATATTATCATCTATAGTATGTATGAGAAAATATACTTACCGAGTTTCTGATAACATGCAGATTAAACACGCAAATATATGATTACTAATACAAATTAAGGCGTAAAAGATTACATTCTAATACATGTTATCACATTTTTTAGTATTTTTTTATCACTCTATGAAACAATCATTATAATCCCAAAATGCATTAATTTAGGGTTAATTATGATAAATTAAGAAGAATTATTTTTAACCCTATCTTTACTTGAGATTATAATTAGTTTTTATGGCTAAATAATAAGAGAAATCATTTTATATACACTTGTGTATTTTTATAAGTTTTAAAATCTAAAAGAAACGAGTGTATTTTTAAAATTTAAATATATTCTCTTGTTATTTATTAAAATTGAATTTTTAGAATAATAGATAATTGAATTTTTGATAGAATGAAATAAATTTGGATTAATTTAGAGTTATATTTTAAAAGATATGATTTTTTTAATTTTTAGGGATTTTTTATAAATTTTGATAAATTTCAAATTGATTTATTTGAATTAAATTTACTAAAATACATATTTTTTATTACGTGCTGATGTGGTAGCTAACGTGGCGCAAGCGAAAAAAGCAACATCATGTGGCGACATATGAGATCGCCAAGTGTCACACACGTGGCGATCATGAGCGCGTGTGTGAGTGTGTGCGTGTGCGTGTATGAGATTAAGGAGAAAGCAAGTTGTTAAGGATTTTTGCTAACTCCTTAACCGCGTATTCCTTATATACATGTGTATTCTCTTTAATTTCTATCATGTGAGACTTTGTTTTGTTTTAAATGTGCACGGGTGACATGATGTTACGAGGAGCGTTTGATTCACGCTTTTAAAGAAGACAATTGATCTTCACTTATGTTGGGGGGTACACGGAGAAAATTTTCATTCGTCACAGAATAGTTTTGAAATGATTTAATCTCAGCCATCAATCTGAGGAGTTATAATGACTGAGATTAAAACCGATAGAAACACATCTGAAGCAACATATCAAAATCAAACGGCGAGCGTTTCACGTGTTACTTATAACACACGTGACGTGGCGAAACGTCGACAATCCATCACAGATCTAACATACGTGACTTAATCGTAACGATTCAAAGGCTGGTGTTTTATCAGAGCTATTGATCGAAGAATTAAATCTCGATCCAACGGTTACGCCCAATTTGTCTTATAAATTGAGATGTTATTCGATATTATAAATCATTCTTGGGTTCTTCGAGTAATCGAACTATCTAGATGCCAAATACCTTGAATCTCTTGCTTTCAATCGCTTATAGATCAATTTTTGCTTCCACTGAGTGTTTGAAAGTGAGATTTAGTTGAGAGAATAGGAAGAAATTGACTTTTGAACATCAATGATCATTTTTTGAATTCGGGAATGAAAGCCTTTGATTTGGTGAGTAATTAGATCAATTACAATACAATCTTGGGTTAGAAATTGAGTTTCATCCTAATCTTTCTTCGTATAGCTTTAGATTTTAATTTCGAATCGTAATGTTAGTTAATTTCAATTTCAATTTTGGTTTTCATGATTGTCAATTTCGGAAATTTCTATCTCATTCACTTGATGATTTCTCCGCAAATCTTGATCCAAATCTCATGATTTTTGATTCCGTGAATTTTTCTTTGAGTCTTCTTCCCAAAATTATTAGTTTCCCTAATTTCTCACCACATTTCATCATCCGATTTGATCTAATTTCAAAAGATATCTTAAAATTCCGTTTATTCTCCGTGGATTCGACCCTTATTCACCACTATGCTCCTAATTTGTGATTAATCTTTATAATTGGTGATTTTGGTATTTAGTTTTGACACGAATCAATGCATATTCAAGGACCACACCAATTCGTTTCGTCAGTTTCCTTGAATGAGTTCTTGAAGTTATTCAAGTGTCTAGCCTCTAACGGTATTTACACGATTTTCAGATGGTTAGATCTCTTCTTCAAAACTCTTCACTAAGAGAGAAAGAGAAGAAATTAGAGAATTCTCACAAGACTTGCATGGGCACCGTGAGTTGTGGTCATTCTCTACCAATTTATGGACATTTGGTATGTAGATTTTTTATAAAAACCTTCATAATTATGTATAGATCTACTAACATCCATAGACCTTATGTGTGTGACCCTCTAGGTCAATATATCTCACTAGTTAATAATTATATAGATCTAATAATGTATTATTGGTAAACCTTAATTAATTATCCACATCAACATGTACATTAATTAATGAAGGATTGATTTAACCCAATCAATATGTTGAGTTGCCAGCTAGTTTGATGACAAGCTACACCACATACTCTAGGAGATATATAGTATTGAAGAACTCCCTTATGGAACATTTCTGTCATCAGTTACCACGTATGTATAATCCTTCATCCACACAAGACTTATGAATAACTTAAGACATGACCAAGTGTCAAACCTTAATTGGCCAATTGAGATAGTATTGATGCGTGGAGAAAATTATTGAAGCTCTTTCTTCAGTAGTTCTTCTACCTTGGCTAAGGATTTTATCACATTTCATTCTTTGAGTTAATATCCTCAAATACTTAGGGTGGACAATCTCATCTTGACCGCACAATCATCTATTTTTGAGGATTTCATGTAGTGTGTAATATATGATATTTTTGAGATCTTGTAGCTAGGGATTCACTTGTCATAATCATAATAAGGTCATCTTTCTAAAAGATGTCTTTGGTGCCTCAAGTCAAAAGATCACATACACAACTATGATATGAATCAACCTGATTCACCGTTAGGTAGGATATTATTTAAGGATTCATACGGATCAATTCAGTGAACTCTTTCTCTAAAGGGTACCCACTATCTATTCGTAGTGTCTCTACACTAGTGGCTACAATTATCAACCTTACTCATCATATGAGATAGATTAGATAGTGTTATTTTTTTTCCAGATAATTTAATATTCTTCTCGAATACCCCACAAATATGAATGTTTAGAATATATGTTTAAATACTAATGATCACTGTATTATGATCTCATCATAATTCAATTAGTCATTACATATGCTCATGGACTTGATTGCAAATATCACACAAGGATGACAATGAATAAATTTTATTTTAATGAACTTAAACGAGATACATAGAAGTGTGATTGACTTTTATGCCACATAATATCCATCAATAAGTACTCTACATGCTTCTATCTTCAATTGATTGGTCAAAATCTTCTCGAAGAGCTTCACAAATGTCTCGCGACTTGTTTTGTGACAAGCCAATCAAGATCACTTGCTACACTCTAGAGGAAGCGCATGTGATGTGCATGCATGTTTGAGTGTGCATTTTGTTTAGCGGACCACTATTTTACTCCTCAACATGGAAAAACACGGGAGTATAAAACACGAAACAGAAGGATTAAGTTAAGATACTACAACAAGATCTATTGAATTTCTAAATCCCAAAGAAGAGACATTTCTATTTACTTTATTTACGAGATAATTGAAATAAACAGAGAGATGGTGAGAATAAATAGTCAATTGAATTATTGAACTTGTTCCCATCTTATGTCTCATGTTGTCATCAATCATGACCATAGTCATGATATGTTATGTGCTATAAGGTAGAAGTATAATGTTTTTTTAATCAAATGAATTCCTCACAATTTGACAAAAATAGGTTTCACTTCCGTTATCCAGTGCACGTGATGATGATGATGATGAGGATCTAAAATTTTTAACCATTAAATTTGATGCCGGATTGTGATTAGATGATCAAGAACTTTATCTCATGCTCGCATATTCTCTGAGCAAGATTGACAGATTAATGATATTCAGAGCGAGAAGACTCCTAAATCCCAACCTTGGCAGATCTAGCGATTGCACAGGGAACGACACGTGGCTTGTCTTTCTCTTTCTCTCTCCCCTTCCCCCTGAAATAGTTTTTGCGTGTTTATTCCCAGTTATTTTTTAATCGCTATGCCCAATATTTTGCGCAATTCAGGGGAGTTAGCGACGGAGGGGAGGTTGACACATCAGGAGAGAGAGAGGCTCAGAGAAATGGAAGGTTCGAGGAGAGAGAGACTCAGAGAAATGGGAAGATGCGAGGAGAGTGAGACTCGAGGAATGGGAAGATGCGAGGAGAGAGGAAGAAAGAGGGAGATAGACCAGAGCCTACGGCGTAGGGCGTGGCGATGGAGTCCAATGCCGCGCAAACTGAAGCAGAAAGATAAGCCCATTCCGCAGGGCATGTGGCTTCGAAACTAGAAACAAAACTGTCCTTGCGCATCTCTGCCTCCATCGTAATACTTAAGAGCGAGCACTCTGGCCAAGAATTTAGTGAGTGATGGACGTATGGAGACAGAGAGAGAATTGACAGTGGTTGCCGGATCAGGGGGAGAAAAGACACGCTGACAGTGCCCACGTTCTCCTCGCGTCCGACTTTTCTTTAATATCCCTCCAGACTAATGAAATCCGGCCCATAAATTGTCTCCGTCTTCTCCGCAATATACTCTTCTGCAATCTGCATCTCCTCCTCCTGGATCGTCATGGCGAGCGCTTTCTCTGTCTGACATCCAAAGAGAATTGACCTTGTCTCCGACGTGATTACAGGAATACATGGAAATCTGGAAGCCGGCGTGGTTGGCTGCGCTCGTCGATGAGAGATTCTTCGCCAGCTGCTTGGTCCACGCGGCGGCGAAGAAGAGCGAGAAGAACATTTGCTGCTTGGACTGCTGCATCAGCATCTGCCCTAACTGCCTTCCTGCTCATCGTTTCCACAAGCTCCTTCAAGTGCGCCGTTACGTCTACAACGAAGTCGTCCGCCTAGAGGATCTAGAGAAGCTCATCGACTGCTCACACGTTCAGGTTAATGCACCTCTTTCTCCCTCTGTCTATCGCTTAATGCAGAAGGGTGTAATTCTCCGCAGTCTTACACCATTAACGGCTCCAAGGTGTTGTTCATCAAGAAGCGACCCCAGAATAAACAGCTCAGGGGCAACGGGAATAGCTGCATTCCCTGCGGCAGGAGTCTTCAGGCGCCATACATCCATTGCTCTCTCGACTGCAAGGTCATGAAGATTATATTTCTCCAAATGAAATTTTTTTACTAAAGAAGCGGTAGGATTTTCCTCTCCAGGTGCAATTTCTGATGAGCCAGAAGAAGGATATGGCGCCATACTTTAAAGGCCGCCGGAGAGGAAGTCGACGGCGGCGGAATCGTTCGGCGGAAGCGGGGCAGCCTTCATGCCTGCGGGGGGAGCATGAACAGAAGAAAAGGGATCCCCCATAGATCTCCGTCCTGTTAAGCGAATCCCCGAAGATCCATGTGCCAAATGACTACAAAAGTATCCACTCGCAACCCGCCCACATCTTTGACTTGTGCCGGATTCTGGTCCCAGGAGTCGAGAGAAGAGAGTTCTTCTCTGCCGTTATCTCAGGCTTTTTTTCCCTCTTTTTTCCTCCTGCTCGACTCTTCTATTTCAGCGAGTTGCAGTCGGAAAAAGTTCGGATGTCTATGGCGAAGTCCTCGTTTCCAGAGATATTGGATGAGGGGGGAGAGAGAGAGAAGTCAAATGGTCAACACCTCGTCTCCAGGATTTTCTGTTCGGATTATGCTTGCTATATTGCCCCGCTGTTGAATTTCACAAATAATCTTAATAAGTCGAGTCATAATTGAAATTTCATTATTTTTGTGGATCTCTATGACATTTTCACCAATATGCGAAGGGTATTTTCGGCAATGAGTATTCAAAGCAGATAGAACTGTATGAATTCCTTGACCAGAAGCAACTGATAACAAGCACAGCAGGTTGTAGCGGAGGTTGTCTTCATGGCCGTCGCCTCGCGAACGGCGCTGAAACCTCGTCTTCTCTCATAACAGAGGCGCAATTGACGTTCCCTGTCAATGTCTTTCCCTTAAAGTGCACTCGCTCTCCCAATCTTCCACCGGCCGTGTTTCTCGACGGAAAGGAGGCGACTTCTCGGCTTCCGTCGCCTTCAATCCATCGGGAAATTTCGATCTCTCTTTCACCAATGCGCAGGATGGTACATTTAACTTTCTTTCTTCATTATCTTTCGTGCTTTCCTGATTGAGTCCTAGAATTCATTTACCTTAAAATTTTCGTCTTCATACCTTTCATATCGAGTTTAAACGTTATTCCGAATGTAACGGTGTCCGCAGAATTTAATCAGCAGCCGATGTGACTCAAATTATGGATGGGTTGGACTGATCTAGCTACATCATTTCCTAAAAGGATTTATTTCTCTATTATTTCCTAGATTACTTTCTGCTAGATTGACCGGTGAGAAAGTCAGAACAAGCGTTTAATTTGCCAATATTTGCAGTTGTTCAACTTGATTTCTCTCATCTTCTCTAATTTTCATTTACCGGGGACATGTTTTCCACACCTGTTTATATAAACGATGCACACTCTGTGATCAACCTACGCTTCAACTTAAAACTCTATCAAATCTGTTGTGGACAGAAACTCTGCAGGTTGCTCCTCCTCCCCCTCCAACTCAAGGACGCCTGGAAATTGTGATCGACAAAGCCACTATTCAGAATCTGGATCTATCCCCAGTCCAATCCATCATCGACCAAGGTAAATCCAGCCTCAATTTCCCGCAAACAAATTTCCATTGACTATCTTTTTAATCACAGGGGGACCCTCATTTGACCCCAAGAGGCTTATAGAAAGGACGGTGGGGTTTACCATCAACTATGAGAGGGACGATGCTTCAGACATGAGAGAGCTCTCTGAGTTCCCTGACGTCAGACTCTGGTTTGTTAGGCTGGATGCTTCGTATCCTTGGCTTCCTGTCGTTCTGGACTGGAGAGGTGGAGAGCTTGCTCGATATGCAGCCATGCTCGTTCCACACCAGGTAAGAAAATTGTAGGAATTTTGGTCATTCGGTACCTTTATAGATAGCTCTCTGATATTTAATTTTTATTTAAGCCTTGATTCTTACCCTTCGCGGTGAGGGGCTGACAACAATACGTTCTTTTTTGTCTTTGCTTTCAACAACAATATTTCCAAGATCAACAGCCTTTGGTAATTTTTCTAGGTATAAGAAAATTGATTATTGATTTTACAGATGAGCACGAGATTAGGAATTGTCTTCAACCCTGAAGCGCTGGAGTTATTCGTCATGAACAAGGTCTTCACTGTACATTCATGGCTGACCGGGCAAGGGATTCTGAAGCCGAGGTTGAAGACTGGGGACATGGCCAGGATGCTTGGTTTCGGCATAGGAGAGGAGCTCTATGACTTGATCGAGGTTCGGGATCTCCCTTCTGGCAATTGATTCACTGATCCTGGGTTTTGGGTTATGGGTTGATTTAAATGTAGATAATTGGATGCTTTATATAGTTGGGTATAAATGTTGATTTTTGGGTGACGAATCTTTTGTTGTGACGAGCCATTGACATTGGATGCCTGTGAAGGGCGCCGAAGAGTTTGCATCATGAGGTTGATCGATCTCCAAGGTTTCCAGCAACTTCTTGATCTGGATTGAGCTAGCTTCAAGAAAGAAAAACGCAGGGCCAATCCGAGGGGTTTGTCCCATTTAGAAAGGAAGAACAGAGTTTTTGGGCCGTTTATGTTAAAAAAAGAAGAGATTTTGGGCAGTTTTGAGCCCAAATCAGTGGGCTCTGCACAAGGTGGTTCTAACCACTTCAGCTTTCACTGGAAATTAAAAAATAGCAAGAAATAGAAAAATACAAAGACGAATTGAAAGAAAATTACCAAAATAATCTGGCTCTATCTTCATTCTGCCCCTTCCACGGTAGATTTTTGGTTACCATTTTTTTTATATACTTTCGATCAAGAGGAATAGTTATCTCCGATGAAAGAGATTCAGCTCTAGGGTTGGGGCGAGAAGCTGAGACGAGATATCGAACTCCTCGCTCCATGTCGTCCCCCCTTGCGTTCTGAGCTGTGCACGGGATGAGCTGAAATGAGAGGGGAGTCAAGAACTGTTCTTGAGACGGTCAGGCCGGAATGAAGTCGAGTATTTGATTTCAAAGAAATTTCAAGCTTAATTTCTCAACAAATATAGGTTTTATATTAAAATAATGCTTGTCTGTTAAAATAATCCATGCATTTTATACTTCAAACTATATAAATTTTGGCCCATCAGTCGAGGCATGAGGGGTCCAGCGTCCGGACTCCCGGCTTCCGCCGGACTAGTAAATTTCTGCCGGACGCCCAACCCAAAATTTTCTCTGTCCTCTCTCTCTCTCCTCTTTTCTTTTGCTGCTCCGCAGTCTCTTTTTCACCTGCTCTTTTTTCCCCTCTCCTCTCTCTCTCTCCTTCGACTGTTACATCGTCTTCCTATTTTCTTCTATTTAAAAGGTTTTTTGACCAAGGTCAGACCCTCCACACAAGATAGCAGACCTGCCGGGTCCCCTCTGCCTACATCAGCTGACCTCATACGTGAAGCGGGGACGAGAGAGAGAAAAGCGGGAACGAGAAAGAACGGGAAAGAAAAGAGAGAGAGAGGGGGAGGCAGAGAGAAGTGACGGGGAATGAGCAGGGAGGGAGCGCACATCACGTGAGACTGAGGTTGAATTCGGCGTCCAGAGTGGCCGGACCACTCCGTTTACTGATCAACAGCAGTAAAAAAAAAGAGTTAAATAAACGAGAGATTTCTGAAACTTTGAGAGAAATCCATCTAACTTTCCGATCAATCTTGCTTTCCAGTTGACGATCTACCTCATTCTTGAGTACCCCATGCCGACTAACCGGAAATTGGATCGGCAAACTCAGTTGAGAGAGAGATACAGTCACTGCAACTGATGCACGTTCTTTCAAAACCTTGCAAAACGTTCTCCAAACTTCACCTCTTTTTAAATGGATTTAATGTGATTCAAGACTTACTCATACGCGCGCCATTAGAGATCAAAGATCCGGCCTCGAGATCCAAAAATTGATGCAGGCACTGCCCTTTTCGGCTACCATAAATCGTCTGCAATGATAATTTCGGTAGCCGACTTCTGTCCCGCCTGTGGATATTCCAATGGCGCAGCTCTTGGCACAGAGTACAGCAGAACCGACCTGACATAGGGTGAGAGGGAGAGATAGAAATGGGCATAGAAAGGGCGGAAGGAGAGAGAATAGGGGTCGGTAGGGATTGTCTATCGTCATCCTGACTGTTATATCTATCATGGCAAACTGATCTGCGAAACAAGTGCACAGTAGAAATCCTTAAAATCGAGCAGGAAAAATTCAAACACAGCAAGGAATCAAAAATCCTCATCGACGAGGGACAATTCAATGTCAAAATCGCGTATCCATATCATATATATTTCGATTATAATCATGAAAATTAAATAATTACATTTGGAAATCATCTTCTCATTATTTCATGAATCATCATCTCATAATGGGACTACTCTAAAAACCAGAAATAGAAATCAGCACATTTTATATCAGATATCGGTGACATCTGAACGTGAGAGAGATCCGGAAGAGAGAGAAAGATCTGGAATAGAAAGAGGGAAAAGTGAGAACGAGAGAGAACGTGAAAGAGATGCGAGAGAGTGAAAGAAATGGCAAGAGAGAAACTTCGAGAATGAGAGATGATGGGAAAGAGATTAGAAAGAAAAAATTGAAGCTTTCGGGAAATCGGCCGCCCTTTTCGATTTAATTGATCTCATCGATCAATTTATGGCAAGATAAAAAAATCATGGCTTCCCGTGCGACCAGCCTCATCGATCTAAAATGCCCCCATTTCTATAGGTGGCATCTTCTTGGCTACGGTCTTAACTCTACAGCCCATTATCAGGGCCCAAATTCACCGCACCATGCACCGCATCTTTAAACTGAAACTATGCACGAAACTGTCCGCTACTCGTGTACATCGTCCATCTCGTCCTGTCGTATGGGATTTGTCCAAACGAACGGTTCGGATGAGACCCATAGATTCTGTTAGAAGACGGAAGGACTCGCTGTCAGCCTATCACATGATCTCACCCTCCGCTTCCTCCTACATGACTACATGGCAACCCTCTCTCTCTCTCTCGGGGGGTTGTCGAGCAGCAAGCAGAGTTCCCTGCATTCGCCCGGAAAATGCTCGAGAGATGAGGTTAGCGCGGATGATCTGATATGGACGATTCCTGGCAAATAAAATGCTTCTCCGCGCGGGATCTCTCGGAATCCATTTCTCCAATTAGGCAGCCGCTGGCGCCGGCACTCTCACCTGCGCAGGTTTTCGTCGGTTCCCCATTTTTTGATCCATTTTTATTTCGTTTTTCTACAAAAGTTCTGGAATTAATGCCGGAAACGCGCTCCTCTTAGTACAAGTGTTCTCTGTCATCTTGGCTGCAATGCGCTCGTTAACATCCCATTCTAGCCATTTCATTATAAGTCGCCGCGGTTGACTTTTCCATTGTTTGCATATGCAAGATCCGTTCTCTGGTTGTTCAATGCCTGGTTCTACACTAGAGGAACAGTTTGTATCATGACGTTAGAATCATTTCCGTCCACTTTGTTACAATTATTGAATTTCTGCATTCGGAAAGGCATACATTCAAATATTTTGTAATTTATCGAAAAAAGCATTGCAGGCCTTCACATGATAACCAGCCTCCATCATATTTTTATTTAGTTCGCTCTGCTTCATTTCGACATTTAATCTTTCATCATCCACCGTCTTCCCATTTTGTCTGACTTCTTCCCGAATTCGTCAGATGGATGCAAATCGGTGCAACAAATTTTATCCTTCCATTCCATCGGATGGCAATCAAGCAGATGATTCCTTCCTTCAAGACCCAATGAGCTTCAACAGTTTGAATTCCATTCCCTGTGCACCAAGAAAAGCGGAAACGGGAAATACATTTCTAACTTTTCTGCCAGGGCCTCCTCTTCCTCAGCCACACAGCAGTAAACTTCCGGCTTTCAATGTTGAGACTGTAACTGGTGGCCCGAATGATTGCAGCGTCTTTGCCCCATACTTAAGGGCTCCTTTAGACAACCATCTGAATGAAATATCTGCAAAGAATAACGGAAATTCCTTCAGGCCATTGTCCCTTCCTATGTTGAATGATTTCATAGGGTCTGGTTCTCAGCTTTCATGCTTCAGCGCTGGTATAAGAGATTCAGATGTATTATCGCCCAATGGCCAGACTGGTATACAACTCCCAATGTTGAACAATTGTTCCCATCAGAAAAACGAATTGGAGCGTGGAACTGACATGCCTTTGCGTGGATCTTCATTCATAAGAGGATGTCCTCGTGTCTTTTGCCTTAGTAAAGGTATTTGGTTCTCGTGACTGTCAAAATGTCATATGGTGGTTCAAAGCCATCTCCTGATTTTCTTTTAGCGAATTTGAAACAGTTGGAGAGCTATTTGTGAGTAATGATGGCCTTTTGGGAGTGCATTGCTTGTGCCACAACCTACGGATGTCAGTTGCTAAATTCTGTGAGGTATTTTTCTTTTTTGATATGTAAGCTTTTCTGAAGCAAAACTTCTTCAGTTCATTTTTCGGTGCTAAGGTCTATGATTAATCACTTTTCAGCATTCAGGATTATATGCTGTTAATCCTGGCAATGTTGTGATTCTAGAAAATGGGGAAACTGTTGCTCAGTGGCGGAGATTGTTTTTCTTGAATCTTGGAGTAAGAAAATTTTATTCTTCCCCTTTTTTTCCTTATTACTGTACTAAATTTTCCTCATTATTCTTCCAGTTTTCCTCTCTAATTGTTTTTGTCTGAATTACCCTTTTGTATTGACTGTCTGATTTTGACCAGAGGTTTTCTGGGATGGAAATTCTGGTTGTTTACTTCGGCCCACCTTCTGCCTGGGTGACCTCATCCAGCTCTGTGCCCTCAGGCCCATTGTGTGTACCTGGCCCATTCGGGTTTGATGGGCCAAGCTTCTTTAAATTCATCTTACAAGTGATGAGAGGTGTTTTACCATTATTCCTGTTAACGATTTCATCTTGTCCTCAAGATGAAATTTTGGGAACCAATGGTCAAGCGTCTCCACTGGTTGCCAAGTTGCGTTGACGTCTGGTAGTCCCTTCCATGTGATGTGGATTTTGATGGGATCTGAGGCTCGACAAGCTCTCCAAGTTTTCGACCAAAACAATGATTGCAGCGGAAGATGTTGAATCAAAACATTCAATATAGTTGAAGCACTAATAATAGATGATCTCATCATCCGTTCTAGGTGATCCTATCATCTAGTATAGAATAAAATTCATACTTATATAGATTAGTTGAAAGAGTTCTTCAACCGTTCAAGCGTCCGGCCTCTAGCGGTATCTACACTGTCTTTAGACGGTCGGATCTCCTCTTAAACACTCGTCACCACGAGAGGAAAAGAAGAGAGAGGAGAAGTTTCACTAGGCTTGCATGGGCACATCTATTATGGTCGTTCTCCCCCTATTTATAGGCTTTGGGAATGTAAAAACCCTTATTATTATGTCTATATTCACCGACGTCCATTGACTTTATGTGTGTGACCCTCTAAGTCCATATATCTCACCAGTTAATTATTAGTCTTTCCTATCAATTAACTATATCAACATATAGATTAATTGACTAAGGATCGATTTAACCCAATCGACAGGTTGAGTCGCCAGCCCGGTGGGTGCCAAGCTATATCACGTGTTCTAGGAGATGTAGAGTATATTATAACTCTTTCATGTAACTCTGCCGTCATTAGTTACCGTGTACGTATAATCCTTCATCTATACGACACTCATGAATAACTTAAGGTATGATTAATTGTCAAACCCTAATCGGTCACTCAATTTAGAACTGATACGAGTAGGAAATCATTGAGAACAACTTCTCTAATATTTCCACTACCTTGGCCAAAGATTTAACCGCATCTCATTCCTTGATTCGATCTCCTCATATATCGAGGGCGAATGATCTTATATTAACCACTCAATCACCTTCGACGACCTCATGTCGTATCCAATCTATGACGTTTCGGATATCCCGTGGTTAGGGATTCGTAAGTCATAGTCAAAACACGATCATCCATCCACAAGATGTCTTTGGTGTCTTATGTCAAAAGGACCACATACACAACCGTGACATGAATTAACCTCATTGATAATTTGGCATAATACCATCCAGGGATTCATACATATCAATTCAGTGAACTCTTTATCTAAAAACAACCGTTATCTATCCTTGGTGTCTCAACACCGATGGCCAAAGGATCAACCATACTCATCATATAAGTCAGATCAGATAGTGTTATTCTTTCTAGATAATTCGATGTCCTTCTCGAACATCCCAGGAATATAAATATTTAGAACATATGTTTAAAGACCATCGATCATTGTGATATGATCTCATTATAATTCACTTGATAATTACACATGTTTATAGACTTCATTGCAAATATCACACAAGAATGACAATGAAGAAAAGTTTATTTTAATGAATATAAACAAAAGATGAAAGTGTGATTGGCTTGTAGGCCACATAATATCCATCAGATTTCAGTAGCACTCAGCAATGTCCTTACCTTCAAAATGTTCTGAGGTTCAACGGGACATTTAAGGTCCTTGGAGAGGCTTGCACACAGTTGTTGTGGAGTAACCTCTATTTCAATTGTCTTCTTTAGTTGGGCAACATATAATTCAAGCTCTATAGCACAGTCATCTGACAACCCCAACTTGCAACCCACTAATCCAATGCAATCCAATATTTTATAGGATCTAAAGAATTCAAGAGAGAGCTCTACTTTAGACCTTACATGCGATTTCATCCAGCAAAGGCAAGTTCTGAGGTACACTGGTTCTCCCACTTCAAACTTCACAAACCTCTTTTTTGTCCTTTGAGGTCTTCAAAGTAGACTTGCCATTGCCCAAATCTACCTTCATTTCTGATATATATATATATATGTGTGTGTGTGTGTGTGTATGTGTGTGTGTATATAGAGCTATAGGAATACACTTTCCTCTAAATATTTGGCCAAATCATCAAGTGGGAACGTTGGCAGTCTGACTATCTTCTTGGTAAAGGCATATGGTTTCCCCTTTGCATCATATGGACACTTAAAGGGGATAAAGTTACTATATTTGGATACTATCAGGTCAATTGCCCTTGCTTTGGGAGTGCTTTGATGAAATCCAGCAGTACAACTTCCAAAGCCCTTTAGTACTAGATAGAGTCTGTCTCCATTTTGGTACTAGATAGAGTCTCTTGTCAAATGTCAAGAATGATGGTTTTCAAATTTCAAGAAATCCCCATCGTCCGTTGCTTCTACTTCTTTATTCATTTCTTCTTTGCCTCCATGCATTAGCTCGATAGCCTCTTGATCAGTTCATTCTTTTATTTCATGCATAAGCTTTGATAATAGATCAATGTGTCTGTCTGAATCTTCAACCTGCTTCTTGAGCTGCGTTGCCAGTTGCCAGATCTCTTCTGTAATTATTTCCTTGCTCTTGTTCTTTGCCCACTTGGAACTGGCAGCAGGTTGCAGGAAAGGGTCACTCTGATAGGCTGGCTTCTTTAATCTTCTCGTATAAGTAATGAGAGATGTTATACAATTTGCTCTGTTTGTAGATAGACTAGTGTAAGACAGTCTATCAGATTTCCTCTTAAAGCACTCTTCTGCCTGCTACCCCCAAATGCCACTGTGTTCTGTCCTAATACTGGCCCTCTTCAAGCTCCGCGTAGTCTGCCAAATCCCAGCATCCCGACTCCTGCAGTCCTACCACATGCCATCTTCTACTTTCCATCTTCTTTCAGGTTCCCACAGTCTTCACGTGCCACCCAGTCTGCAGCCTCCAAGCGCCGTTGTGTCCCAACCTCCTGCCACACTGTCTTCTATGTCCCCTTTACTGACTCTTGCAGTCCTGCAGTTTGCAGCCTCCTCACTCCGTCCCAGTGTCTCCCTCCAGACTCAAATGGTCTTATGGAGCTGCATAGCCTGTGAAACAAGAGATGATCAAACATAGCAAATGTCAAGTGCAATGAATGATGGGAACAGTCATCACAAAGCATCAGTTTCCCAGTTTTTTATCTTACAGTCGAATTGTTCCATCCAAAAAGGAAATCAAAATGAACTTTGATGGTCTATTTAAATTGTTGAATTGCTTATGAGATATAAATGAGAATGCTCATGAGTATATGTTTTGCTTTTTTTTTCTTACAAGTGCAGCAACAATGGTATTTGAACTATTCCATCCAGAAAGGAAAAAATGAACTTTGATGATCTACGTAGACATTTTCATTTTGAAAGAAATGATCTATGTAGACATTGAAACACTCATGAAATAAAAATGGGCATGGTCATGAGCAAATCTCCAAATTTTTTGTTTAAAATTATATCGAGCCACTAGGCATTATAATTTTTTTACTACATACTCACATCATGATTTGATGAAGGTTTTAAGGATTTCGAATGTCCACTACTGGATGTTTGCACATTATTAATTGATTTATTTGAGCTATTACATTTGCTGACATCTAGAGACATTCTTGTTTTTTCTCAATGTACTTACAGTTTACTGATGATCATTTCAGGTCAACATTCCAGATGATGCCAGCGGATGGAATTGGTCTAATGTCGCTAGTGCATCTGGTTTCTTTGACCAGTCAAAAGTTGTTACTCTTCCAACTTCCAAGAACAAGATGACCTATCAATCGCAAAAACTGTTTGACGAAGTAAGGAGACCTGATGTTCTTCCCAATAGCCAACATTCTTACTACCCTGTTGTGGAATGTTCCACAGAGGATAGGCTTCTGGGTCACTTTAAAAATGCTAAACAGAGAGATTGTAGTGGTTCCCCACATTGTGTGCCTTCTTGGCTTGTTAACGAGCATATACCCGAGAAAGCTATGGAAAGTGACCAACGGTTAGCTCATTCAATGTTGAACTCTACTTCCATGTCTGGAAAATCAAATTGTGGAAGAAAACTGTTGTCCAATCTTGCGTTCTCTGAAAAAGCATCCACTATAAACCCTAATTATGACCTGGCAAACTCATTTGTTGGAGCTTCCAATGATCATGGAGCTAGAAACTCTAGAGTCCACCCCTTTGTGGATAGTTATTCTACCCTTTCAAGCATTGAACTGAGTTTGGGACAACCATCTCAGCAGAATAACAGATTCACTACATCAGCTACTGTTTGTCCTGTACAGAAAAATCATCCAATTACCCAGGGATGTAAGTCGTCTATCTTCTCGCTTGTTTTTTAATTTTTATTCAACATTTCTATTATTGAAAATTATAACCTGATATGTATCTCTACTGAAATAGAATCACTCCAAAAGAAAAAGGATATTTCTAGAATGGAGCGACCCTTAGTGGATGTTCGCTTCGGACAGACAATGCTATATAGAACTACTCTGTAACAAATCTCCTTCGACAGCCAAGCTGCCTCTCGGGTGAACCCTGGTTGAATGCGGCTCCTGATCTCCCCGGTTGTTTCCTGTTCTCCAAGAATCCCCGTCCAAAAAAGTCCCCCCAATTCTCCCCTCTGCCCGCTTATTTATACTCCATTTTATTCCTTTTCTGGACTACCAGTCAAGAACCGGTAGTTAGGCTGACAGTCTCAGCATACCTGGGTCCTGAGGCCCCCTATGTTCATTCTTATTTTGCTTTTTTCGTTCATACACTTTTATTGGGACAGTATCATAACCCTGGTATTTCTTACAGATTTAACGTCCCAACTACAGAAACATGCACCGAAGGGGATTTGTGCACCATGGGGGTTTCCCAATTCCACTGAAGTTGTACAGCATCATGCACAGACTCCAGAGAAACATTATCAGCTACAATTGGTTGATCCTGGTGAGGACTGTAACCCAGTGACACTCCTTAGGCCTTCTCATTTCACTGCTGCTGAAGGAGCAATGAAGTCAAATACAGTGGATGACACTTTTTGTAAGAAACATAGTCTTGCTGTCTCTAATTTATCATCAAATGTGAGTGCTGAACATGAGATAGCTTCATTCCATAGAGGAAAAGAGCAAATTGTGTCACATTGGGATGATTTTTATGTTTTAAAGCAGTGCACAAAACTTGACAAAAAATTGAAGAAAGATCATAGAGCACCTGTTGATCCCGCAAATTCATTGTTTAATAAGAAAAAATCTCTGAATTGTCTTCTTCACTCAGCTAGCAGTGCATTGGAGGATTCTGCTAGTCAGAAAGAATCTGATCCTTTTTATGGAACGGTGAGAGATTCTTCTACTCTATCACAGTCTCCCAAAATTGGTTTCTTTTCTTCAAACATGGTGAGCCCATCTATTCCAGTGCCATCTTCACCAAAGCAAATGAGACTTGAGAACGTCCAACTACTGGAAGGCAATCTGCCAAACTCATCCCCTTCCCAAGAAAAAAATGTTCAAAAAATAAACTTTTGCCACTCTACTATGAAAATGACACGGAGCACAGTTGATGAAGTTCTTGAAGAGTCTAAAGATCATACCGCGAAGAAATTGAGGGTGATGTCCCGAAATCCCCACTCTTGCTGCAAGTATAACTCATCAGATCTTGTCACACACTCATATGGTAAAACTAACCTTTCAGGTAAGTTCTGTTAGCATCCGTAAATTTTACTCCCACAAATACTTTTCTGGATGACAATATGAAAAATATAAGATTTTTATTTGTGTGACAGGTAACATACAAGATGAATCACTCTTTTCTAGTGAAACTTGGGCCAAATCTCCAGTTTCTCATGTTTACAACAGTGAACCATATATTTCAAGGTATCTTTAACTTCAAAATGTTGTGCTTCTTACTTTTTGTTGAATGTTGATTGGAGGATCACCCAACATTGGTGATCAACCCGATAATATATGAGGGATAGGTACATGATTGGTCCCAACAGAGCTCCATTCCCCCCTTCACATCCTTCTAAACCAGCATGACAAGAGTTTTTACAATTCTTGAATAACACCTGTTGAAGCAGACTTCCCCTTGAAAACCCACACATCACGTGCACCCAGATTGCCCATAGTACTGCCAGAATTCTTCCCCACTTCGTCTCCCTCCTGGAAATACCATGCCTGAGCGAGCCCCAAAATGCCTCTCAGTAACCTCAATCCATTATATCTTCTAGCTAGATCAAATTATATCCTGAGAGAATGGGCACTCGTCTCAAGAGATGCCACCTAAAGAGCAGCCAACCAAAGATTTGCACCTTTAGTGGGACCTTCTGCCTCCCTATGAGGCTGCACACTCAGATGGTTGCCTGCTTCTCCATACTGCTCCCGTCATAACTTCATGTAAGCCCCTCAGACAGAGGATGCTGTACCTTCCCACTCCCAATTATCTTGTATCCTGTTCGAAGGTCGCAGGTATATTAAAGCATTTTGCATATCTAGGAGATCCTCCACTATCTGATCCAGTAGAGCAACTTCTGTAAATGGGCTCTATGTGCCGTCCCAGCCGTCGCTTACTGTGGCCAGAGGGTTTTCCTTGTTTGTTGGGCTTCCTACTGTCCTTCTATTTTTTTGTTTAGATCCTTACATGGGAATTCTTTTGCTGTTTGTTGATCTCTAAGGACTTTGCTCATAGATTTTAACTTCGTACATGTTTTAGACACTCAATCAATGCGACTCTGCGTCTCAAACGAGTGTTTCCAGTAAAAGATAGTTTCTTTCATCCATAAAAACCCATTTAAATATGGGATTGTGTTAAAGCTCTTAAAAAATCCTTCTCAGTGAGTCAGTCAAATATTAGTATGATCTATATTTGAACCTGATTCGGCCCAGATGAAAAATCAGAAGGGGAAGAGATTTTTTTGCATTTCTTTAAATCCAGGTTCTCTTGTTCCTGACTACAGTGCAGTCAGTCTAAGTTTTAAGAACTCAAGCTAAATCAAGTTTTGATATGGTATCGAAGTATTTATCCAGGCACATTTCTTCTTTTCTGAAGGTCTTGACACCTTCCTCTCATCTCTGGCGTACTGGTCAGTGAAGAGAAGACTGACAAAAACTCCAAGAATTAGAAGAGCACGGAGTTTTTTTTGTCAGGAATGAGATCTACATGATAGATAATAGTATTTTTCATTATGAAAACAGTAATACCTGTCCATGAGGTTAATGGTAAAACTTCGATGTACCAAGAGGAGATCTGTAATTTCCTATCCCTGTAAAATGATGCTTGATTCATTCCAAAGAATTTTCAAGTCCAATTGAGAGAAAGAGGGAGAGGGCAAAAGGGAACGATGTACGTACCAAAGAGTGTTGTAATATGAACCCATGATGTACGTACATGAGAAGCAGTTAGCATGATAAGAATAAAGGTCATATAATTTGCTGGCAAAGCGATGGCAAGTTATGTGCCCTGGTTGGGCCCTATCAGATCGTAACATGTGAATCTCTAAGCTAGGATTTGTTAGTTGGCCTGAGAGATATGTAACAATTCTGAAAAGTATTTCCCTTTTAATCTCTGCTTTACAGGGACATTAATGCATTTGGGGTTATTTGCTTATTGTTTTTGTTATTTTTTCTCTTACTCTGTGCTTTGCAGGACCAAGAGCCTGATTGCTGACCAGGCTGACAGCAGAATACTTCACGAGCAAGATGGAAGGCTTGTCCATTCCAAATGCTTTAAAGAACAAATTATTATGCAAAATATTACCTCAAATTCCTCAAGGAATTTTACGGATTCCAGTAAAGGCCAGAACCTTTTTTCACCATCATACTGTCTAAACCATCCAAGTCCAGTGTGCAAGAATACCTCATTAGGTCTACATGATGGTTCCTCATCTGATGATCAAGACGTTCTTACCAATATATTTCAAAATTCAAATGTAATAACATCTGGTAGTATCAAAAATCTACTTACATTCTCCAGGGATAAAGCCTGTGATGGAAATTGTTACAAAACCTGCTCATCAAAGGAAAAAAGACTTTTTAATGCATACCCTCGATGTTCTGTTCATTTGACGGCTGATTTTCTCAGTGAAGATAATAATTTGGATTGTAATCTGGTTCTTGATGAAGGATCTGCAGTTGAGAAGTGTGGTTCATCTGATGATGTTCTTGAGATTGATGATAGGACCAAGTTTGACTCCTGTAGTTCCTTAAGATTCGGTGCAAGAGATGAAAATGATTTTCACACATGTAGGTTGAGTCTCCAGGAAAAATCGATTCAGGGGAGAAAGAGAAATCAGATCCACCTTGAATCCACTAGTACAATAATCGCAGAACCTCTTATGAAGAAAAAGAAGAAAAAGGCCCCCAAATGGAAGAGACTCGACGCTTCCTTCCCCACGTCAGGAGCAGTAGATAAGGTAGGCTCAAACTGTCATAGCAGAATGAAGAATTCTTCTGATGAAACAGAATTTTTTGCCAATCCTCGAACTCAAAAGAAAACTTCAATATTCAATATGAAATGTACTTCTCAGAATAGAAAACGTGAAACTTGCAAGGCAGTGAAGAATTTGGTGTCTGAAAGAAGGAAAAAGAGGAATTTCATCTCAGATGATAAAGAAGATTCGCAGGATATCACCCATGAACTACCTTATGATGGAATCCGTCAAAAAGACAGGTTATTGAGGCCTGTGGTACGTGGAAGCTATGGAATTATTTGTAATCGAAATATGCATGGAAAATCAAAGCCAGTGAAAATTGTTTCTCTATCTTCATTACTGGAGGTAGCCAAAAGATGTCCCATCACTGAAAATACCGAGGGAAATGTAGTTATAGAAAAAACTGAAATGAGATTTGATGCCAAGTTGAATCTGCGGACAAAGGAAACCCGCAAACAGAAACTGACTAATATGATTGGACACTCAAAAGATGAAATTTTTGTACCAGGTGCTCCAGGTTTTGGTCATAATCAAACAGTCTATAATAGCAAGGTATCCCCAACTAGAAAAGCAGTCAACGATTCTGTTGGTAAGTTGCCTTGTGACTTATCTTATTACAATTTTTTGAGGCTCTTGATTTCTTCTGAGGTTGATTTTATTTACAGGTGAACACCAACTACAGAAGAAAAATCTGAGCAGACTAGCACCAGAGGACTGCAGTGCGAATGTTAATTATCAATGTAGACGAAAACCAACCAAAGACTGCCCAGCTATTTCCAGGAAGTAGGTGATCAACCCAAATACTGTCCATCTGTAATGTAAAGTTTCATCTTCCACTTGATCAAAAATGCAGATTTTCCGACGGAGACCATGATTTAGATGCGTTTCTGCTCTGTCTGTAGAAGTTCCAAGAAAGAAGAGGACAACTCTTTACTGGAGTGCTGTAACTGTTCTGTCAAAGTGTGTGTCTCACATCTATCATCAAAATCTTTGGTCTTGGACTTATATTCTCTCTTTATCGGACTTAAGGTGCACCAGGCATGTTATGGTATCGCAAAGATCCCCAAGGGGAATTGGTCTTGCAGGCCATGCAGAAGGAACGCCAAGAACATTGTGAGCCTTTAATTTATAATGAAGAAAAGATTGTATGTTATACATGCTGTTTTTATCATATTCCTACGCTATCGTTTTATTTTCAATGTGGTCTTTAATTTAACCTGTGCATATTGTATTTTTTATTTCAGAGAAATTGTGGCACTGGTCTTTTGGGTTTTTAGAGAAATATTTGTAGCCAGTTAACATATAAGAAAAACTGATATTTTTCAAACTTCTAATGCTAGATATACATAACCATGTGTATTACTGTTGAATACACAAAGAGAGAGCGGTCAATGCCCATTAATCCTCAGGGAATGGCGGCCCATCACTCTTTCATCAGAGTGATGGTTAGAGGCCCTGTAAAATCTGCTTCTCCGTCTCCAGAGAGCGAGCAGAGGGGGAAGCCTAGGATGACAGTAATGGGAGAACAATGTTGCTGCTGACAAGCTATGTGCAACAAACTGCCACCATCAGTGGCAGAGGCAGCAGCAAATGCTGGGCAGAAAATAGAACCCTCTCTTTTAAGTTCTTTGATCAAGGTAAAATTGAGATCCTTGATGTCCGATTTTTCGTCAAACAGATCTGGATGCCTGGATTGATTCTCCCTCCATATCTTTACGATCAAATGCCTCCAATGACGGTCAGGCTCCTCAGAGTGATCAATTGGCCAATCAAATCTTTGATCTCGACTGATCAGTTGAGCATGACTGCTCGATCTAAAAATCCCATTAATCAGCTATTGATTGTCTATGAGGCAGAAGACATGAGAGAGAAAATGAATCGAGAAAGGAAAGTTTGTTCTTTCTTTAGATATCTCTATTGTACCTTTTCGGGGGAAAGTCTTTTAAGGCCCTGAATGCTCTGATAATACGCAATATTGTGATACAAAATGGTAATAAAAGATATAAAAGGAACGAGATGCGTATCAAAAGCTGTAGTGTTGACTGTTTGCTAGCGTGTAGGCTTGTGTGCTTTGTGGGTATGGAGGTGGGGCCATGACTCGTGCTCTACGGAGTCGAAGCATTGTAAAAGGCCTGTTGAAGGTGTGGAGAGACGGCATACCTTCAAAATCTTTCTCCGAGGTAATTCTATCACCTTTACGTGTATATAAAAACCGATGTATCCTATCTCGAGAAATTTGACGAGTAAATATGGTAAACTTTTTCCCAAAACTTCAGGTACACAACAGCATAACTGCAGGGACTTGCGATCCCAATATCATTCAGTGGATCCACATGGTCTGTGGGCTTTGGACACCTGGCACTCGGTGTCCAAATGTTCACACGATGAGTGCCTTCGATGTATCCGATGTACTGGGGTCAACAACCACGGTTGGTTTAATTTTTTTTCTTCATTTGCCTGGTTCATAGAAAAAAAAAAATCTTGTTGCAAACACAGTGTTCATCTCTTTATCAGTGAAATTTTTTCTTTCATTTAGGTTTGTTCGATCTGTAAACGCGAGGGGGGTTCCTCGATTAAGTGTAGAATAGAGGATTGCTCTGTTCACTTTCATCCGTGGTGTGCCCATCAGAAGGTAATTTTTCAATACTAATTACTCGATGGCATTAAGAAGAAGCAGATTCAGGGGAAACTGTCGGGTACCCTATATTTCTTCGTTTTCCCTAATGCAGAAGCTTTTCATTTTTCTAGGGTTTGCTGCAGAGTGAAACTGAAGGTGTAGATGATGAGAGTGTTGGTTTCTACGGAAGATGTCTTCTTCATGCCACCCATCATACTTATCTCCCCGAATCGGAGAGCCCACGTGTCAAGGACTTTTCTTGTGCCCGCGTTGAGGTAATCACGTGACATAATTACTGCTGCAAGATTCGGCTCATCAACCTGTCTACTAATTGATACAGGGTTTCAAATGTCGCGCGAGGGGTTGTAGTTTTCTATCCCCCCAAGAAGCTCATGGATTCGTTGTTCCCCCGGACCAACTGAATACGTGGCTCCAGGTCAAAGGGCAGAAGTCAAGAGAAAGAACACCCGAAAAATCAGTGGCTGCGGAGACCGAGCACGATTACGGGGTACATCATACTTGTCAGGCTGGCGAAGCGGAATTTGGTCGCGTCATAATTGCCGTCATTTTTATGTTTTTGTTAAATCTCGCAGAAAGAATACGCTCGATATAAAAGGATGAAGGGCTGGCAGCATCTCGTCGTCTACAAATCTCGCATCCACGGGCTCGGTCTCTACACCTCGCAGTTCATTCCCAGCGGAGGGGTGGTCAGTCAACCGACTCAGCTCGTTTCTTTTTTTCGGAAATTTATAGCGCGTGATGGGAATAGTAACCCACGTAGATGAGCAGGTCGTTGAATATGTCGGCGAAATCGTGGGGCTCCGCGTCGCCGATAAACGAGAGACGGAGTACCAGTCAGGAAAGAGATTACAGTACAAGAGCGCCTGCTACTTCTTCAGGATCGACAAGGAGAGCATCATCGACGCTACCGTGAAGGGCGGGATCGCCCGCTTCGTCAACCACTCCTGCCTGGTGAAACTGCGTTGACTGTTTCTCTCCCGTCGGTTTCCCTGTAGTTTAATCGGGGTCTCTCGTTTTTCTCAGCCGAATTGCGTCGCCAAGGTGATCGCCGTGGAGAATGATAAGAAGGTGAGTAGCGGTGGACGTTGACTTGGCGTTGACCTAGTTCATAACCGTGATTGGTCATGGGCAGGTGGTGTTCTTCGCGGAGAGGGACATAAGACCGGGGGAGGAGATCACCTATGACTATAATTTCAACCGCGAGGAAGAGGGTAAGAAGATTCCCTGCTTTTGTTGGTCCAAGAATTGCAGGCGCTACCTCAATTAACTGTAAAGGTGGATGAAGCGCTCCTTCTCACACTGATGCAAATTAGGAAACTCAATTCAGCGGACCTGTCTATGGTTAGGTCTGAGAGGGACGCATCCATTTGTAAAAGATCAAATTTGCCCGAGTAGAACTTGTCCGCCTGGGCAGTCAGGTTGACCAAACTGTCACCGAAGATTTTTGACCGTTTGATTGATCCGATTAACATGATCCATCTGTTACACTCGATCCAACGGTCCATCGGTCATAATGTTGAGAGAGAGAGAGATCTGGACGATCCGGATGGTATGCCTATCTGTACAAGTATTCGAGCGCGGTACAAGATACTGAATAATGGATTGTCGTTGCCCAATGAAGTCAGCAAAAAGATGAAGATGAAAAGTCTTTCGATGAACTCGTAGATGTCTCAATTTTGGACCGATAAAGCTTCCGACAAGATGACCGAAGCTATAACTATGATCAGCGATAACAAAGATTTTTTACATGGATAGATTTGGAGAGAGCATCAAACCCCTTAGTATATGGGAATCCTCTGATCAGGCTTCCCAGTCGGGAATGTTAGCCGATGCTTCATTCACCATCTTCACCAGGGTCACCTGCCAACAAGCAATGAAATTTTGACATCAACGAATTGCACCCATTAGAACTGCGTTCGATGTGATATGCCATGGATTTTCTGTTCCTTCTGTAAGAAAATTCCTTTGTGCACCGAGAGAGAGAGAGAATCTCTCAAAAAAATTTCCATAATAACAGGAGAAGATTGCGCCGATCTTTTCCATACTACTCTAGTACAAAGCAAATGACGGTTTACTAGCATTAGCTGTTTTTCAACCCGGATGGAGAGAGAGGGTGGGAGGAGGGAGCAAGATCACATCGTTCTTCTCCGCACTGCTGACATGATGTATCCCATATGATATGATTATGGCTATGATACGACATGACACGATTATGACATTACAAATTGTAAATTAATAGGACATAATATCCTCATGTTTTTAGTGCAAAGATTATATATATATAATCATCGCATGCGAAATGCATGAATTATAACTTACCACGCTCTCAGGGACACCTTTTGGAGGCAATGGAAGATTCCTAGGAGGTGGATTAGTATAATAGGATCTTTTATCAAATCTCCATTCGCCAAATTTCCCGGGTGTTGCATTGCCCTGACATTGAAATACAACATAGAATCATGGGCATTTTAGCCATTTTCGGCAACCAAAGAACTGTCCAATAAAGGAAACTCATATACCTCCAAATCATAGTCGCAACCATAACTATAATGAATTATGAAAGCATCCCCAATCTTCAGATCCCAGGGAGGCTAAACCAGGATTTTAGGTTAGATAATGATAGAAACGATAATAATCAAGAGAGATAAAACTTAAAAACACCTGAATCATGAAATCCTTGCGCAAAATGTTCTTGAAACCATGAAAAGCAGATGCAACGGCATAAGCATACCTGCAATTTTTATTTTAAAAAACAAAATAAGAACACCATCCAAGGTAAAAAAGGTAGGATATTGGGTAGTCTCTTACATCTCAAGAATCCAACCGAAAGCCTTGTCTGTCTCTGGATCCTTCTTCATGGCCAAGGAAACATTCATCCAAGTCGGAGCTATCTTTTCAAGAGATGCCTGAGTCCATTTAATGAAAGTTCAATAAAAAAACCTTAGCCAAAACGACGGTATGATGAAGAATATTTACCTTCTCAATGATAACGGGAGAGTTCCCAATGGGATCGATGCTAGTTATTGGGCCTTTGTCTACAGGGAAGAACTTCCTCAGCGTTGCCTCATTCTTTGATGGTTCAATGTAGAAGAAGGGGAATGCAGCTCCAAGACCATCTTTTGCCATATTGGGAATCGGTTTTACGATTAAATGGTCTGGCTCTGCCATCAAGATATAACTACACAACAAAAAAAAAAAATAAGAAGACGAACCAACGTTTCAAGATCATTAAGGAGAGAACTTTTTCTCTCACTCTTCTTCAATTTTGGCCTTCCGGAGCCATTGCACAAAAGCCCAAGGTCTATTTAAAACAACGTAACCCTGAAAATGCAAGCAATCAGTCAAACTATCAAAAAAAATCTCAAGAACATCAAAGCAGTTTCACCTGATCCGTTCCCGCGGGAAGAGGATCGACGACAAAGGTGGGTATTTCCTCCATGTACTTATCCGGATTCCCCGAGTGCAATACCCTGGTAAATCCGCCCATATCGGACCCTGGCTGGCTCTGAAATTTCTTGAACCAGTAGTACATGACGCGGCACTGCCACGTGCTGTACGTGTCCTCGGTGGCCGTAACAGCCGTATGGAATCTCCTCTTCCGGCGATCCTCCGTACTCAGCTTCCATAGATCTGAAGGCTTCTTCGGTATGGGATCCACATCGATGAACCCGGAAGCTAAGTTTTCCGTTTCCACCGATCCCGGAAACTCAGATCTGAGCGGCGCAGTCGACGATACCAAGATGTTGAATGTGACCAGTGCTGCCGATATCGTGATCAGCAGATAGTAGAAGAATCCTTCGCATCCCATTGAAAAAAGGAGGTCGAAGAGCTGGTCGCAGAAAGTCTCCGGTTTTTTGTTTTCTCTCCGTCGAAGTCTTTGCAGCTGGAGCGCAGTGGACGAAGTCAGTTATCAGACAATAAAGGAAGTCATTCCTTCTGCTTCTTCAAAGGTTCAATTTGTCAACGACACCCCCGCGAGCTGACATCATCTTTTTCCATGAAAAGCATCTCAAATGCGCGAGGAAGGTAATTTTGTTACTTAGAAATAGCTCAAGGGGCTTAAGTGTAAAATATGGAAAAATTTAAAATTATGAAAATTTTATTGCCAAATTATTCTCAGAAATGTAAAATATCACGCAAATCTGTAAAGTTCGCCCATGTCGGAAATTATCGGAGATTATCATGTTCATCCTCCTGATCCGAAATTTCTGATTTCTGCCCGGGCACCCTTCCTCGATCTCCTCTTCCTATAGTACCTTATGAAGTGATTTTCCCGGTGAGTAGAAATCGCGTTTTCAAGTGCACGAATTCTTTGTCAATTTTACGCATGGACGATCTACCTTCGTCGATTCTCGACGAGATAATAAAAAGAATTGCCAGAATTCCTGACAAAAACTCTGCATCCCTCGTTTGCAAAAGATTCTATTCGATCGACGGAGATCTAAGAGAGTCTTTACTCATCGGCCGCGGGCTTCATCCCGCGGCAGAATCCTTAAACCTCCTCTGTACTCGCTTTCGGAACTTGATAACCCTAGAAATCTGTTAC
The DNA here is from genome assembly GCA_024174645.1 of Lemna minuta. Classification (NCBI taxonomy): domain Eukaryota; kingdom Viridiplantae; phylum Streptophyta; class Magnoliopsida; order Alismatales; family Araceae; genus Lemna; species Lemna minuta. The sequence goes on from CM044112.1 coordinate 12,314,688, forward strand.
AGCGGTTGGACTCCAAATCAAGGAAAACAATTAGACGACAGCGGCCTTCTAATTCTCCCTTCAAACTGTCCCCGTTTGAACAATCTGACCCTAAGTTTCTGCTCCTTCATCACAGATTCTGGTATCGGTTATCTTTCCTCATGCAGAAACCTAAAATCCTTGAAACTTAATTTCGCGCCTTCGATCAGTTCAAATGGGTTGCTCTCTCTAGTCGTCGGCTGTAAGAATCTCTCCAAGTTGCATCTTTCCAGGTGCATGAAATTGAGAAGCTCCGAGTGGTTGGAGTATCTGGGTAAATTCGGAGTTTTGGAAGATCTCGTTGTGAAGAACTGTAAAGCGATTGGGGAAAATGAATTGATTATGCTGGGATCTGGGTTGCAGAGACTTCGTTGTTTAGAGCTGGAGATCGATTCTAATTACAGGGATCTGAGGAATCTACGTGGGAATCTTCTATTTCCTCTGAATTGTGAAGCTCTTGAAGAAGTTCGACTAGTGAACTGTGCGATTCGTGATGGGGGTCTCTCTTCAATGATTACGGAGTGTAGAAGATTGAAGAAGCTCTCATTGGACAAATGCTACGGTCTGAAAGACCAGCATCTGATCTCCATGGCAGAAAACTCCAGAGATCTGTTCAGTATCTCACTTGGACTTTCGGTCAACGCTACCCAGTTTCAGATCACGAATGAGAGCTTAAAGGCCATTGGCCGTTATTGCTCGTCTTTGGAAGAAGTTGCAGTCTCATTCTCGGACGTTGACTCGACTGCAGTCTTGAATTTGACTCTAGATGGCCTTCTCGCTGTTTTCCGTGGCTGCCCGGTTCGTGCTCTGATTCTTGAGAGGGCTCAGATCTTCAACGATGATGGAATGGAGGCTCTGTGTCATTTGACTTCGTTGGAAAATTTGGAGCTCGTCAGATGTCACGAAGTCACCGACGGCGGTGTGCGACTGGTCAACGGGTTTTCTCGCTTGAAGAGTTTGACTCTCAGGCGCTGCTTGGGCATCACGGACGGTGGGATACCAGAGAAAATTCAGAATCTGACGGTCGAGGATTGTCCTCGGATATCAGAGAAAGTCGTTCGAGCGGCTGCGCAGTCTGCGTCGTACTCCCAAGATGTGTCATGGCTGTAGAGATGAAAATTTCTAGATAGAGAGAGAGACTCGGTAATTTGACTTTTGTGGTTGTCGACGATGTGTGGGAGCTGCGAGCGTTTTCGACTGCAAGTTGGCTGCGAGTGCGATCGACTGTTCCGTGACAGCCTCACAAGATAGGGTTGACTTTCGACCGCGAGAGGTCCACCAATGATCCAAACCAGTGCAAGAGGAAAAACAAACCATCTTCAATTTCTGTCACTTTCAACGTCATTCAATTGAAGACTCGCAATCTCAAACGCAAAAACGCCTCCCCAAGTCAACGTGAATCGGGCAGTTCGCGTGCACAGTTTCAGATTTTGTTTTCTGCGTGGAACCCATGCCGCACTGAGCCGCTGACTACGGTTGGTGGGGCCCCTTACCCGCATCATCGGCGACTTTTTGCTGGCCTGAGCGAGAAATGGGTCAGAACCTACCCAGTCGCCCATGACTTGGCCAAATCCCAGCAGTACCCCAACTTTGCTCAGTCACCCATGACTTGGATGGCGCCAAACCCTACCACTGATGGAGGTTCTTTTTGATCGAGCAAGGTCCCATTGACTTTTTTTACTAAGACTTGTCTAGACCCGACAATCATGCCGCTATCTTCTTCTTCAGACACTTGATTTGTCTTCGTTGACTTTCCAATTAGCCGATTATTATTATTATTATTATTATTATCATATTTATCGATTGTATCTATTGTTTTAATTTGTTTTTATGATAGAAGATTTAGAAAGAGAAATAAGAAGTTTCTCGTCCATTGCATAGTGAGAACTTAGAATGTTGAATTTCTTGGTCATTATTGTTTATTTTATTTATGTTTCCTAAGAAAGTCATGCAATTTTAAGTTCACCATGTTCATTAAATGATTCTCATTTATGGTCCGTTTAGGATTATACATGGACATGTTTTGACTTTGGTTGCGTACAAACCTCGCCGCCGCCAAAAAAGCCAAAACTAACTCATGAACAAGCTTCCATGATAACAATATATTTAATGATTTTTACTATTTCTAAGCTATCGAGAAATCGTGAGAAGAATACTACCCATAAATTATAATTAACAAGGATTATTGCACTTAAAAGGATAATTTTTATGCATAAAGTGATGGAAACTTTTAACAGAAAACTTCTCAATGGTGCAAAAAATGCAACCTTATGGTTCTCTTAAAGGAGAATGAATATTGCACAAATGCTAGATGGAGACATTTAAGATCATTTCATTATGGTGTGCATAACTAATTGAAACTTGTAGTCATTGTTTTTATCTCAAGAATGTTTACCAAAGATGGAAATCGACATGTTTACCAATTCATGTTCATCCTTCACATTCATGAATGCAGTCATTCTTAAATTCATGAATTAGTCACAAAATTGCTCATTTCACATAGTTCCATGATGTTGCTTTTATATGAGTTTTGTAACCCACATATGCTACATCCAATGCAAAATTATTTTTTTGGCCCAGAGTCTCCTCAAATCACTTAGAAGCCTTACCAAAAGGGTGCACCCCACTATCATCGTGGGTTTGTTGATCAGTATAAATGAAAATCATTGTCACATACACATCTATGTGTCAAAGAAAATGCCTAACTTACTAAATTTGACAATGAAAATATAGGGTTGAAGCAAGTCGAAGTTGATCTATGGAAAATTAGGATTAACATAGGATGATCTTTCATGCTTGAACAAATATCAGTAACAATGGTCAGGGGGAACCATTTTCTTGGTGTAGGATGATAAATGATGAATTTTATTATTTTTTTAATGCATGTGGGTAGAAGTAATTCATATAAAGACGTTTATAATTTCCTAACCTACCTTATTGTAAAAAATGGTCAAATACATAAGGAAAATAGGTTTTGATAAGTCATTGTATTTTGATGACAATAAGTTGGGAGGAGAAAACTATGGTGGATGAGAAGTTTTGGAAAGAAGATATAATATAATGTCGTACTAATTTAAATATCCCTAGCCTTACCCAAACGAGAAGTATTGAGAATGTAGATGAGTGATCTACTCTACTTAATTTGATTATTAATCTACTCTTAATTTATATGGATCAAATTCAAGAGGTATCTAGAAATGAGAATAAATCTTTGAGACCAATGACACTCAGTTTCAAAGAAAACACAGAAACAAGAATGAATCCCATTTATTATTTTTCCACGAAGCCAACCACCATTTGAGCAAAATAAAAAGATAATTCAAATAAGAAAAGGGAGGTTTATTTATACATTTCTAAGGTGGACTCTAACTTTGTTCCATGATTCCTACTTCCATTCTAGACAACCTCTTGTTTGTTGTAAGGCAGTTGATTATCTTCAGGCTCCTTAACTTTGGGCTTTAGTCGACCACTTCTTTAGAAATTGAAGGCTTGATTTGTGCATTGCATTTTAAATTGTGCCACATTGGTGCCGGGATTAGTGCTTCCCAATGTATGATCATTGGCTGCCTCATTCTTCTTCTTCTTCAAATTTTAGTTCCTTGAGATAAGATTTTCCATGGGCATTGTTAGGCTTGATCGATATAGAATTTGATGATTGTTAATTTTAATATATTAAATTTTTGAGATGATTGTTTGTAGATATTGAATCCCATAAAATTTCTTGTTTGACCACACTTTTGTTGGTGCATGGCTCTTCAAGGAGTCTAAACGTGTCATAATTTTTGGATTTATTTTAAGTGGTATTTAATGGCTTTGATGACACTAGGTAATCGAGCATTAAGCTTGTGAAGATCCTTTCTTATATCACCAAGTACTATGTCCTTTAACTAATTTCATCATGTCACTTTGTTTTTCTCCCACTTGATTAGATTGTACAATTTGTGCTTCCTATGCACTAAAGTGTCTTATTTCCACATGAATAAAATATAATAGACAAAATATTTCCAAAATTGATTATCTTAGGATGAGTTGGACTTCTACAAATGATGCAACTTACTTTTGCTACTTGGGCTTCTCTCTTAGTTTTGCATAATAGAGCTCTAGAGAATTCCAAGAAATTAGTCAAACATAGAATGTATTGTACATTTTAAGAGTTATCAAAGCTTAGCCAAAAAATGCTTTCTTTCCCATTTGTTGGGGGGGGGGGGGGGGTGTTGAGCTGCCTCGTGAAGTAAGGCATTATATCCCCTCCCCTTTTTCTAAGTTCCCTTGTGAATGGGCTTGGAGATTTGATTTGTGAATAAGACTTTAAAATACTAGAGATAATTAGTCGTGCAAGGTAAACATGAAAGACTTCAAGAATTTTATTTTCTTTCATCTCATTTGGTATTTCTTCTTCTCCATGAGGAACTATTGTTTGCTCGGGAAGAAAGCGCTACCCCACTTTTTGTCGAGTGTCTCGTTAACCATGTAATGGTCATCTCTTGGTTTCTTGGAATACTTGTGTATCATTAAAAAAAACTTAGAAATATGATTAAAAAATTTCCACTTTGACTTTAGAAAAATCACACATAAATTCCTAGACATTAAATTTTAAATCACTTTTATACTTGTTTCTAGAATTGATGCAATTCATTGCATATTTCATGAAATTAGATAATTGATACAAAAAATAGTATTAATTTATGATTATATATTTTAAATCATGTTTTAATAATTCTTAGATGTGTACTTAAAACATGATGATCAATAAAGATGAAGATAGTTGGTGATGGATGTAACAAGCGGATACATTACAAGCAAGAATAAAGACGAAGCATTCTAGAGAGCCCAAGATCATTCAAATAAGGGAAGAATTGGAAGACAGACTGTAAAGAGTGATATGATATGAGGTTAACAAGAACTTCTAATTTTTTTTATCAAAATATCGAATATAGCGGAATACATTGAATTGGATGTCCAAAATATCAAACCACTAAGAACAACTGATTGTATCATCTAGTATATATGAGAAAACATACGTGCATGGTTCTCTTAATTGAGTTCTTAAAGCTATTCAAGTGTCTAGCCTCTAGGGGTATCTACATGGTCTCTAGATAGTTAGATTTCTTCTTCAAAGTTCTTCATCAAGAGAGAAAGATAAGAAAAGAGATAATTTTCACAAGACTTTTATTAACACTTAGATATAATTATATCTATATCCACCAACATTCATAGACCTTGTGTGTGTGACCCTTTTAGTTCATAAATCTCACAAGTTAATAACTCTATAGGCTTAATAACACTTTATTGGTCAACCTTAATTAATTATCCACATCAACGTATAGATTAATTAATCAATAATCGATTTAACCCAATCGTTATGTTGAGTTGCTTGTCTATTAGGTGCTAAGCTACACCACGTACTCTAAGAGATATATAGTATATAAGAACTCCCTTATATAACTTGTCCATCCTCAGTTATCATGTATGTATAATTCTTTATCCGCACGAGACTCATGATTGACTTATGATATGATCAATCTGTCAAACCCCTAATTGGTCACTTAAGTTAGTACTGATGTGTGTAGGAAATCATCGGGAAATATTTCACTATGATATTTTCACTACATTGGCTAAGGATTTCATCGCATCTCATTCATAGAGTAAATCTCCTCAAGTACTCAGGGCGAAATTGATCACATTTTGACTATACAACCATTTACGAAGACTACATGCTATGTCTCAATATTTGACATTTTAGAGATCCCTATAGCTAGAGATTCGTAAGTCATAATCAAAACATGGTTGTCCATTCACAAGATGTCTTTGGTGTCTCAAGTCAAAGGACCACATATATAATTGTGACATAAATTAATCTGATTGATAATTAGGTATAATACTATTTAGGGGATTCATATCGATTAATTTCAGCGAACTCTTTTTCTTCAACGAGCACGTACTATCTATCCTCAGTATCTTCATACCAACAGTCACAAGATCAAACTATACTCATCATATGAGTCGGATTAGATAATGATATTCTTTCTCGATAACTCACGAAAATTAAAAATCTTTAGAAACATATGTTTAAAGACTTTGTGATCAATATGTTATGGTTTCATCATAATTTACTTAGTCATTATATATGTTCATGGACTTCATTAAAAAAATATAAATAAGATATATCGAATGATGATAAACTAAATTTTATTTTAATAAACATAAATAAGATATATCTAAGTACGATTAGCTTATAAAGCCACATCATATACATAAATTATCACTCAATATTTTTGGTACAAACACTAAGAGTTTAGCCATTTAGCAATCTCATATTTTCAAATTTTTCTAAAATTTAAAGATTAAGCTCTCTACTTTATTACTAAAATCTTGACTTAGTAAAATATTTTCTATTGAGCGGTCAAATCGGTTGTCTGGTTCATCTAGGGTAAGTTTGACCGAGCAAATCCTTTCAAATCCGTCAAATCCGCTCTCAACTACATTTCAACTATGTTGGCCTTCCGACCGAGCGGGTGTTTACTGCTGCAGTATCGCTGCACGAGCGCGAGCCCATCTCCCTGGGAGTTTACCCTCACACCCCGTGAATCGGTTGAGGCGTACCTTAAAGGCTTAGCTCATCAAGAGAAATGTCAACTTTGCCAGATGAAATGTAGCCAAATTAATACTAGTCAAAATCGACAAGACGATCTCTTTCTCCTCCTTATATGCGAAAGGTGAGGTCGGAGAAAAGGCAGGTCGAGGAGATTCTGCTTAGATAATTCAAGATATATGGGATCGGGAGCTAGCCGAGTGGTGCAGCGGCCGCCGACCTCAGCTGTTTATGATGTATCGCGTCCTAGGTTTAATTTCTTTCGTCTCCTCTGCGGCCTCTCCTCCGACGATAACTATCCGCAGGTTCGTCCCTCGCGGTCGGCGACTCTTCGTATCTCTTTCCCTTTTTTAGATCTTCCCGCGAATCGATCGATTGGAAAGTGTCGGCGCCTTTGTGTATTTTGATTTCTGTGGGTAATTCTTAATTTTCTTTGTTATCACGAGATTTGGGTTTTTTTTTTGACCTCTTAGGTCTTGGATTTGGTTGGACAGGTTACTGTGGCGTTAAATGTAATTTTGGATCCTGGCGTCTACAGAGTGTACTTAAGGACTCCCGATAATCTGCAAAGAATCCTTCAACTTTTGCTTTTATTTTGAAAATTATTGTTCTTCTAAACACTCTCTTTACCATATTTATACTGAGGAATAGGCTTGCAAAAGAGCAAAAAGATTGATTCTGTATGAATTATTAGCTTTTGGGGTTTGGTAAGATTTTCACAAAATTTGTCGGTTAACTAGAAGTTTGTAATAAAATTAGGCATGGAAATTGACTGTTGGGCTGGTTTTCTTGGTGAAAATTAGGTCCTTCCTTAAATTTTCAGTGATGTAACATCTCATTCTCTATCTCTACTTTATTCACAATTGATATTTTTATGTCTACATCTTATATCATATGAGTCGTTAATTAGCAAAAATATTCTGGTTAAGTACTTTTGATGATTTATGCGCACAGATAGAGGAGCGAATTGATGATTCCGGCTTATCTGCATCAGATAGTCGACCAGAAAACTGTATTAATCATCTCCATTCAGACATACAAATATCAACAGACGAGTTGTCCCCATTAGTATCTCCTGAATACAACAGCTCCTCAACATCTGGGCCATATGGAACTGAACCCGATGACCTCATATCAGATTTTCCTCTTAGAACTGCTTCAATTAATCAAGCTGGTAGTTCCGCATCACCTGTAACGAGAATTTCAGGCGAAGTCTACTCATTAAATTCTATTGGAAGCCTCAGAAACATTGACACTGCACTCTCCAGTCGACTCAGAAGACGTCAAGGGTTAACAGGGAATGTACTCCATGTTGACATCATTTCTCTCTCGTCCAGGGGGAATGGTAGAAGGTTATTTTGGGAAGCTTTTTCCAGACGAGGTCCAGAGATGGATGATGCTCCTTCGGAATTCTTCTTGACTGAAGATACTAATGATTCAGCATCTCATGACCATTGGCTCCTTGATTTGGGCATTGACTCTGAGGTATTCTTCCTCTTTTTATCTCTGTTATTTTGTTTCATTTTACACTATGTAAGTTTTGTTTTAAAAAACTCTATGCTATACTCTAACCAAATTAATTTGATCAGGAATCATCAATTCCCGGTGATACTGACCAGGAAATTCAACGGCCGACCCTTTGCCCCTCCGGACTTCATCGATCTGGCACATGTTCATGTGAGACATTCTTGATCACTGAAGGATTGGACACAAGCGCAAGTATTTCGCGCATTGTCATGCTAACAGAGGCTTTGATTGAGGTGTGGTTCAATTGCAATTATATAGAAAACCTTCTAAAATTTATTATTTATTATATTTTAAATGTTATTTCAGTTGTTGGATCAAATCCATCGACAGCCTTCATTTTCATCATCAGCAATGTCTCATCCAGCCCCAGAATCTGTTGTGGACTCTTTTCCTCTTAAAAGTCACAGGAAGTCGACAAAATCAGAAAATGGGAATGTTCCTCAGTGAGGCTTGTGACATAAGATTACTTTAATTGTTTCCAACTGTTTTTTTTGGTCATCTAAATTCTCAAAAACCTATTCAGAGTTTAATATCATTATCATCTTGTGCAGGTGCTACATTTGCCTGGATGAATACAAAGAAGGTGACGGGATTAGGGTTCTTCCCTGCCTGCACGAGTACCACAGTTCATGTGTTGACAAATGGCTCACAGAGATTCACAGGTAATCATATCTATCACCCAGTTCGTCACTTTTGTGTCTGAGATTTTGGGATTGATTTCCCTGTGGTTTGTTCAATGGGTACTTTTAGGGTCTGCCCTCTTTGTCGTGGTGACGTCTGCTCCAACACATCACCAAATCCTTAATGCCCTTTCTTTAAGATATACTGTATAAGCAAGGTTGACCCTGGGTGACTAACCCACCTCACTAATTACTGTTTATCATTATGAAATCATCCCTAATTTGTAAATTTGGAAGAAATCAAATGATATGATGGCGTATTTATACTTCTCGTGTGTTCAATTGTGAGTATATCTATCATCCAGTTCATCACTTGCATATCTGAGGTTTTGGGGGCGTGTGTGTGTGTGTGAGAGAGAGAGAGAGAGAGAGAGAGATTGATTTTTGTTGGATGCTAAACCATTCATTTCTATGAGATGAGTTTTATCTCCTTGCATGGTTTGATCAAATCTTGAATATTTAACTTTCAGTGGTCATGAGATCCATAAGATATCTAATGCAACCTTCTTGGTCATCCCATTCCTCGGAAATTTGAGAATGTCTGATCTGCTTTTCTGTCATCCTATCAAAGTTTAAGTCAAAGATCTTATTTACCTCATAGTGACCTTCATTTACTTAAAAAATATCCAAATTGGATCAAATTCAGTGAATTTGAAAGCCTATTTTATTAGAAAATCCTAATGAGAAACCTGAACTTGTATTTTTATGATGATTTTTATATCAGATTTATTGGGAACAACTAGTAAGAATCAATTTCTCATTGTAAATACTTGAACCATTGAAATAAAAAAGAAAACCAAGTCAATATGAAGTAACAAAAAAGATTTCTATAATTTTGAAAAAAAACAACTTTTACAATCAAGATATGCAAATTCTGAAGCTCAGTGCACAAATATAGTTTATGAAAACCTCATGAGAAAAGCAAGTTAGAGAAAGAAAGATGACAAGCAGAAATCAACATTCATAAAAAAACATTGTTTTAGCATATATCAAAGGTGTACATCTTCTCAAATTTAAAGAAACACTTGTAAGTTATAAGTGGTCTACAAGCCAATCATACTTGGCAAACCTAATTCTTTGAAGTTAAAGGGTATAATGAAGGGTTGTTCAAAGGTGTGTAGAAAAGTTTTCAAATTCAGTTTATAAAAGATTATAGGGATCATCTTATCTTTTTGGGGACAACTACTTCATTATGCTAAGTCAAGGCAAGTCAAAGTTGGTCAACTTTCTCCATTTTAAGGAAGGTTAACTAACCTATATTAAATAATTTTAAATGACTATTTCATATTTAAAAAGAAGTGGTTTTCATCCTCTAAAGGTAAACATTCTGATGGGGGACCAGCCTGCGTCGCACGTGACAACCACGTCGTGGAGTCAAGACTGACGTGAAGGCTCATTGACCCTGCTCCGGATTTTGGTGAGTCCAGAGACATCTCCTGAGCAGCCATTGTGACAGCATACCCACGACCGCACATCTCCGTCCGATGCTGATTGATAACAAGAAAAAAGTTTACTCTAAATCATACATTTTATTTGCATTCTGATCATTGAATGTTTTAAATCAACAATTATTTTGCATGTTATCATGATATGATGCGTAGAATAATCACTTTTTATTGCACTTAAGTTATTACAAATCATTTGGGCAATTAAAAGATATTTCAAGAAAAATTAGTGTAAGAAATGACTATTGTAATAGCCATTGTTGGACAAGAATTTTCATTACTTTCATAGAATCTATTTTAAAGGAAATAACATGTTTCTTACAATGCAATTAGTACCTTCATTAAAGTCTTTTAAATGCCAATTCATTTTATTAATGCCCTTAATGGGCCTATTGTTACTGATGATCTTCAAAGCATTTTGGACAGGAACCGTACATGATAGGTGGGAGCCAATCACATTGAGAAGCGGTGGGCTATGTACACGGCGATGTGTACACAGCTAATGGATAGCTCACCTGCAGGGTATAAGCACCAACACGTGCATGGCGTCCTCCGCCAATCAGATGGAGGCAGATCAAGCGCTGACCAACCGCAGCGAATAGCACCGATGCGCGTGTGGAGCGAGCCGCACCAAGGACCTAACAAACTCGCAAAAGAGGGGGGAAGCTTTGCGATTTCAGAAGAGGGTGCGATTTTTCTTTAAGAGGGAGGAAATGGAGACGGAAGGCTGTTCTTGATTTCCCGCTCGAAGAAGTTCGGCCTGGAGGACACATCGGGGAAGAAGATCCAATCGCAGGTTTTTTTAACGTTGAAATAGTTCTCATTTCTTTTTCTCTATTCACGCATTCCTGTTGCGTGAATAGATTTCGTATTACGGAAATATTTTGTGTTGCAGTTGTTTCTTTCTTCCTTTTCTTTCATTTTTTTTTCAAAATAGCATCATTTCTCAGTCGAATTCATTTGTTATTTTAATTACGAAAGTTCTATTTCTTACTTAGTTTTCTTTTTAGGTCTTCAATTAGTTTAGTCCATGAGATTGACTTCCGTCTAGTTCTGAAATTGAATCTTTGTTTCTTAATACTCTTCGTGCATTGTGATCGTTTAAGGTTTTATCGTTCATTCTCTGTTGATTCCTCGTCAGTCCAGTTAGTATCTTTGTTCATCTTCCTGCTGTTTCACAATTCTGTAGAAATATTCTCAGTGAAAGAACCTACATATACAACTATTATACCTATTTCTCTTAATCTCTATTCTTTCTTTTATTTTTCTTCACCTTACTCTTCTCTTTTCCCTTTCTTCAGTTCTTTTCTCTTCTTTTCTTTCTGCATTAAAATTCTGCAGTCCAGATTTTCAGTGAGGAAATACCTACTTATGGATAAATAGACACATTCTTCTCTATGTCAATCTGATTTTTGGATAAAGCTGATTTTTAAATCAAGTAAAGTCCAATTAAAAAAAATAGAAAAAGAAAAATAGAGAGTTTTATATAAACAGAAAATATCTTTGGAAAGGAGTGAATAGAAAATAAAATTCTTTTGATAAGTTTTAGTAATACAAATAATAGCAGCAGTTTGGTAAAAGTGTTAAAGTGAAAAAAGATTTTAAACAGGGAAATTTGATTTAGCATTTTAAACCCCAAAGTTCTGCAAATTGATTTTCTTCTTCTTATATCATTGCGATTCTTTTCATATAAATTGATTTGTTGCTCTGCATCTGTAAAAAAAGAAAAGAAAACGTAAATTCTGTTTTGAATATTAAAAAGAAAGGAACATACCGGTGTAACCTCCCTTGGGTTCGACCTCTTACAAGCCACGTATTTTTGATATTCGCAATTGTTAAGGGAAATTCTTTTATATAAAATTTATTGATTAAGTCTGAAATAAAAAAAACTACGATACATCACATTCAATATTTCAGACTTATCACTGATGCACGCGCAGCTCCAACCTGCTCACCTTCAACATCGTAGAAATTGCGTTTCCCTTTTCGTTGTTTGGGGGAGGGCCTCTGCAGTCTTGGGCCCTTCCTTTTGTGTTCTGGACTGTTACTCACGGCCCAAATAGGGGTTTTACCCTAATGGCGGGCCTACCCTTAGGGCTGTCTCTTTTCCCCGATAAAGGGAAGAGATGCCCTAGCGGGAAAGACAGAGAAGTTGTTTTATTTCTGAAGTTTTGAATCAAGGGTTATCTGTGTGAGGAGAAGTTCCCTCGAGGAAGGGGGAGGAGGGGGGGATTCGCTGGGGAGTCGTCGTCGCCGTCTGGACGCGCATCCGTCGTCGCCGTCGAACCGACTCCAGAGCCCCGTGAAGCTGCTGCCAGCCCTGCAATACCACCGCGCCTCTTGCCCAGTCGCCACCTAAAGTTCTGGCCGTGCAACCGCCCGTCCCGCAGGAGCATCTCGCCGGTCGACCCGGTTGCTGTCTACGCTAGCTGCACTCCACCACCAACCCCCGCACAACCTTCACTGCACAACCTGCGTAGAAGTGGACAGGGCCAGGCCTCCGGATTCCTCCACCTGCCGTTGATGCGGACTAGTGGATAATACTAACGATGGAATCTCCTTATTGCAGGTCGATCGTGCCAACCCTCAAGGGCTGCGCTGCACCGCGACCATCCGGACTCCTGTCCCGCAGGTCAACCCGCTACCCCCTTCAGAGTTTTATTACTTCTTTCAATACTTTCGTCGCTTGCTCCACCGCCGGGGATTAGATTTTGTAGGATCCTTGTCAGCCTGGGAATTGGGTTGGGGGTCGATCTCCTACTGACCAGTTTGCCTTCTGTTGGAGGTGGCACGGAACGCCCCGGTCGTGGAATCTGGCACCGTCGGTGCCAGTAGCCGATCCATCGGATCATTGGGAGTCTGATTAGGTGGGTAACGTTTGGAGCACTTCTCGGAGTGATACCCTTCACCTGTCGCAGCCTCGTACTTCGCATTGACCTCTAAAATTGCATCATTTTTACTCAACATAGTCTGTACCATTTGTTCGGTCATCCCTGTCTTGTGTTGCAACACGAGCCGCCGATCTTGGTAGAGTCGTGTTACATCACATTCTCCTTAATTAGGAAGGTTTCGGAGCCACCTTTTCAAGAGGTGAGCTCATATCCTTAAAGAGGGTTATTACCTCCTTTTGAGGAGGTAAGACCCCTTCTTTAGAAAGAGGTTGGGCTATCTCATTAAGGGATAAAGTTACCCCTTTGAGGAGGTAACCACACCCTTGAACATCCTTGGGGAGGTACATTTCCACCCTTGGTCACAAGGGTGGAAGATCTTCACCCTTGGTCTCTTAGAACCCTAAAAATCCTTCGTATATAAGGCTCTATTTTCTCTCTCCTCCCTTGTTTTTTGGCTCTCTCTTAGTATTAGGCTTATAAAATTAAGAGGAGGGGAGGTCAAGGCTCAAGGAAAGCATTTTTTGATGCTCAATCTTATCGTGGAGAAGAAATCAAGTGAGAATTACGATTGGAGCAGATTAAGCATCATTCGGCCTAGGATGGGCATCATGACGATGTTTGTGCAATGATTCGAATTGAATCCTTGCTTGTGATCATCTCCAAAAACAAAGTAGACATGTTTTTTCTTTTTTCATTTTTTTCCATCCTTTTAATGTAGTAACTTTGACATCATCTGCACTCACAAATCTCCCTCTCTCTATTGCCACACATTGATCCATCACTACCACTGATCATTCTTCTCACTTTGCCATCATCTCATCCCTATTTAAGCTTCTTCTCTCATCTAATTCTGATTCTTTATTTATTAATTTGATTTTAATAAGAAGGTTTAAAATATTTCTGCACTCACAAAAGAGAACGATTTCTTTTATTGTACCTATGAAGACTTCACAAATTCCTTTCTAGATTCATTTGATAAGCCATTAAATTGAGTACCATCTATCATAATGCAACATAATATATGTGTATATCTTTTTGCCTTTGTATATCGAAGTAGACGAGCGTTTTTTTATTTTAATGTAGTAGCTTTGACATCAATTTCACTCACAAATCTCCCTCTCTCTATCGCCGCACATCGATCCATCACTATTGCTAACCATTCCTCTCACTTTGCCATCATCTCATTCCCATTTTATCTCATTCTCTCATCTAAATTCTGATTTCTCTTTTAATTAAAAAAGAAACCTAAAAATTATCTCTCACATTCATCTCTAGATGCCTCATTTATGCTCCCGCTTGGAGAATTACATCTTTCATTTGGACATCTAATGAAAGTTTTCATTTTTCATTTGGACATCTAATCTCATTACATCTACTCCTTGAGAATTTGACCCTTACTTAAACTGTACTAAGTAAGAAATTATAAAGTTTATTACATGAAATTGGTATACATTCATGATAGAAAACACCTGTAATTGAGTTCATCCTTCTTCAAGATAGATCATAGATATGTACATTTTCATCTTGCAATAGTGAAAACAACAAAAAATCAAGAGAATTGGGTTGTTGAGTGACGTTGTGAGTGGGTTTGTCAAGAAGACGATGGCTGGATAGATGTTGGACATTGTGCATCACACTCATTGTTGTTGATGATGACGATGATGATGCACTATTGAATCGAGAGATCGGGAGAAGGCTAAGAATAAGTGAGATGGTTTCACATATCTATTCCTTGGTCATGTACTCTCCCTTCTACATGAATATAAGAGTCATCTAGGGGAAGTGAGAGTGGTAGATACTCTTGTGTCTTGGTTGTCCCTTACATGTAAGTGTTCTTAGTCAATGTGAAGGCGATGCTGGTGATGATAAAGGCCCAAGTGAAAAGTTCACCTGAATTGACATTGATGACTCTCAAATAAGTGACGATACATACCAAGCAAAAGACGATGTAGAAGAGATTTGGTGGATGAATGATGGGTTCCCCCCTTTCAAAAAGTATGACAGCGTCTTTTGCTTATTAAAAATTTTTAATAAGTAAAAGTAACTATATTTTATAAAATAAGAAAATATTTTAAATTTCTTCAAAATTTTTTTATAGTTTTTTTTAATTTTTTATTGTGAGAGCCAACTAGTGGGCTTGAAATTAATATATCTCCATTTTTTTGCTCTACGTATTTTAGCTGTATAGAAGGGTGTAGTAATGTATCCACAATGAAACCTTTCAAGGATTTCAAGGAGTTGTCTTCCCCTTTTCTGCCACCATCTTGATCCACCACATATCTCCCTGTAAGAGTTTTCCGTTCACAATGATAGTCTCTACTTCGCAACTATTCAGAAATCACATTTTCTAAGCATGACTGTTATACTTTTATGTTTGACAACCTCTTGTAAAATTGTGGAGCAACAAAGGGCGATAGCCCAACCTAGCATCCCCTTTGAGGCGTAGTGGCACCTAATCAAGCAAAGGTGGGCAAATGCACATCTCTTTCTAAGTGTTGTGAAGGCCGACCACACATGCTCCTCTAGTGATGGAAAAATTGCATAAAAAATATTTAAAAATTGATGAATCCCCAGTACTAAGGTTTCCCTCTAGCTCAGATTGCTTGACAAGCTTGGCCCTTGGTCTCATTGGGCCCATTCAAGTTGCAATCACATTGAATCCCCTAGAAACCCAAATTTCTTTTATCCATAGAAAAACAAAAAAATGTGAAAACAAAAGAGAAACATAAGGGAAAAATGATTAAAAAGATAAAAATGCAGAAAAAATCTAATAAAATCCTAAGAATATTTGATTACGAGAAATAAAAGATAAAAAAATAAGATTGTCTGATTCGTGATCATAACTTTAAAATTGGTGAGTTTGGAATATGTTTTTGAACTCTTATCCGCGTGTTTTGAACGATCACGCGGATTCTTCTCATCAAGGGTCTTTTAGGGTTCTAGGTGACCAAGGGTGGAAATCTTTTACTCTTGTGATCATGAGTGGAGATGCACCAACCCAAGGACGTCCAAGGGTGTGCTTACCTCATTTAAGCGGTAATCTCACCCCTAAATGAGGTGTCCCAATCACTTTTTAAAGAATGAGACTCACCTCCTCAAAAAGGAGGTAATAACGCAACTCCTAAAAAGGAGACTTCCAGCTCTTCATTAGTTAAGGAGGACGTCCACATTAGGTGGGTAACCCCCACTTCATTTCAAATATAAAATAAATAATTTAAAAGGATTTTAATATAGGTTGTTCAATATTCCCTAAAATAGAGAATGTTGACCAACTTTGACTTCCTTGATTTAGCTTAATAAAGTGGTTGCTCTCTATAATTATTTAAAAGATGAAATTAACCACCTTTAACCTTTCTTCACACCTTTGACCACCTTGATTCTTAGAGTTGACTTGAATACCTTGGCCACCTAGACTCAGAGTTGACTTGACACTTAACACGATGAATAAGTCATTTTCTCCTCTCTTCCATTGCATTTTGTCTCCATATATTTTCATATGTTTTCCTATGTATTTGCATCCAAAAAACTCATAAAAATATGATAATTTTATCACTTGACTTCAAAGAACTCAAATGGGGTTAGTCTCAAGATATAAAAATCAAAGGAGCGATGCATGACGAGGCATATTCATGTTTATGCATAATAAACACTAATTAGGTGCCAACTGATCACGAGCAGAATAACATGATAATTGAAAAAGTATCACAAAATCATGCGTTAAATAGGAAAATGAATTAGAAAGAATTATGCGTTAAAAATTCATTTATGATGATGAAAATGAATGCATCAATGACAGGTTATCAGTAGGCAATAGGATGTTGGGAATAAGAAATGTTTACCTTACATAAGGCGATGGAGAATTATCGCAAAACATGAACACAAGGGTTCTGAGTGAACCAAGATATAACCTAAGGAAGAGAAGCCATCCTCAATTCCAACAAAATACTTTACTCCTCCTCCCTCATGAGTTTGAGAAACTCACCATCCATTGAGTGAATAAAGAAAGACCTCTCTAAAGCATTGAAAGAGAGTGTAGATCTTAAGGGAATTATCTTCCTTCCTTCTCCTATTTTACACTGATCCAAAGATTGACTTGGTTAAAAGAAATTAGCCTTATCCTTAGATAATTAGAATCCCTTGAATGGACCAAGTCAACCATCTTCTACCTTGATATAGGACCCTAAATCTCTAAACCATATCCACTAAATCATAGGTACCTTGTATAGTTATAAAGTAATGATCTCAAGAAAATTAATAAGAATCCTTTTGATATTAAATGTCCTTTTCTCTTTGAAAACCTCCCTTAGAGAGAATTTAGGAGAGATCAAATTATTAGTACTTATGGAAGCATTGCCATCGGATTCTACTTTAAGTCAATCTCCCATGCAAGAAGATTCTTAAGTCAAGACTGTTCAAGCAAATTATGAAGATCATCCAAGATGAAGACAATTTTATGGAGAAAATCAGCATCAAAGAAGCTTCCAACCAAGAAAATTGTCTCTCAATGGAGGCAAAGTTAACAGTTAAAACAACTTGGAAAGACATGACAGCAAACTCCAGCAATAGAAGCTACTTCCCATCAAAACAAGATCGTCATGGTTGGTAAAAAAGAAGCACTTTGTTGCTATCTACTAAAGACTTGACAACGACTACAAATACCACAACATAATGGAGCTCTCTGGTCTTCGAAAGATACTCTACAGATGCGTTCAAGGATTACGTCCACAGAGAGGGACGACAATAACCCTGGATCTCCTGTCGTGCGAGCCACAACGCTTGAAGCCGACGATGGAATATCATCGCCACCTGAAGCTGAGTCAAATCCATATCGGATTCTCCTCACCAAACTATCAGTCACGAAACGGAAGAAGTTGAAGCTTCCCCGACGACACCTGCACGGCCTCCTCTTCCTCAAGCTACCAGGAAAATGCCCACTCAACAAGCTATCCTTGCCAGCAAGGAATCCCTGCGTTGATTGATGAAGTAGAGTACGAGGAAACCAACTCCATGACAGCTACAAGGACGCGCGATGTCCAGAAATCTACAACACTCATGACATCATCAACGTCACGGAAACTACGTCCCGAATTCCGCATCTATCAACGGTCAAGATCATGCAGAAGGCAGGAAAATCCACGAAGAAATATTATTCCACAACTGCGGGATCTCTCCACGTCACCATAACTACCCCAAAACCCGACGACGGAACGTCTCATCCTTCCATCGATCTCAAGTCATCGACACTTGTAGAAGAACAAGTCAACGCCCTGAGGAGTTCCATTGAAAACACCACCTCTCGGTCAGCAACCGTCACGAATATACTCATGAGATGAATTCGTCATGCCGAAGCCTGAAGTTAGTCACAAAGAGAGGTCCGAACCGCCGTAACTACCTCTGCCCATTTCGGCGCGTCCTTTCATTCTATCTTTCTCTTCCTCTATTCTATAAAAGAGAAGATGTACGAAGAGAACGACATGACTTTTTGAATGAAAACTTGGTTACTTGTTATTGCGACCTTTGTGTTTCGTGTATTCCCGTATCTCTTCCATCAATCCTTCCGCATCATCGTCACCTCTGAGTTCTATCTTCCCCCGTTCTTTTGCTTTCAACCTTTTCCATCAGAGGATCCCGAGGAAATTATCTATCGTGAGGAGCAAATCCGAAGCGTTATCTTATCTGACTCCTTCAGGTAACATCCTCGCTCCATTCGTGTTTAATAGTTCTCCTAAGATCATCCATAAGTCCAACGTTGACCGTTAAAACTTTCACCGATTTCCGTCGCATCTCCGTGTCCTTCCGAGAACTACAATAACAGATTCTCTCTGCGCGTTATTTCTTAGTTACTGCCTTCCTATAATTTCTCTAATCTATACCTTCTTTTATTATTCTATCCTCCTTAATCCTCTCCGTACTCTTTATACCTCTATCGTTATTATCCTTCCTCGTCACCATCAACACACATCTATTATCTTCTCTATCCTCCTATTATCTATTTCTAATATATAAACATTCTCTATAAATATTCTCTCATAATTAAACATTTATTCTCACTGATATCTTTAATAGATCCTCACCTAGATTGTTGGATAATTACATATAAAATCAGCAGATATCTATATCATCATTCACTCACATCTTCTTCATATATGCGCACTTACATTCTCATCCCACTCATCGTCTTCTAAATTATCCTACATCATAAGGCGATGAGAAGGTGAGGTCACCATAGGGTGGGTCACAAGGTGGAGGAGATGGAAAGTTAGGCTTGGTTGACATTCTTTCTAATTCATTTTCCTATTTAATGCATGATACACGTTATCATGATTTTGTAATATTTTTTCAATCATCATGTTATTTTGCTCGTAATCAATTGGCATCTAATTAGTGTTTATTATACATAAACATGAATATGCCTCGCTAGCCATTGATCCTTTGATTTGTATATCTTTAGAATTTTATCACTTGACTTCAAAGAACTCAAATGGGGTTAGTCTCAAGGTATACAAATCAAAGGAGCGATGCCAATTGTATCATGACGAGGCATATTCATGTTTATGCATAATAAACACTAATTAGATGCCAATTGATCACGAGCAAAATAACATGATGATTGAAAAAATATCACAAAATCATGATAACATGTATCATGCGTTAAATAGGAAAATTAATTAGAAAGAATTATGCGTTAAAAAATCATTTATGATGATGATACTGAATGCATCAATGACAGGTTATCAGTAGGCAATAGGATGTTGGGTACAAGAAAATATACCTTACATAAGGCGATGAGAAGGTGAGGTCACCATAGGGTTGGTGGTGGCGTATGACCGCCGTCGCCACCAAGGCATGATACCACGACGTTGGAGGAGCCGACACCCACGCGCGTCCAGCCCCCACGATAGGCGAAGACGAAGGATGCCGAATTTCATCACACCGCTTGAGGACTTCATCTCACCACACTCCGAGCTCGCGCGCGTGGACTTATATTTCCGTTGCTTATAAACTTTTCGGACCAGAGGTGTTTTATCGGATCCGCACTTATCTCTCTCTCCCTAGGGGTTTCTTAGTGGACCCTTCCTTTCGGGCCCTAGTTAAGAAGCCCACTCTTTGTAGACATTTTATTCTTTCTTATGTTGGGCTATTAGGTTCGTGAACCTCAAGTGGGCCCTTTCCCCTCTTGACCCACCTTGGGCTCTATAAGAGGGGAAGGAACCCCCCAGCAAACCCTAGCTGTCATTTTAGAAAAAAATGAGTGTTCTCCCGCTTGAGTGACTGCTTGAGGAAGATCAAGAAAGGAGACCAACCGCCATCGCCGCTGCTGCCGCCGCCTCCCCTTCCCCCGATCTCACTAATGCCGCTGCTGATACCATTGTTGCCGCATGCTCCCATGCCGCCAGCGCCGTAATTGCCGTTGCCGTGCCGTCGCCATTGTTCTCTGTACGCGCCGCCGCCGTGCCCCGTCATGCTGCCACCGCGCCTTTTCCAGCTCTCCCTCCATTTCCCTCTCCAGCGCTCTCCCCATCTCCCTCTCCAGCTCCCTCTCCATCTCCCCCCCTTCCAGCATCTCCAGCTACCTCTCCCGCTCCCTCTTCAGCTCCCTTTCCAGCCCCCCTCTCCAAGTTCCCCTACACGTCGCTCCCTCTCCAGCTCGCCGCCTTGCATCAACGCCCCCGCCCACCTTTGGTCTCCTTGCATTCGCGCCGTGACCCCGCACCCTGCCTGCTCGCGCAAGGCTCCTGCGTGCACCGCTCACCTCCAGCTGACCGTGGCCACGCCTTCCAGCGCTCGGCATCCGCCCCACCTCCGATCGCCGCGCATCGGTGCTGTGATCCCTGCGCACCACCTGCTCGTGTCTTGCAGACGCCCTGCCGCATCCCCGGCGACGCTCTGCCGCCTTGCTGCTGCGCTCTTGCTAGAAATCTGCGCCTTGTTTTAATCGTGCCCCCACCTTGCCTGGGTTGCGCTCGTGCCTCTCTTGGTCCACGCCCGCGCCGCGTGGCCTTACCATGGATCGTGCCTCACCCCCCGTTTTGACTGCATCTGCGTCCATTGGGATTGTGCCCAAGCTCGCATGGTTCGCGCCCCGCACTTGGCTGAACCACGCCTTGCGTCCCGCCTGGACCACGCCACGCCCGCCTGGGTCGCGCCCTATGCTTGCCTGAGCCGCGCCCGTGCCTTGCCTAGGTTGCGCCCAGCTCGGACCGTGCCCCGTGTCCCCCTGGACCGCGCTGCGCCCACCTGAACCGCGCTGCGCCCACCTGAACCGCGCTCGCGCCCGTTTGTGCTGCGCGTTGTGCATGCTCGAGCCGCGCCCTATCTCTGTCTCGGTCGCGTCTCGCGCCCTGTGATAAAGGCATAAAAAAGTAGTTATAATCACTTAGGAGTTGCTTTTATTTACTTCTATTAACTATTGAACATATCATTAAATCTATTATTTCATGAGTTAATAGTTTTATAATATAAGCACATCAAATAGAAGTTCTCTACTTTAAGTTTATTTTATTTTATTTCAGGAACAACAGAAGAAGATCACTTCCTCAAAAGCAATAGTTAGTGGGCTGTCATGGAGAGATCTCAGGAAACCCCTTTTGGGAGAGCCCACAAAAAGGGGAAAAACACTTTTAAAAGGGGGGGCTTCCGTTGTGCCCCGACTCTCTCTCCTTCTTCTTCTTTTTGTTAGCTTCTCCCCGACTCTCCTTCTTCTTCCTTTTTTTAGGTTGTTTTCTTCTCTCTTCTAGGTTTAGATTTCCTCCGATATTCTTCCCGTCGGAGTGTAGTGTAAACAGTTAACAGAATCTTCCTTTAATTTTTAATCTTGTTATCTTCCTCTTCCTGGCATCGTTTCTTTCCCTGATCTCCGCTTCACGTGCTCATTTTCCATTTCGCTTCCGCGCTTATTTTCTCCCTTATGTGCAATTTCTCTTCTTCATCCTTTTGTTTTTCTTCTCAGTCTCTTCTTGTCTCCCTCTACCTTTCGATCTTCCTCGATCTTCCTCTCATCTGATTCCTCTTACACTCCTTAAATTTCTTCATCGATTTCTCTCTTTCTTTCGTCTCTCTCTCACTTCTTCATCAAAATTTCGGTTCTACCTTCCTCTAACTTCGGCTCGCATCTCCCTCTACCTCTCCCAAAATCTCCCATTCTATCTCGTTCTATCGTTCTCTCCGATTTTAGTTTTCTCTCCTCTCCTACTCTCCCAAAATTTCTCTCTCGGTATTCTTTTTCTCTCTCACATTGTGACCTCGACCCCTCGTGCTCATCTTCCACAGTTCGCTCTCTCTCCCTATATAACTCTCGTTGCATTGTCTTCTCCAGATAGCATTCTTGTACCATCTCCATTTTCTCTTTCTCAACTTCTCTCATTTATTCCGTTCCGACCGCCGTTTCCGTTTTATTTTCCTCCGAAATCGTCGCTTCGTATTCCGTTTTATCTCTTCCAATTCCTCTCCCCAGTTCCGTCTTCTTTGTTTTCTCCCTTTTTTCTTGAGTTTCGATTTCATCTCCCTCTCCCGAAATTTCCTTAGCCATCGTTCTATCGTTTTCCTTCAATCCCGTTTCTTTTCTGTATCTTTTTCGTCTTCTTCCGATTGATTTTCCAGCTGAATCCCTTTCTATCTACTCCTCTCGCTACCTCTCTCTCTCTCTCTCGCGATCTTTTCTCTCTCCTGCATTTTCTTCTTCCCTCCCATCTCATTCTCTCCTTTCCATCCCATTTTTTCCTCTAAATCTTTCTCTAAAACTCGCTGTTTTCTTCTTCAGTTTTTTTTCTTTCTCTCTCTCACACGATTTCGCTCCCTTCCTCACGTCTTCTCTCTCACCTACCCTCTTTTCTTCACATCTTCCGGTTTCTTTCTTTTTTCGCGATTTCCATCGATTCTCCTCTCTTCCGCCGCATCATCCTTCCTCTCTCTTCTATTTCTTCTCTTAATCTCTCTCGTGATCTCAAATTTTTTCCGAATACCCCCTCACACACTCTCTGTCACTTGCTTCCTCTTTCTCCCTCTAAATTTTGCTTCCTCTCTCTTACCGCTCACTCGCAATCTGCATTTCTCTCTCGCGTTCTCTCTCTTGTCCTACCTCTTAATTTTCTTTTCTCTCCCTAATTCACTTCCGCACTCTCGCTCTCCTAATTCTCTCTCTCTCCTAATTCTCTCCCTCTTTGCTCTCTCTCTCTTTTTCCTCCCACACTCTTGCTTCTCTCTCCTAATCTTCCCTTACGGTCAATCTCTCCTTTCTCCCACTCAATTATTCCAGCCGCCTCTCTTCCTGCATTTTAATTTCCACTCTCCTTCATCCCTCTCTTATTTCTGCTTTTGTCACTCTCTTTCAGTCAATCTTTCCTCTTATTTCACTGCTATTTCAATCCAATCTTTTCTCTCTTTCAGGTCTTCCAATCCTACTATCTCTCTCTCTCTCTCTCTCTCTCTCTCTCTCTTTCTACTCTCTCATATTTTATATTAATTCTCTAATCTCACTCTCGCTCTCATCACGGTTCTCTCTCTCCCATTCTGTTCTTTCTCAAAATCTACATTCTTTCTATCTTTCTCTCTCATTCTATATCTAGTCCTCTCTTTATAATCTCTCTATATCTCCCACTATTTATCCTCTACTATTTATCTATTTTATCACTCTTTCTCTTTATTTATTCCTCCTAGAAAAATCCCTTCGCTAGCTCTTTATTCTCTCCAATTACCTCTCCCGCATACTACCTTTCTCTCTTGATTGCCCAACTCCTCATCTCTACTCCTAATATTGATATTGTTGTGCCCTAGAATCCCTATGGATTGACCTAGAAAGCTATACACCCTACATAAATCTATGATTAATAGCTTCCTAGCTTAGAAATAGTAAGTTTTTTTAGGCTTGAGCACACGACGACCTCGAGCCTATCACCCTGCCAGGACCGCGCCTTGCACCCGTGTGGACTGCGGCTTGCACCCGCGTGGACCGCGCCCGCGCTCGCTTGGACGCACTTGCCTCCACCTGGACCGCGCCTGCAGTCCGCCTGGATTGCGCCCGTGCCCCGTGTGGACCACGCTCGCGCCCATTCCTGTTCGTGCCCTCACGTGTTGCTCATACGTCGCTCTGCAACTACACCGAGGACCCCGCCGCTCCCTGATGTCGCCAATTTTGGGCCCACTTCTGATGACTGTCCGTGCCGAGTACGGACGACCTTCCCCGTCACGATCGACTGAGCTTGCTCCTCGCGGGTTAGACACACATCCCCTTTCTTTAATTTGAAGTGCTTTATTTCTTCCAGTATTTCCCTCACTTGCTTCCACCGCTGTCGGGACCTAGTTTAGGCCAGGTGATAGTATGATTCAAGCGGATCGAGACTGTGGTCCAATCCGTTGTGTTGACCGTTGAGCTCCCTTCGACTACTCACTGCCCAGTGCCCGCGAGGACGTGGATTTTGAGGTTTCCTGGGCTTACACTACTTGGAGCATCCCTGGAGCTTCAGAGACGACGCGGGGAAGGTAATTTGTTTGCTACATTGAGCGAGCATCTTCACCATCATAGTTTGCATCAGGTCTTCTCTCCTTAGATTTCCCCTAGGCCTATTGCTTGTTTAGGTTTCTCACCCTATCCAACATCATCTTCCCTCCTTAGATTTCCCCTGAGGGCCTATTTGATGGAGAATTATTACAAAACATGAACACAAGGGTTCCAAGTGAACCTATACTCCTCCTTACTTATGAGTTTGAGAAACTCACCATGCATTAAGTGAATGAAGAAATCCTCTCTAAATAATTGAAAGAGAGTGTAGATCTTAAGGGAATTATCTTCCCTCCTTCCCCTATTTTACACTGATCCAAAGATTGACTTGCTCAAAGAAAATAAACCTTCTCTCTTTAGAAACCTAGAATTCCTTGAGAGGACCAAGTCAACCACCTTGATATAGGCTCCTTATTTTCCAAACCATATCCACTATATCATAGGTACCTCATATAATTATAATTAATGATCTCAAGAAAGAAAATTCAGTAGGAACACCTTTGTGTTATATTCCCTTTTCTCTTTGAAAACCACCTATAGTTAGAATTATAAGAGCGATCTAATTACTTAGTACATATGGAAGAAATTATATTTTGTTCTACTTCAAGACATAGCCTCTTGCATGAATAAACCCATGCAAATATGAAGATAGATCAACATGAAGAACAATTTAATGTTGATAAAAGTCTTAAGAAAGATGCCACTAAAGAAGACTACAGCAAGGAGAGATGACCAAGGATCATTCTCCTAATTATCCAAGACTTATAACACATCTCAAGGCCGACGAGTCTACATCTTCCATCCTTCAGCCATTATAAGAGCACATAAAATAATTAAGGCCAATTAAGAAGAGCATGAAGAAGGATTATCACAAGCCCTAGTGATTGTCACCATATTTCACAATGAATCAAGCTTCATGAAGATAGAATATCAAGACACTGGTTGCTCAAGATTTCTAAGCATATCTCAGGAGAACTGAAGAAAAGGAAGCTCTCCTCATTATTAGCAACCGTTTCAGCCCTCTCTCCACCTCAACCAGGGAATTTCCCCATGTCAAAGAATCACATATCATCACTACTGTCGCCAACCATTCTCTATACTCCCCTCTATTTATTCTGACGAATAAAAGAAGACAAGAAGATCTCCTTGAAGACAAATTAAAAGACGATTACTCATCACCAGCTGCTATCAAGAAGAAGACCACGAGA
This sequence comes from Lemna minuta, assembly GCA_024174645.1. Lineage (NCBI taxonomy): Eukaryota > Viridiplantae > Streptophyta > Magnoliopsida > Alismatales > Araceae > Lemna > Lemna minuta. The sequence continues at coordinate 12,340,546 of CM044112.1, forward strand.
ATCGATACTACCCTCTCTCCTTCAAACTGGATATAGAAGCTTTGTGATCATCGCTTTGCAGTTAACGAACGACCTCGGGTGCGGAAGAAAAACGGAGATCTCCATCTTCGCTAGAATGTTGCCCCGACAGAGCCTGCTTCCCCACTGAAAGGAAGGACGATCGATGAGGACTCTCCAGTCGTCACCCGATCAGCGATGAATCTCCAATTTCCTGCAGCCAATCGTTTTCACCGACAGCTCTGCAAGAAACATTAACAGAAGACGACGGATAAATCAATATCATATGGTCTTAAGCGTTGACTTACAGAGAAGACAAGTGAAGATGTCGGAAATAAAGAGTTGATGCCTCTATGGGAATAGCTTCGGGATCTACCAACAACAGCGGTTCCGCGTAAACAACATCACTATCTTATCACGACTTCTGTTAGCTGGACGTCAGCGCGATGAGAGATTAAAAGAATGTCTCAAATCTGACTCAACCCCGAATGCTTCCCTACAATCTCCCCAACGTTAGGATATGCCACGCAATCTAAAGCCGTCTGACGTGAAATAGAGAAACGGCATGAAGGCGATCGCAAAAAGAAGCTATCATCGTCCGTAACTGCCTCAACTTCTAATGCAGTGAAACGCCCCCTCCTATTCTTTTCTTTCTTCAATCCTTCAACTCTATAAAAGAACGGACGTAAGGAAAGATGGTAGATTTTGTTGAATGAAATTGGTTACTATTTGGTTACGTTTTACCTTTGTGTTCATCGTCCTCCCCGTGCCTCCTCCATTCCCTTTCCGCAGACCTTCTCCGAGTTCTACCTCCCCCACTTTTCTCCCCCCCGTTCTTTCCGCTTTCATCCACGTCAAAGTAAGAAGTCAAACGGCGGAAATATTGGACCGATTAGTGATCTTAAGGAGCATCCATTTCATGAAAACTACAACTATTCATCGTTACCTATTTTCGTGAATAATAGTTCATAATCTGAAATCCGTAAGTCCACTGTTAGACCGCTATTTTGTCTGTTCTCTCCCTACAGTTATTATCCGATCTTCTTCGCACCCCCTCCATCTTCTTCTTGTCGCGATCTATCTCTTTATCGTCATCATCACCGCCAATCTTCCGAATCATTATCCTCTATCCTCTCTTATTTAATTCTCTGCTCTTCTTACTCCCGATTCTCTTCATCGTCTACTCTTTCTCCTATCCGAAGTAATCACTCTCACTGTCGTCTTTCTTATTTCCCGTCACCGTCGTCATTCTATCTCTCATATAATAACTAATTTTCTATCATATACTTCATCTTATATCTCTATTATATATTTTATATTCCCTATTATCCTATCATCTATTTATCTTATCTAAGTATTCTCTATAATATTCTTTCCGAATTGCAAATCTATTCTCACTGATATCACTTCATAGATCCTCATTGTAGGAATATTTTATAATTAAAATCAGTAGATTCTCTCCTTATTTCAATCATCTCTCCTCACATATTCACCTTCACATCATCATCTTCATACATATCATTTCTTTAAAATATCCTACATCACTATTGCTCGGTGAGGTTTCTCACCCTGTCCGACATCAGTGGGTCTCGAGGTGGAGGAGATGGAAAATCAGGCTTGGTTGACATTCTTGGAGATGGGTTATCATAAAGCAAAGGAGTTGGGCAAGGCCACGTAACGAAGTGTGATCGTGAGATCATAAAAAACACACTACCATGCCTTAAAAGCAAAACCAAACTCCCTTAAAATGTGGATTAATCAAAACAAATTTAGGGATTAAGGCAAGTAAGGTTGGAAGACTTAGAGATCTATCCATAGAATAAAAAATCACTCAAATCAGATCTATATCTATGACAAAAAAAATTAATGAGTCAAGATAGAGATAGAAAATTGTTGGTGATGAGAGCGAAAATAATGAGATTATCTTTAATTGGATTAATCAAAGCTTTAAAATTGAAATCTAATGATAAATGACATTAGATTAGGAATAATACACAAAATCTAACCTAAAACAATGCTTGAAATTACCCAATTAACCTATAGATTAGGGATTTCATTCCGCAATTTTGAAAATAGAACTTCAAAGTTCAAGAGGTGATTTCTCCCCATTGTTTCAAAAAAATCTTGACGTCAAGGGCTCATTGAACAAGGAAAGTATTCTAGAAGACATGAAGATCAATATATTACAAAAGATCGAGTTTTCCAAAGGGTTCGATTAATAAATTTTTTTTAGAATACCTAAATTTTTGAAGGATAAAGAATTTTTAAGAGTTTTAAAAGAGGCATGATCATCGGATCTTATGCTTGATGAAGTCAACAATCACTGTGGAATCTCGAGAGGTAAATTGTTACAGTTAAGTCATGATCGTTGCATCTTCATGTATCAATGTGAATAGGAATTGTTGTTTGTTTTTAGTCATCGGATTTTGATCTAACACCTCTTATTGTGCTACATATAGATTGAAATCCAATGAGTGTATTGAATTGTGGCCGTTATAACTCCTCAGATCAACAACCACAATTTGATGAAGGTTAAATCTAAATGTCATCTGATGAGAGATTGCTACATAACCCGCTTTTTAAGTGAAATCAATGGGCTTAGATTAAATCTCCTTTGTGTTGATCGGACACTCTTGATGCTGCCAACTCACATGCAACAAAAACACTTAGTCCCACATTGAAGATATTAAGGGCATTTGAAGGGTGTAACAAAGTTGACGATTCATTTAATTAAAATTGGCCCATTAAGGGCACTTAACACTAATTACACTCCTTTGATACAATGTCATGTGTGCGCAACTTGTGTGACACATGGTGCCCTCAAACATTGCCACGTGCTGCCATGCAAGCACACATTCCATATCATTGCACCATGTCAATGTGTACTAGAAAAAATATCCTTTTTCAATAATGTTTAATTAAAGAAATAATTAGATAAATTCATAAAAATCGAAATAAACTCATAAAAATTTCCAAAAATATCCTAAAAATGAGAAAATTGAGATCTTTTAAAATAGAACTCCTTTTAATCCACAATTTTTATCTTTGATCCAAGATTAAATAAGCTATCATTCTGTAATTTACTTTAAGAAATAACAAGAGATAAGTATTTCACTCCAAAATACACTGAGCTTACTTAAAAAAAAAAAGTGTATGTTAAAATATTTTTCTCTTATTATTATAAATTTACAACTGAAATAAAATATAAAATAGACTTAGTCTAATCTTTGTAAAATTCAAATCATGATTCATATATGATTAGTACCTAAAATAATTCATCCTGAGATTTTTGATATAAATTACATGGAATGACGGCTATACACTCAAAGTATGATAAAATGTATGAGAATGGCGCAAATTATGCCTTAAAATGCACTATTAATTATGTAATTATAGACTAATATGACATGTCATCACTAGGCATGTCAATGAATCAAGTAACATCTCTAGTGGTGCATTTGGAGTTGGACACTCCTCAAAGATGAGTACTGGTAGAGGAGATCCTAGTGGAAGGAGGAGATGTGGAAAGAGTAGAAGGAAACCCCCTTGGTGGAGAGGTTGATGCTCCAATAGGACTAATATATAGTGAGAATTAGGGGACAACTTCATGGAAGGTGATGTAAGTGGAAGTAAAACATGCCACATATTAAGGAAATAATCATGATACCCCTTTTACCAGCAAGAATAACCAACAAAGATTTCCTTCGGTGTCTGTGGTAAAAATTTATATAGAGATGGAGGGTGGTCCTAAAAAAATGCTTTACACCTAAAAACACGTGATGGTAAGGCAAATAGGGTAGCTTCAGGATTGTGATGATGGAGGGGAATTGCACCATCCAAAGAAAAAGAGAGAAGGAAATTATGGACATAAGGGGCCATCATGATGGTGCTAGACCACATGCAGTGAGGGACATGCATATCGTATAGTAGTGTGCGGCTGATGTCAAATATGATCACTATGGAAAATATTTTTTTTTGGAAAAAACATGGATGGCTGACAAGATGTAATCGTGTGGTCGTTGAAAACAGAAGGAGACGTGTCAAAAAATAATCCAAGCTCACCAATTTATGATTGTAATCACAAATTAAAGAGTATAATGGTGAATAAGGATAAAATCCATAGAGAATTAAGGTATTTTTGAGGAATTCTTCAAATTCGATCAAATCAGACAAGGAATTGAAGTGAGAAATTAGGGATTTTTGTAATTTTAGAAAGAGAAATCCAAGACGAGGTTGTTGACTTAAAAATCACTCTATTTGGATCAAGATTCACGGAGAAATCAATGAGAAAAAGTTGGAGAGAAAAACCGAACGCAAAGAGAAAATTTTTTTAATCTAAAATTTGACTAATCTATGATTCAAAATTGAAATATAATGATACATGAAGAGATTAAGAGACTAAGCCAAATTCGCGCCTAAAATGATCGAATTGATAACCGGATCAAGGGCTCTTCATTTCGAGATTCCGAAGACAAAATTCGGCATTGAAGAGGCGATTTCTCCCTATTCTCTCAACAAAATCTCAATTTCCAAAACATTCTTTGGACGTGGAAGTCGATTTAAAAGAGGAAGAAAGCAAGAGATTCATGGATTGAGATGTTTGAACAATTCGATTACTTGAGACACCGAAGAATGGTTTACATCGTCAAGGAACATGCATAGTTATAGGCAAAATTGGGTGTGGTCGTTTGATTGGGGTCTTCATCTTTAATCAACAGCTCATATGAAACTCTTGGATGCAAAACCTTACCGTTAAATCGCGTACGTTTGATAAACATAGAGCACTCAGATTGCTCCACATTACGTGCGAAGAAGAAGTGCCGCGAGATCTTGTCCGTCCGATCATGAGTTGATGTCTCAGATTCTCGGATGGATCTTCAAATCCTGACCATTATAACCTCTCAGATGAGTGGCCAAGATTGATCCATTTAAAAAAATGAATTGTCATCCACTCAGATGATGCCCCTGATGGATATTATGTGGCCTATAAGCCAATCACACTTTCATGTATCTTGTTTATGTTCATTGAAATGAAATTTATTCATTGTCATTCTTGTGTGATGTTTGCAATGAAGTCTATGAGCATGTGCAATGACCAAGTGAATTATGATGAGATCATAATATAGTGATCACTAGTCTTTAAACATATGTTCTAAACATTCCTATTCGTGGGATATTCGAGAAGGACACTGATAACATGCAAACTTAACATAATAATACATGATTATTAAGGCTAAATAAGGCATAAAACATTACATTTGTATGTATGTTATCGTACTTTGAGTGCATTTCTATCATTTCATGCAATTTTAAGTCATAATCTCAAAATGCACTAAATTAGGGTTAATTATGATGAGTTAAAGATAAATAATTTTAAAACCTATCTTTACTTGAGATTATAAGTGGTTTTATAAAGTTAAATAATGAGAGAAATGATTTTTAGAAACATTTATTTAATTTTCTAAAGTTAAATCTTAAAGAAATTAATGTATTTTTGAAATAGAAATGAAATCTCTTGTTATTTAAGTATTTTGACTTTTTATAATGATAGATAATTAAATTTCAGATCCAATGAAAAAAATCTAGATTAATTTGGAGTTGTATTTTGAAAGTTATGAATTTTCAAATTTTTAGGAATTTTTTTCGGATTTTTATGAATTTATTTTTCGATTTTCAATCCACTTAAACAATTAAGAATAAAAAAGGGGGTTTATTTTCACGCGGGACCCACGTGGATGCGACATGGCACGCAAGGCCACGTGGCAGAGCCACGCGGACCCACGCGAGCGCGTGCGTGGCACGGAGGTGACACGTGTGCATATACATATTTACTCGTAATATAGGGTTATAATACATATAAGCATTCTGATTATCGGAATAACGCTAACCCTTTAAATCGGTGCACCTTATAAACATGTCTTGTTTCTTTAATTTGATCCGTGTGAGACTAAGTTACTCTTGGTTTAAGTTCGCAGGACACGTGGCTGAAGGAGATGCGTTGGATTAAAGGCGCGCGGATCGTCGCACGTTGATGAAGTGGACACGAGGTCCATCGGATCGCGATCGAGCATGTGTCTTAAAATAAGAGTTATAATGGTCCAGATTTCACGTGACCAAAACGCCTCCGAAGCGTTAGATCGCGATCCAATGGATGCGTTTTGACGCGTTTTATAATGCATACGCATGAGGCTTCATTGGAGCGTCCATCCGCGATCCAACGGCCAAGATCTATTCATAACGGTTCGACTTCACGCGTTCAATCTGGACTGTTGATGAAGATTAAAATGCTTCATTCGACGGTTATGCCCAAATCGCCTATAAATTAAGGTGTTCTTCGATTTTGTAAGAAATTCTTGGATGATTTCATCTAATCGATCTATCTACACCCCTCCTTCCTTGAATCTCTCGCTTCTAATATCTTCTAGACTCGTTTCTGCATCCACGGAGTGATTAAAAGTGAGATTTCGTCGATCGATTAAGGATAATTAGTCTCTTGAACACCGATGTTCGCTTTCGAAATCGCGGAATGAAAAGCCTCGATCTGGTGATTAATTGGATCATTTCGATTGCTATCTTGGGTTAGAAAACATGTTTTCCCTCTAATCTATCGTCATGTATCATCAATTTGTAATTTAGGATGGTAATTTAGTTTAATTTCGTTTTCAATTTTGGTTTTAGTTTTTCCGATTTTCGGAAATTTCATCCCACTTCGCTCTTTGATTTCTCTGTGATTACTAATCTAAATTGAGTGATTTTTTATTATGTGGATACGTCTTTGAGTTATCTTTCTAAATCTACCATTTTCCCTATTTTATATCACCAATTCATCATCTGATTTGATCAATTTTTAAAAGATCTCTCGAAAATACCTTATTTCCCTCTTGATTCGACCCTTATTTACCATTATACCCGTTTAAAAGATTTCTAAAAATTATCGAATTTGTTATTTTTGATTCCGTGGATACCTCTTTGAATTATCTTTCTAAATCTACCGTTTTCCCTATTTTCTATCACCAATTCATCGTCTGATTTGATCAATTTCTAAAAGATTTCTCGAAAATACCTTATTTCCCTGTGGATTCGACCCTTATTTACCATTATACCCCTCTATTTGTTATTGAATCATCAAATTGGTAAGTTTTGTTTTATTGTTGACACGAATCGGTGTGGAATTAACGACCACATCGATTCGTTCCGTCAGACATCGAATTATCCGGAAAGAGTAGCATTATCTAAACCATCTCATATGATGAGTATGGTCGATCCTATAGCCATCGGTGTGGAGATACTAAGGATAGATAGTGGGTGCTCTTTGGAGAAAGAGTTCACTGAATTGATCCGTATGAATCCTTGAATGGTATTATACCTATCTGTTGATGAGGTTGATTCATGTCATGGTTCTGTATGTGGTCCTTTGACTTGAGACACCAAAGACATCTTGTGGATCGATGATTGTGTTCTGATTATGACTTACGAATCCCTAGCCACGGGATATCTAAAACGTCATATATTGGATACGACATGAAGTCTACGAAGATGATTGTGTGATTAACATGGGATCATCCAACCTCGGTATTTGAGGAGATTAACTCAAAGGAGTGAGATGCGATGAAATCCTTGGCCAAGGTAGTAGAAAAATCGAAGGAGTTCTCGATGATTTCTACACGCATCAGTCCTAACTTGAGTGACTGACGAGATGAAACTGCAAGGTCATCGATTTCACGCGGTATCGCGTCAAACATTATTCTAAACTTACCAATTTGGGGAATTAAGAGTGAATTGAAGGGTATAATGGTAAATAAGGGTCGAATCCACATGGAATTAAGGTATTTTTGAGATATCTTTTTGAATTTGGTCAAATTAGACGATGAATTGAGGTGAGAAATTAGGGAAAATGGTGTTTTTATAAAGATAACTCAAATATCTATCCGTGGAATCAAAAATCGCTCGATTTGGATTAGTAATCACGGAGAAATCAAAGATGGAAGTGGGAGGAAATTTTCGGACGTTAAAAATCGTAATTTAAGCTAAAATTCGATGAAATTAAACTCTAAATCCTAATCTAAACTGAAATTAAACATAATAGGAAGATAATGTAGAAAAAACCGCTTCCACTAAACCCGTTTTGCGATCAAATCGTCGTGATTAAACTGATTAATCGCAAAGAACATCAAGAACGCCTTGACGAGCTTCAAGCTGCGATTTCTCCCTCAATTTTCCACCAAATCTTGATTTCAACCCCTCCGTGGATGCGGAATTGAGAGAGGAAGAGGATGGAATCAAGAGAAACGAGTGGAATGGTGTCTAGGCAGTTCAATTTGATTGAAGTCCAACTCAAATACATACAACGACGAAGAACAAGTCTATTTAAACGAAATTTGGGCATTTTGAGAGTAAATATGGGTTATAAAATCTTTAATCTTTAATTCTTCATAATTAACCCTAAATTAACGCATTTTGAGAGTATAACATAGAATTGCATAGAATGATAGAAATGCACTCAAAGTATGATAACATGCACATAAATGTAATGTTTTATGCCTTAATTTGCATTAATAATCATGTTTTATCATGTTAAGATTGCATGTTATCAGTGACCGATTAGGGTTTGACAGTTGACCATAACCTAAGTCATTCATGAGTCTGATGTGGATAAAGGATTATACATACATGGTAATCGATGACGGGATGGTTCCATAATTGAGTTCTTACATACTCCATATCTCCTAGTGTACATGGTGTAGCTTGGCACCCAACGGGCTAGTTGATAGGCGTAAAAATGCAGTCGCTGAATGCACAATTTTACGTATCAAATAAAATTTATACTCAACTCTTCAAATCTGATCTTTAAATTAGAACAATGGCAAGTCAAGGTCGAATCCATAGGGAGGAAGGTCAAAAGATTGAAATGAGAAGCTATTTTTTGGTATTTTTTAGATTTAGAAAGCGAAAATGATCGATGAAAGGAAGAAAATGAGCGCGGAGATGAAATGAACCAAACAAGTGCTTCCAAACTCCTTTCAGAGATTGGAATCCCTTGATTGAGGGTGGTAATGTAATTTTTAGGGTTTATAAATAAGAAAATGTTGATGAATAGATGAGAAAAAGAGAAGAAATGGATAGAAAACGATCCTAATCTAAAGAGTTGTGATGAAAACACAAACAAGTGATGCTCCCTAATCAAAACATACCTTCGAGAGCCGTATATTTCGCCCGGACTTGGCGTCTTGCTTCCAACATGAAGAATGAACAGAAAAGGGAAGAAACTCACTAAGAATGAAGTTCAACACATGAACAATGATCCATCGTTGCTTTCTTTCCTTTAAGCTAGCCAATGCTAGAAGCAAACAACAAAATATTGATAACCCTAATTTTTTCATCTCAGAACTTTAATCAGCCCCAACAGATTTGTGGAGCTTGAAATGACAATCATGCCCACGAAATTTTAGCCCGTAACTCCATCAGGATCAGGAGATATCACATTTTTAGTCTGGAGCATTTATGGCCGTTGATCTGATGTCCTCTCTCTTTAAGTATCCCGGTCAAACCGTTTTGGTCAAGATTTTCAAGTCAAACCACGGGTCAGACTTGCAAATCTTGCAAATAGAAAGAAATTTTCAATCTCGTTCTTTCTCATCTCCCTTCTTTCCTCTCTCATGATCGCGAAGAACAACTGGACGAAGAGTTATCCTCCACGCGATAAATGAAGATGGGTGGCGGAAGAAACGATAAACGACGAGCGAGAAGCGAGAAGGGAGGCAGAAGAAGAAAGGAAAAGGACGAGAGAGAGAGAAAGAGAGGGGTGACAGAAAAAGCTTACGAGCGGAAATTTTAAGTCACGTGAGAAATAGGAAGAAGCAAGGAGAGAAGGAGAGAGAGAATGGGGAGAGGAAGAGATGAAGAGGGAGAGAGCGGGAGAGAGAAGAAAAGAAGAAAGAGAGGGAGAGGTTCCCCTCTGCGTTGCAAGAAGGAGAGAGGCAATAGAATTATTTTCCATCGCCATTATTTCTCCCTCTCGTGCGCGGAAGAGGGGTGGTGTGACAAGAGGGAGAGGACGAAGAGAGATGAGAGTTCTCCCTACGGTTCCCTTGTGATGGAAGTACTTTCCGTCGCCAGGAGACGGGAGGAGAGAGAAGGAGAGAAGCAGTGGAGAAGAAAGAGAATGTGGGAGAGAGAGAGAAAGCGGAAGAAAGGGAGGAGAGAGACTCCTCTCGTGACAGAAAAATTTCTGTCGCGAGAGAGGGAAGCGCTGGAGAGAGAGGAAAGAGAGGGGAAAGAGAGAGGAATAATTTCTGGAAAAGAGAGAAAGAAGAGAGAAGAAGAGGGAGAATTTTCCTCCCGCCTCTCCTCGTGATGGAATTTCCGTTGCGAGAGAGAGAGCGAGGGGAAGAGAGAGAAATGGAGGAAGAGGGAGAGAAGGAAGAGAGAGGAGATGTTACAAGAGAGAAAGAAGGAAAGGGAGAGAATGAGAGAAGGAAGCGGAGAGAGAGAGAAGATCTCCTCGCGACGGAAAATTTTTCCATCGCGAGAGAGGAGAGGAGGAAGATCGTGGAAGAGAGAGAAATGGAGAGAGAGAGAGAAAGAGAGAGGAGAGAGAGAGAAATTGATGGAGAATTCTCTCAGCAAAAGAACACAAGGGTTCTTATAGAACCAAGGTATGCATTGAGAAAGAGAACCCATCCACAACTACAACAACATGCAATCCTTTTCCTCACCCAACAATTTGAAAAGCTCACTATCCATGAAGTGAGTAAAGAAGACCTCTCTAAACCTTTAAAAGAGAGTGAAGACCCAATGGGGATTAATTTCCCTCCTCTTCCATTTATCAATTGATATAAAGATTGACTTGGTCAACAGGAATTAACTTTTATCCCTAGATACTTAGAACTCTTTGAAGGACCAAGTCAACCACCTATCTACCTTTGATATAGGTTCCCTATTGTCTAAACCACAGCCACCATATCATAGGTACCTTGTATAGTTGTGAATAAGGATCTCAAGAAACATCAATAGGAACACTTTTGTGAAATATCCCTTCTTCCATTGAAGACCCACCTATAGATAGAAATGTTATGAGAGATCTAAAGGAGAAATTTACCTTCTTAGTTTACTTCAAGGCAAAGCTTTCATATGAATATTATCATGCAATCATCCACATGAAGCATATTGTGATTGGTGGAGTCGCTCCAGGTCATAACATAGTTGTTGAGATTCTGATCCCCACTAGGAGATTGTTGATTCTCCCTTTTTCATGCACATGAGGGTTGTATGAATTGCTTAATTTTAGTGGGAGCATTATTTTCAATGAACACAATATCTGCAAAGAATTAATTATTAATTCTTATTCATCTCCTATAGGCAAAGATGTCGTCGACTAACCCTCTTCGTGGCATTATGGATGCCAACTGTTTGACTGGCCCGAACTTCACTGATTGGCTCAGGAACTTAAAGATCTTACTTAAGTCTGAGCGCATCGCCTATGTCTTGGAGGGAGATGGCCCCATTGAGCCAGCATCAGATGCGTCTGAGGAGGAGGTATGGGAGTACCAGAAGTGGCAAGAAGATTCCACTACGGTTCAATGTTATATGCTGGCCTCAATGTGCAATTTGTTGCAAAGGCAGCATGAAGACATGGAACCAAAAGCCATGCTGCGCCATTTGATGGAGTTATTTGCTGAGCAGAGTAGAACTCAGAGATATGAGATATCGAAGAGTCTATTCAGGGCTCGGATGGCTGAATCGTCTTCTGTACAAGCACATGTACTAAAGATGATTGAGTAGATCGAGAGGTTGGCAGTGCTCGGAGTTGAACTCCCTGTTGAGATGAGCACGGACCGTATTCTTCACTCTCTTCCGGACTCCTTTTCTCAGTTCATTGTTAACTTTAACATGAACAAGATTCAGGCCTCTCTCCCGGAGCTGCTGAACAAGCTTACTACTGCCGAGGGGAACCTTCAGAAGGAAAAGCCCCAAGTCCTCTTTGTTGGTGGGACCAACAAGAAGAGGAAGGTAGCTTTTGCCTCCAAAAGGGGCAAAGGGAAGAAGCAAGTGAAAGCAACTTCGACAAAGAAGGACGGTGATGACAAGGGAACGTGTTTCCACTGTGGCGTGAAAGGACATGGGAAGAGGAACTGTAAAAAGTACCTCAACGAGAAAGCTCAACGGAAGCATGGTGATGCTCCAGGTATCTATATGATAGATACTTATTTGTCTTATAGAGATTCTGCATCTTGGGTATTAGATACTTGATGTACTTCTCACATCTGCAATGATTCGCAGAGGCTGACAAGTAAGCGAAAGCTGAGAAAGGGCGAGGTGGAACTGAGGATGGGAAACGGCGCAAGAGTTGCGGCTGTGGCGCTAGGGGTTGTGAACCTCAAGCTACCATCCGGAGATTATCTTTCTTTAGAAGAATGTCATTATGTTCCTAGCATAGTTAAGAACATCATTTCAGTTTCTTGTTTGGACAAGATGGGATATACCTTGATTATTAAGGATAAGTGTTGTTCCATTTACTTGGGAAGTAAATTGGTTGCTACTACCATTGACTAATTAATTTATATTAATTTTATACATTTATGTATTATATAAAATAAATTCATATGAATACATAAATGTAAATAAAAGTCTTTTCTCTTATATTTTCATCTTTAAAACATGATTATGATCATAAATATAATTAGGATTAAAGATTATAATGTCTAATTATGCATAATAACCCCTAAATTTATGTATTTTAAGATCATAACATGAATTTACACCAAATGATAGAAATATGCTGAAAAGATGATAACATGCATAGATTTATGATGATTAATGCATTAATTTGCATTAATATCTATGTTATTACATGCATAAATAGCATGTTATCATTGTGATGATGAAATCAATCTGAGTATCACGATTGAGGTGAGTCTAGCATTACCCAGCCTAAGTATCTCGATGGGGTTTGTGCGAGGATTCATATCTTTTTCTTTATTGTGATTTTTTTCATAAATAATGTAGAGCATTATTTTATTTTATTTTATTGTAGTTTCATTGTCATCATCCTTTCATTGTAAATTCTCTTCCATCATTGTCCACACATTGATCTATAACTATTATCATTCATCCTTCTCCCCTTGTCATTCCATATTATTCATTATAATCTCTTACATTTTCATGATCTCATCTCAATTATGATTTTTATCTAAATTTCATCAAGAGAAACACCAATCATTACTTTACATCCCTCTCCACATGCTGCAATCTATATTATCTAATCTTTCCAAGCTCTCATCTTCCATTTGAGCATCTTGCCTCATTACCTATGCTCCCTAAGGATTCGACCCTTACTTTATCTCGATATTAAGTGAAGAATTTATTTATATTATTACATGAAATTGATGCACAACAATGATGAACTCGATTTTGGATTATTTTAATTGCTATCTTAATCAATTTTATGAAACAAAATATTATAATTCCTCAATTTTAAATAATAGTAATGTAAGTTTCAAATCCTTAGGGAGCCTAGGTAATGAGATTAGTGCTTTTAGAGAGTAGAGATACTATAATAGGGAAAAATAATGGTAGAAGGGATTTTTGGAGAAATATGGAAGGACTAAGAAATATAATATGGTATGAACGAAATTCGAAATAGATATATATTTATATTCTATGAGAAATAATTAGAAAAAAAAAGAGAATATAAGGATGGAATGGAGAGATGATAATGATGAAATGTAAGATGATAGAAGGATGGTGAAAAATGGGGAATTCGAGAAATCAGGAAATTGATAATAATGAGATATTATTTGAAGAAAAGAGAAAAAATATAAAAATAAAAATAGGGTTTACACTATCCATGTAGGGGATTACAAGAGAATATCATATCCAGATCCTGACACAAATCCCATTTTTGATGCTAGTCTTTGGCCGGGTGATGCTAGACTTGTTATGATCTCGATCCCTCACTTAATCTTGCTTCCACAACAAAATTGAACACCAAATAATGCCAAGCTTGGGCATAAGACTCTCCTTTTACTTCTGGTAGCTTGATGCTAAGAGAGAGCCAAAAAATAACAAAAAAAGGAAAAAAGACGATTCTTTTATATGTTAGGTTAAGAAGTTCCTTTGAATAAATGGTGGATATTTAGTGTTTTCGGGTATAACCAAATGAATGGTGGAGATAAAATCCATAGGAAATGACCATGATCACTTCCTAAATAGGTGGGAGAGACCCTTTTAAGGAGATGTGCCTTAGAACCACTTCCTAAGGGAGTGGGTTGACCACTCTCCAAGAGGTGTTTAACGTAACGATGTAGTGCGGTCATTGAAACACATAGTCATTGGTCAAAAAAAGTTTAATAATCTGAACTCACAATGATTTAAAGAATATGAAATCAAGTACAGTGATGAGATCGGGTCAAACCTCAGAGAGCATGGTTGACTTTTATCAAAGAGTTGACTTGGTCAAAGTTAAGTCTAATTAGGAATTTTAAGAAATATATAAGCTATTTTATCAATAGAAATAGTGCTAATGTATGATATGAGATATTTTAAGAATTTTGAAGAAGATTTGGAGAGGAAAAGTCAAAAGTCAAGGTCAAAGAGTTTACTTTGACAAGACTTTGACTTTTTGTAAAATCAGAGAGGAAAAATGTGAGAAAATATTACAAAAATTATATTTTTAGAAACTAGAGAGAAAGAGGAGAATTTTGATATTAAGATTGTGATTTTTAGAGAAGAATTGGATTTATTGTGATTTATTGAAAATCAATACACAAAAATTACCGAAATGAAGGTTTCCGCCAAAATCCTTAAATTGACTTATCAAATGATATCCAAATCTAGCAAATGTATAGAAAGCTTACGATCATAGGATTCCAAAGACAATGAAATTATCAAATTTCACCTTCTTTATTTGAAGTAATAGCCCTCAAAAGTCAACGACCAAATTCGGATTAATGTTGAACAGTATTGGGTCAAACAACAAATTGAAGGGTCAAACCTTGATGAAAGTTGACGAATCAGATATCCACATAAATCTGATTGAACAAGGAATCTCATGAAATCAAATTTCGTTTAAACTGGACTAAAGATCAGGGAGAGATCCTTGTTTGGAAATCGACCAAATTCCACAACTAAATTTGGGCAAAATGACGTAAATTTTGATTCCTAAACTCTAATTACCTATCTAAATCTAATATACAAATATTTAAAGTGCAAGGATTATGAAGTAATCATACTACTAACCCAAATGACGCGAAGATTGAACCTCAAATTTCTTTGATTGCTGAGAATTTCTCCGATTCGTTCTTCGTCGTGATTTCGGCGTTCCAGGGGCGATTTCCAAACATTTTCTCACAATGTTCATGATTAACTTGCCTCAATCCATGAGCGATGGAGTCTATAATGCAAGAAAAACATAAAGAACTTGAGATCTTCCTGAAAAAATGGTTAATTTTATGTTTACTTATGAGTTACATTTCCGTAAGAGAGAACATTGATTTATAGAAGAATTCTTGCTTGATATTTGGACCATCCATTTCGCTTAAAGAGTTTGAACGACTCAGATGTAGCCACGTAGTGCGTGATAAGTGGACCATGATCCCATGACGCGGGCCCACTCTCTCCTTGATTTCAGTCGTTCGATCTTCATCTGAGCGTCCATGGGCAGCCGCGTGTCATGCCACGATTTGTCGAGTGCAAAATTAAATCACAGCCGTTAGATTTCACTGATGAGATCAACGGTCGTGAATTGGTCACGTGCTGATGATCAATATTAAACTGATATTAAGCATTCTTTTATGTAATTTGGATGCATGTTATCATAGTTTTATGAATTTTCTCCATTGGCATGCCATTTTACTAAAGTCCATATTTTTGTATTATTTAGGGTTAATTATATGTTTTATTGATGTTTGACCTTTTAAGGTTGAAAAATTGGAAATTAATCATTTTTATTGATTTTAGTTTGACTTTAGTGGATGATTAAAAGAAGAAATTACAAGAAGAGAATTATGGGATGACTCAAAATAGAACTTCAAAGGGTTGACTTAGTATTATTTTGAATTCATTATACTTTATTGATTTGATTTATATTTTAGGTGGCATGGGATTAAATAGATAAAAAATGTGATCCACTAGAGAAAATTTGAGTCAAAAAGGCCTTTTAAATTGAAAGTTATGAATATCTGAAGTTAATATATTTTTCTGGATTTTATTTTTGATTTTTCAAGGATATTTTGGAATTTTTAAAGGCTAAAAATAGCAAAAAATGGGTTTATATGCGCTGGACCTGCACGGAGGTGATGTGGCACTACGCGGACATGTGGCGGCACCACGAGAGCCGACACGGACCCTTGCAGGCCCACGTGGGTGGCTACGTGGCGCGGGGCATCAGTTGGGCTAAGCAGATTGGTCCCACGGGTATAGTGGGCCCAGGATAGAGGATAGGGGGGGGGCGTACTAGGCCCAGTGGGTGACACATTCGAAAAAGGGTGTCTCCCCTTTTATAGGAAAAATTATCCTTCTCTTCTTCCGTGTGGGACTAATGGGTTTCACCCTTTTTGTAGGTGACGTGGCGGATCGTGGAGCAACCGATCACGTGTGCGAAATGACGCGCATCGGTCTAATGGATCTTGGTTCACCAGATCCTAAACTATAGCACATGATTAAATTGCAATCATCGGTCTCATCAATGATATCTGACGATCGCGATTTAATCTCACACTCAGCGAATAATAGAGCAACACGTGGCTGCAGGAGGACGCTTCGATGAAGATCAGACGACGAAAATTAAGGAGGAAGTGGGCCCTCTTCGTGGGATCATGTCCACTTATTGCGCAAGACATGGCAGCATCGAGGTTGTTCAAATCTTCTTCAGCGAATTGGATGGCCCAGATTTTTCGCGATGAATTCTTCTATAAATAGAAGTTCTCTCTTCGTAAAATGTAACTTTTGATTGAAACGTGAAGAAATTAAGGATTTTTGGAGGAAAATATTAAGTTCTTCGTAATTCTCTTGCATTCTAGACTCAATCGTGCATTGATTGTGGCAAGTCAATCACGAATCATTGCAAGAAAACATCTCGAAATTGCCCCTCGAACGACGAAAGCACGACAAGGAAGGAATCGGATAAATACACAACAATCAAAGTAATTTGAAGCTTAGTCTTTGCGTCAATCAGGTTAGTAGTGTGATTCCTTCGTAATCCTTGCAATTTAGATAGTTTAGATTTGATTTAGATAGGTAATTAGAGTTTAGGAATCAGAAATTTCATCATTTTGCCCAAATTTGATCGCGGATTTTTGCTGATTTCCAAAAAAGGATTTTTCCCCGATCTTAAGTCCAAATCCTTCGATTTTAGTTTCATTGGATTTCTTGTTCTATTATCTTTCCGTGCATATCTAATTCATCAATTTTCACCAAGGTTTGGTCCTTCAATTTTCCGTTTGACAAGCTACTGTTCAAAATCAATCCAAATTTGGGCATTGACTTTCAAGGGCAATTACTCCTAATATACAAGATGAAATTTGATAATTTTGGTTTGTCTGGAATCCTTTGATTGTAAGCTTTCTATCCATAAAAGATTTGATAGATTTGGATATCATTTGAGAATTTTATTTAACAATTTTGACCGAGATCTTCATTTCAGGAATTTTATGTTTATTGATTTTCAAGAAATCATAGTAAGTCCAATTCTTCACTAAGAATCGCAGTATTTATATCAAAATTCTCCATTTTCTGTCTAGTTTCTAAAAATATAATTTTTGTAATATTTTCTCAGCTTTTTCCTCTCTGATTTTATAGAAAGTCAATGTTTGGTCAAAGTCAATGCTTTGACCTTTAGTTTTGACTTTTCTTCTGCAAGTATTTTTCCAAATTCTTAAAATATCTTCTCTAATATATTAGTACTATTCTCATTAATAATATCTGATTTTTATTTCTTAAAAACTCTAATTAGACTTAAGTTTGACCAAGTCAATTCTTTTTATAAAAGTCAACAGTGCTCTATGTGGTTTGACCCCATCTCATTGGAGTACTTGATTTCTGATTTTCAAATCATTGTGAGATCAGAATTATAAATTGTGTTTGACTGACGATCATTTGTTTCTATGACCACGCTAAATCGATACTGTCAATAATCTCCCTCTTATTTCCTTCAACATATCTTTATTGCCTTAGGTCTATGTGCTTGTGCCAATGTTTTCTTGCCACTACTAGTCTCTTGTTTGCCATTACTGCCTCGCTAGCCAGTCATCTTGCTAGTGTCACCTTGTTACCAAGCCATATTACTATTAATTTTCTAGTTCACTATGAATGAAATTTTGGGTAATTAAGCTAACTAATTACTATACTACTCTATATATCTAGTCATTTGTGTTCACCTAATTACCCTTCTAGATCCCTCAAAGTCTCACAACATGAATGCATGTTGATCCTGATAACATGCAAATTGTACATGAAAATATATGATTATTAATGCAAATTAAGGCCTAAAACATTCTATTCTAATGCATGCTATCATATTTTTGAGTGTTTATCTATCATTCTATGAATATTAAGTTATAATCTCAAAATACACTAATTTAGCGATAATTATGATAAATTAAGATAAATATTTTTAAGATTAGATTATCCCCATTTTTATTTGATATTATAATTAGGTTCTCATGTTAAATAATAAGATAATATACTTTTTTATCCACAATTTATTTTTTATGTTTTAAGTTCTAAAAGAAATGAGTGTATTTTTGAAATAAAAAGTTATTCTCTTTTTATTTTATTGAATTCAAATATTTGGAATGATAGATAATTTAATTTCTAATCCAAAAAAAAAATTCTGATTAATTTGGAATTATATTTTAAAAGTAATGAAATTTCTAATTTTTAAGGATTTTTTGGAATTTTTATGATTCTTTTTATGAATTTAATTCGATTTATATTGAATCGCGTGCTGGCGTGGTAGCCTACGTGGCAAGTGCAAAAATATGTCACCACGTGGCAATGTATATACACGCCACGTGGCGCATGCATATGTGTGGGCACGTCCTTGTGTGTGCGCATATGTGCGTGTGTGCATATTTGTGTGCTCACATGTGCACGTGTGTGATTAGTGAGATTAAGCATCCTTTTTAGGATAATTGATAAGAACATGAAATGTACTTATAACCACCCATTTATTGCTCTTAATTAACTTCATTAAACTCTGAATACACCATCTCCTCTACCACTTTATCACTTGATATTCTACACTACTAGTGCATCAAAAAGAGTTTATTCTACATGCTTTTGCTTTTCTGATTTTCAGGAACTATACAAGAGGAATGAGTAACAAGATCCTCACAAATGGAAGTGCTTAATGGGCTGTCCAAGGCAAGCAATTGCAAGCCCAGTCAAAGGAAATATGAGCCCACCCGAAGTGAAGACTCGGGAGCATAAAAAGGGAAAAAGATGTTTCAGGAGTTCTCCTTCTTTTTTTAGCTTCTTCCCGTAGCTTCTTCTTTTAGGTTTTCTTCTTAGAAAGTTGTCAGCCGCTGGCGATTTTCTCCGGCGGGTAGATGTAATAGAAATGATAATCTTTCTTTTAGTGGTAGTTTGTTTCTTCACCTTCTCTGGATCCCTCTATAGCTCTCGTTTTTCTTACCCGTGACGATCAGTCCCCCTTTTCTGGACAGCTCCTTGTCCGTCCTCTTCTTTGTTCCCCTCAGCCATCTCATTCTCTTCTAATCTTACCTTCCGTGAACCCATTCTCTCTTTCTCCTTCTTATTTCTTTTCTTATCTTTCTTGCAGTTCTTTCAATTCTTATTTCTCTTCTTCTCGCAGATTCTCTATCAATTCTCCCCTCTTCTAGTTTTCGTACACCACTAAATTTCTATTTCGTGTTCTTCCCTCTTCCGCGACTTTCTCTCCTTTCTGTCTCCCATTCTCCTTCTTCTCCTGTTGATTCTTCTCTTACGCCTCTCTTCTCTCTCTTGAAATAGCACCCTCTTGCTCTAAATCCCTCCTGCAATATCTCTCTTTTGTTTTTCTTTCTCAATTTCCTTTTATTGCTACCGTTCCCGACTCCTCTCTCTCTCTCTTCTGTATCTCTAAATTCATCTTGTACAACTCTCTGATAATATCTCGCACTCACCCTCTCTATCTTCCGGATGCTCCCTCTCTTGTTCTCTTCTCCACATTCTGTTCTACTGTTTAAGCTCTCTCTAATCTCACTCTCCCTCTCATCCTTCCGTCGTCTCTCTTTCGCGCGCCCGTCTCCACTTTCTTGCCTCTATTTCGCGTCATATTCTGTCATTTTCATTTTCTTCCTTCCGTCTAATCCCTCTTCTTCCTCCTTCTGCGCCATAGTCTTTCATTTTTCGCCATCTACTCTTGTTGATTTTCTGATTCTTCTTCTCTTTCTTTGGCCGTTTTGGTATCTACTCCTCTCTATCTCCAGTTTCCGTCTTCTTTCTTTTCTCTTGAGCTTCGATTTCATCTCCCTCCCCCAAAATTTCCTCAATCATCGTTCTATCGTTTTCCTTCAATTCCATTTCTTTTCCAGCTGAATCCCTTTCTATCTACTCCTCTCGCTACCTCTCTCTCTCGCGGTCTTTTCTCTCTCCTGCATTTTCTTCTTCCCTCCCATCTCGTTCTCGCCTTTCCGTCCCATTTTTTTTCTGCTGAATCTCTCTCTAAAACCCGCTGTTTTCTTCTTCTCTCTTCTTCAGTTTTTTTCTTTCTCTCTCTCCCACGATTCCGCTCCCTTCCTCACGTCTTCTCTCTCACCTACCCCTCTTTTCTTCACGTCTTCCGGTTTCTCTCTTTTTCCGCGATTTCCGTTGACTCTCCTCTCTTCCGCCGCATCATCCTTCCTCTCTCTTCTATTTCTTCTCTTAATCTCTCTCGTGATCTCAAATTTTCTCGTAATCTCCCTCGTCACTTGCTTCCTCTTCCTCCCACTAAATTTTGCTTCCTCTCTCTTACCGCATTTCTCTCTCGCGTTCTCTCTCTCGTCCTACCTCTTAATTTTCTTTTCTCTCTTTTCCTCCCGCACTCTCGCTTCTCTCTCACTCTCGATTCTCTCTCCTAATCTTCCCTCACGGTCAATCTCTCCTTTCCCCCACTTAATTATTCTAGCCGCCTCTATTCTTGCATCTTAAATTCCACTCTCCTTCATCCCTCTCTTATTTCCGATTCTGTCACTCTCTTTCAGTCAATCTTTCCTCTTATTTCACTGCTATTTCAATCCAATCTTTTCTTTCTTTCAGGTCTTCCAATCCTGCTATTTCTCTCTCTCTCCTCTTGCCCTCTCTTGCTCTCTCTCTCTCTTTCTACTCTCTCATATTTTGTATTAATTCTCTAATCTCACTCTCTCTTTCATCACGGTTCTCTCTCTCCCATTCTGTTCTTTCTCAAAATCTACATTCTTTCTATCTTTCTCTCTCATTCTATATCTAGTCCTCTCTTTCTAATCCCTCTCTATCTCCCACTATTTATCCTCTGCTATTTATCTATTTTATCACTCTTTCTCTTTATTTATTCCTCCTAGAAAAATCCCTTCTCTAGCTCTTTACTCTCTCCAATTACCTCTCCCTCATACTACCTTGTTTTCTTGATTGCCCAACTCCTCATCTCTATTCCTAATATTGACATTATTGTGCCCTTGAATCCCTGTGGATCGACCTAGAAAGCTATACACCCTACATAACTCTATCATTCATAGCTTCCTAGCTTATAAATAGTAAGTTTTTTTAGGCTTGAACACACGACGATCTCGAGCTTATCAATAATGCTAACTCACTAATCATTCATGCCTTATATACGCGTCAAATTTCTTGATTTTTTCATCATGTGGGACTATCTTTCTCTTTTTATATGTGCATGTGATGTGGCGTCATGTGGAGCGTTCGATTGTGCGATTTAATCATGATCGTTGATTATCATTTAAATGAAGGTTACGTGACACACTCTTATTCGTCGACAAATCATTTATAAAATGGTTTAGTCTCAGCCATTCGTCTAAGGAGTTATAATTCCTGAGATTAAAACCGTTTGAACGCATCCAAATCGTTAGATGAAGATTGGACATTGGGCGTTTCATGCATTTCTTTTCACACGCGATTTGCCGAAATCTCAATGGTTCATCTTTTAACCTACGGACGCGATTTAAGCGTAATGATTCATATATATGCATTTCATCAGAGCCGTTGATTGAATATTAAATGCCAATCCGACAGTTACGCCGATTTAAAGCATTCCTAGATATTTTTGAGTAATGAAACTGTTTAGACAACACCCCTCTTGAATCTCTTTCTTTCCTTCACTTCTAGACTCATTTCCGCATTCGAGGAGTGTTTGAAAATGAGATTTCTCTGAGAGAATAGGGAGAAATTGATTCTTGAATTCCAACGATCATCTTTGAATTTGCAGAATGAATAGCCTTTGATCTGGCGAGAAATTGGATCTATTCGAGCACTATTTTTGGTTAGAAATCATGTTTTCGTCCTAATATTTCTTTCTATAACATTAGATTTCAATTTTGAATCATAGTTTAAGTCAATTTTATCTTTAATTTCATTATTCTATCTCTTTGTAATCCGATTTTTTATCTGAATTTTGCTTGTTGATTTCTCTGCGAATCTTTGATCCAAATTATGTGATTTTTGATTCCATGGATTTTCCTTTGAGTTATATTTCTAAAAATATTGAAATCCTTAATTTCTCACCTTATTTTATTGTTTGATGTGATCAAATTTTAAAGAATACATCAAAATAGCTTAAATCTATGTGGATTCGACCCTTATTCACCGTTATACTCCTTAATTCATGATTAGTCTTTAAAATTGGTGAGTTTGGAACTTGTTTTGACATTAGTTCGCTTCATCACATCCCCATCTTGATTTCTCATCCTTGCTGACAAGGGTAAACCTACCAGATTTGGTCACACCGTGGATTGGTCTAAAAACAAGCATATCTAGCACCTATTCAACACCAAATAGGATCTTATTTGACATGATAACCCTACTTCAATCTTTTAACCTTCCACCATGTGTATTGAACCTCAACTTGCCACTATTATAAATTTTATAATCGAATTGAAAGAGTTGAGTTTAATTTTTGATACATGAAATTGCCCTTTTAACAACCGTGATTTTACACATATCAATTAGAGCCCTTGTTGGGGAGGTATGTCTATTAGATTAAATTTTTATATTATTTCTTAAATTTTGATTTTACTCATCTCTTCTTAAATTATTATTTTTATTATTATTTTATTTTATTTTTAGACTAACCTTGATCTAATAGTGTATTTGATTTGCTTTGCATGAACAGAAGGCAATCCCTACATCCTCGTATCCTTGAACTTACCTTTGGTGAAATCTCGTCTAGAGGATATTATGAAGGGAAACCCTAATCAAAACCAAAACTGCCCAGTAGATCAAGTCATGAGGAGAATGAAGCTAAGAGAGTAGATCCTACTGCGAGTCAAACTTACACTAGGATATCGACCCCTCTAGCTGATAATGTCTTTTAGGATTGATCCTCATATGCTTCAATTATTACCTAATTTTATGGGAGATTCAAGAAGGAGCCCTATGAGTTTCTTGAGGAGTTTGACGATATATGTATGACTTGTAGTTTTCCTGAAGTGTCCCAAGAGCATCTTAAAATGAGAATATTTCCTCTAAAACTGAAAGATAAGGCCAAAGAGTTGTTTAAGTCAGCAGAAAAAGAGTTTACTTCATGGAGTGAGATGGAGAAATGCTTCTAAAGAAAAATCTACTCTTTCAGCATGCCCTTAGGAGAACTATTAGTGAATTTAGCCAAGGGATAGATAATTAAGTGAGGCTTGGAAGAGGTTTCTAGCCTTGACTTAGATTTTTCCTCATCATGGTATTCCATATTGGAAGTTACTTCAAACATTTTATGGGGTTTTGAATGATAATTAGCAAAATATGGTAAATATCAATAGAGGCAGTGCCTTTGTGGAGATATATGTCGACAAGTCCATGAAATTAATGGAAAAGTTAGTTGAAAATTGGGCCTATCAACAATGTTTTTCTAATAATGACATGAATTCAGCACCTAAACAAGGAGGACTCATCAACATAAAGGCTATGGAACCAGAATATCTTATGGATTTAGTGGAAAGGGGCATAAAAAATTTAGGCCAAGTGATGTTGGAGTTAATGAAAATTTTAAATCTTTTATTCAAGGATTGCAAGCTAAACCATCAATTCAATAGGCTAAAAATGATTCTAAATCTTTTTGCTCTATTTTCTCATCTAATGATCATTTAAAATATTTTTTTCAAATGAGTGAATAGGTAAACGACTTTGGAAGACTTGACGATGTTCAATGTAATTGGAGCACTACATGCAATTTCAAAGGAAAAAATTGAAACAAAGGAGGTAGAAGAAGCATTCATATAAAGCCTTTCATCCCACAACAATCTCATCCCCTTTCTTAATTTTCTAAACCCTTTGGTACTCAAAATTTTCACAATGATCAAACTAGTGAAACTCTTATTGAACTTATTAGACAATTTAAAGAGGATGAGAAATATCTGAAATTTATCATGGAACATGTACAAAATTTCATAAAAGAGATGAGGATGGAGGTGAAGATTCTTAGGAGCGGACAAGGAATGCAAGAATCCCATCAAAACTTAAGGAGTGAGAAGATGAAAGGTAAATTGGATGAAAATAGTCAATATGATCACCAAAGAAGTCAAATCCCAACTCAACCTCTTATGAGTCCTAAAAATTTATGTTCTATAGATAATAGCATAACTTCATTTTCAGAAGATCACAATGATATCGAGAGTGATGTCCCATCTAATGATTATGGGAGTAGGGGGAGGGAGAATATGAATGCACTTTCCAAACTTAGGAGTGGTAAAAATTTGAGCAATCATTATGAGTCTAAAATAGATATAGATCATAAAAAGGGAGTGGAGGATGATTTAGAGTTTAAGAAAGCCTTAGAGAGTAAGAAGGAGCTGAATGGAGCATTACTGAACACTAAGGATTACACACCACCCATTCATTCTGAAGTGCCTTAAAATTGATTAAGGAGAAACCTAGTGACCCTTGCCTCCTAGAAATCTTAAAGGAAGCTACTATTACTATTCCTCTAATTGATGCTACTCAAAATATTCCTTCTTATTCTAAATTTTTGAAGGATCTTTGCATGCCCTCTAGGAAACCTAAGCGATTTCATCTTTCCAAGAGTGGGAGTTCTATTTTGTTAAATGATATCCCTAGGAAAAGGAGAGATCCTGGAGTGCCTTTGATGGCAAGTGAAATTTTCACGTGCCCCATCAGTAGATTCCTTTTAAACATATGTCATTTGGATTATGGAATTCACCGGCCACTTTTCAAAGATGCCTAATTGCCATGTTTTGGGCTCTAGTGGGAGTATTCTTAGATACTTTTATAGATAATTTTTAGTTTTTTGGATCCTCCTATACTTTGCGTTTAACTAGGTGAAAGTTTTGTAGATTTGTGTGGAGAACAAGCTAGAACTAAGTTGGGAAAAATCTCATTTCATGGTAGGAGGTAATAGTATTGGGGCATCACATCAGCAAGAGTGGGCTAGAGGTGGACAAGGCAAAGGTCAAAGTGATCAAGAACCTTCCTCTTTCCACCACAATAAATAAACTTAGAGGTTTCCTCAAGCACACTAGCTTATATTGGTGATTCGTCAAAGACTTCACCACGATCTCCAAACCTTTGACCCATTTACTTTCTTAAGACGCTGATCTTGTTTTATATTAAAATGAAAAAAATCATGTCTAAAAATTTAATCACTTATCAATTCTCCTATTTTGTAGGCCCCAAATTGGGATTTTCCCTTTGAGCTAATGTGCAATTTTGTTGTAGAAGCTGTGTTAGGTCAAAGGATTGATAAGAAACCAATTTCCATATATTATATTAGCAAGATCTTAGGAGAATATTAGGTAAAATATACGACTACTGAAAAGGAATTTCTAGCTATTGTTTTTGCTTTTTAAAAACTATTTTAGTATATGTTAGGTAATAAAGTAATCATTTTCACTGATGATGTTGTTTTAAAATTTATTCTTAGTAAAAAAGAAATAGAACCTAGGCTTATGAGGTGGATTTTATTGATGCAAGATTATGATATAGAGATTAAAGATATGCGTGGTGTAGAGAATTTTTTAGTAGATCATCTTTCTCATTTTTCTACTTCTATTTCCACCCCTATTTCTGACTCTTTTTCAGATGAGCATATTTTTCAGATTAAAACCTAATCTTTACCATGGTATGCACATATAGTTAATTATCTTGTTATTGAAAAATTATAGATGCACTGGGATTTTAATGATAGGAATTTTTTTTCAAAGATCTTCCATTTTATTTTTATGACGGAGTTGTTCTCTACGGGTATAAATCACGTTTATATACGTTGTGTACACGAGGAGGAACAATGGGGTATTGTAAATCTGTGTCACTCTTCTTTTTATGAAGGGCATTAGGCTGCTAAAATAATGATGTTTAAAGTTTCACAATTTGGATTCTGTTGGCCTAAATTATCTAAAGATGCCTTTGAGTATTGTTCTAGTTTTGTGCCATGCCAAGCAGTCTTGAAGATGAAGAAGAATGATTGCATGTCACTCCAACTTGTCATTGAGGTATACATTTTTGACTTATGGGGTATGATAACATGCAATTCATACATAAATTTACATGATTATTAATGCAACAACCGCACGAAATCTTATCGTTAGGGTATTGATTATATGCGTCCATTTCCTATTTGTAAAAGTTATGAGTATATCCTTATGACAGTAGATTATGTGTCTAGATGGATAGAAGCTATCCCTACAAGAACTAGTGATCATAAATAGTCCTCAAGTTGATTGAGTAAATTATCTTTTCTTAGTTTGGATGTCAAAGGGAAATTATTAGTAATGGGGGAAAAATTTAAAAATTTTCAAATTCGTTCCCTTTTGAAAAAATATGGAATCCATCATAGAGTTACCACCTCTAATCATCCTCAAGCTAATGGGCAAGTAGAAGCCTCTAATAGAGACATTAATAATATTATTAAGAAAATCATTAGGCTAGATGGGAAGGATTGGTCGAGTGGATTGTATACTCTTTGATATGTATGGGGCAACCCAACCCTTATTTTGCAAGTTTTTAGTTTATCGTAATTCATTTTTAATATAAAATGAATAAAACACCTTAGGGATATCAACCTATAGGTTAGTTTTTGGGGAAGCTTTTCATCTTCCAATTAAAATTGAGCATAAAGAATTTTGGGCTAGTAAATGTCTTAACATGTCTTTAGATGTAGGCGGGAGGAATTGCTTATTGCAGATGCATGAGCTTTAAGAATTGAGGAACAAGATGTAAGAAAAACTCATTGATTTATAGAGCTAAGATGAAGCACTTTCAAGATAAGAATTTTAATTGAAGAAACTTTAAGGTGGATCAAAAGGTTTAGCTTTGTAATTCTCATTTAAAACTCTTTTGAGGGAAGCTCAAGTCCTGTTGGGATGGACCATATGTTATTAGGAAAATATTTTCTAATGGTGCTATTTTAATTCTTGACCCAAAGTCAGTTCTACAATTCAAAGTCAATGGTCAAAGACTTAAGCCCTACATAGATACATGTTTATTAGATGCATCTTCAACCCCCAACATCTATTGTTCTTGGAGAGCTACTGGAGGTATCTTGAGATGAACTACCCACTAAAATGAGAAAACTTCCCCTTTCTTTGCAATTCTCTCCCTTGAAATGCTTTTATTATCATATTCATGCATTGAGGATGTTAGATATATTAGTTGGGGGGAGGAGCACTTCATTTCAAGTATTGCTATTGTCATATCATAAAAAGAACAAATATATGTCAAATGTAATCTAAGCATTGGTTATGAACTTTCATAAAGATTGGTTTTCACCATTAGAACCGTGAGTGCATGTGAATAGAGATAGGCTCTTAGAGTGCATTTTGAGCATGTTTAGATGATTATAAAACCATGAATTTTCTCATTTAAAATGCCTTTATTGACATGAAAATATTTATAAATGTATTTTTTTCATGAATTTTATTAAATAAATTTATTTCTATGCCAAAGTTCACATTTTTTGGATTTTCCAAAAATTTTAAAGAACTATAAATTAAAATCATTGAGAAATGATATTTTTATCTGTAAAATAAATATATTATTAAGTGAAAGAAAATAGAAAATAAAGTTATAAAAAAACAAAATATAAAAAAGATAACAGAGAGAGAGAGAGAGTAATCTCTCTCTCTCTCTCTCTCTCTCACGATAGGAAAAAAATTCCGTCATGAGGAGAGGCATGGCTTCCTTTCCTCCTCCGCACCCTCTTCTTAGTTTCCTCTCTCTTTCTCTCTTTTCCCTTCTCTCCCCCTCTTTGCTCGTCCCTTCTTCCTGCGTGTGTGATAGGGAGAAAATTTTCTCCCCCTCTCTTCCTCTATTCCTCTCTTCCTCTTCCCTCTCTCTTTTCTTTCCCCTTATTTCTCTATTGTGTGATAGAAAATTTTCATCACGCATATCTCTCCTCTATGTATCCACACATATTTCACCTTGCTCCTCATCGCATGCCTCCCCTATCCTCTCTCTTGCATGGCGATTATGCTTGTTCCTTTGTTTTTTTCTTCCCCATTTTCATCTCCGAGCTCCCACTCCCCCTTTTCTATCGCTTGTGCACGTGTTAGGGGGAGAGGATGGAAGAAATCTGTTCAATTCTTGTCTCTCTCCCAACTCCCTCTCCCCTCACTCTCTTAAGCATGCGCACATGCACTCGTAAGGGGGAGGAGAAGGAGATTTTGCTGACACACTTTCTCTTCTCTCTTCTTCTACCACTTCCACCTTCTGCTGCATCCACATTCCCTTGGCTATCATAGCCTCCCTCTCTCCTAGCTCCCACTCTTCCTCGTTCCATCAGGTGTGCATGTGTGCATAAGGGGGAAGATGAGATTTCATACTTCTCTCCCCTCAGTATTTCTCTCTTGAGCATGCATAATGGAAATTTCTCCCCTCCATGCTTCTCATGTGTCTGCGCTTCTTGCACCTTCTTCATGTCTCTCCACTCTCCCTCTCTCATGCTTGTGCTTCTCACATTCATGAGAGAGAGGAGAGAAAATAGAGGAGAGAGTAGAGAGAAGAGAAGAGAGAGGAGAGAGCAGAGAGGATAGAGGAGAGGAGAGGGGAGAGGAGAAGGGCATTTAACATAAATTTTTTATTCAATGCAGTGTGATTGGAGAGTGAAGTAGGTTGACAGGAGAAATTTGAGGAGAGAGAAAATGAAATCAAAGATCTATATTTCTTCAAATTGAAAGCTGAATATCTAACAATCGTGATGGAGTTGGAGCTGAAATTTTGTAAGCATGATTGTCATTTCACCTGCCGCATCCTCATCATGACTGATGTTAAATCTAAGACAAAATTATTAGAATATTTAAGGTTTCATTATGTGCTTCTAGCATAGGTTATCTAGGAGGAAAGAAGGTACTGATCGATCATTCTTCATGTATGGAACATAATTTTTAGTGAGTTTCATGTCTTTTCTATTCATTCTTTAGGGTTGATGTAAGATGCCAAGTTCATGAGAGATGTTTTCATTGTGTTGTGATGGTTTTTTTGAAGGTGTGTTTTGATCACAGAGCATGGCTAGGGTTTGTTTTATCACAAATTGTTAAATTAGACTCATTTTCCATCAATCTTTTCAATTTCCTCCATCTTTTCATCAACATTTTCATTTTTTCAAACCACAAATGATCTTTTCACCATCAATAAAATGTTTTCAATCTTGGAAAAGAGTTTGGAAGCATTTGCTTGGTTCATTTCATCTTACGTGTACATTTTCTTAATATCAATCATCTCCACTTTCTTAATATAAAAATACCAAAAATATTCCTTTATTTTAATAATTGAACCTTCCTCCACGTGGATTCGACCTCAACTCGTTGCTTTTCTAATTTTCATAATCGAATTCAAAGAGTTGAGTATAATTTTGGATGTGTCAACTTGCCTGTATAATTTTCATTTCGCGATTTCAAAAATGAAGTTTGGCGTTCAAGATGTGATTGCTTCTGATTCCTTGGATCAATTTCTGATTTCAAGCACCCCATGGATGCGGAAACGAGTCTAGAAGATGCAGATATCAAAAGATTCTCATATTGTGGTGTCTACACAGTTTGATTTACTCGAAGACCCAATAATGGTTTTTCGTTGCGAAGAACATTTCAATTTATAGGCAAATTGGGCATGACTGTCGGATGCATTGATTTGATGCAATCAACAGCTGAGATTAAACACCAATTGATCAAATCAACGTCATTAAGTCGCGTTCGTCCGATCGCAGATGAAGCATTCAGATTTCCCTATGTCGCTCGTGAAGAGAAGGCCTCGCTTCATTTCGTCCATTTGATATTCATCAGATGATCGCAATGAATCCAAGTGTCCATCGGGCGCATTCAATCTTGACCATTACAACTCCCTGTCAAACAGCTGAGATTAGACGTTGATTGATCGAATCATCATCTAATAAGATGTCGCCATGTACCCCCTCTAAGTAAGTGACATCCGACGCACATGATTCAATCACGCGATCAGACGTCGCACACTGCGACATGTCAAGTGAAAGATAAATAAATAAACATAGTCCCACACGGAATAAATTATTGCATTTAATCGTCTATATAACATACACTGGATTAATGGGTTAGCTTAAATCTGTTAAGGATTGATGGAGAACTATCTCAAAACATGAACACAAGGGTTACAAGTGAACCTAGATATAACTTAAGGAAGAGATTCCATCCTCAACAGCAACAAGATACTATAATCCTCCTTACTCATGAGTTTGAGAAACTCACCATCCATTAAGTGAATGAAGAAGACCTCTTTAAAAAATTGAAAGAGAGTGTAGATTCCAAGGGAATTATTTTCCCTCCTCCTCCTATTATACACTGATCCAAGGATTGACTTGGTCAAAAGAAATTAAACCCTTATCCTTAGATACTTAGAATTCCTTGAATGGACCAAGTCAACCACCTTCTACCTTGATATAGGTTCCTTATTTTCCAAACCATATCCACTATATCATAGGCACCTTATATAGTTTATGAATACTGATCTCCAGAAATATCAATAGGAACCTACTTGTTATCCCATTCCTTCTCTCTTTCAATACCACCTATAGTTAGAATTTTAGGAGAGATCTAACTATTACTACTGTTGGAAGAAACTAACCTCAGTGGCAACTCAAGTCAAAGCCCATGAAAATAAAGATGACTACATCAAAGAAGACAATCATGATTAAACATCAAAGAAGCCTCATTATTGAAGAAGCTCACGACTATGATTCACTCAACTGATTATGAGGACAACTACAACAGGAATAGCTTAACGGTTTCAAAGTTCATGGCAAGCCTCTATCTGTGATAATCAGATTGAAGAGACTTACTACCAATAAAGATCGTCATGATGAAAAAATCTTACTCATCTCCCCTTTGAGTAACATCTCCACGGGTGACAGAAAGGGAAATTACTCGTCTTGCCATCACGAGAGTAATAAAGATAGGCGACTCTACTAGGAAGACCATAAAGAAAGAATAGCGATTAGGTTGTCATTCTAGATACTATCCTTGCTCTTAGTCAAAAGGCTGAGAAAGTGAAGGGGGAAAACCCAAGGAATCGGAAATGGAAATGCAGGAACGTAGTTCTAACTCTAAAAAAGAAGAAAGTTAGAAATGATGGATTTTATCCATTGGAGGATTGCGACTTGACACGGAGGATATTTCTTCTCTCGACTAAGATAAAGAAAATGGTGAGAAGGAGTCGTCTGACAATTCTGATTCCAACAACAAAGAAGACGAAGATAGTTCCAACGAGGATTCATCTTCTGATGATTACGACGATGAGTCTGATGTCAATGAGGAAATAAGGAACTAATTACAAAGAGTTCAAAGAAAGCTACACACATCCACGGGAACTTTCGACGTCAAGAAAATTATCCTCAAGACACTGCCACAAGACCGAAAGTTCATCACGCGGTCGCGAAAATGGCGCGATATTAACTTTACATGCTGACTTCTCTCCACGTCGCTGCAGCTATCCAACAATCCCAACAACGAAATATCATCAAACAAGACTAGTTCTGAAGAAACGTTCACGAAGAGTATCACGTGAAGACTTGAAGGACAGGAAGCATCTCGACGGTCGTCTCTGCCTCCTCGTTACCCCGTCCATGAGCACTATTCGAGACGTCAGGACGTCTCATATCCATGAGAAAAGGACGACAGCCGGTTACTAGACCCAGAGCGACTCAAAGACCCGTTGACTTTGCGCAGGGGTTGCTTGATGAGTAGGACAAAAGGAAAATCTTATTCTGCCGTACAAACACTCAAGAGAGACGACACCGCCGGGGTTGACTTACAAAAAAAGTAAAAGAAAATGATGGAGAAGATTGTTGAGGAAAATGCAGAAGCCGGTTAAGCCGCAACCCTGGTTCAAGGCAGCGGGCCAAGAGAGTTAGACGAACCGGCCACTTAAGACACGTGGACCTATATCTTATAAAAACCGTATACTGTATTGTTCAATGTATGCTTCTGTATTCAGTTTAAGGTCGATTCTCCTCTCTCTTCCTCTACTCCTCATCTTCCTATCTTCCTCCTTCATCTCCTCAATTTCTACATGGTATCAGAGCCAACGGCGGGACAAGATATTGACCATGGCCTCATTGTCATCAGAAATCGTAAAGTCTGAAGAAAGTAAAGCAATCACCATCGCGCCGGCTAGTAGACCTCATTCGATAGGACTTCATGTACCTATCAAACTTACGAGGGAAAACTTCCTTCTCTAGAAGACGCAGATCTTCCCACTGCTTAACTACCAAGATCTTGCTCACATCCTCACGCAAGATCCACCTATAACCACACAATTAGATAATCAAGGTGGAATCATTGTTAATCCGGCTTATCAAGTATGGTGGCGCCAAGATCAGCAAGTTTTCTCTTTCAGAGTCGGTTTTGTCCTTTGTGGTAGGCAAAAATACTGCCAAGGAAGCTTGGTCAGCGCTCTCAAAACATTGCTCATCCACCAATCCATCACGCATCATGCACTTGCACAACCGTCTTCACAACACTTCAAAAGGTACTCGTTCTATTGCTGATTTTGTACAGGACATTGAAAGAAAATGTGATGAATTGGGAGCAGCTGGACATCCAGTTCAAGAAACCGTTGCCATCTACGCTCTGCTTCGAGGACTAGGATCCTCATATTCAGCATTTTGTGCATGCATTTCCTCAAATTTATCTCACTTATGCCTCGATGATGTAATTGCACAAATCAGCTCATATGAAGAATTAATGAAGTTCTCCACTCGAACCAAAGACACCACCAACACAGAGTTTCCACCTGCTGCAAATCAAGCACAGTTCACCTCCTCAGACCGCGGCAAAGGCCGTAATAATAACAGAAATGGTCATGGTAGGGGACGCAATGGTGGGAGATACACTCCCCGGCGTCAACTTTGTGGTCAGTACGAACATCGGGTCCTTGAATGCAGAGAAAGGTTTAATCGAATGTTTCATGGACATCAGAACTCTCCGACAGTACAAAATCCTCAATTAGGCCCTCAAGCCTATAATCTCAATTTTCCTCAGACACCTATCTCTCAGGATCATGCATCATGGTACCCGGACAGTGGGGCAACCCATCATGTGACTAATGATGGTTAGAGCTTAATTGATCTAGCCGTATATCAAGGGCCTGATCAACTTCAAATCGTGAATGGATCAGGTCTGAAAATCCATTCAATTGGTTCCTCATCCTTTATTTCAAGATCTCACCCACTCAAACTAGTTAACATCCTTCATGTACCAGAAATTTGGAAGAAGCTATTGTCTGTCTATAGATTAACTAATGACAATGCTGTTTTTGTTGAATTTCATGCTAATTATTGTGTTGTGAAGGAAGAGGAAACAAGGAAACAACTGCTCTGGGGAACAGTTAAAGATGGATTATATCTTCTCTCACAAGCTCATCAGCCTGAGGTGAATCTAGGAGAGAAGACCAATCTCAACATTTGGCATCATCGACTTGGGCATCCCAATATGAGAACACTTCAGAACATTAGCTCCAAATATGGACTTCTAAATCACATCATCTTCCCTATTCGAATTCTCTTCATCAAACGAGCAAACCTCTAGAAGTGATCCACTCTGATCTTTGGGGTCCATCACCAGTGACATCACACGTTGGCAACAGATATTACATTTCATTCATTGATGATTATACCAAATACACTTGGCTATATCCCCTAAAGCTCAAGAGTGATGTTCTTCAAGTCTTTATTGAATTTTAGAAGTGGATAGAGAGACATCTTAATCATAAAATCGTCAACTTCCAATCTGATTGGGGAGGTGAGTTTCAAGCACTCACTAAACATCTTAAAGAGCAGGGAATTTCTCACCGCATCTCCTGTCCACATACTCCTGCTCAGAATGGGACAGCTGAGAGGAAACATCGCCACATCATTGAAACTGCCCTCTCTTTGTTGCATCAATCCTCACTTCCACATTACTTCGGGATGAAAGCAGTATGCACAGCGGTATATTTGATCAATAGACTTCCCACACAGAATCTGAAAAATCGCTCTCCATATCATGTCATTTATAGGCAAGAGCTAGATTACAGCTTATTGAAAAGCTTCGGATGCACATGCTATCCATGCCTACGGCCATATACCACCTCCAAACTTGATGGTCGATCCGAAAGATGCACTTTTATTGGGTATAGTGCATATCATCTTGGATATCGATGTCTCTCACTAACTAATCGAAAGATATATATCAGTCGTGATGTAACTTTCATGGAGGATAATTATCCATACAAGGAACATAGTTCAATAAGCAATTCAGATACACAAATCACCTCTGGACTTCTAGGACCCTCTCCAGCAGCAGCTGATGATGCACTTCATACAGGTACATCTTCATCAACATTCCCTCTTCCAATACCTGTTATTCCAAGGTCATTCCAACGGTGCATGCCCCCCATTACCTCACCTGAACAACAACAGTCAACTCCAATCTCATATGAACCTGATATCCCAAATAACTCTCCTTCAAATTTACCTCAAGATATCGATAGCCCAAAAATTCTCACAACAGGACATACTCCATCATTAGATCCATTATCTCCTTCCAATCTTGACTCACATAGATCCATCTCTCAAACCAAAACTCATTGTTTATCAGACATTTTTCGTTCCATTGACTCAGACCAAACTCCTAAAACGACCAAATTTTCTCTTCCTGCATGTCTTCATGTATCTTCATCTCTTCCTCCTGATCCAGTACAATTCTCTACTGCCGTTAAACAATCAAAATGGGTTGCAGCTATGAAGGATGAATTTGATGCTCTTATTCACAATAAGACTTGGAAACTAGTCCCAAGACCACAAAATCGCCCGGTTATTGGATGCAAGTGGATTTATAAAACCAAACCAGCAACCAATGATGCACCTCACAGATACAAGGCTCGATTAGTAGCCAAAGGCTTTCTTCAAGAAGGAGGTATTGACTATCATGAGACTTTCAGTCCAGTAATTAAAGTTACCACAATTCGACTCTTGTTAGCATTAGCAATCAGTCAAAATTGGCATATACGGCATTTGGATATCTCAAATGCATTTCTACATGGAGATCTCAATGAAATCATTTACATGGATCAACCACCAGGTTTCCAAATTCTCACTATCCACATCATGTCTGCCAACTTCAAAAATCACTCTACGGTCTTAAACAGGCTCCACGGGGGTGGTTTCAAAAACTTACGGGTCAACTTGTCAAATTGGGTTTTCAGGGGTCGAAAACTGACACTTCACTCAATTAAATTTTGACTGGACTGATTTATCTTCTTATACATGTTGATGACATAATAGTTATCGGTCCATCCTTATCACAAATTCAGCACCTTATTAATTCACTTGCTGTCCATTTTAAACTCGAGGATCTCGGTTCCGCCTCACGATTTCTCGGTATTGAATTCCAGCCTTATCAAAATGGCTTTATGATCACACAAACCCAATACACAATCTCCATTCTTCGTATCTTGAAGATGGAAGATTGCAAACCACTCCGACGCCCTGTCCTACCAAATGCTCTGGAACATCAGTCAAAACCACAAACAATTCACATCTATTTCGACGAGTTGTTGGAGCGTTACAATATCTCAACTTTACTCGACCAGACATCTCCTACGCAGTAAATCAAGCTAGTCAGTCAATGCATTCACCTCAACCTGTGGATTGGAGTCGTCTAAAACATCTTCTCCGATATCTCAAAGGGACTATCACTCATGGACTCTATTTCAGCAAACACTCTCCAATGTCACTCACTTCATTTAGCGATGCTGACTGGGCAGGCGACAAGTCCGATCGTCGGTCAACAAGCAGATTTCTTATCTATCTCGGGAATAACTTGATTTTCGTGGAATTCCAAGAAACAACCCACAGTAGCAAGGTCAAGCACTGAAGCAGAGTACAAGGCGATTGCTAATGCAACCTCGGAATTAATCTGGATCAATTCACTTCTTCGCGAAATTCGAATTGTCATACAACCACCAACATTGTGGTGCGACAACATCGGAGCTACATATCTTTCTACAAACCCAGTATTTCATGCTCGCATGAAACATATTGAAATAGACTTTCATTTTGTACGAGAGCAAGTGGCATCACGGCGACTTCGAGTCTGCGTCATCTCCGAAAAAGATCAAACAATAGATCTCTTGACTAAACCTCTTCCAAAAATTCGTTTTCTTCAACTCCGATCCAAGCTTAATCTCCTCTCGGCGCTACGCTTGTGGGGGGGTGTTGAGGAAAATGCAGAAGCCGGTTCAGCTGCAACCCTGGTTCGAGGCAGCGGGCCGAGAGAGTTAGACGAACCGATTATATATTCTCTTCTCCATCTTATTTCTTCCCATTATTCTGACAATCCTCTCTCCGATTGTTCCTCTTCCACCTATTCAATTATATATCATTCTAATTATACATACTATCCATTTTTTTCCTCCCTACACTAAATAATTATCATACGAATTAATCTTATTCATTAGTAATATATATATATATATATATATATATATAATCTTTTCATCCAAACTCTTATCTTCATACTCATCTTATCGTCTTCACTAATATTATCATATCTCTTCATATTTCTGAATTATTCTACAATATACTCTCACTGATTTATAACTTCATTTCCTAGCGATATCATTCATAGGTCC
Source organism: Lemna minuta (assembly GCA_024174645.1). Classification (NCBI taxonomy): domain Eukaryota; kingdom Viridiplantae; phylum Streptophyta; class Magnoliopsida; order Alismatales; family Araceae; genus Lemna; species Lemna minuta. Next base: position 12,377,815 of record CM044112.1, read on the forward strand.
TCCCTAAGGTTGTAGGATTATTTCATTATTAAAATCAGTAGATATTCATATTTATTTCAATCATTTCTCCCATTAATTAATCACACGCGCACACGTGTCACGCACACACACGCGTGTCACGCACACACGTCACGCACACACATCACACACATGTGTACACGTGTCTCGTGGAAACACATCCATGCACCTCACCACATGGCAACGCTCTGCCATGTCACCGTATGGTAAATAATTGTATTTATTGTTTTTCAATTATTAAAAATCAAAAATAGAGTTAAATAAATTCTGAAAAATTCTAGAAAATTCCTCAAACTTGGAAAATTCATTACTTTCAAAATATAGCTTCAAATTGATTCAAATTTAGTTTTATTGGATCAGAAATTTAATTTGTCTATCATTATAAAAATTCAAAATATCAAGATAACAAGAGAATTAATTTTAAATCAATAAATACACTCATTTTTCTTATAAAATAAATTTAGAAAAATACATGAGTGTAAATAAAAATATTTTCTCTTATCATTTAATCATAAAAATATAATTATGATCTCAAATATAAATAGGACTAGAATCATATTGTTTAATTATGCATAATTAGCCATAAAATGATGTATTTTTATATCATGACATGAAATTACATAAAATGATAGAAATGTACTTAAAATATGATAACATGCATACAAATAGAAAAATTAATGCCTTTATTTGCATTAATAATCATATAAATTCATGTATAAATTGTATGTTATTAGTTACCCCCTTTGCATCTATTTGGGACTTAGCGAAGGGGCAATCGAAAGGGGGATCTGATTCAAAGGGTGGACAATGTCCACTCTTAAGCGCTCAAATCCCTAACACCCTCTCTTTCAAAAATCAAAATCTTCCCTCCAATATTACTTTTTGGATCAATCTTAAAATTAGGATACTACAATGAAATGGAGAACCTTAAGTTGAAGCTTTGTGTTTTTTGATGTTAAAGCTTGTTGTGGACTCAAGATCAAGTGAAAGAGCGAGGCCAAATAGAGTGCTTGCCTTACACTCATAGGGGAGAGATCTAATTCCATGGGTGGAGAATCTCCACCCTTGAGCCCTGAAAGCGCTAAGACTCTGCCATTACAACAATGAAATATTGTTTTTCCAAAATTACATTTTTGGCTCTCTTGTAGAATCATGATAACAGAAGGAAAAGAAGCAGCATAATCCTGAGCTTTGGGTTGTTTATTGTTGAATCTTGTTTTGAAGGCAAGATCAAGCGTAGGAAATAGGTCAAATTGAGTGCTTGCCTCATACACCCTAGAGGGGGAGACTTAATTTGAAGGGTGGATAATCTCTAACCTTGAGCACTCAAAACTATAAGGCCCTCTCTTTACAAAATAAAAATCTCCTCCAAAATTACTTTTTAGCTCCCTCTAAGCATCAAGATAGTGGAACAAAAAAGAGAGGCTTAAGACCAAGCTTTGATTCGTTTGGTGTTGAAGCTTGTTGTGGAGGCAATATCAAGTTGAGGAGTGAGGTCGAATCAAGTGCTTGCCTTAGACTCTGGTGAGAGAGATTTGATTCATAGGGTGGATGATCTCCACCATTGAGCCCTCAAAGTCCTAAGACCCTCTCTTTATAAAATCGAAATCTTCTCTCTCAAAATTACTTTTGGCTCTCTGATGCAGGACGCGGTAGTGAAAACCCTCGTGCCTGATCAATGGGGACTGAGATTCACCGGAGGTAGCTGGTCAAACCTAACCTATGGATAAGCAAATCCTAGACCCTAAGTATGAGACCTAACCTAAACCTAAGTACAGGCCAACGTGCTGATCAGCGGAGTCGACTCCGAGTGACCCGGGGAAACTCGCGATGATGGATAGGGTGAGATCCTCTCGATCCACGTCCGGAGGCGTGGAAGTCGCTCGTGGTGGAGTAGCCAGGAGGCTGCAGCCCACGCTCGGTACCGGACCTGACGTACGCGTCAGAAATCTTGAACCTATAGTCGTACTACCCTATCTACGTCGTCCGACGGCGGTGGAGGCGAGTAAAGGAAACGCTTCGAAAAGTAATTAACTTTAAAAGGAGGGGATGCGAGCCTAACCTGCGGGGCGCGTGCCCGGTCGGTCGTGGCGTAGTGGAGAGTTGTCGTACACGGCACGGACAGGTGGCGGGAGTGACGAAGCCCTTAGCACGGTGATGATGGCGGTCGTGTAGGCGGAAATCTCGGACAAGTCGCGTGGGCTTGGCCGGGAAAGCACGCTGCGGCACGACCGGGTCGATGCGTGGGCGTAACCGATGGGTGCGTAGGCGAGATCGGGGGGGTCACACAGGACGTGACTGGGGGCACACGCAGTGCGTGGTCGGGAGGGCCCGAGAGGGGCACACGGGCGGACCACACGGGTCACGCCGGATAGGCGTCCAGGGTGCTGGTCCTTGGTGGCGCAGGGCGGATTTGGGCACAGGCGCGGGGTGTGGTTGCAACAAGGCTCGCGCGGCAGGGAATCGGGCGCCTGTGGGATGCGGGGTTGACGCGGATGGTGGAGGGACGGTGATAACATGCAATTTCATGCATTAATATCATGCATTTTATGCATTTATTCTTTGAAAAATAATCATAAATGCATGTTATCATGATTTAAAATGATTAAATTGATAATTTCTATGTTTTAAAGGATATTCTTGATTTTTCATAATTTAGTATTATTTTATGAGCATTTAATGATTTTGATTTATCAAGAATATAATTTTCTTTTATTATAAAATGAAATTTCTATTTTAAATGCCTTTATTGACATGAGAATATTCAGAAAGTGCATTTTTTATCATGGATTTTATTGAATGAATTTATTTCTAAGGGTACATTAATATTTTCCTAGATTTCTTATAATTTTCGGGAATATTTTAAGAAATGAAAATTATTGAAAAGGCAAAAGAAAGAAATAGAGATATATATATATATATATATATGAGAGAAGGGAGACCTCTCTCTCTCTCTCTCCTCATCTCTTCCTCCATTTCTCCTCATCCCCTCGCTCTCTCACTCGCGACGGAAATTCCGTCGCGAGGAGAGCGGGAGGAAATTCCTCCCTCTCTCTCTCCGCACTCTTTCCTTCTCTTTTTCTCTCCCTCTCTCCTCTCTCCCTCCAGATTCCGTTTCTTCCCCTTCTTCTCTCTCCCAACCTCTCTTCTTTCTCTCCTTCTCTTCCCCGCGCATGCGTGCGCGCGTAAGAGAGGGAGATTTCCTCTCTTCTTCTTCTTCTTCTTCACTCTCTCTCTCTCTCTCTCTCCATTTCTCTATCTTCCGCGATCTTCCTCCTCTCCTCTCTCGCGACGGAAATAATTTTCGTCGCGCGAGAGGAGTTCTCTCTCTCTCCCCCCATTTCACTCTCTTCCTCTTTCTCTTTCCTTCTCTTCTTTCTCTTTCCTTCTCTATTCATTAGCCCTATGACCTTCTCTTTAAAAAAAATGAAATCTTCTTATTCAACAATTACTTAGTGGCTCTCTCCTAGAATTAGGACACCGAAGGGAAAAGGAGAGGCTTAAGCTGAAGCTTTGTGCTGTTTGGTGTTGAAGCTTGTTATGGGCACAAGATCAAGTAGAAGAGTGAGGTCAAATCCAATGCTTGCCTTGTACTTCCCCGGGGGATTGGGGGGGGGGGGGAGGGGAGATCTAATTCTAATGGCAGATGATCTTCACCCTTGAGCCCTCAAAGTCCTAATACACTCTCATTACTAATGAATATTATGTGGCCTACAAGCCAATCATACTTCCAAGTATCTTGTTTATGTTTATTGAAATAAAATTTATTCATTGTCACTCTTGTGTAATGTTTACAATGAAGTCTGTTCGATTGCGGTATCGGGCTCCCATGCCATTTAAGGCCCCTCCTAATAATCACTTCTTATATAATGACCTATATACTCTCTTTTTCATACACACTTCTAGGGTTTCTTGTTCCTACCATCAACATGGTATCAAAATCATAACTCCTCTTTCTATCATTGCCATCATGCAACACTGCAAGAGGGGGGAGAGAGAGAGAGAGAGAGAGAGAGAGAGAGAGAAAGAGAGAGAGCGAGAGAGAGATAGAGAGAGGATTCCATCAAGATTAAGCAGAGGATATAGGTCAAATCAAGTCTAGCATTACGTGGCATAGGATGGGGGATAGAAAATGGGCCCATGCAAGGATTTGGATTTGTTTCTTGTTTCTAGTCCCCATTGTGGATACTTTAGAGCATATTTTAATTTTTTTGGATTACCATTGTCATTATTTCATCATAAACATCTCACATATCCATCATCCACTCATCATTCTCTCGCAAAGGCAGTTCCATCTTTCTCACCTCTCCATCTTATCATTTCCATTCCCCTCTCCATCTCATTCATCATGAAAAATAAAGATATAGACATAAAGATATTTTGAGTGACATCCATATCTTATTTGATCATTCCTATCTTCCATACTCTCTACATTTGATAACATGCAATCTTAACAAGATAAAACATGATTATTAATGCATATTAAGGCATAAAACATTGCATTTGTATGCATGTTATCATACTTTGAGTGCATATCTATCATTTCATGCAATTTTAAGTTATAATCTCAAAATGCTTTAGGTTTAATTATGATGAATTAAAGATACAAGATTTTATAACCTATCTTTAGTTGAGATTATAAGCGGTTTATAAAGTTAAATAATGAGAGAAATCATTTTTATAAACATTCATTTAATTTTCTAAAGTTAAAATCTTAAGGAAATGAATGTATTTTTGAAATAGAAATTAAATCTCTTGTTATTTAAATATTTTGACTTTTTATAATGATAGATAATTGAATTTCAGATCCAATGAAAAAAATCTGGATTAATTTAGAGTTGTATTTTGAAAGTTATGATTTTTACAATTTATAGGAATTTTCTGGAATTTTTATGAATTTATTTAAGTATATTTTCGATTATAAAACTATTTAAATCAATTAAAATAAGCAAAACGGGGGTAATTATCGTGCAGGACCCACGTGGATGCGACGTGGCACGCAAGGCCACGTGGACACACGCGAGGGCCTGCGTGGCGCGGATGTGACGTGTGCATGTTTATATTTACTCGTAGTATAGGGTTAGAGGACATATAAGCATCCGATATTCGGATTTAATCTAACCCGCATATTCGCTTCACATTATAAACCCGAAGAACCTCGTTAATTTTATCCGTGTGGGACTAAAGTTCACTATTTTTTTAAGTTGCAGGACGCGTGGCTAAATGAGACGCGTTGGATTAAAAGAGCGCAGATCATTGCGCGTTGATGTAGTGGACAAGAGGTCCACCGGATCACAATCAGTGCATGTGTCTTAAATGCATTCGAAGCGTCAGATCGCGATCCAACAGATACGTTTTTAAGGCATTTTATAACACACAAACACGTGGCTTCATCGGGAGCGTCCATTCGCGACCCAAGGGCCGAGATTTAATTGTAACGGTTCACCCTTACGCATTTAATCTGGACCGTTGATGAAGATTAAATGCCTCCATCTGATTGTTACGCCCAAATCGCCTATAAATTAAGGTGTTTTTTTAATTTTGTAAGACATTCTTGAATGATTTCATCAAATTGATCTATCTACACCCTTCCATCCTTGAATCTCTCGCTTCTAATCTCTTCTAGACTCGTTTTCGCGTCCACAGAGTGATTAAAAAGTGAGTTTTCGTCGATCGATTAAGGAGAATTCGTCTCTTGAATTCCGATGCTCGTTTTCGAAATCGCGGAATGAAAAGCCTCGATCCGGCGATTAATTGGATCATTTCGATTGCTATCTCGGGTTAGAATACATGTTTTCCCTCTAATCTTTCATCATGTATCACCAATTTGTAATTTAGGATAGTAATTTAGTTTAATTTTATCGTTAATTTTGGTAATTTTATGATTCGATTTTCGGAAATTTCTCTCCACTTTACTTTTTGATTTTTTCGCAAATACTAATCCAAATCGAGTGATTTTTGATTCTGTGGATTCGTCTTTGAGTTATCTTTCTAAATCTACCATTTTTCCTAATTTCTATCACCAATTTTTCGTCCGATTTGATCAAATTCCAAAAGATCTCTCGAAAATACCTTATTTTCCTGTGGATTTGACACTTATTTACTACTATACCCCTCAATTCGTTATTAAATCATTAAATTGGTGTTTGGAATTATGTTTGACTCGAATTGGTGTGCAATTAATGACCGCATCGATTTGTCAACATTCCCTTCCAGACTATCCTCAACATCTTATTTTATGGTCATGCCTTCTCCTTAGAAGAACCTAATCTCATTACCCATGCTGCTTGAGGATTCGACCCTCCCTCAATCCATGCAGTAAGCAAGGAAACATTAATATTGTTGCATTAAATTTCTTCCAAATAAGGACTAAAAATACCTTGAAATCTAGTTTGTCTTTGCGTTAGAGAAACATAATGCAAGATCTTTACAAGGTCTCCCTCTCATGGCTTCCACAATACATGATAGATCATACACTTAAGAAATTAATCCATGTCATGGAGGTGGATAAGACTTGGCCTCCAGATGTAGAGCTGGTCAAGGATGATGTGGAGGTCAATGAAAGCCATCGAGTCGCTTAAAGTCATGGAACTGAGGATCTTTGAATACTCCTTGAAGAGCTGAGTTTTGAAATTTTAGAGACGTATTCCAAGCGTAGTTCGAAGTGTTCTCACGGTGGAGTCCGTTTCCCTTAAAAAAACTTGGTGACGGGAGAGTGACAATATACGTGATCGTAGTTCACACGTCAAGCTGTTGTTGACTCGGATAGAAATTTTTCCCGTAAAAATAAATTATGCGCTTCCATTCCTTGACAGAAATATTCGAACCTGTTTCTGGGTCATCATCAATGGCCTCAAACTGCCATTGATACGATTCATGGGTCATCTCAATGTTTCAGGAGTACGATTCATGAAAAGGAAAGAAAGATTTGGCCTCCGAAGAAGCAAGCGAACTCGAGCAAGACCAACAATATCTTCTTAATTCCAAGGGCACAATTACAACAACAACACCGAGCTCGCAGAAACTGCAGTTGCGAGGAGCGGCTTTATTCCAAACCAATATCGCCCCCCCGAGCGCGAACGAAGGAGAAGATATCAGCAGATGAAAGGCGCGTCGGCTAACTCGTCAGTGCAATACAGCCCGGGCTCTTGATCATATCCTGTCTGGACCAACAGGTTCCTCACCTGGATAACCAGATCTCGGTTGGAGATCTCCCCCTCGGTCTCCGCGAGAATCGTCAGGATGGCGTGGGTCAGAGCTCCGTGCGAATCAGAGGGATCATCGGTCGGGTTTGCGTCCGCAGAGTACTGGTGCGTCTGACAGCCGCTGATCAGTACTCCATTCGCCTCTCCAGCGTCGACCTCGCCCTCCACTTCCTCCTCTCCATCGTCGACCTCGCCTTCCACTTTCCTCCTCTCCAGCGTCGACCTCGCGCTCCGCCTCCTCCTCCTCGCAGACGTCTCCAGCCTTGACCTCCTCGAGTTTCTCTGGCTCCCCCGCGCAGACGTCTTCGGTCCTCCCGAGTAGCTTCTGAAAGAACCCCTTGCCTCTTAGGGTCGACTGCTCCCCGAGGATTTCGGACAGTGCGGGCGTCATCTGGCTCCTAGAAACCTCTTCCCTGCCCGTCTTCTGCTTCAACATATCGACCACTGCAGAGAACGGCACCGACTTTTTCTTCAGGCCGTCTTTTTCTTGGCCATCCTCCTCCTCGCCTGTTGGCTCTTCTGCTTGTTCTTTGATCGGACATCCGAGAAAGCTGTTGCCGATCTGTTCTTTGGCTTGTTCGATCAACCCTCCGCTGTGGCACGAATCGGAGACGATCGTGATCCGGCAGCCTTCCGGGACCATGCTGACAATCTCCCTGAAATAGTCATCTGCGTAAAAAGGAGAATTAGAACCTTCTCCCGCTGGATACAGTATTTTTAGAACATTCAACGGAAAACCCAAATCCGAGGAATACCTTCCAGAATGATACTCGAAATGTTTTTTTCAGAGAAATCGGCACTCGACAGTAAGGAACAAGCGATGAATCGGATAAACGGATAATAGTCGGGATGGGGAGCTTTTTTCCCAACTACCGAGGTGAGAGAAGGTCGATCTCTCGACGCCATATCTGACTCTCTGATATCTTTTATCTCTTTCAGATTCCTCCATCTCTTTATATTCTTATCTCTATCGATCGACAGTCCTATGAATGTCTCCGCGCTCCTCCTCTCTCACTCTCTGTTTCTATATATTTATATATATATCTATAATATCGAATATAATATATATATTATAAATCACCGTCACTGAAGAGGCTGCATCCCGATAATGCGAACCCTCCGGATCTAAATTTAACTTAGTTTTCTCTCTACTCTTCGGTGAAGCAAAATAATTCCCAGAGAACCAGAGATCGTCTTACCCGTGAGAATAATCCCATCGCTGCCGACAATGCACTCGTCGTGGCCCGTCTCATCGTCCTCGTCGTCCTCGGCGGGGATACGCGAGCCGTGGCCGCTAAACAAGAAGAAAAGAACGTCGCCGGGCTCGGCATAACAGACGAGCTCAATAATTGCCCCCAGTATATTATCGCCGGTTGGGGGCGTACACTCTTCATCCGTATCGATGAGCACGGCGATGTCCTCCTCGGAGAAACCAAAGCGTTCTATTAGGCTGAGCCTCATCGCCAACACGTCGTTCACACATCCATTCAGCGGAAACTCTGAACCCGGATAATTGCATCCGACCAGCACCGCCTTCTTCGACCCCATGTCTCTCTCTCGATGCTCTTCGTCTTCTCCCTCGATCTCCAAAGGGCTTACTTATAGGAGTGCTTTTCATCCAACTGCGCTTAAAAAATTCTAAGCGGGATCTGGTTCGTTTGTTCTTTTCTGGGGACGGCCTTTGACTCAACAACTCGGCGGCCAATCTTCCACGGAAGGACCGCGTCCATTCCCGGACAATTCATCGAGAGAAAACCATGTCTCGCTCGATATGCGATCTCGTCGTGATTCTTGGCTTCTAACCTCGTATCACCCGCTAGTCATCACCTGCTTCCCATTGGAAAGGTTATGGAGTGGAGTTCAATCCATCATTTGAGTTTTTTCAAGGGTAATGACCGTTGAGCTTTTTCATGTACAGAATGACGGTCAACACCGTCATTCTATTTGTCCACGTGTTCTCTTTATCCACTTGAAGAGCTTGAAAATTCCTCGTCATTCTGTTCATGAAAAAACTCAACTTTAATTGACCTCCACATAAAAATCTTCTACTTTTTGGCGTAGGATGAGGCCCCGTAACAAAAAGTAGAAGATTTTGATGTGGAGGTCAATTAAAGCCATCGAGTCGCTTAAAGTCAGCCATAGAGTCGAAAGTTTCAAGCTATTCTTTTCATGTACACAGACGTATCAACTTCCGCGTCCTTCTGTACATGAAAAAACTCAACGGTCATCACCGAACAGGATAAATAGAACACGTGGATATGCATATTCATTTGACTGGGCCAGGCTGGACGAAACCGTGGAAGGCGGAAAGGTGACCAGAACTAATGGATTGAGCTCCACTCCATAGCGTTTCCAATGGGAAGCGGGTGATGACTAACGGGTGATACGAGGTTAGAAGCCAAGAATCACGACGAGATCGCATATCGAGCGAGAGATGGTTTTCTCTCGATGAATTTGTTGGTAAAAACGGAACTAGATCGTCCGATTTTCCCGCGTGCGATCGTGGTCGTGAGGAGGAGATAGGGAGAGAAAATAAACAAAACTTTGATCCGATTACGTGGAGTGGTTTTTCACGAACACCGCACACACATTTCGTCGAACACATCGGGATATTTTATAAAACATCCCATCCAATAAGGAGAGGAGAGAGAGTCTGTCATTCCAATGCCCTCTGCAGATCGTTTTCGTCGCTCGTGACGTGGCCTCATCCTGGCCGTATTAACTCCCTCATCCAACGCTCCCGATTAAACTCTAACTACCTGAAACAGAAACAAGCGCAAACGTGTTTGCGGAAATGTCAGCAGGCCGTTGTCGCTCCCGCGCCCGCTGCTGAGCTGGAGCAACTCCATCATTCTCCTCCATGCTCTAGCTCCTCCATAGGGGTGCTACGGATGCCGATCCGATGACGCATCTCCAAGAACTTCGTTTTTCCCAAGAGCTTTAGTAAAGATATCTGCCAATTGATCTTCCGATCGAACAAACTCAATCTCGATTTTCTTGTCTTCCACACACTGCCGAACAAAATGATAGCGAGTATCGATGTGCTTTGTCCGGTTATGATGAACTGGATTCTTGCTTAAAGTGATCGCGGATTGGTTGTCTACCAATAGCTTTGCCTTCATCGCTTCATTCCTCATTAATTCGCCAAGTAGTCGGCTCATCCAAACAGCTTGACATGTGGCCGAAGTTGCCGCAATACACTCGGCTTCACACGATGATAGAGCTACTATGCTCTGCTTCTGGGAGGACCAACTTACCGCCATCCCACCAAGGAAGAAGATGTGCCCCGAAGTGCTCTTTCGATCGTTGCTATCTCCTGCAAAGTCGCTGTCGCTGTACCCAATCAGCTCTCCTCTCAAATCTCCCCTCTCATAGAATATCCCATAGTTTTCTGTTCCTTTTAGGTACCGCAGTACACGCTTCACCCCGATGTAGTGCTCTTGAGTAGGATTTTCCATGTGCCGACTAAGAATTCCAACCGCAAAAAGCATATCCAGCCGGGTATGTGTCAAATACCTCAGGCTGCCAATTAGGCTGCGATATAGAGTAGGATTTACCTTTGATCCTCCCTCTTCTTGTGTGAATTTCACTCTGGCTTCGAGGGGAGTAGCTACAACATTGCACTCTCCTAGATTTGCATGTTCTAGGAGCCTCTGTGCATAAGAAGTTTGAGACAGAAATATAAACTTCTTACCTTGCTTGACTTCTATGCCGAGATAGGAGCTTAGAAAACCCAAGTCACTCATATCAAACTTTCGAGTCATCTCCCCCTTGAAATTCTCTATCCTAGCTGAGCTTGAGCCTGAAACAATTAGATCATCTACATATACTCCAACGATAACAAAGTGTGAGTCCGATTGTTTCAGGTATAGTGAAGGTTCATGGTTGCTTTTACCAAATCCAAGAGAGATTAGGCATGAGTGTAGTTTGAAGTACCAAGCTCTCGGGGCCTGTTTCAGCCCATACAGTGCCTTCTTGAGTCGAAGGACATACCCCTCCTTTCCTTTGACCAAGAATCCCTCTAGTTGCTTCACATGAATGACCTCATTGATTTCTCCATTGAGAAATGCAAACTTCACATCAAGGTGATGAATCTGCCATCCTTTTTAAAGCTGCCAAGGCAATTAGTAGTCTAATTGTTTCAAAACGAACAACTGGGGCATAAACCTCTTCATAATCAATCCCTTTCCTCTGTGAATAGCCCTTTACCACAAGCCGTGCCTTGTGCTTGATGACTTCACCTTGTGGATTCTTCTTTAATTTGAAGAGCCATTTCAACCCAATTGGTCTGCAATTGGGTGGGGGAAGCTCTAGTTCCCATGTGTTATTTCTGTCAATTGACAACATTTCTTCTCTCATAGCTCTCAGCCAAGCTTCTTCACTGGCTGCCTCTGCAGAAGAGAGTGGTTCTTCACCTGAGAGGAGATGGGCTTCTTCATCTTGGATGATCGGGGAGGTCTCAGAGTACAGATCAGTAAGTGATTTGTATCTTGGAGAGTGGATATCACTTGAGGTATGTGACGAGGAGGTCACCTCGGCTGAGGCCTCCTCTTCTTCATCCGACGATTGACTTTCCTCTTCATGAGTTTGGTCAGGGAGAAAATTAGGTAGAAATGTGAGTGAATGTGAGCTCTCACAGTTCATCGACCAATTTTACTTCTCATTCTCTTCAAAAACAACGTCTCGGCTGATGACCACCTTTTAGTTGACCGGGTCAAAGCAGCGATAAGCCTTTGATCCAAGCTCATATCCAACAAAAATCATAGGTTTGCTCCTATCTTCCAGCTTCCTTAAATGAGGCTTAGTTTCCTTTACATGAATAATAGATCCGAAGATCCTCATGTGGTCAACCGAAGGTCTTCTCCCAGTCCACATCTCGTGAGGTGTTTGACCCTGCAATTTCTTGGTAAGTGAGCGATTAATAATGTATACAGCTGTACTTACCGCTTCTCCCCATAATTCTTTGGGCAATTCTTTGGCTTTCAACATAGCACGTACGAGGGACACCACTGTCCTATTTTTCCTTTCCACTACCCCATTTTGCTGAGGTGAATGAGGGGCAGACAGTTGTCTTTTAATTCCATGTTGCAAGCAGAATTGTGAGAAGTCTTCAGAGGTGAATTCCCCTCCTCTATCTGATCGGAGGGTCTTAATCTTCACTCCTTTCTCTGTCTCTGCTAGATTCTTGAAGCGCTTGAAGGCCTCAAGCGCATCGGACTTATTCTGTAGCATAGCCACCCAAGTCAGCCGGGAATAATCATCAATGATGAGTAAAAAATACCGGCTCCCTCCAAGAGAAATAGGTGTGATAGGACCACATATATCCATGTGGATTAGCTCCAGTGGCTCGGTTGCTTGGACGGTTGACTTCTTCGGGAATGACTTCCTCGGGTGTGTTCCTGCAACACAGCTTCGACACAGTTTGGTAGGCATGTTGATGGGAGGCAATCCTTCAACAGACTTCTTGATTGACATCTCCTTGAGAGTGTGGAAGCTTAGATGTCCAAAACGGGAGTGCCACAACCAATCTTCGGGAGTGGCTTCAGTCATGATCAAGCATTGATCAATGATGTTTAATTTTAGCAGGTAGAGCCGCCCACTGGATCTATGCACCTCTGCAAATAGGCAACCAAAAAGATTGAAAATAGTGAGCTTACCATCTCCCATTAGTATTCGGTAGCCTTCCTCGTCTAATCGACCAAGACTGAGGATGTTGGCCTCCAATTCTGGAATGAATAGGGACATTTCCGAGGCGAAGCATGCTCCCATCCTTCTGACTTACCTCAATTTTTCCTCTGCCTTCAATTTGAATTCGTGAATTATCCCCGAATTTCACTAATCTGGTGATGGATTTATCCAATTTGTTGAAGAAATCCTTCCTCCCGGTCATGTGGTTGGTGGCTTCGGTATCCAAATACCAAAGCGCGGGATCGGAGGCTGCTCCCTCAGATCCATGAAGAAGGAGATCACTCACCTCTTCCACGACTGCCAAAAGCAGGGATGATGTCGCCACTACCGTGTTGGATGAGCTCGCCGAAGCCGCAGCTGTCGGGGTGGCTTCTGCCACATAAGCCTTATCTTCGCGAGGTTTCTTTGGATTTCTGCACTCATAAGCAAAGTGGCCATAGCGTTGACAATTGAAACATTGGATTACGGATTTGTCAAACGCCTTCTTATCCTTCTCTTCTTCACCACTTTGATTCCGTCCTCGTCCCCGGCCTCGACCTCGTCCTCTTCCTCGGACTCGATGACGGCCTCTGCCTCGCGATGAGGAATCATCCTCATTATTTATCTTCGCCTTACCCATCGCCTTTTGCTAGTAGAACTTGTTCCTCTTCACGAGTTTCACGTTCCTTGAGCCTCAGCTCATGTACGGTAAGTGAACCGATTACCTCATCGAGACTTACCTTGTCGAGCTCACCATATTGCTCCAATGACAAGGTAAGGGCGTCGAATTTGGCCGGGGTAGCTCGAAGGAACCGTCGAACCGCTTCCTTCTCTTCCATTGTTTCTCCAAGGTTTCGTAGGTCGGAGACTATGTGCGTGAATTTCATCGCGAAATCCACGACCGTCTCCGCCTTACCCATGGTGAGTACCTCAAGGTCGCGTCGTAATCCTTGGATGTGTGATTGGATTACGCGATCTACCCCGAGATTCCGCTGACGAAGAATCTCCCAGTTCTCCTTCGCGGTCTTCTTCGCGTCGAGAATGGCAAGGAGCTCTTTCGGAACGCCACTCATGATTGCCGACAGAGCTTGACGATCCTTCTTCTTCGTCGGATTCTCTCCGACGATTGTCTGCCATAGATCGTGAGAGTCAAGGTATACCTCCATGGTCATTGACCAAACATGATAATTGTTCTTCGAGAGTTTGAGAGACGGCGTCGCGGCTCCCATTTCACCATCGGTGAACTTCTTCGCCATTGCTCTTCGTCGGAGGAAAGAACACAGGCTCTGATACCAAATGTTGGTAAAAACGGAACTAGATCGTCCGATTTTTCCGCGTGCGATCGTGGTCGTGAGGAGGAGATAGGGAGAGAAAATAAACAAAACTTTGATCCAATTACGTGGAGTGGTTTTTCACAAACACCGCACCCACATTTTGTCGAACACATCGGGATATTTTATAAAACATCCCGTCCAATAAGGAGAGGAGAGAGAGTCTGTCATTCCAACGCCCTCTGCAGATCGTTTTCGTCGCTCGTGACGTGCCCTCATCCAATGCTCCCGATTAAACTCTAACTACCTGAAACAGAAACAAGCGCAAACGTGTTTGCGGAAATGTCAGCAGGCCGTTGTCGCTCCCGCGCCCGCTGCTGAGCTGGAGCAACTCCATCAGAATTTTCTGGGAATGGACGCGGTCTTTCCGGGAATGGACGCTGGAGAGGCGAATGAGGTCCCTCTTGCCAATGGAGTACTGATCAGCGGTTGTCAGACGCACCAGTACTCTACGGATGCGAACCCGATCGATGATCCCTCTGATTCGCACGGAGCTCTGACCAACACCATCTTGACGATTCTCACGAAAATCGAGAGGGAGATCTAGAACCGAGTGTAGGCACTAAGACAATTGAAAGATTAAGACCTTAACCTTCTCCGATAGAGTCACACTCACAAGGGATTCACTGATAACATGCATTTATAACTTAATTTCTTATCCTAATTAACTCATATTCATGCTTATTTTATGTGAATATGATGCATGTTATCATACTTTTTAGGAATTTTCTCCATTGGTATGTCATTTCACTAAAGTCGATACTTATGCATAAATTAGTGATAATTTTATGCTTGATTGATGATTAATCTTTTGCAAAGTTAAAATTAATAGAATTTGATCTATTTTCTTAAATTACTTTGACTTTAGTGCATGTTTTGAAAGATAATTTCAAGATGAAAATATGATTAAGAAGATTGCTTAAGAAATGAGTAAGTGATTTTTAATTCATCTTAATTTATTCTTTGAAAGTATATTTTAGATGACATGATATTAATAAGGAAAGAATTTGTGATCCAATGGAGAAAATTTGAGTTAAAAAGGAGTTATACAAATGAATTTATGAATTTCTTAATTTTCTAGTATTTTCTGGATTTTATTTTGATTTTTCAGGATTTAGTTAATCGTGCGGGATCCACGGAGGTGACGTGCAATCGAACGATCAAGATTAAATTGCGCAATCGGACGGTCGGGATTAAATCGCGCAATTGGACGGCTTAAATCACACGGAGTGGAATCCGCGTCATGGGCCGCGATCCCACCGATTACGCGCGATCTGACGGCTGAAATTACACGGAGTGAAATCCGCGTCACGAGCCACCAATTTTGTGCGATCCGACGGCTGAAATCACACGGAGTGAAATCCGCATCGTGGGCCACGATCCACCAATTTCGCACAAACTGATCTATAAATAGGCCTCATCTCCGATGTAAAATTCATCTTCTAGTTAGCCTCCTTGTGGAGGTTGGCCATTGGGATCAAGGCTGCTAGGGATCAACTATCTTGGTATGTTTAGTTATTCTTTGTTCTTCTTATGTTCTTGTGTGTTCGCCTGGTATCTAGGATTGTGCGGCGTGACGAACCGAGTGCATCTAGATACCCGACTTGCTTCTTCGTATCTTCTTTTGTGATCGCTTGTTCCATGGCAAGAGTGTTTTGTGTCGAAAGGCCAAGGGAGGACCGATGGATCAGGTTTTATCTTCTTATCGTGTTTAGAATTAATCACCATCGGTTGGATCGATCTCGAGAAAGTTAGAGGGCCTTGTCATTGAGATCCCCCTCAAGGCTAGGGCGAGGGTCTTAGCCCCGTGAGGACTGAGGATAGGGGGCAAGGTTGTTACTATGCGAGTTCTAGTTGCTTATTCAGCTTATTATTCTACCGTGACAGACGTCAAGCTTGGGCGCTAATTCAAGCTCCGGTAGAATAATGATGACTGTGTCACGATTAGACGGATTGACCAACACTTAGGGTTTATGTGTTAATCTTACGACATTTCCTTCCTCTTATATCAATCTATTAATCAAACCAACTATAAAAATATCATCTTTAATTTTGCAAATTAGTTCATAGTGTTCTTCATTTTTTTCCAATTTTTAGTCCAAAAAATTGCTCATTTTGAAAATAGGATATCTCTCTGTTTATAATTCCAAATCACTTGATTATGTTTTTTTTGGATTCTTATTTTTTCATCAGCTTTCCGTGGATAGAAAATTCATGGAATTCCGAGTTCATTTGACCCCTAAATTTGACGTTTGACCGAGGACTGTTCGTCTTTCATTAGATGTCAAATGTTGACTTTCGGGGTCAATTACTTTCAATTTACAAATCAGAATTCGATCATTTTGGTCTCTTTAGATTCCTCTGGTTCTTAGCTTTCCATTGACATATAAATTGCAAGATTTGGATTTCATTTGACCGTCAATTTGACGATTTCCTCTGAGGTATTCATTTCGGGGATTTTCTGATATTTGATTTTCAATAATTCATAGTAAATCCATTTATTATTTAAAAATCATGAATTATATATCAATAAATTCTATTTTCTCTCTAGTTTTCAAATATATAATTTTCTTAATCTTCTGACTCTATTTGATTATCTGATTTTACAGTACACCTACTGTTGGTCAAAGTCAATGCCTTGACTTTGACTTTTGATTTTCTCTGTCAAATCCGAGAATTAAATTCTTAAAACTTCTTATTTAGTCTATATATATTATTTCCACTCATTAATTCTTATTTTTACTTCTCTAAAACCCTTTTTAAACCTAAGTTTAATCAAGTCAACTCTGCAATTAAAGTCAACCCTGCTCTCTGTGGATCGACCCGATACTTATACATTACTTGATTTTATATCTTATCTATGTGAGTTCGGTTTTATAAATTTTGTTTGACCAATGTTTTTGTGTTTTAACGATGCACGAAAACGACACGTTAGTCACTAAACAAAGAAACAATCTTAACTTCTTGCTTTGAAGTTCATAGTTACAATGAGGGTCTCACCCTCCTTATAGAGATATCTAGAAATATCTTGAAATGACATCTTAGCAATGTCATTTCAAGAAACTCACGCACCATCCATAAAATTCTGGAAAACATTTAATGCTTGAAGCCTTCACCGAGATCTGGTTATCTAGGTGAGGAACCTGTTTGGTTGAGACAGGATATGATCAACAGCCCGGGCTGTATTGCACTAACGAGTTAGCCGATGCGCCTTTCATATGCTGATATTGGTTTGGAATAAAGCCGCTCCTCGCAACTGCAGTTTCTGCGAGCTCGGTGTTGTTGTTGTAATTGTGCCCTTGGAATTAAGAAGATAGTGTTGGTCTTGCTCGAGTTCGCTTGCTTCTTCGGAGGCCAAATCTTTCTTTCCTTTTCATGAATCATACTCCTGGCAGTTTGAGGCCATTCATGATGACCCAGAAACAGGTTCGAATATTTCTATCAAGGAATGGAAGCACATAATTTATTCTATAAGGGAAAAATTCTTATAAATTGTAAAAATCATAACTTTCAAAATACAACTCTAAATTAATCCAGATTTTTTTCATTGGATCTGAAATTCAATTATCTATCATTATAAAAAGTCAAAATATTAAAATAACAAGAGATTTAATTTCTATTTCAAAAATACATTCATTTCCTTAAGATTTTAACTTTAGAAAATTAAATGAATGTTTATAAAAATGATTTCTCTCATTATTTAACTTTAAAAACCGCTTATAATCTCAACTAAAGATAGGTTATAAAATCTTGTATCTTGAATTCATCATAATTAAACCTAAAGAATTTTGAGATTATAACTTAAAATTGCATGAAATGATAGAAATGCACTCAAAGTATGATAACATGCATACAAATGGAATGTGTTATGCCTTAATTTGCATTAATAATCATGTTGTATCTTGTTAAGATTGCATGTTATCAAATGTAGAGAGTATGGAAGATAGGAATGATCAAATAAGATATGGATGTGACTCAAAATATCTTTATATCTATATATTTATTTTTCATGATGAATGAGATGGAGAGTTGAATGGATATGATAAGATGGAGAGGTGAGAAAGATGGAACTGCCTTTGCAAGAGAATGATGAGTGGATGATGGATATGTGAGATGTTTATGATGAAATGATGACAATGTTGCTCCAAAAAAATTAAAATATGCTCTAAAGTATCCACAATGGGGACTAGAAACAAGAAACAAATCCAAATCCTCGCACCGGCCCCAATTTCTATTCCCAATCCTATGGCACGTAATGCTAGACTTGATTTGACCTTTCTCCTGTGCTTAATCTTGATGGAATCCTCTCTCTCTCCCTCCCTCTTGCAGTGCTGGATGATGGCAATGATAGAAAGAGGAGTTATGATTTTGATACCATGTTGACGGTAGGAACAAGAAACCCTAGAATTGTGTATGAAAAAGAGAGTATATAGGTCATTATATAAGAAGTGATTATTAGGGGCCCTAAATGGGTTGGGAGCTTGATACCACAATCGGCGAGACTTCATTGTAAACATTACACAAGAGTGACAATGAATAAATTTTATTTCAATAAACATATACATGATACATGGAAGTGTGATTGGCTTGTAGGCCACATAATATTCATTTGTAATGAGAGTGTCTTAGTGCTTTGAGGGCTCCAGGGTGAAGATCATCTGCCATTAGAATTAGATCTTCCCTCCCCCCTTCCCTCGAAGAAGTACAAGGCAAGCATTGGATTTGACCTCACTCTTCTTTTTGATCTTGTGCCCACAACAAGCTTCAACACCAAACAACACAAAGCTTCAGCTTAAGCCTCTCCTTTTCCCCTTCGGTGTCCTAATGCTAGGAGAGAGCCACTAAGTAATTTTTGAATGAGAAGATTTCATTTTTTTAACGATAAGGTCATAGGGCCTTCAAGGTTCAAGAGTTGAGATCGTCCACCCTTTGAATCAGATTTCTCCCCTTGGGATTCTATTTTTCCTCCACAAAAAGATTTAACATCAAGCAATGGAAACCATCAACTTGATCTTGCCTCAACAACAAGCTCTGGCACCGACCAACATAAAGATTGGAACTAAGCTTCTCCTTTTCCTTTTGCTATGATGATAGAGTCAGTCAAAAAGTAATTTTGGATAAAGAAGATCTTGATGTTGTAAAAAGAGTCTTGGGGATTTGAGGCCTCGAGGTTGGAGATCGTCCACCCTTGGAATCAGATCTTGTCCCCTAGGAATTTAAGGTAGGCATTCAATTTGACACACTTCATTTGATAGTTCTTTCCTCCACAACGAGCTTCAACACCGTATAACACAAAGCTTGGACTTAAAACTCTCCTTTTTTTCCGTTTTCTCTCTTGATGTTAAGAGACAGCCAAAAACTAATTTTGGAGAGAGAAGATTTCGAATTTTGTAAAGAGAGGGTCTTAGGACTTTGAGGGCTCAATGGTGGAGATCATCCACCCTATGAATCAGATCTCTCTCACCAGAGTCTAAGGCAAGCACTTGATTCGACCTCATTTCCTCAACTTGATATTGCCTCCACAATAAGCTTCAACACTAAACGAATGAAACCTTGCTCTTAAGCCTCTCTTTTTTCTTCTGCTACCTCGATGCTTAGAGGGAGCCAAAAAGTGATTTTGTAGGGAGGATATTTTGATTTTGTAAAGAGAGGGCCTTATGGGTTTGAGTGCTCAAGGGTAGAGATTATCCACCCTTCAAATTAAGTCTCCCCCCCTCTAGGTGTGTGAGGCAAGCACTCAATTTGACCTATTTCCTATGCTTGATCTTTCCTTCAAAACAAGATTCAACAATAAAAAATCCAAAGCTCGGGATTATGCTGCTTCTTTTCCTTTCTGATATCATGATTCTACAAGAGAGCCAAAAAAGTAATTTTGGAGAAACAATATTTTATTGTTGTATTGGGGGAGTCTTGGCGCTTTCAGAGCTCAAGGGTGGAGATTCTCCACCCATGGAATTAGATCTCTCCTGATGGAGAATTATTTCAAAACATGAACACAAGGGTTCCAAATGAACCTATACTCCTTACTCATGAGTTTGAGAAATTATCCATTCATTAAATGGATGAAGAAGACCTCTCTAAATAATTAAAAGAGAGTGTAGATCTTAAGGGAATTATCTTCCCTCCTTCCCCTATTTTACACCGACCTAAATATTTACTTGGTCAAAAGAATTTAAACTTTTATCCTTGGATACTTAGAATTCCTTGAATGGACCAAGTCAACCACCTTCTACCTTGATATAAGTTCCCTATTTTCCAAACCATATCCACCATATCATAGGTACCTTTATATAATTATAAGTAATGATCTCAAGAAAGAAAATCAGTAGGAATCTATTTGTATTTTCCTTCTCTCTTTGAAAACCACCCTTAGTTAGAATTTTAAGAGAGATATAGTTCTTAATTATCTATGGAGACATTATCTTTTTGTTTTAATTCAAGACAAAGCCAATGCATAGGTAAAACCATGCATCTATGAGGACAGTTTTCGTCAAAAGGTCCTCACGACCTCTACAAATGGGAAGACCTCCAACTGTCAGACATCGTAAGAGCAGTAAAGACATGTGAAGCCAATGAGAAAGAGCCTAAAGGGAGCTTCAAGCAATGAGGATTACCTCCTATGTGATCCTCGCCTCTACAACTAATAAGGATACAAAAAGCTTGTGAGACGAGTAAGAGGACAACCATATCAAGGACTTTCACGGCTGATGAGGAAGAAGAAAAGAAAGACTGATATTTACTATTGGACGACCCTCATGATGGCCAAAACAATCATTTAACTGGTCAAAACACTCTCCCACTATGAACAAAATCCGAGGAAAGCCCTAGGCTCTTATCTTCCTCGGATACATCTCTTACGTCCACATGTATCCCAACCAGAAGAATGCTCGCTGAGACACGTGGAGCCGTTTCATGGAGCAGAGTGCCGCATACCAACCATGGATATGAAGTGCTGAAAGCCACGAGATCCACTTTGCTCACAAATTCGGAGAGACTATGCCCTCCAAGCCTTACACGACGAGGTCTCTGGTGCCCTATGAGGTGTCTGGGAGCACAGATCCGTTCTGGTATTCCATCAGGTAAGCCATGGTGCACGTTATCACCCTCGCATCCTACTCCATCCACAATAGGTCGATCTAGTCATCACCGACCACGTCCAGGCCTATGAGCTTTCGCGCCAAAGTCTCCGGTCAACGATGGTGGAGAGTGAACGCGTCCCGACGCCTGCTTAAGCCTTCTCTTCACCCCGTACAGGGGAATCTTTCGACGTCAAGGCTATCACCATCAACATTCCACCTGTTTACTCAACAAACCCGACGACGGGATATTTTCGGATATGACTAGTTCTGAAGAAGAGATTCGGGAAAATACAAGCACTCACACGCTAATCTACACGCCTCTCACCATCGGCTTTCTTACCATCTCCAATAGCCCTGCCGTACTTTGATCCTATAATCTTCTTTAATGGCTTCCAAGAGAAAGGGTGACAATGTTCTTAGAAATAACGTTAGTACGGACCCGCTACCCTTGAAAACTGTTTTCTCCTCTTCATCCTGCCGGATTAATGACAAAAGTCGCCAAGATGGGTCAATCAATCAACCAACGCCGGAGTTTCTAACCGCCACAACGCGACGCTTCACCGTAACGTCCCTTTTGAGTTCTATAAAATGGGAAATGTAAGAGACAAAGCGGATGATGTCTTTGATGGGGATGCTCCAGCTCAGCGGCCGTTACGTGAGGGTCGACGACCTCCCGTCATTCTGTCGAACGGTTTTCCTATTTTGTTTCAGGTGGTTATGCTCTAATTAGGAACGTCGGATGGGGATAATTAATGCGGTCCAGATGAGGACACGTCACGCGCGACGGGAGCGACCTACGGTGGTCGTTGGGAAACCACTTTCCTCTCTCCTCTTCTGATTGGTCAGGTGATTTATAAATTCACCCGACCTGCTCGATGAATGTACACATGGAGAAATCATTTTATCAAGTAGTTGCGTTTTGATTGTCATTTCTAGAATTCTCTCTTGCTATCGTCCTTCCTTCAGTCCTTATGATCTCGCCTGCCAGGGAGCGATTAGGCTAGCTCTACAGATCTTATCCAGAGGAAACAAGTGGTATCAGAGCGAGCGCTCGGTCCTCCGAAGAATACCAATGGCGAAGAAGTCCGCCGATGGTGAAATGGGGACCGCGATGCCATCTCTCAAGCTCTCCAAGACGAATTATCAAGTATGGTCCATGACCATGGAGGTATATCTCGATTCTCACGATCTATGGCAGACAATCGTTGGAGAGAATCTACCGAAGAAGAAAGATCGACAAGATCTCTCTGCGATCATGAGTGGCATTTCGGAAGAGCTCCTCGGCATTCTCGACGCAAAGAAGACTGCGAAGGAGAATTGGGAGTTACTTTGTCAGCGAAATCTTGGTGTGGATCGAGTGATTCAATCCCACATCCAAGGGCTGCGACGTGACTTAGAGATGCTCACGATGGGTAAGTCGGATTGAGTCGTGGATTTCGTGATGAAATTCACGCATATTGTCTCCGATTTACGAAAACCTTGGAGGAACCATGGAGGAGAAGGAGATCGTGCGAAGATTCCTCCGAGCAACCCCGAAAAAATTCGACGCGCTCACCCTGTCATTAGAGCAGTATGGCGAGCTCGACAAGGTGAGTCTCGATGAAGTTATCGGATCACTTACCATTCACGAGTTGCGGCTCAAGGAACGGGAAACTCGAGAAGAGGAGCAGATCCTACTGGCTAAGGCGATGGGTATGGCAAAGATATCTAATGAGGAGGAATCCTCATCGAGAGGCAGAGGTCGAGGCAGAGGCCGAGGTCGAGGACGAAATCAAAGCAGTGAAGAAGAGAAGGATAAGAAGACATTCGATAAGTTAGTGATCCAGTGCTATAATTGTCAACGCTACGGGCATTTTGCTTATGAGTGCAGAAACCCAAAGAAGCCCCACGAAGATAAAGCCTATGTGGTAGAAGCCACCCCGGCAGCAGCAGCTTCGGCAAGCTCTTCTAACATGGTGGTTGCATCGTCTTCTCTTCTCATGGCAGTAGTGGAAGAGGTAAGTGACTTACTTCTCCATGGATCTGAGGGAGCCTCCTCCGATCCTACTCTCTGGTATCTGGACACCGGAGCAACCAATCATATGACAGGCTGACGAGAATTCTTCAATGTTTTGGATGAAACTACCACCAGATTTGTGAAATTCGGTGATAATTCAAGGATCCAAATCAAAGGGAAAGGAGCAATAGAAGTCAATCAAAAGGATGGGGGCACCCTACGACTCTGCCATGTTCTATTTGTTCCCAAGCTAGAAGCCAATATTCTAAGCCTTGGTCGATTGGATGAGGAAGGCTACCAGATGATCATGGGAGAAGGTAAGCTTACCATCTTCAATCCTCGTGGACAATTATTTGTAGAGGTTCATAGATCAAGCGGGCGGCTCTATCTGCTGAAGTTAAACATTGTTGATCAATGTCTGATCACGAGTGAAGACAATGCCGAAGAATGGTTATGGCACTCCCGGTTTGGACATCTCAATTTTCATAGACTTCAAGAAATGTCAAAGAAGAAATCAGTTGAAGGACTACTTGTTTTCATGATAGCAAGGAAAATCTGCCAAAGTTGTGTTGCAGGAAAGCATCATAGAACTTCATTCCCAAAGAAGTCACCCTTCTGAGTGACTGAACCATTGGAGCTAATTCACATAGACATATGTGGACCTATCACACCGACAACCTTGGGAGGAAGCCGGTATTTTCTCCTGATCATAGATGACTTCTCTCAACTAACCTGGGTGTCCATGGTGCAGTGTAAGTCTGATGCTTTTGAAGCCTTTAAACACTTCAAGAATTTGGCAAAGACAGAGAAGGGAATGAAGATCAAGACCCTCAGATCAGATAGAGGAGGAGAATTCACATTAGATGAATTCACAAATTACTGTTTGAAGTATGGAATCAAGAGGCAATTGACTGCCCCCTATTCTCCTCAGCAGAACGGGGTGGTGGAGAGAAAGAACAGGACTATGGTGTCCATGGTCCGAGCCACGTTGAAGGCCAAGGACCTTCCTAGAGAACTCTCGGGAGAGGTAGTAAACACCGCAGTTTATATTCTTAACAGTTCTTCTTCTAAAACCTTTCAGGGTCAAACACCTTACGAGATGTGGACGGGGAGAAAGCCCTCCGTGGACCACATGAGGACCTTCGGGTCAATTGTTCATGTGAAAGTGACAAAAGGTCACCTGAGCAAGTTGGAAGATAGGAGTCAACCCATGATTTTTATAGGCTATGAGCTTCGAACGAAGGCCTATAAGTGTTTTGACCTGGTCAACTCCAAGGTTATCATCAGCCGAGATGCAATCTTTGAAGAAAATGAAAAGTGGACTTGGTCAACGCAAGGTGAGAACTCACATTCACTCACTTTCCTGCCCAATTTTCTCTCTAATCAGGCTCATGAAGACCATATTGAACCATCGGATGAAGAAGAGGAGGCCTCAACCGAAGTGACCTCCTCATCCAATGTCTCAGGAGACATGCATTCTGATAACATGCTATATTTACATCATAAAACATGATTTTTCATGCATATTAAAGCTTAAATGATTTCATTTACATGCATGTTATCATATTTATATGTATTTTTCTATTATTCTCTTAAAAAGTCATTATAATCTCAAAATACTTTAAATTAGGGTTAATTTTTATAAATTAGAGTTTCATAATTTGATAACCCATATTCTTATTGAGATTATAATTGTTTTTTTAAAGATAAAAATAATAAGAGAAATAACTTTTATAAACATTCATCTTATTTTTCTAAAGATTAAAAATCTTAATAAATGAATGTATTTTTTTGAAAATAATAATTTTTTTAACTCTTATTATTTAATTAATTTAACGTTTTTAGAATAATAGACAATTAAATTTTTGGATCAAATGAAAGAAATTTGGATTAATTTGGAGTTATATATTAAAAAGTTATGAATTTTTCTATTTTTTTAAGGATTTTTTCCGGATTTTTTTAAAACAGCTTTTTCCTATTTTATTGTCGATTTTAAATAATAAAATAAATAAATAAAAATTAAAAAAATGGCGCGGGGCCCGCGTGGATGCGACGTGGCACGCAGGGCCACGTGGCAGCGCCACGCAGGCCCGCGCAGCGCCCACGTGGCGCGTGAATATATTATATATATTTATAGATTACATAATATAAAATCGCTCTTTGTCCTCCCCTTATAAGGGAGGGTCATACCCGTATAAACGGTCGGGTATTATATACCCGACCGTTTCTATAAATTAAGTCCGTGTGGGACTAACTCACGCTTACTTACCTTGCAGGTGACGTGGCACGACGAGGAGCGAGCGATCGCGATCGGAGGACGCTGATTAAATGGACGCATGGACCACTAAAACTTGATCAAACACGTGCTTAATTGGGCGAGTTATAACGGCTAGATTTCAGCGACGTGGCGCGATGAGAACCGCTGGATTGAACGAGCGATCAAATGAGAAGCGTCGATCGCGTGGACGCTGGATCACGGGAAGATCAATCAAGCACGTGCGTTATTGCCAGGCGTTATAACGGCCGAGATGCATCCACGCGGACCGCATCTCAGCCGTCCGTTCGCGATCCAACGGGTGTCATTCCATGCGTTTTATAACGCATCTCGGGAGATCAGATCCAGATGCGTCCATCTACGATCTGACGGTCACGACATTTTCGAAACGGTCCATCGTGGACGTTTCATCGCAAACTCGTCGATCGAAAACGATCGGACGGTTACGATTTTTCGCCCTATATATACACATGTTCTTCGTCGTTCTAAGACATCCAAGCAAGAATCAATCAAATTGACTGTCAAGACACCTTCCTTGCCTATTTCTCTCGAGTTCTTCCTCTTCCTCTTCAATTTCCGCGTCCGAGGAGTGGTAGAAATTGAGATTTGGTGGAGAGGTGAAGGAGAAATCGCAGCTTGAATCCACCGATCGCGTTCTTCGTGTTCTTCGTGATTAAGAGGCTTAATCGGCGCGATTTGATCGCAATCGGGGATTAGTGGGAGCGGTTTTTGCTTCCTAATCCTCCAATCTAGTTTAATTTCAGTTTAGATTAGTTTTTAATCTTCAATTTCATCAAATTTCACTTAAAATCACGATTTGTTACGCTCGAAATTTTCTCTCCACTTCGATTCATGATTTCTCCGCGAAATCAAGTCCGATTTTGACGATTTTTGATTCCGTGGAATCGATTTGAAGTCTACTTTCATAAAATACCATTTTCCCCAATTTCTTCCATCAATTTCTCGTCCGATTTGACCAAATTCTAAAAGATCTTCTGAAAATTCCTAAATTCTCTGTGGATTCGACCCTTATTTACCATTATACCCTTGAATTCGTGATTAATTCTCAAAATTGGTAAGTTTGGAATTAGTTTTGACGCGATACCGCTTGAAGTTGACGACCTCGCGGTCTCGTCTCGTCACATTCTCTGAGATACAGATCGTTGACTGACTTGTACTCTGAGACCTCCCCGATCACCCAAGATGAGGTAGCTCATTTAATCTCAGGTGAAGAACCTCTCTCTTATACTGAAGCTGTTAGTGAAGAAGTATGGATACGAGCAATGAGAGAGGAGATGTTGGCTATTGACAGGAATGAAACATGGGAATTGGAAATTCCCCCACCCAATTGTAGACCAATTGAATTGAAATGGATCTTCAAATTAAAGAAGAATCCACAAGGAGAGGTTATCAAGCACAAGGCCCGGTTAGTGGTAAATGGTTTTTCACAAAGAAAGGGGATAGATTATGAAGAGGTTTATGCCCCTGCTGTTCGATTTGAAACAATTAGAATAGTAATTGCCCTGACAGCTTTGAAGAAATGGCAGATTCACCATTTAGATGTCAAGTCAACATTTCTAAATGGGGAGATCAGAGAACTAATTCATGTGAGGCAACCGGAAGGCTTCTTGGTCAAAGGAAAAGAAGGGCATGTCCTTCGACTCAAGAAGGCCCTGTATGGGTTGAAACAAGCCCCGAGAGCTTGGTATTTCAAGCTT
Organism: Lemna minuta; assembly: GCA_024174645.1. Classification (NCBI taxonomy): domain Eukaryota; kingdom Viridiplantae; phylum Streptophyta; class Magnoliopsida; order Alismatales; family Araceae; genus Lemna; species Lemna minuta. The sequence goes on from CM044112.1 coordinate 12,405,104, forward strand.
CACTCATGCTTAATCTCTCTTGGCTTTATTAAAAGCAATCATGAACCGTCGCTCTATCTCAAACAATCGGACTCAAACACAGTTATTGTTGGTGTATATGTTGATGACCTGATTGTCACAAGTTCAAGCTCTGCAGGGATAGAAAAGTTCAAGGATGAGATGACACGGAAGTTTGACATGAGTGATTTGGGCTTCCTAAGTTCCTATCTTGGCATAGAAGTCAAGCAAGGTAAGAATTACATCTTTCTGTCCCAAACTACCTCTGCACATAAACTTCTTCAACATGCGAAATTAGAAGATTGCAATGCGGTCACAACTCCACTTGAAGCTCGAGCGCATTTTACCCTTGGAGAAGGCAATTCAACGGTGAATTCCACAACCTATCGTAGCCTAATTGGCAGCCTAAGGTATTTGACACATACCGACCCGATCTTCTATTCTCTGTGGGTCTACTTAGCCGGTTTATGGAAAAACCCACTCAAGAACACTATAATGGGGTAAAACGCATATTGAGATATGTAAAGGGGACTGAAGACTACGGTTTACTCTACAAGAAGGGAGATTTGAAGGGAGAATTAATCGGTTTTAGTGACAGTGACTTTGCAGGTGATTCTCATGATCAGAAGAGCACCTCTGGTCACATTTTCCTTTTTGGTGGAAAGGCGGTTAGCTGGTCATTGCAGAAGCAGAGCATAGTCGCTCTGTCTTCTTGTGAAGCCGAGTACATAGCTGCAACTTCGGCTACCTGTCAAGCTGTGTGGATGAATCGGCTGATCGGTGAACTAACAAGTGACGAAGAGTCAATGGTAAAACGGATGGTAGACAACCAGTCAGCAATTACATTGAGCAATAATACGGGCCACCATAATCGCACAAAACACATCGACACTCGCTACCATTTCATTCGTCAATGTGTAGAAGATAAGAAGATAGAAGTCACGTTTATCGGGACGGAAGACCAATTGGCCGATATGTTCACTAAAGCTCTCGGAAGACAGAAATTTCAAGAGCTGCGTGATTGGATTGGCATTCATAGCTTTCCTAAGGAGGAGCTAGAGCATGGAGGAGATTGATGGGGATGCTCTCAGCTCAGCGGCAGTTACGGGAGGGTCGACGACCTCCCGTCATTCTGTCGAACGGTTTTCCTACTTTTGTTTCAGGTGGTTATGCTCTAATTAGGAACGTCGGATGGGGCGAATTAACGCGATCCAGATGAGGACACGTCACGCGCGACGGGAGCGACCTGCGGTGGTCGTTGGGAAACCACTTTCCTCTCTCCTCTTCTGATTTGTCGGGTGATTTATAAATTCACCCAACCTGCTCGACGAATGTACACATGGAGAAATCATTTTATCAAGCAGTTGCGTTTTGATTATCATTTCTAGAATTCTCTCTTGCTATCGTCCTTCCTTCACTCCTCACGATCTCGCTTGCCAGGGAGCGATTAGGCTAGCTCTACGGGTCTTATCCAGAGGCAACAGTTTTTGATAAAAGTTTGGTTACTCGTACCTTTGCGTTCATCGTGTTTTCCTGTGCCTCTCCCACCTTCCTTCTTTTCTGATAATACCTCCCTTTCTGTTCTCCCTCCCGCTCTGTCGTCTTCACCAATTTCAAATCAGAAATCACCGAGGAAATCACTTATCATTTGGAGGAATTATGGAAGTATCGTCTTCCCGCCAAATCAGGTATCATCCATCTCCATCGCATCGTGATTAATAGTTCTCTACACGAATCGTAAGTCCAACAGAAGATTCCTCCTTCCAATCCATCCCCTCTTTTCCGACTATATTCCCAGTCATTACTCCAACCTTATTAATATTCTTACCACTATTCACATCCGTCTTCCCGTAAACCGAAATATATATTACCCTCTTCTCACACCCCACCATTTCAACTTATTCTTATCCGTTATCGATCTCTCTCTTCCCATCTGTGTTTTCTCTCTATAATTAATATCCTATTCTCCTTCTATTCTCTAATTTATTATCATCCATTCTATTTCTCTTATTTCCTCATTATCCTTCTACCATATCTCATCTGATTTTCTACTTTATTCCCTCACTTATATCACTTCATAGATCCTCCCTCGTATGTAGGATGATTATCTAATTCATAACAATAGATATTCATATATTAATTACTTCATCTATTCCTCACATAATCATTTCACTCATATTCATGTCATACATAACATCATATTCGAAAAATATCCTACATCATCTCCCCGATGAGTGTAAGGCAAGCACTCTATTTGGCCTCTCTCTTTCACTTGATCTTGTGTCCACAACAAGCTTTTAACATCAAAAACACAAAGCTTGAACTTAAGGTTCTCCATTTCATTGTGGTATCCTAATTTTAAGATTGATCCAAAAAGTAATATTGGAGGGAAGATTTTGATTTTTGAAAGAGAGGGAGTTAGGGATTTGAGCGCTCAAGAGTGGACATTGTCCACCCTTTGAATCAGATCCCCCTTGCAATTGCCCATTCCCTAAGTCCAAAATAGAGGTTAAGGAGGTCCTTAAGGGGGGTAACTGATAACATGCAATTTATACATGAATTTACATGATTATTAATGCAAATAAAGGCATTAATTTTTCTATTTGTATGCATGTTATCATATTTTAAGTACATTTCTATCATTTTATGTAATTTCATGTTATGATATAAAAATACATCATTTTATGGATAATTATGCATAATTAAATAATATTATTCTAATCCTATTTATATTTGAGATCTTAATTATATTTTCATGATTGAATGATAAGAGAAAACATTTTTATTTACACTCATGTATTTTTCTAAATTTATTTTCTAAGAAAAATGAGTGTATTTATTGGGTTAAAATTAATTCTCTTGTTATCTTAATATTTTTAATTTATATAATGATAGATAATTCAATTTCTGATCCAATAAAACAAATTTGAATTAATTTGGAGCTGTATTTTGAAAGTTATGAATTTTCCAAGTTTGACGAATTTTTTGGAATTTTTCTGAATTTATTTAAGTCTATTTTTTATTTTTAATAATTGAAAAAGAATAAAAAAATTATCTACCGTGCACTGACGTGGCAGAGCATCGCCACGTGCCAACGCGCGTGGATGTGTGTCCGTGTGACACGTGTACATGTGTACGTGATGTGTGTGCGTGACATGCGTGTTTGTGCGTGACACATGTGCGCGTGACACGTGTGCGCGTGTGATTAATTAATGGGTTAGAGCATCCGTAATGGATTTAAGCTAACCCATTAATCCAATATATGCTATATAGTCGATTAAATATCTGTTGGCCTAAATTTTCTAAAGATGCCTTTGAGTATTGTTCTAGTTTTGTGCAATGCCAAGCAGTCTTGAACATGAAGAAGAATGATCGCATGTCACTCCAACCTGTCATTGAGGTAGAAATTTTTGACTTATGGGGTATGATAACATGCAATTCATACATAAATTTACATGATTATTAATGCGACCGCACGAAATCGTATCGTTAGGGTACTGATTATATGCGTCCATTTCCTATTTGTAAACGTTATGAGTATATCCTTATGACAGTAGATTATGTGTCTAGATGGATAGAAGCTATCCCTACAAGAACTAGTGATCATAAAATAGTCCTCAAGTTGATTGAGTAAATTATCTTTTCTTAGTTTGGATGTCAAAGGGCAATTATTAGTAATGGGGGACAAATTTAAAAAATTTCAAATTCGTTCCCTTTTGAAAAAAATTATGGAATCCATCATAGAGTTACCACCTCTTATCATCCTCAAGCTAATGGGCAAGTAGAAGCCTCTAATAGAGACACTAAGAATATTATTAAGAAAATCATTAGGCTAGATGGGAAGGATTGGTCGAGTCGATTGTATACTCTTTGATATGTATGGGGCAACCCAACCCTTAATTTGCAAGTTTTTAGTTTATTGTAATTCATTTTTTATATAAAATGAATAAAACAACTTTAGGGATATCACCCTATAGGTTAGTTTTTGGGAAAGCTTTTCATCTTCCAATTAAAATTGAACATAAAGAATTTTGGGCTAGTAAATGTCTTAACATTTCTTTAGATGTAGGCGGGAGGAATTGCTTATTGCACATACATGAGCTTTAAGAATTGAGGAACAAGATTGATGTAGGATATTTTGGGATGATGATAAACAAGAAGATAATGATATAAGTATAGATATATGATGGAGAAATGACTGAAATATAGTATGAATAACCACTGAATTTATCTATGAAATAATCCTACAATGGAATGAGGACCTATGAAATGATATCACTAAGGAATTAAATGATTGATTTAGAGAAATTATAGGGAGGATAATGAGTGATATGGGTGGATGGAAGAGTGAGATAACTCAGAAAGGTAATAGAGAGGAAGAAGGTATGAATAAGTGAGGAAGAGAGATGTGTGATAGTGAGATACGTAATATGTAATGAGAGAAGGGAATTTTAATATTATTTGGGAGCGTGAAGAGATAAGAATATTGATGGTATAGAGATTTAGAAATATATGACAGGGAATATATGGAAATGGATGAGTCGGGTAGAATTTATAGGAGACAGAAATACATAAAAAGGTTGTGAAGAGAGAAAATAGAAGGAGAGAGGATAGATAGCGTTGGACTTATGATATTAATATGAACTATCAATCACGGTTTTAGGAAGAGAGGACGATACCTGATTTGCGACGGGTAAACGACGCTCCTGGATTACCGAACGATCCACAAGTTTTCATCGCTTATTTCTTGACTCGAAGTGAATGAAAGAGGACAGAAATGGGGGAGAAAAGGAAAGGAAGGTAGAATCTCGGAGTGAGGTTGTGGAAGGGAGACACTAGAAGAACACGAACATAGGGATACAAGTAACCACGAACCAAATTTTCATTCATCGAAAACTATCGTTTTCTCTTTACAAAATCTCCTTTTATAGGTTGCGGAGAGGAGGAGTGAGGATGAGAAGTCGCGTCACTTGAAATTCCGCGTATGAGCGGGTACATTACTCGCGAAAGTTTTGTTGTTTGCTTACGTGGATTCCATGGCGATCGCTTGATGAGAATGCGATTTGTGTCGACGATGATGATCGAGGTGCACGTGGAACGTGGACACTCCAAAGCTTTCGTCTTTTCCTTCATTTTCTTTTCTGTACGAGAATGCCCAAGGGAACATTTGCGTTGAATCTCGGTGAGGGTGGTGAGCGGGGTTCATAGTGCCGCTTGCGTGGACTCAGCTTGAGTTTTGATAGTCTGACGTCCGATGTTCCGAACGGAAGTCAACGACCTCCCTTTTTATATTCCATGTATATTGGTCGACGAAATTTTGTCCTCTGATCGTTTGTCGGAGATATAATCTTCTTCCGAACTCCTCTCGTATTCTCTAGTGCCTTCGAGTTTCTTCGTTAACGGTGAGTACGTTGATATGTTTTCCTTCCAATTCTTTGAGCTTCAGTGTTGGAATTGATTCGAGGATTGATAGGAGGTGGAGGTGATAGATGGGAAGTTGTAAAGTGTCGTTGAGCGGCTATTGTGTGTTGCATCGAGCTTTGACGTGCAGCTTCTAGAGTTGCAATCTGAAGCAAATCTGGATTGTTGATCTTTCTCAGTAGGTGACGCTCGAGGGTTGCGCGTCACGTAGAGGATATATGATGCAGCACCGCATCAATGGAACCGAAACCCCTCCCTCGACGGAGACGGCGGAGAGCCGGCGGCACCGCCGAGGGAGAGCACCGAAAAACTAAGGCTAAAAACCATCTCTGATACCAACTATCTATCTAAATTCTCAAACTTTTCAAATCTCAAATTTCATCGTCGTCGTCGTATCGGGGGCTTCCCCTTCTTCTTATGTAGGAGAGGGAAGGGGGAAGGGCCCTTAATGGGGCTAAAACATGACCCACGTGGGCCCAGTACAAAATAAGCCTAATTCATGGATGCTCCTCCATCATTTTCCCGTGGTTGGGAAAAACTCGACTCCATCGAGTTGAGGAACGAAAAGGAACCACGAGGAATCCAGGGCTGGGCGGGTCCAGCGAGGAGGTCCGTGGGGAGACAATGGCAGGTAGGAGCCAGCTGGGATGGGCAAGGAGCCGATTTGGGCTGGTGAAGTGGCCCCTATTGGGCCTTGGGCCGGCGGGCGCCACCCGGAGCAGCCCATTTGAACAGGGGCCGGTATGGGCCAAGATGGGCCCAGTAAAGGCTAATGCGGCGGTTGGCCAAGGGCGCCACATGATGGGCCGCCATTAGCCGCAGCGCTCGTAGGTGGCGGCGCGGGCCACGAGGCGCATGTCGTTGGCTGTTCTGGCGTGCCAGGTGGCGGGCCGGGATTCGCCCAGGGGGGCTCTGCCAGCCGACAGCGCGGACAGCGAGGTGGTCGTTGTACGCCGCCAGTCAGGCTCTCGCCTAAGGGCGACGTGGCAGGCTTGAGTTGGCTGGTGGGCTGACACAGACGGCGGGCGCGGGCCGCGAGGCGTCAGCTTGACTACTAGTGGTGACGTGGGATGAAGCAAGCGGTGGGCACAGGCCGCGAGGTGGTCGGCTACAGTGCCGTTGGGCGACGTGGCCGCATGTGGTTAGCAAGAGGGCTGACGAAGACGGCTGGCGCAGGCGCCGGGCGCAGGCCGCGAGGCGAGCGACTTTACTGCTACCGATGATGTAGCCACTAGGGCTGACGCAAGTGGCGGGCGGCTTTACTGCCGCTGGAGACGTGGCCTGTTGTGATTGGCCAGAGGCCTGATGCAGGCGGCGGGCGCGGGTCGCGAGGTCGGGCTTCGATGTCGTGGTCAGATGTGATTGGCTTGCTCGCTGGGACATGGCTAGCTGTGATTGGCCTGAGGACTGTTGCAGGTGGCGGGCCCGCGCTGCGAGGCAGGGCTTTTACTGCTATGATGACGCAGCCACGTGGGCTGACGCATGCGTCGGGCGCGTGCTATGAGGCGACGGCTAAACTACTACAGGTGAGTTGGGCTGACGCAGCGGCGGGCACGGGCAGCGAGGTTGTCGGCTTCAGTGTCGCTGGGCGACGTGGCAGCCTGTGGTTGGCCAGAGGGCTGACGCAGGCGGCAGGCGCGGGGCCGCGAGGTGGGCAGCTTTGATGCTGCTGGTGGTATGGCCACCTGTGGTTCGCCTGAGGGCTGACGCAGGCGGCGGCGCGTCCTACGAGGCAGCGGGCGCGTGCGGGCAGCTTTTCTGCTGGTGGTGACGTGGCCGACTATGGTTGGCCAAGGCCTGGACGCAGCGGCCGGTGCGAGCCGCGAGGTGAGCGGCTTCGATGCCTCGACATGACGTGGCCACCTATGATTGTCCTGAGGCTGATGCAGGCGATGAGCGCGTGCTGCGAGGCAGGGGCTTTTTATCTACTAACGATGGAGCCACGTGGGCTGATGCAGGCGGTGGGCGCGTGCTGCGAGGCGGGTGGCTTTACTACCGTTGGCGACTCGGCCGACTGTGATTGGGCTGCGGGCGCGGGCCTCGAGGTGGGCGGCTTCGATGCTCGCTGGCGACGGGGCCGCCTTTGGTTGATTGGCCGGTGGGCTGACGCAGTCGACAGGGGCGTGCTTCGAGACGAGCAGGGCGGTTCGGGGGCTCGCTCTTACCTCTCTCCTGCTGCTAGAGCGGTCTGGCCGGTCGGACTGGACCGGTTCACGCAGACCAGTGCGGGAGACGAGGGAGGGGGCCTGGTCGTGGCACCTTGCCCACTGATGGGGCGGTCGGGCCAGTCGGACGGGACTGTTTTACGCGGACTGAGTGCGGGAGACAGGGCTGGGCTGGTCCTGACATCTTGCCCGCTGGTGGGCGGTCCGACCGGTCGGACTGGACCGGTTCACGCGGACCGCTGCGAAAGACGGGGACGGGGGTCAGGGAAGCCCTAGCCGTTCCTTTCTACCGCAGGATTGTGGTGGCGGGGCTCGTTCTCGCGGCCGTAGTCTTGGTAGGTAGACCGTGTACAGACTAGAGCAGCCGGAGGCGCCTGAAAGCAGCATGACGTAGCCGGAGGCGCCGAAAGGGCGTTAGCGATCGGAGGCGGCGGTAGCCGACGGAGGCGCCAGAAGCGGCCGGAGGCGGCGGAAGCGGTCGGAGGCACCGAAAGCGGAGGCGTCGCAAATGACTGAAACACCGAAAAGGCCAGAAGTTATGATACCAATTTGATGCAGCACCGCATCAATGGAACCGAACCCCTCCCTCGACGGAGACGGCGGAGAGCGGGCGGCACCGCCGAGGGAGAGCACCGAAAAACTAAGGCTATAAAACTCTCTCTGATACCAGCTATCTATCTAAATTCTCAAACTTTTCAAATCTCAAATTTCATCGTCATCGTTGTATCGGGGGCTCCCCTTCTCCTTATATAGGAGAGGGAAGGGGGAAGGGCCCTTAACTGGGCTAAAACATGACCCACGTGGGCCCAGTACAAAATAAGCCTAATTCATGGATGGTCCTCCATCAATATATATATGGCACTTTGACGATATTCCCGTGGACTAGGCATGCGTGAGGAGAGCTCGGGAACAGGTCTTCTGGGGTGAGGGCTGTCCCCGTGGTAGTCTTCTCTCATTCTTTTTGTATTGGCAATTCGGCTGCTTCAGGAATAGCCCGATTTATTGTTGTATTCTCGCGAGAATCCTTGACAGTTGTATTAGTGCAGGGTAGGTTGCATATTTGGTGGAAAGAAGTCTGAGTCAATCTGGATATGAATTAAGACCAAGGAGCTCTTCATGTTTCCTTGTTGCTCTTCATGAGTGGTTTTAAATATCTCCTTTGCTCTTATGAGGCCTGAAGGATGGAAGATGTAGATTCATTGTCCTTGAGATGTGTTATAATCCTTGGATAACTAGGAGAATGGTCCTTGGAGAGCTGTGATCCTCTCTAGTGGCATCTTTTCTTTCAGATTTTAATCACTTTCTTGTTGACCTTTCTTCCATAAGTAATTGATCTCTCCTATGATTCTAACTAGAGTTGGTATTCAAAGAAAGAAGGAAATGGAATAACAAAGATGTTCCTATTTTTCTTTTCTTTTGAGATCATTTATTCACACAAGGTACCTATGATATGGTGGTATGGTTTGGATAATTAGAAACCTATATCAAAGGTAAAAGGTTGTTGACTTGGTCCACTTAAGGAATTCTAGGTTTCTAAGGATAAAGATTAAATTCTTTGACCAAGTCAATCTTTAGATCAGTATAAAATAGGGAAAGGAGGGAAAATAAATCCCTTAAGATCTACTCTCTCTTTAATTATTTAGAGAGGTCTTCTTCATCCATTTAATGAATGGATAATTTCTCAAGTTGGTGGATAAGGAGGAGGAGGAGGAAGAGGATTGATTCACTTAGAATCCTTGTATTCATGTTTCGAAATAATTCTCCATCAAAGATGTAAGAAAAACTCATTGATTTATAGTGCCAAGATGAAGCACTTTAAAGATAAGAATTTTACTTGAAGAAACTTTAAGGTAGATCAAAAGGTTTGGCTTTGTAATTCTCATTTAAAACTCTTTCAAGGGAAGCTCAAGTCATGTTGGGATGGACCATATGTTATTAGGAAAATCTTTTCTAATGGTGCTATTTTAATTCTTGACCCAAAGTCAGTTCTACAATTCAAAGTCAATGGTCAAAGACTTAAACCCTACATAGATACATCTTTATTAGATGCATCTTCAACCCCCAACATCTATTGTTCTGGGAGAGCTACTAGAGGTATGTGGAGATGAGCTACCCACTTCATAGCCATATTTAATCTTACCTTTTACTTTATTTTATTTATTGCTTTCAGGCTTTGTTTACTACTTTCTTTTCTTGCTTTTAGGTAAGTATCATTAAATGGAAGACGATCGGTTGTTACTTGATAACATGCATGTTTAACTTGAATTCTTATCATATTTAACTAATATTCATGCCTATCTTACGTAATTATGATGCATGTTATCATAGTTTTATGAATTTTCTCCATTGGTATGCCATTTTACTAAAGTCCATATTTTTTGTATTATTTAGGGTTAATTATGTTTTTTATAGACGTTTGATCATTTGCAAGGTTAAATAATTGGAAAATTAACCACTTTCCTTGATTTATTTTGACTTTAGTGGATGATTAAAAGAATAAATTTCAAGAAGAGAATGATGGGATGAATCAAAATAAAATTCTAAAGGATTGATTTAATATTATTATGCATTCATCCTATTTTCTTGCTTGGATTTATGATTTAGTGGCATGATATTAAAGATGAAGAAATTTGTGATACAATGGAAAGTAGTTCTAGAAATGAAGTCATGAATTTCTGAATTTTTGGTAGATTTTTCTGTATTTTATTTTGATTTTTCAGATTTTTTTGGGATTTAATTCATTCAAAAATTATGAAAAGGGTTTAATTTGCGCAACGCGGACACGTGGCGGAGCCATGCGAGCCCACATGGACCATGTGGATGCATAGGTGGCGCGATGAGACAGTTGGGCTGATAGGCGTGTGGGCCATGGGTAGAAGGCATAGGGGGGGGGCGTACTTGGCCCATTTGGGCGACGCAAAGACTTATATGCCTTCTATCTTATATTCCCATTCATCTCACCAGATTTTCTCCGTGTGGAATTATGTGATTCTTTTGCAGGTCATGTGTCAGCCCAAGACGCGTCAGATGAAATTACTTTGATCGGTGCGCATCGATCACGTGGACTCTAGTCCACCCGATCACAATCAAAGCACATGCGTGATCTTGAGCCGTCGATCGCTTAAGTGACATCGAACAGTCGCGAGTTAATCGCGCACTCGAAAAATCATGGAGTGACACGTGGCCGCGTAAGAACGCTTTGATGAAGATCAGAAGTCGAAAATCAAGGAATAGTGGAATCCGGGTTGTAGGATTGTGGGCCATCAATTTCGTGCAATCGTAGCCGTCCAAATTATCTTCAGCGAATCAGACGGTGCAAAAGTTTCGCAATAAAATCTCTATAAATTGATGTTCTCTCTCTTTCTAAACTTAACTTTTGATTGAAATGTGAAAGAACTTAAGCATTTTTCGAGCAAAATCTTACGTTCTTAGTGATCCGCTTGCATTCTAGACTCAATTGCGATCATATTGAGGCAAGATTGATCATGAATCATTGCGAGAAATGATCGCATTCGGCCCTTGAACGCCGAACGCACGTCAAAGAAGAAACTGGATCAATAGTCTTCAAGCAATGTGATTTGAAGCAACATCTTCACATCAATCGGTTTAATAGTATGATTCCTTCATAATCCTTGCAATTTATGTAGTTTAGATTAGATTTAGATGGGTAATTATAGTTTAGGAATAAGAAATTTCATCATTTTGCCCAAAGTTGATTGTGGATTTTTTCTGATTTTTGAACAAGTATTTCTCCCTAATCTCAAGTCTAAATCATTTGATTTTATGTTTCATTGCATTCCTTGTTCCATCAGCTTTCTGTGGATATCTGACTCGTGAAATTTCATCAACATTTGACCCTTCAATTTAACGTTTGACCAACTGCTGTTCATTTCAAATCTGAATTTGGGCATTAACTTTCGAGGGAAATTATTGCTAATTTATAAGGTGAAATTCAAAAATTTTGGTTTCTCTGGAATCCTCTGATTGTAAGCTTTCTATTCATATATGAATTGCTCAATTTGGATATCTATTGGTTAGTCAATCTCATGATTTTGACCGAGATCTTCATTTCGGAATTTTTCTGATTATTGATTTTCAAAAAATCATAGTAAATCTAATTCTTTTCTAAAAATCACAAATTTTGTATCCAAATTCTCCATTTTCTCTCTAGTTTCTGAAAATATAATTTTGATAATAGTTACCAACTTTTTTCTAATTTTAAAGAAATTTAACGTCTGGTAAAGTCAATGCTTTGACCTTGACTTTTGACTTTTTTTCGTCAAATCATTTTCTCAAATTCTTAAAATATTTTCCGTCATATATTCTTATTATTTCTATTAATAATACATCATTTTCCAGTCTTTAAACCCTAATTAGGCCTAAGTTTGACCAAGTCACTTCTTCGATAAAATGTCAACCGTGCTCTCTATGGTTCGAACCGACCTCATCACTGTACTTGATTTTATATTTTTAAGTCATCATGAGTTCGGAATTATAAATTTTGTGTGACTGACAATCGTCTGTTTTCAATGATCGCATTAAATCGTTCTGTCACTACTATCTTCAATGCCCTATATCATTGGCCATGAAAGCGTTAAAGCTCCTTACTACAATGAGAAAACTTCCCCTTCCTTTGAAATCCTCTCCCTTGAAATGCTTTTATTATCATATTCATGCATTGAGGATGTTAGATATATTAGTTGGGGGGAGGAGCACTTCATTTCAAGTATTGCTATTGTCATGTCATGAAAATAACAAATATATGTCAAATGAAATCTAAGCATTCGTTATGAATTTTCTTAAAGATTGGTTTTCACCCTTAGAACCGTGAGTGCATGTGCATAGAGATAGGCTCTTAGAGTGCATTTTGAGCATGTTTAGATGATGATAAAACCATGAATTTTCTCATTTCAAATGCCTTTATTGACATAAAATATTTATAAATGTATTTTTTTCATGAATTTTCTTAAATAAATTTATTTCTATGCGGAAGTTCACATTTTTTTGGATTTTATGAAATTTTTTGAGAATTTATATAAATTAAAATCATTGAGAAATTATATTTTTATCTGAAAATAAATAAATTATTAATTGAAAGAAAATAGAAAATAAAGTTATAAGAAAAGAAAATATAAAAAGATAACAGAGAGAGAGAGAGTAATCTCTCTCTCTCTCTCTCTCACGATAGGAAAAAAATTCCGTCATGAGGAGAGGCATGGCTTCCTTTCCTCCTCCGTACCCTCTTCTTAGTTTCCTCTCTCTTTCTCTCTTTTCCCTCTCTCCCCCTCTTTGCTCGTCCCTTCTTCCTGCGTGTGTGATAGGGAGAAAATTTTCTCCCCCTCTCTTCCTCTCATCTCCTCTTCCTCTATTCCTCTCTTCCTCTTCCCTCTCTCTTTTCTTTCCCCTTCTTTCTCTATTGTGTGATAGAAAATTTTCATCACGCATATCTCTCCTCTATGTACGCACACATATTTCCCCTTGCTCCTCGTCACATGCCTCCCCTATCCTCTCTCTCGCATGGCGATTATGCTTGTTCCTTTTTTTTTCTTCCCCATTTTCATCTCCGAGCTCCCACTCCCCCTTTTCTATCGCTTGTGCGCGTGTTAGGGGGAGAGGATGGAAGAAATCTCTTCAATCTTTGTCTCTCTCCTCACTCTCTTAAGCATGCTCACATGCACGGGTAAGGGGGAGGAGAAGGAGATTTTGCTGACACACTTTCTCTTCTCTCTTCTTCTGCCACTTCCACCTTCTGCTGCATCCACATTCCCTTGGCTATCATAGCCTCCCTCTCTCCTAGCTCACACTCTTCCTTGTTCCATCAGGTGTGCATGCATGCATAAGGGGGAAGAGGAGATTTCATACTTCTCTCCCCTCAGTATTTCTCTCTTGAGCATGCATAATGGAAATTTCTCCCCTCCATGCTTCTCATGTGTCTGCGCTTCTTGCGCCTTCTTCGTGTCTCTCCACTCTCCCTCTCTCATGCTTGTGCTTCTCACATTCACGAGAGAGAGAGGAGAGAAAATTGAGGAGAGAGTAGAGAGAAGAGACGAGAGAGGAGAGGGGAGAGGAGAGGGGAGAGGAGAAGGGCATTTAACATAAATTTTTTTATTCAATGCGGTGTGATTGGAGAGTGAAGTAGGTTGACAGGAGCAATTTGAGGAGAGAGAAAATGAAATCAAAGATCTATATTTCTTCAAATTGTAAAGCTGAATATCTAACAATCATGATGAAATTCCCTAATGAGATGGTGAAATTACTAAGAGGGGGGGTGAATTAGTATCTTTTTAATCTTTATGTTATTCTAATTGTTTATTTCAATTCATTGATTTTCTCTCAAGTTTTCTCACGTCACTCGTGGGCCAGATTTTTTTATACTGGACAGGGTTCCAGACCCCCGCGCCAGTCCCAGGAGGAGAGAGTCCTCCTAGAGTCTCTCCTCACCTTTTTTAATCCCCTAGTAGTAACTACTAGCTGGCCGGGATTAACAGATCAAAAGTTCTACACGATCTTTCGATCTGACTCCCTCACACTCTTGGCTAGTGACCTAACTTCGCCGCCGTCCTCCGGTACTCGTCCACTCGTCCCGTCCCCCGGGCCAACTCCCAGAGCTCCGCGCGCCGCTCCCTACTCTCTTTCGGGTTGGCCTGCCCCTCTGTAGTCACCGAGTCTTGGCACCGATCCACGCACGCACCAAGTAAGTCGCTCGTCCTCGAGTCCGAGTGATCCTGCAAGGTGAAGAACAAGTATCCCTCGAGTTGACTATCTAATCAACTCCCTAGAGTCGTCTTGACTCACTACGATTCCCAAGGAATCTCCCCCTTACCCTCACGGGTAACTACGACTCACCAAGAGTCCACCGAAAGTATGATGGTATGTGTAATTATCCTATTACTATAATTTAAACATATAAAATAGAAAGCTGTAAAGCAAATATTTAAACTAACTAAACTAGTTAGAACAAGCTATAGCAAATGATGTAACAAGAGAAATATTTTTAAAACTTATCGAAAATATTAAATTGATATAACCCCCTGATTTACTGATTTGACTTTGACTGCTGATGTTGACTTTGACTTTCTGATCGCTTTGACTTTCTGTCTGACTTTGACTTTCTGTCTGCTGATGTTGACTTTGACTTTCAGACTTCAGTGATCTTCTCCCTAGAATATGTTAGAAAATATTGCAACAATACAAACAATTCTTCTTTTAAAATTAACTACCTATTAATCTCACCTTGATGATGTTTCACAATCCTGAAAATTTACGATTAGACTGAAATATCTAAAACAACAAATTAGAAGATATATGTGTATTACACAAAATGCTTTAACCAAAAAAAATGTACCTTCAGGACTATCACCTTGAACCAAACCTTGATGCAGTATTGATTCAGTTGCTTGCTAAATTCAAAAATAGTCTCAACAATGTTATGATTTAGTGAAATGAAAGTATCAGGATGCTAATAGAGATTAAACTAGATTTATTTATTCTTAGAAGGAGGTGGAAATGAAAACTACCAACTCAACCTAAAATATTAGAAAATAAAAAAAAATCGATAAAGTTCTGTCTGAATTTTCTTCTATTGCACGATTTACCTGATTCAACAAGACAAAACTATTGAATAGCAAAACACCTAAAATACTGATATAACAAACGAAAAACAACAAGTAAAAAGGAATCAGATGTATATAAAAACAAACGTTCTGATAATCTAAGAGAAATAGATAAAAGAGAACAATATTGAAATAATATAATAGACTTACCGAATGGATAAAATAGAGAAAAGGTGATAATAGATAATCGAAAATCAAAAAATCGGAAAACAGAAAATTAGAAAACAAATGATCGAAATCAGAAAAATCAGAAAAATAAATCAATACGAAATACAAGAAAAGAAACGTAAAATGAAGAAACGAAAATAACCGAATGAAGATAAGAGAAAACCGAAATAAAAAACAAAACCGAAATCAGAAACAAAACCGAAAAATGAAATTAGAAACAAAATCGAAAAAAAATGAAATACCAAAACTTAAAACCACGAAATCAAAAAACCCGTTCCTTAGAAAAACACAAACACAGAAATAGAGAGAGGGAGAAAGAGCTTGACGAAGAGAGAGAGCTTCCAATGTCAATGCCGTCGCCTTCTTTCAGAAATCGCTAAAGATTGCACTCTTGTAATCGCCTTCTTTCTCGTCGCTGGAGCAAGACCTAGGTTTGAATTTTTTTCACGCAAGCGAGAGAGGGAGAGAGCCGGTTTTTGTTTTTGGCTTTTTATCATTTGGACATCTACGCAATTTTAAAGACTACCTGAAAATACAATAACATAAAAAGTTAGTATAACGGTAATAAAATTCAGATATGACAATACACATACATATATATAAATACATATATATAAAAATATATATATATATAAGAAGACATGATTAAGAAATGAAAGAAAGGAAAATAATAGTATGACTAAGAAAATAAATAAGAGTACTATGAATTGGTAAAGGATAATTCATGGTCCTAATAGGATTTAAATCCTGTCTTCAAAAGATCTTAATTAAATATTTTAATAGTAGATTGTAGATTAAATAATCACGTTCTGCTTCGTAGCGATGTCTGCATTTCGCGATCGACGAGGGTCAATCTATCAGTCCATCAGTACCTGCACTAACACAAACATACCTTTCTCAAGTCATTTTGACAAACAACTATTAATCAAAGTTTAAACACTACTCAAGATACTATTTCATAAACATTAAATATACACCTAAGTAAAGCATCAAACTTAGGTTAAACTAACACGTGATGGAGTTGGAGCTGAAATTTTGTGAGCATGATTGTCATTTCACCTGCCGCATCCTCATCATGACTGATGTTAAATCTAAGACAAAATTATTAGAATATTTAAGGTTTCATTATGTGCTTCTAGCATAGGTTATCTAGGAGGAAAGAAGGTACTGATCTATCATTCTTCATGTATGGAACATAATTTTTAGTGAGTTTCTTGTCTTTTCTATTCATTCCTTGTGGTAGATGTAAGATGCCAAGTTCATGAGAGATGTTTTCATTATGTTTTGATGGTTTTTGAAGGTGTGTTTTGATCACAGAGCATGGCTAGAGTTTGTTTTATCACAAATCCTTATATTAGACTCATTTTCCGTCAATACTTTTCAATTTCCTCCATCTTTTAATCAACATTTTCATTTTTCAAACCATAAATCACTTTTTCACCATCAATCAAAGGTTTTCAATCTTGGAAAAGAGTTTGCAAAGCATTTGCTCGGTTCATTTCATCTTACGTGTACATTTTCTTAATATCAATCATCTCTACTTTCTTAATATAAAAATACCAAAAATATTCCTTTATTTTAATAATTGAACCTTCCTCCACGTGGATTCGACCTCAACTCGTTGATTTTCTAATTTTCATAATCGAATTTAAAGAGTTGAGTACAATTTTGGATGTGTTAACTTGCACTGTTCAATTATAGTGATTTTGCACATATTGGCTAACCTTACTAATGAAACATTTTTCTGCGATCGTTGAATACACAAGATCTCGTGTCAAAACAAGTTCCAAACTCACCAATGAAAGGGATTAAATCACTAATTAAGGAGTATAGTGGTGAATAAGGGTCGAATCCACGGAGAAATAAGGGAAATTTGTAAGATATATTTGAAATTTGATCAAATCAGACGATGAATTGAGGTGAGAATTTCGAAGTGATAACTCCAATACGAATCCACGGAATCATAAATCACTGAATTTGGATTAGAATTCGCGGAGAAATTGAGATTTGAAATTGACATAGAAATTCGATCGCGAAATTTGATAAAACCAAAATTAAAACAAAATTAAACTTAATCTACGATTCAAAATATAAATCTAATGCTAAATAATGAAAGTATTAGGATGAAAACACGCAATCTAACCCAAAGTCGTGCTCGAAATGATCCAATTAATCGCCTGATTCAAGGCTTTTCATTTCGCGATTTAAAAAACAAAGTTTGGCGTTCAAGATATGATTTCTTTCGATTCCTTCGATCAATTTCGGATTTCAAGCACCCCATGGAAATGGAAACGGGTCTAGAAGATGCAAAAATCAAAGGATTCTCATATTGTGGTGTCTACACAGTTTGAATTGCTTGAAAACCCAATAATGGTTTTTCGTCGCGAAGAACATTTCAATTTATAGGCAAATTGGGCGTAACCCTCGGATGCATTGATTTGATGCGATCAATAGCTGAGATTAAACACCACTTGATCGAATCGACGTCATTAAGTCACGTTCGTCCGATCGCAGATGAAGCGTCCAGATTTCCCCACGTCGCGCGTGAAGAGAAGGCTGACGGATCGTTTTCGTGCGTCGTTAAACCGCAAAGACGATGGTCTAAACAAAATTTATATAACCGAACTCACAAAGACAAGATATAATAATCAAGTATTGGGTAGGTATCACGTCGATCCACAGAGAGCAGGGTTGACTTTAATCGCAGAGTTGACTTGGTCAAACTTAGGTTTAAAAGGAGTTTTAAACAAGACAGAATAAGATATAATATATGGAAATAATATAAATAAGATAAATAAGAAGTTTTAAGAATCGAAATCTCGGATTTGACAAAGAAAAGTCAAAAGTCAAAGTCAAAGAATTGACTTTGACCAACATTTTCGACACGATCAAGCCACATTCGAGCAGGGATCGGGCCAGGATCGCGCCGCGATCACGGTTCGATCAAACCGCGATCGCAGAGTTCTTCCACTAGCCCTCCACGCCATCCGATCGATCTTCGGTGAACTGGATGATCGTGATTCATCTGATTCAATATACCTCGATCATAAGGAGGGTTCACCGCCAACCGTCCGATGAATCCTTGATCACACTGCGATGAAAATCGGGCGCTCCTGGGGGCGCCACGTGGTGATCGATTAGCTCTCCGATCGCGGTCACTTAAGGTAAACATTACGCACGTGCTTGATCTATGATCGCGTGGACTCGGGTCCACGTGATCTAGGCCGCCTTGATGAAATCCGACGCTCCCTGTGTTTCCACGTCACCTGGAAAAGAGAAGATCGTGTGGAACATAGTCCCACACAGAGAAAATAAAACGAAATGACGCGTATAAATAGGGGGGCTCCCCGACGTTAACATAGCGTTACCATCCCCCCATGTTACCAGGGCCCACTATACCCGTGGGCCCTCCACCTACCTGCCTGCCACGTGGCACCCCACACGGGCGCCCACGTGGACCGTGTGATCGCGTGGCCCCTCCTGCCACGTGGCCACGCCACTGTGTGCCTCCTGCGCCCCGTGCGGGCCACCCGGGCTTTGCCACAGGGCCTTAGTGCCGCGTCGCACCCCGAGGCGGTCCCGCGCGCCACGTCAGCCTACTGGTAATAACCCCTTTTTTTCCCGATTTTTAATAGAAAATACCTCTAAAAATCAAATATAAAATCAAATTAAATTCGAAAAAGGCATAAAACTTCAGAAATTTTTAAATTAAAATATACAACTCCTTTTTAATCCAAATTTTCTCCATTGGATCACAAATTCTTTTCTTTTTAATATCTTGTCATTTAAAATATATTTAGAAAGAAGAAATCAAGATGACTTATAATTTACTTAAATCATTTCTCATTAAACATTCTAAATCATAAATTCATCCTAAAGTCATCCTTCCAAACATTTACTAAAGTCAAAACTCATTCCATAACAGGGATTAACTACTATTAATTTAAACAAAAGATTAATCATCTATTAAGCATGAAGTTATCCCTAATTTATTGATAAATATCAACTTTAGTGAAATGACATGCCAATGGAGAAAATTCCTAGAAAGTATGATAACATGCATCATATTCACATAAAATAAGCATGAATATGAGTTAATTAAGATAAGAATTCAAGTTATAAATGCATGTTATCAAAGGCCTCGCTTCATTTTGTCCATTTGATCTTCATCAAACGATCGTGATGAATCCAAGTGTCCATCGGGTGCATTCAATCTCAACCGTTACAACTCCCTGATAAACGGCTGAGATTAGACGTTGATTGATCGAGTTGTCGTCTAATAAGATGTCGCCACGTACCCCCTCTAAGTAAGTGACATCCGACGCACGTGATTCAATCACGTGATCGGACGTCTCACACTGTGCCACATCACGTGAATCATAAATAAAGAAATATAGTCCCACATGGAATAAATTATTACATTTAATCGACTATATAGCATACATTGGATTAATGGGTTAGCTTAAATCTGTTAAGGATTGATGGAGAACTATCTCAAAACATGAACACAAGGTGATAGAGAATATTCTCAAAACATGAACAGAAGGGTTCTAAGTGAACCTATCCTCCTCCTCCTCCCCCTCCTTATCTATCAACTTGAGAAATTATCCATTCATTAAATGGATGAACAAGACCTCTCTAAATAATTGAAAGAGAGTGTAGATCTTAAGGGAATTATCTTCCCTCCTTCCTCTATTTTACACTGATCTAATGATTGACTTGGTCAAAAGAAATTAGCCTTATCTTTAGATACCTAGAAGTCAACCACCCTTTTCCCTTTGATATAGGTTCCTAATTGTCCAAACCTCAACCACTATATCATAGGTAACCTTGTATAGTTGTAAGTAAAGATCTCAAGAAAATCAATAGGAATCCCTTGTATTCAACTTCCTTTTTCTTTGAAAACCACCCATAGATAGAAATATAGGAGAGATCTATATCTAATTACCCATGGAAGAAAGTATTTTTGTTCTACTTCAAGACTAAGCTTTTGCATGCGTGAGACCATTGAAGATCATCACAAACCTGAAGAAGCCTCAATAGCAAAGATTGTCAAGCCAACACTTCAGGCAAATGATTATGAAGATATCTACAGTCATGAAATTAAGACAAAGGTTGAAGCTTGAAGGAAGCTTGCACAAAGCGCGGGAAACTCAAAGAAAGAATACTATCCCCACGTCATCAAGACTCTCACGGTCCTCCAAGGACACCTCAAGGTCAACAAGCATCTTAAGCTAAAGAATATCGCAGGAATAATATAAAACGTGGAGTCCTCCACGATATTCCTGTTATTGAACTCCACGAGGGTTAAGTCTCCTAACAGTTGACTAAGAGTTCCAACGACATTCACTCCACGTTGTCCTCTTCCTGATGATATGAAACAGAGGAGATGCAACACAACCTCCACGACGTTGAAGGCATCATTACAATCTAACAACCCGTCGTTCGGACATGTACTACACTTCTCTTCATCAGCAGACGAGAAGTTATTTGGGAGTAGCCGTTGAAGAGCAGGAGATGAAGAACTTCCGTCGGACTGAGTGCGATTGACCGACCTATATCATCGTCGCAAGATTATATTTACAGCATATAAATATGGCAACAACATGATCGTGTGTCTGCCAATCGATCACGTCATGTCTACCTCCAACAAGTGCAATGGTCAACTCATCATCAGCTTCTTCTACGCCTACGTGATAGCTGAGAAGATTATCGTTCCGACCCAGCACTGCAACAACGACAGTGCATCTGAGAATCTCTAACCAAAGACTCTTTCACCGTATTCCGCGACGCACCCCACGTATCTTCCACGCGCAGGACGACTACTTTGAGTGGAGAACGCGGTGATGACGAATGTGCAAGATTTAAAGATGGGACACCGACTTTCCCGTCAACCTACAACAACTAGTTACGTCCTACGTACCTTCGCGATGTCAACAAAGTATGCGCGAGAATAAAGGAAACTTCGTATTCATGTAACCGCCAGTTGCTGCCGTCTCCTCACCTCATTCCAAGGAATTCTCGATATCAAGGGATAAGCAACCAAATTATCGTCGGATAAAACTGATTTCGAAGGAGCTCCTCGTGAAGGTATCGCTACTATTACACACATCACGTCAGTTCTATTACCTTCTCCTGTAACTCGACCGAAGACCTTCAGAGATCTATTTAATACAAGATCCATTATCTTGAAATTATCTCTTATCGTCGACCTACCGAATGAAAGCGAAAGGACGCCAAGCCCCGTTGAACGGTCAACCCACGCGGATGGATAACCGTCGCGATGCGACACATTGACATAACTTCCTCCGTCGGTTTCTATAAATGAAAATTGTACGCGACGGAAAGAACGGATGTTGTTTTGATGAAATTTCGGTTACGATCTGGGTACGTTTACCCTTTGTATTCGTGTGTTCTTGTGCTTCTCCCGTAAATTTCCTCTCCGAGTTCTATCTCCCTCTCTTTTCTCCCCCATTTCTGTCACCTTTCATCCACTTCACGTCTGATGCATCTGAGGTTATCTGGGTCAACTATCGAATCCGAGAATATCGCATCACCGTCGCCTCTCAGGTATCATCCTCGTTTTACCCGTGAAATAGTTCACTTTTAGATCTTAAGTCCAACGTCGACGCTCATCTGAAATTTATTTCATCGCCGTCGTGGGATAACAACCTGAGAACTATTCTAATTATCTCTCTTCTACTATCTTTATAACCATCGCGTATAGAATATACTATTATTCCTACCCATCTTCTCATCATTCATCTTATCATTTATTCTATCACCCACTCTATCCTTTTCCTTTCACAATCTTCTACTTTTCATTACCATTAAATTATTTATTATCACTGTTCTCCTTCCTAAAATCTTATCCGATTTACTCTCTTTGAAATATTTACCATCCTTCTCTCCTTTCATCATCCTCAAATCCTATAAACAATAACCATCCTTATTCTCTATTATATATAACATTAAATTCTATTCATCTTATAAATCATATATCCTCATCTCATTATTACATCTTCACTGCTTATCTTCTCCATATCTTCACTGACTTATAACCATGATTCCTACTGATATCATTCATAGATCCTCCCTAATATGTAGGATTATTTATTAGATCATATCATCATCGTATTCTAAATTATCCTACATCACAAGGGTTCCAAGTGATCCTAGATATAACTTAAGGAAGAGATTGCATCCTTAACAGCAACAAGATACTATACTCCTCATTACTCATGAGTTTGAGAAACTCACCATCCATTAAGTGAATGAAGAAGACCTCTCTAAAAAATTGAAAGAGAGTGTAGATTCCAAGGGAATTATTTTTCCTCCTCCTCCTATTATACACTGATCCAAAGATTGACTTGGTCAAAAGAAATTAAACCCTTATCCTTAGATACTTAGAATTCCTTGAATGGACCAAGTCAACCACCTTCTACCTTGATATAGGTTCCTTATTTTCCAAACCATATCCACTATATCATAGGTACCTTGTATAGTTTATGAATTCTGATCTCAAGAAATATCAATAGGAACCTCCTTGTTATCCCATAAAAAACCTTCTCTCTTTGAATACCACCTATAGTTAGAATTTTAGGAGAGATGTAATTAATTCTACTGTTGGAAGAAACTAACCTCAGTGACAACTCAAGTCAAAGCCCATGAAAATAAAGATGACTACATCAAAGAAGACAGTCATGATTAAACATCAAAGAAGCCTCATTATTGAAGAAGCTCACGACCATGATTCACTCAACTGATTATGAGGACAACTACAACAGGAATAGCTTAACGGTTTCAAAGTTCATGGCAAGCCTCTATCTGTGATAATCAGATTGAAGAGACTTACTACCAATAAAGATCGTCATGATGAAAAAATCTTACTCATCTCCCCTTTGAGTAACATCTCCACGGGTGACAGAAAGGGAAATTACTCGTCTTGCCCATCACGAGAGTAATAAAGATAGGCGACTCTACTAGGAAGACCATAAAGAAAGAATAGAGATTAGGTTGTCATTCTAGATACTATCCTTGCTCTTAGTCAAAAGGCTGAGAAAGTGAAGGGGGAAAACCCAAGGAATCGGAAATGGAAATGCAGGAACGTAGTTCTAACTCTAAAAAAGAAGAAAGTTAGAAATGATGGATTTTATCCATTGGAGGATTGCGACTTGACACGGAGGATATTTCTTCTCCCGACTAAGATAAAGAAAATGGTGAGAAGGAGTCGTCTGACAATTCTGATTCCAACAACAAAGAAGACGAAGATAGTTCCAACGAGGATTCATCTTCTGATGATTACGACGATGAGTCTGATGTCAATGAGGAAATAAGGAACTAATTACAAAGAGTTCAAAGAAAGCTACACACATCCACGGGAACTTTCGACGTCAAGAAAATTATCCTCAAGACACTGCCACAAGACCGAAAGTTCATCACGCGGTCGCGAAATGGCGCGATATTAACTTTACATGCTGACTTCTCTCCACGTCGCCGCAGCTATCCAACAATCCCAACGACGAAATATCATCAAACAAGACTAGTTCTGAAGAAACGTTCACGAAGAGTATCACGTGAAGACTTGAAGGACAGGAAGCATCTCGACGGTCGCCTCTGCCTCCTCGTTACCCCGTCCATGAGCACTATTCGAGACGTCAGGACGTCTCATATTCATGAGAAAAGGACGACAGCCGGTTACTAACTCAGAGCGACTCAGAGACCCGTTGACTTTACGCATGGGTTGCTTGATGAGTAGGACAAAAGGAAAATCTTATTCTGCCGTACAAACACTCAAGAGAGACGACACCGCCGGGGTTGACTTACAAAAAAAGAAAAGAAAATGACGGAGAAGATAACTAAGGAATTCCCGACAACAACTCTTGTCGATATTCTCAGCGATGAAACTCCACAATCGGGTCTTCATTCTGATTGACAGCCAAAGGAAGCCCAGAAAATCCTGCCAATTCCGCAATCGATGACCTTATCACCGACCAAAAAGAACCACTTTTTAATCAACGGCCATTACGGGATTCACGTTAAAGCACAAAAACATCAGCGAATGGTGTAACCGTTCATACGCGGAAGTTGAGACGACGCGTCTTCTGATTAACGCTCCTCATCTCTGTCTTCTATAAAGGAGAATTTTAAGAGAATAGACAGACATGTTGTTTCTGATGAAAATTGGTTCCTTGGTTATGTTTCTCTCTGTGTTCATTGTGTTTCCCCGTGTCTCCTCTATCCCCTCTCTCGCATCCTCTCTCCGAGATTCTACCTTCCTCTCTCTTCTCCCTCCCGTTCTTTCCTCTTTGATCCACTTCAAAGTAAGACTCATGCGATGGAAAATTTGGATCGATCGATAACTCCGAGAGCATCGTCTTCAGCGTCCTCCAGGTATCATCCTCTCCTGTCACTGTGTTTAATAGTTCACCGTATAATCCGTAAGTCCAACATTCCCCTAGCGCTCCTCTCTATTCTCTATTTCTCATATCTATAATCTGAAATCCATACCATATTAATTCGTCTTCTCATTGCGATCACCCTCATCATCCTTATCCTATCCATTCTCATCTCTCTATCTATTTTCTATATCATATATCTACTATCCGAAAATCATATCATATTAGATATTCCCAATCCTCATTCTATCCCTCCTAACATTCTTATCAATAATCAAAATCTCATCCCCATAAACCGAACTCTTATTTTATATATTCCATATCTTCTATTTTATATCAAATCTTCTATATTCATTATTTAATATTATATATTCTATATTCGATATTTCATATTATCTATCCTATAATTTCCATTCTCTAATTTTCTATTTTATATTCTCTATTCTAAATTCCCTTATTATCGATTATATATTCTCCTCTCCATCTTATTTCTTCCTATTATTCTGACAATCCTCTCTCCTATTATTCCTCTTCCACCTATTCAATTATATATCATTCTAATTATACATATTATCCATTTTATTTTCCTCCCTACACTAAATAATTATCATACGAATTAATCTTATTCATTAGTGATATAAATATATATATATATATATATATATATATATATATTATCTTTTCATCTAAACTCTTATCTTCATACTCATCTTATCGCCTTTACTAATATTATCATATCTCTTCATATTTCTGAATTATTCTACAATATACTCTCACTGATTTATAACTTCATTTCCTAGTGATATCATTCATAGGTCCTCCCTAAGGTTGTAGGATTATTTCATAATTAAAATCAGTAGATATTCATATTTATTTCAATCATTTCTCTCATTAATTAATCACACGCGCACACGTGTCACGCACACACACGCATCTCACGCACACACATCACACACATGTGTACATGTGTCATGCACACACATGCGTGTCACACACACATGTCACGCACACACACACGTGTCACGTGGACACACATCCATGCGCCTCACCACGTGGCAACGCTCTGCCACATCAGTGCACTGTAGATAATTTTATTTATTCTTTTTCAATTATTAAAAATAAAAAATAGAGTTAAATAAATTCTGAAAAATTATAGAAAATTCCTCAAACTCTCTTTTTCATACACAATTCTAGGGTTTCTTGTTCCTACCGTCAACATGGTATCAAAATCATAACTCCTCTTTCTATCATTGCCATCATGCGGCACTGCAAGAGGGGGGGAGAGAGAGAGGATTCCATCAAGATTAAGTAGAGGATAAAGGTCAAATCAAGTCTAGCATTACGTGGCATAGGATGGGGGATAGAAAATGGGGCCCATGCAAGGATTTGGATTTTTTTCTTGTTTCTAGTCCCCATTGTGGATACTTAAGAACAAATTTTAATTTTTTTGGATTACCATTGTCATCATTTCATCATAAACATCTCACATATCCATCATCCACTCATCATTCTCTCACAAAGGCAGTTCCATCTTTCTCACCTCTCCATCTTATCATTCCATTCCACTTTCCATCTCATTCATCATGAAAAATAAAGATATAGATATAAAGATATTTTGAGTGACATCCATATCTTATTTGATCATTCCTATCTTCCATACTCTCTACATTTGATAACATGCAATCTTAACAAGATAAAACATGATTATTAATGCAAATTAAGGCATAAAACATTCCATTTGTATGCATGTTATCATACTTTGAGTGCATTTCTATCATTTCATGAAATTTTAAGTTATAATCTCAAAATGCTTTAATTTAGGGTTAATTATGATTAATTAAAGATACAAGATTTTATAACCTATCTCTACTTGAGATTATAAGCAGTTTTTAAAGTTAAATAATGAGAGAAATTATTTTTATAAACATTCATTTAATTTTCTAAAGTTAAAATCTTAAGGAAATGAAAGTATTTTTGAAATAGAAAGTAAATCTCTTGTTATTTAAAATGTTGTTTTGACTTTTTATAATGATAGATAAATTGAATTTCAGATCCAATGAAAAAAATCTGGATTAATTTAGAGTTGTATTTTGAAAGTTATGATTTTTATAATTTATAGGAAGTTTCTGGAATTTTTATGAATTTATTTAAGTATATTTTCGATTTTAAAATTATTTAAATCAATTAAAATAAGCAAAAAA
The DNA here is from genome assembly GCA_024174645.1 of Lemna minuta. NCBI lineage: Eukaryota > Viridiplantae > Streptophyta > Magnoliopsida > Alismatales > Araceae > Lemna > Lemna minuta. Next base: position 12,432,067 of record CM044112.1, read on the forward strand.
GGGGTAATTATCGCGGAGGACCCACGTGGATGCGACGTGGCACGCAAGGCCATGTGGCAGAGCCATGCGGACACACGCGAGCGCCTGCGGGGCGCGGATGTGACGTGTGCATATTCATATTTACTTGTAATATAGGCTTATAGTACATATAAGCATCCGATATTTGGATTTCAGCTAACCCACATATTCGCTTCACATTATAAACCCGAAGAACCTTGTTAATTTTATTCGTGGGCGAGTAAAGTTCACTCTTGTTTTAAGTTGCAGGACGCGTGGCTAAATGCGATGCGTTGGATTAAAAGAGCGCAGATCATCACGCGTTGATGTAGTGGACACGAGGTCCACCGGATCACAATCAGCGTAAGTGTCTTAAATGGGAGTTATAGCGGTCCAGATTTTACGCGATCAAAACGCATCGGATGCGTCAGATCGGGATCCAACAAATACGCGATCAAAATGCATCCGATCCATTCGCGACCCAAGGGCCAAGATTTAATCATAACGATTCACCCTTACGCATTTAATCTGGACCGTTGATGAAGATTAAACACCTCCATCCGACAGTTACGCCCAAATCGCCTATAAATTAAGGTGTTCTTTGATTTTGTAAGACATTCTTGGATGATTTCATCAAATTGATCTATCTACACCCTTCCATCCTTAAATCTCTCGCTTCTAATCTCTTCTAGACTCGTTTCCCCGTCAACGGAGTGATTAAAAGTGAGATTTTGTCGATCGATTAAGGAGAATTCGTCTCTTGAGTACCGATGCTTGTTTTTGAAATCGCGGAATGAAAAGCCTCGATCCGGGGATTAATTGGATCATTTCGATCGCTATCTCGGGTTAGAATATGTGTTTTCCCTCTAATCTTTCATCATGTATCACCAATTTATAATTTAGGATAGTAATTTAGTTTAATTTCACCGTTAATTTTGGTAATTTCGTGATTCGATTTTTGGAAATTTCTCTCCACTTCACTCTTTGATTTCTCCGCGAATACTAATCCAAATCGAGTGATTTTTGATTCCGTGGATTTGTCTTTGAGTTATCTTTCTAAATCTACCATTTTTCCTAATTTCTATCACAAATTCTTTGTCCGATTTGATCAAATTCCAGAAGATCTCTCAAAAATACCTTATTTTCCTGTGGATTTGACCCTTATTTACCATTATACCCCTCAATTCGTTATTAAATCATTAAATTGGTAAGTTTGGAATTATGTTTGACTCGAATTGGTGTGCAATTAACGACCGCATTGATTTGTCAACATTCCCTTCCAGACTATCCTCCACATCTTATTTTATGGTCATCCCTTCTCCTTAGAAGAACCTAATCTCATTACCCATGCTGCTTGGCGATTGGACCCTCCCTCAATCCATGCAGTAAGCAAGGAAACATTAATATTGTTGCATTAAATTTCTTCCAAATAAGGACTAAAAATACCTTGAAATTTAGTTTGTCTTTGCGTTAGAGAAACATAATGCAAGATCTTTACAAGGTCTCCCTCTCATGGCTTCCACAATACATGATAGATCATACACGTAAGAAATTAATCCATGTCATGGAGGTGGATAAGCCTTGGCCTCCAGATGTAGAGCTGGTCAAGGATGATGTGGAGGTCAATGAAAGCCATCGAGTCGCTTAAAGTAATGGAACTGAGGATCTTTGAATACTCCTTGAAGAGCTGACTTTTGAAATTTTATAGACGTATTCCAAGCGTAGTTCGAAGTGTTCTCACGGTGGAGTCCGTTTCCCTTAAAAAAACTTGGCGAAGGGAGAGTACAATATACGTGATCGTAGTTCACACGTCAAGCTGTTGTTGCCTCGGATAGAAATTTTTCCCGTAAAAATAAATTATGGGCTTCCATTCCTTAACAGAAATATTCGAACCTGTTTCTGGGTCATCATCAATGGCCTCAAACTGCCAGGAGTACGATTCATGAAAAGGAAAGAAAGATTTGGCCTCCGAAGAAGCAAGCGAACTCGAGCAAGACCAACAATATCTTCTTAATTCCAAGGGCACAATTACAACAACAACACCGAGCTCGTAGAAACTGCAGTTGCGAGCGGCTTTACTCCAAACCAATATCGCGCCCCCCCCCCTCCTCCCCCGAGCGAGAACGAACGAGAAGATATCAGCAGATGAAAGGCGCATCGGCTAACTCGTCAGTGCAATACAGCCCGGGCTCTTGATCATATCCTGTCTGGACCAACAGGTTCCTCACCTGGATAACCAGATCTCGGTTGGAGATCTCCCCCTCGGTCTCCGCGAGAATCGTCAGGATAGCGTGGGTCAGAGCTCCGTGCGAATCAGAGGGATCATCGGTCGGGTTCGCGTCCGCAGAGTACTGGTGCGTCTGACAGCCGCTGATCAGTACTCCATTGGCGGGAGGGACCTCATTCGCCTCTCCAGCGTCGACCTCGCCCTCCACTTCCTCCTCTCCAGCGTCGACCTCGCCCTCCACTTCCTCCTCTCCAGCGTCGACCTCGCCTTCCACTTCCTCCTCTCCAGCTTCGACCTCGCCTTCCACTTCCTCCTCTCCAGCTTCGACCTCGCCTCCCACTTCCTCCTCTCCAGCGTCGACCTCACCCTCCACTTCCTCCTCTCCTGCTTCGACCTCCCCTTCCACTTTCTCCTCTCCAGCGTCGACCTCGCCTTCCGCCTCCTCCTCGCAGACGTCTCCAGCCTTGACCTCCTCGAGTTTCTCTGGCTCCCCCGCGCAGACGTCTTCGGTCCTCCCGAGTAGCTTCTGAAAGAACCCCTTGCCTCTTAGGGTCGACTGCTCCCCGAGGATTTCGGACAGTGCGGGCGTCATCTGGCTCCTGGAAACCTCTTCCCTGCCCGTCTTCTGCTTCAACATATCGACCACTGCCGAGAACGGCACCGACTTTTTCTTCAGGCCGTCTTTTTCTTGGCCATCCTCCTCCTCGCCTGTTGACTCTTCTGCTTGTTCTTTGATCGGACATCCGAGAAAGCTGTTGCCGATCTGTTCTTTGGCTTGTTCGATCAACCCTCCGCTGTGGCACGAATCGGAGATGATCGTGATCCGGCAGCCTTCCGGGACCATGCTGACAATCTCCCTAAAAAAGTCATCTGCGTAAAAAAGAGAATTAGAACCTTCTCCCGCCGGATACAGTATTTTTAGAACATTCAACGGAAAACCCAAATCCGAGGAATACCTTCCAGAACGATACTTGAATGTTTGTTTCGGAGAAATCGGCACTCGACAGTAAGGAACAAGCGATGAATCGGATAGACGGATAATTGTAGGGATGGGGAGCTTTTTTCCTAACTACCGAGGTGAGAGAAGGTCGATCTCTCGACGCCATATCTGACTCTCTGATATCTTTTATCTCTTTCAGATTCCTCCATCTCCTTATATTCTTATCTCTATCGATCGACAGTCCTATGAATGTCTCCGCGCTCCTCCTCTCTCCCTCTCTGTTTGTATATATATATATATCTATAATCTCGAGTATAATATATATTATAAATCACCGTCACTGAAGAGGCTCCATCCCGATGATGCGAACCCTCCGGATCTAAATTTAACTTAGTTTTCTCTCTACTCCTCGGTGAAGCAAAATAATTCCCAGAGAACCAGAGATCGTCTTACCCGTGAGCATAACCCCATCGCTGCCTACAATGCACTCGTCGTGGCCCGTCTCGTCGTCCTCGTCGTCCTCGGCGGGGATACGCGAGCCGTGGCCGCTAAACAAGAAGAAAAGAACGTCGCCGGGCTCGGCATAACGGACGAGCTCAAGCATTGCCCGCAGTATGTTATCGCCGGTTGGGGGCGTACACTCTTCATCCGTATCGATGAGCACGGCGATGTCCTCCTCGGAGAAACCAAAGCGTTCTATTAGGCTGAGACTCATCGTAAACACATCGTTCACACATCCATTCAGCGGAAACTCTGAACCCGGATAATTGCATCCGACCAGCACCGCCTTCTTCGACCCCATGTCTCTCTCTCGATGCTCTTCGTCTTCTCCCTCGATCTCCAAAGGGCTTACTTATAGGAGTGTTCTTCATCCTACTGCGCTTATAAAATTCGAAGCGGGATCTGGTTCGTTTGTTCTTTTCTGGGGACGGCCTTTTACTCAACAACTCGGCGCCCAATCTTCCACGGAAGGACCGCGTCCTTTCCCGGAAAATTCATGGAGAGAAAACCATCTCTCGCTCGATATGCGATCTCGTCGTGATTCTTGGCTTCTAACCACGTATCACCCGCTAGTCATCACCTGCTTCCCATTGGAAATTTCTATCCGAGGCAACAACAGCTTGACGTGTGAACTACGATCACGTATATTTTTACTCTCCCGTCACCAAGTTTTTTTAAGGGAAACGGACTCCACCGTGAGAACACGTCGAACTACGCTTGGAATACGTCTCTAAAATTTCAAAAGTCAGCTCTTCAAGGAGTATTCAAAGATCCTCAGTTCCATGACTTTAAGCGACTCGATGGCTTTAATTGACCTCCACATCATCCTTGACCAGCTCTACATCTGGAGGCCTAGGCTTATCCACCTCCATGACATGGATTAATTTCTTACGTGTATGATCTATCATATATTGTGGAAGCCATGAGAGGGAGACCTTGTAAAGATCTTGCATTATGTTTCGCTAACGCGCGGGAAGCAAAGACAAACTAGATTTCAAGGTATTTTTAGTCCTTGTTTGGAAGAAATTTAATGCAACAATATTACTGTTTCCTTGCTTACTGCATGGATTGAGGGAGGTCGAATCCTCAAGCAGCATGGGTAATGAGATTAGGTTCTTCTAAGGAGAAGGGATGCCCATAAAATAAGATGTGGAAGATGGTCTGGAAGGGAATGTAGAGAGTATGGAAGATAGGAGTGATCAAATAAGATATGGTTGTGACTCAAAATATCTTTAAATCTATATATCTATTTTTCATGATGAATGAATGACATGGAGAGAGGAATGGATATGATAAGATGGAGAGGTGAGAAAGACAGAACTGCCTTTGCAAGAGAATGATGAGTGGACGATGGATATGTGAGATGTTTATGATGAAATGATGACAATGGTTGATGGAGAATTATCTCAAAACATGAACACAAGGGTTCCAAGTGAACCTAGATATAACTTAAGGAAGAGATCTCATCCTCAACAACAACAAGATACTATACTCCTCCTTACTCATGAGTTTGAGAAACTCACCATTCATTAAATGAATGAAGAAAGCCTCTCTAAAACATTGAAAGAGAGTGTAGATTCAAAGGGAATTATCTTCCCTCCTTCTCCACTTATACACTGATCCAAAGATTGACTTGGTCAAAAGAAATTTAATCCTTATCCTTAGATACTTATAATTCCTTGAATGGACCAAGTCAACCACCATCTACCTTGATACAGGATCCTAATTGTCCAAACTATATCCACCATATCATAGGTACCTTATAAAATAATGATCTCAAGAAACATTAGTAGGAACATCTTTGTTATTTCCCTCCTCTCTTTGAAAACCACCCTAATTAGAAATTTCAAAAGAGATCTATTACTTATGGAAGGAACTATCTTCTTATTCTACTCAAGATAAAACCCTTGCATGAATAAATCCATGCATCTATGGAGTCCAATCAGACTGAAGAGTTGTAGATGTTGATAATAAGTTTGAAGAAATCTACCATTAAAGAAGATAGTCAAGAAGATCATTCTCCTCATTACCTCCCATCTGAAGCAATACCTACGGTTAATGAAGAGGGTGACAACTCAGCTAAAGGAAAGTCGTCATATTGATATCAAGCTCACACTTCTCCTCATTAGATCATCCAAAGATGAAGCAGATCACAGTCACACCTCATCCATCAGTCACTACAAGAGAATGAGATAACATGAAACTCTCCACGGCAAGACTATTATTGGACTTCACGTGAATATGAAGTATGACCTCCAAACTTTCTGAAGACCATGACGAATTGGGTCTATTACCACAGACCAGAGGAGACTTACAGAGAAGAGACAAGAAGGTCTCCCCGAAGACAACTTAAGAGGAATGTTCATCACTGTCGCGCAAGCACTGGAGAAGACAGCGTCCGCAGAACTTGCAGCAAGGGAGGCTTATCAGCACCCAGAGAATCCCGTCTCTACTTTCTTTTATCGCACCCAGAGAATCTCTCCTACCTCCATTTCATCGCCAACCATTCCGGACTTCTCTTCAACTGGCCTCGGAGGCTCGTGAAAAGACAGAAGCCTTCCACGATATCAACAAGACAATTCCAACGACAGGAACGTCATCAAACAGGACCAGCTTTGAAGGAGTAAATCGCGAGGAAATAACCTCCTACGCACTATTCTTCACGCGTGTGACCATCGGCGGCCATTACCCGTAACACACCGTCACGATATACTTCCCGCGTTCGAGCCATCGCCTCTCTCACCGGAATTCTCTCTTTGCCTCGTCCGAGTGAACCTACAGCAGACAAAAGGTGGCATGATCTCGTCGCGAGGGATGAAGAAAAGATAATTCACCTGGATATGCCATCTTTTTTTACTACGTGCAAAACAACAACCGTCCTCTTTGCCCCATCATGAGAGAAAAGTCAACACTTGCAAATGGAGCTTCCGCCTTGCCAGCCGGGACGACATCTCCCTCCTACGAATGCAACTGCCACTTACAAAAACTGTTAAAAATCCTCCTTGAAACCAAGATTCCGCGGTCAATCTTCCTACAAGAATCGGAAAATGAGAGGAAGTGAAACGGTTCATGAGAAGATGCATAATCGCCGCGACGCGACGCCTTGCCGTAAACTTCCCTCTTTTAATTCTATAAAACGGAAATTGTAAGAGACAAAAAAGTTGTTTTTGATGAAAATTGGTTCCTTGGTGACGTTTCTCTATGTGTTCATCGTGTTTCCCCGTGTCTCCTCCATTCCCTCTCCCGCATCCTCTCTCCGAGATTCTACCTTCCTCTCTTTTCTCCCTCCCGTTCTTTCCTCTTTCATCCCCTTCAAAGTAAGACTTCTTCACGTCGCGAATCCGGTATCGTCCTCTCTCTTCTTAAACCGTGAACGATAGTTCTTATCTTGAGATCGTAAGTCCAACTTAGATCCGATCATTATTATCTATTCTCCATTTGCGTACATCTACTATCCTAAGTATTCTCATCTCAGGTCATCCCCAATCATAGTATTAACCATCTTCTTTACTCTCCACGTAATCTCCAAACATTAAATAAATCGTCTTATCATCTCATCCAATCCCCTCTCATTGCATTCACGATCATTATATCAATCTCATATTCACCTATCCGAATTATATTCCTCCATTTAGTTACTGATTTATACTTATAATCCTTCATATTACCACTACTATTCTCCCCTCCACATTACTCTCACATTCCATCCCTTCAATCATTTAATATCCTACTCATACTTCTCCTCTATCGTCCTCACTCCCAATCATTATCCGTGCATGCATCTATTCTACTTCTTTTCCCGATCATATTTACTGATAAATTACTCTTAATCCATCTTCTTATCAGTCTTAACACCCTTCTCATTATATAATCATTATAAAATCATCCTTATTTATTAAACAATACATACCATCTTATTCTCTATTTCTCTTCTCTGCTCATATTTAATTTTATCATCATTATCATCATCTTATTCCCCTATTATCCTTCCACAATATCTTATCTGATATTCTATTTTATTCCCTCTGTGATATCATTCATAGGACCTCCCTAAGTTTGTAGGATTTAATTAGAAATAAATAAACTATTCCATTCTCCATATAAATCACTCTCATACTCATCATAGTCATTTCACTCATAGTCATCTTCTCATATTCATCCTTCCCTAAAATATCCCACATCAATGGTACTCCAAAAAAATTAAAATATGCTCTAAAGTATCCACAATGGGTACTAGAAACAAGAAACAAATCCAAATCCTTGTATGGGCCCCATTTTCTATCCCCCATCCTATGCCACATAATGCTAGACTTGATTTGACCTTTCTCCTCTCTCTCTCTCTCTCTCTCTCTCTCCCTCTCTTACAGTGCCGCATGATGGCAATGATAGAAAGAGGAGTTATGATTTTGATACTGTTGATGATGAGATGGAGAAACCCTAGAATCGTATATGGAAATGAGAGTACATAGGTCCTTATATAGGAGAAGATGAGAGGAGAAGATAAATGGGCTGAGAGCCCAATACCACTATCGGACACTCCTCCTCAAGCTGGAGCATATAAATCAAACATGCCCAGCTTGGTACACATGGTGTCATATGAGATCCCGGTTAGACTCTTTGTGAAGACGTCTGCAAGCTGATGCGATGATGTCACATGAGGAGTGGAGATGACGTCCGGATATAACCTTGTCTCGTATGTAGTGGCAGTCAATCTCAATGTGCTTTGTACGCTCATGAAAGGTGGAATTGCCGGCGATGAAGATAGCGGCTTGATTATCACAATGCATGGGCATTGGAAAAGGGGATGAAATGCCGAGATCTGCGAGAAATGATCGAAGCCATACCATCTCCCGCGCGGTCTCAGCCATAGCTCGATACTCGGACTCTGCGCTGGAGCATGATACCACCTTACATTTTCGGGATCGCCCAGGGTGACGAGGTTACCTCCAATGTAAGTGCAATAGCCTGTAGTAGATTTACGATCTCCCTTGTCGCCTGCATACCCGGCGTCAGAGTAGGCTTCGATGCGCAGATGACCGTGTCGTCGATAGATGAGCCCTCTCCCTGGGGCTCGCTTGATGTATGCTAGAACCCGTAGAGCTCCCTCCCAGTGAACTCGTCGAGGTTCCTGCATGAACTGACTCAAGACACTAACCGCGTATACAATGTCGGGGCGAGTGACGGTGAGATATATCAACTTTCCCAACAATCTCTGATAGCGGTTAGCATCCTCAAAGAGTGGAGACGAAGTATCCCAAAACTGTGGGCGAGCTTCCATGGGTGAGGTCTCTAGCTTGCACCCAAGAAGTCCTGTCTCCTTAAGCATGTCAAGGGCATACTTCCGCTGGGTCAAAGCGAGCTTCCCGTCTTGATGAGCGAACTCGATCCCAAGAAAGTATCTAGGACTCCCCAAGTCACGAATGCTGAGGTGTTGCTGTAAATAAGTCTTCGTAGCAAGAATACCAGTGTCATCACTCCCAGTCAAAATAATTTCATCAACATAAACGGCAAGAATGACAAGACCACCCTTAGTCTTCTTAGTGAGCACGGTGGGATCGGCCGCGCAGGATGTGAAGCCGAAGACGGAGAGAAGGCCACTAAACTTGGCAAACCAAGCACGTGGACTCTGCTTGAGTCCGTAAATAGCTTTTCGTAGAAAACACACCTTAGATGACTTCCCCTGAGCAACATATCCAGGAGGTTGCTCCATAAAGACCTGCTCCGCAAGATCACCATAGAGAAAGGCATTAGAGACATCTAACTGGTGGAGAGACCAAGCTTGATTAACAGCTAGAGAGAGGAGCATGCGAACAGAGTTGAGACGAACGACTGGTGAGAATGTCTCAGTATAGTCAATGCCATACGCCTGAGTAAATCCACGAGCAACCAGGCGAGCCTTATGACGGGCAATGGTACCATCAGGATGATATTTGATGGTGAAGACCCATTTGCACGTGACAATGTTGGCATCTGCTGGACGGGGAACCAAGGTCCAAGTCCCTCGAGAAACTAAGGCCTCCACTTCATGATCCATCGCCACTTTCCATTCACGTACCTGTGCTGCCTCAACATGCGATCGTGGAATCGACTCGGAGGCTACCAAAAGGGCAAAGGCATGGAAGGATGGAGAAAGGCGATCATAGGAAACAAAGTGAGAAATCGGATGTTGAGTACAAGCGCGTGTACCCTTGCGAAGGGCGATGGGAAGGTGAAGATCATTTGGAGGGGCTGGGGAACGACAGCCCGGGGGATGGAGTGGTGGCCGTGGAGGTGGGGGATAGGGGATCGGTATCTGGAGGAGATGAGACGAGCTGAACCGAGGAAACAGGAGGAGAAGGAGAGGATTGAAAGAGTGGAGGAGGAGAAATTGAAGGACATGGATCGACAATGACCGCCAAGGGAGGGAAGCTAGGCGGAGGAGATGCAGCGGTAGGAGTCGGAGAAGGCGAGGGAGGAGAGAAGAAGGGAGAGTCCTCATGGAAGGTAACATCGGCAGAAGTCACATAACGACGGGTATCTGGAAAGTACACCCGGTAGCCCTTTTGTGTCCTAGAGTAGCCAACAAACACACCTTTGAGAGCACGAGGGGCGAGTTTAGATAGGGAAGGAGAGTGATCTTGGACAAAAGCAACACATCCAAAAACTCGAGGAGGAAGGGAGAAGAGGGATGATGTGGGTGAGAGACGATGAAGGGGAATAGCGCCACCAAGGGGAGCAGAGGGAAGCCAATTCTGGAGATAGGTCGCAGCCATGAGGGCGTCTGACCAAAGATAAGATGGGACATGCATCTCAATGAGTAGTGTGCGAGTGATATCAAGGAGTTGACAGTGTTTGCGCTCTGCGACGCCATTTTGCTGTGAGGTGTGAGGACAAGTGGTTTGGTGAATAATGCCACGATCAGCACAAAAGGTACGTAGAGAGGATTGGACAAACTCAAGAGCGTTATCCGTACGAAGAATATTTGGCGTAGTGGAGTATTGAGTGACGACTTCCGTGATGAAGTGGGTGACTGTAGTGACAACCTCAAAGCGATCATAGAGAAGATAGACCCAACTCACACGAGTATAGTCATCAACAAACACGATATAGTAGCGATGACCTGAGATGGAGGGAGTACGAGAGGGACCCCAAACATCACAATGAAGAAGATCAAAAGGTGCAGAAGATGGAATGCCATCGCGACTAGAGTAAGAAGATCGATGATGTTTGCCCAATTGACACGACTCGCACACAAACTGAGTAAGAGAAAGCCATGGTAAGGTCTTTTTAAGTTTGTCAAAACAAGGATGGCCTAAACGGCGATGCCACAAAAGGGAGGAAGTAGCAGTAGAGGTAACAAAAAGAGCTTGAAGACCCGACGAGGGTTCATCAGCAACGAGCTCATAGATGCCCTGCCCGTTCTCACGGCCCAAACCAATCCTCCGTCCGGTATACATATCTTGGAAAATACAATGAAAGGGAAAGAAGGTAACTGTACAGGGAAGAGCACGAGTGATAGCACTAATAGAGAGAAGGTTGACAGGGAAGCCAGGAACATAGAGGATTTGGTGAAGAGAAAGAGAAGGGGTGACATGAGTAGTACCACGGCCTTGGACTGGACAAGGTCGGCCATCGGCAATGGTATCGGGGGGATGGGAGGGGGTAGAGTGATATGACGATAAGAGCGATGAAGTCCCAGTCATATGAGAGGAAGCCTGACGGGTCATTTTTGCGCGTCGTTAAAACACAAATACGATGGTCAAACAAAATTTATAAAACCGAACTCACAAAGACAAGATAAAAATAATCAAGTACTGGGTAAGTATCGGGTCGATCCACAGAGAGCAGGGTTGACTTTAATTGCAGAGTTGACTTGGTCAAACTTAGGTTTAAAAGGAGATTTAAATAAGAGAAAATAATATTTAAGATAGGGGAATGATATAAATAAGCTAAATAAGAAGTTTTAAGATTTGAAATCTCGGATTTGACAGAGAAAAGTCAAAAGTCAAAGTCAAAGCGTTGACTTTGACCAGCAGTAGGTATTCTGCAAAATCAGAGAATCAAACAGAGTCAGAAGATTACGAAAATTATATATTTGGAAACTAGAGAGAAAATGGAATTTATTGATATAAGTTTTGTAATTTTTGGATAAGAAATGGATTTACTATGAATTATTGAAAATCAATGATCAGAAAATCCCCGAAATGAACACCTCAGAGGAAATCTTCAAATTGAATGACCAAATGAAATCCAAATCTTGCAATTTATATGTCAATAGAAAGCTAAGAACTAGAGGAATCCAACAAGACCGAAATTACCAAATTCTGATTTTCCAATTAAAAGTAATTGACCCCGAAAGTCAACGTTTGACTTCTGATGAAAGATGAACAGTCCGTGGTCAAACGTTAAATTGAAGGGGCAAATGAACTCAGAATTTGATGAAATTGCTATCCACGGAAAGCTGATGAAAAGAGGAATCCAATGAAACCAAAATCAAGTGATTTGGAATTATAATCAAAGAGATATCCTATTTTCAAAATCAGCGACTTTTCGGATCGAAATTTTGGGAAAATGAAGAACACTATGAACTAATTTGCAAAATTAAACTTCTAAATCTAATAAAAACTCAAATTACCTCTTGATAATCGATCGAATCTCACTACTAACCCGATTGCCACGAGAATTGAGCTCCAATTTGCGCGAATTGGAGTGAATTTGCTCGGATCCTTTCTCACGGACTTTCGGAATTCAAGGGGAAAATTCGATGAAATCAAGGAGGAATTCGCGATCAATCCCGCTCCAATCCCTTCGGAATCGAGTCTAAACGCGGGGGAATCACGATGAACTTAAGATTTTCCTCGAAATTCGCTTAATTCCTTCACGAATCAATCAAAAGTTGAAGAACAAAGAAGGGTATACATGAGTTTTTAAAGGAAAATTAGGCCCGAAATCGTGGGCAATAGAGGCGGTCGTGGAAGCGGTTTTGCAGGGTCGTGGAGGCGATTCTCTCGCGCGACGTCAATGCTCCCGAATTTGAGGTTTAATCTCCTCAAATTTGCTTCAAATTAAGTCCCGATCGGGCCACGATCGCGCCGCGATCGGACCACGATCGCGCCGCGATCGGGCCACGATTCTGGCTCGATCGTGATCCGGATCCTCCAAAGATGCTTTCTGAAGATCGTGGAAGTGATTCCGCCCTGAAGGAATCACGATCGCGGCTCGATCGCTCCGCGATCGCGGTTCGATCGGGCCGCGATCGTGGTGTTCCTCCACGTATATTCTGCGCCGTCCGATCGTGATTAAGGCGCTGGCTGGACGATCCTGATTATCTGATCCCGTGCTCCGCTGTTGCGATGTAGATCAGCCGTCCGATGCGCGTTTCAGTTCAATCGACGGTCCGATCGCGATCTTGCGTAATCTATGTTTGAAGGAGATCCGGCGCCTGTCGTGTCGCCGCGTGGCGTCAGGTGAGTCGTCCGATCGCGCCACTTAAACGCCCTTTTTAGCACGTGTCTTGATCTACGATCGCGTGGACTCGGGTCCACGCGATCACTGCCGTTGAGCCGAAATCCAACGCTCCTAAGACCGCCACGCGTCCTGCAAAATAGACATCGTGTGGGAACATAGTCCCACACGGATAAAAAGAAGGAAAACATTGCGGATAAATAGGGAAAAACTTTCCCCTATTAACTATCTTAATAAGCCCTCCGCCGCGACACGTGGCGCCCACACGGGTGCCCACGTGGCATCGTGGCCACCTGCCACTTAGCGCGCCTCCCGCGTGCAATGTGCGCGGCCACTCGTGCGCTGCCACGTCAGCGGGCCACTCGTGCCCTGCCACGTGGCCTCAGCGCCACGTCGTAACGGCGCGGTGGACCCGCGCGCCACGTGTGCTCGCTCGCCACGTCAGCCCCGCCTGGGCCCGCTTGCCACGTCACCTCCGAGGTAAGCCTAACCCTTTTTCGCGATTTTTAAATAAAAGAAATACTTAAAAATTCAATTAAAAAAATCAAATAAAAAAATTGGAAAAAAAGGGCTTAAAACTTCTGAAATTCATAATTTAATATATACAACTCCTTTTTTTAATTGAAATTTTTCTCCATTGGATCATAAATTCTTTCCTTTTTTTAATATCATGTCATTTTAAAAATATGTTTTCAAGAAAGAAATAAGGATGAATTAAAATTTCATTAAATAAGTTCTAATTAAACCTTATAAATCATAAATTCATCCTAAAATCATCCTTCCAAACATTTACTAAAGTCAAAACTCATTTAATCACTGAGATTAACTCCTGTTAATATAAACACAAGATTAATCATATCTTTAGCATGAAATTATCTCTAATTTATGCATAAATATCAACTTTAGTGAAATGACATGCCAATGGAGAAAATTCCTAAAAAGTATGATAACATGCATCATATTCACATAAAATAAGCATGAATATGAGTTAATTAGGGTAAGAATTCAGGTTATAAATGCATGTTATCACACCCCCCAACTTAAATTATTGATAGTCCCTTAGCAATGGAAAGAGAAAAAGTGTGAAATAGGACTAACAAGCTTAGAAAGCCATGGGTTGAGCATTGATAGAATCTGAAATGAATGTTCTACCTTAAATGATGCCAAGAAGAAAGTAATGTACTAGAAACTCAAGATTAAGGCATTCCTCCAGCAAGCACTTTAATCCACCAAATAAACTAAGAATGCTCTTACTCTACATATTAATATAATATACATAATTACAAGAAATTCATCATACCAAACCAATCGTCGATTCCTCCTTGCACTATGGACATGAATGATAAGGGCACAAGAAGTAGAAACAAGCATCATCCTTATATACATAGTGGCTATAAATAGAATCGGCTAAAACACATGGGAGGTAGCTTACCATTCTAATTCTACTTTTTAAATTTAATTTCATACTAATTCTACTGTATTCATCCTAATTCTACTTGCTGCAAGCCTTTTTTTCAAGAAGGAGATTAGAGAATTCAGAATTTGAAATTTTCAAGGCTTTTTTTATGCAACTTTATTGAAAAAAACAACATACTTCATTTCATGGTGCTCATCCTACCCATGTGCCGTCCTTAGTAGACATGCAGCTTATTCCCCCGAAGAGGTTTTTGGTATCTCTATGGATCAGGGAGCTTCACTATGTCAATAATATTAATGCCAACAAAGGATGATACAAGCTACGACTTGCTATGGAAAGCGGAAGGATGTGCGTGCAAGGAGTCATCAACTCAAAGTTTAGAAAGAAGAATGATTGGGTGAGAAGTATAGAAAGTTTTTAAAAAAATCATACTATGAGCTTGAGTACACCCTTAGTTTGGATTTTATGGCTCCCCAAAGGAATACCTAAATCCCTAATTCCATCGACTCTACCATCTCCTCAACATACACTTAAGGTTGCTCTTCCCACAACTTTCCTAAACAAATGGAGGTATAAATGGACTCTATGCTTTTTCTATTTCATGTGATTTTGAAAAGATCATGCTGCTGTTCACATGTTTAAAAAAAATCAGATCATGCATAGAATACGAAATGAAGAAATGCAAAAAAATTTTTGAAAAAAAATTCTAAGTTTTTCTAGAAAACTCCCCCATGCTCATTCCTTTTATTGTCCTCAATAAAACTCAACATGCTCATGGAAAAAGTGATGACAATCAGTATACATGGCATGCACATCAGTAAAAGAAATACAATCATAAGAGGGAAAAGAAAAACTTAGCGGGAATTTGCATCGGTTGCATTCTTTTCTTCATTTTTGGAGTTGCTTTGAAGCCAAATTTCTTCGTTTTATGCTCCTTTCTCCTTTGTACCTAAAAACTTATAAAGAAACACAGAAAACATCAAAGCAAACAGCAAGTATAAAAATAAAAACAAATGCTAAAAGTAGAAAATAAATGCAAAAATAAGATAAAGATGGGTTGCCTCCCAACAAGCGCTAAGTTTAACGTCTTTAGCTAGACGTAACTCACTCTAACGACTAAGTAGTGGCTGAGATCTCAAGAAATTGCAGCTCTTCCCTATGAGGAGGGGGAGGTCCTTCTTCACCAATGTATGGCTTCAACCTATGTCCATTCACCTTGAAGGAATTTTGGGTCTTGGGATCCAAGATCAAGACCGATCCATTATCATACACTTCAAGGATCTCATATGGACCATCCCACCTTGAGCGCAATTTCCCTGGAAAGAGTTTAAGACGAGAATTATAAAGCCATACCTTGTCATGAGCATGAAAAGATCTCCTATTAATGTGCTTGTCATGATAGGCTTTATTCTTGGCTTTATAAATCTCCGCGTTTTGATATGCCTCATTCCGGAGTTCTTGGAGCTCTTGAATTTGGAGAAGTCTTTCTTTTCCGGCTTGATCAAGAGATAGATTGAGCTTTTTAATAGCCCAATATGCTCTATGCTCTAACTCGACGGGGAGGTGGCAAGGCTTGCCATAAATGAGCCTAAAAGGAGACATCCCAATGGGTGTCTTGAATGCGGTGCGGTAGGCCCATAGAGCATCGGGTAGCTTCGCTGCCCAATCTCTTCCATCCGTGCGAATGATCTTCTTCAAGATGTTCTTGACTTCTCTATTGCTCACTTCTACTTGGCCATTTGCTTGGGGGTGATACGGGGTCGTGACGCGATGGTGAACTCCATATTTCTTAAGTAAATTCCTGAAATGAGAGTTAGTAAAGTGAGATCCACCATCACTAATAATAGCTCTAGGACAACCAAATCGAGAAAAAATATTGTTAACAATGAACTTATTAACCACTCGATGATCGTTTGTCCTCGTCGGTATCGCCTCGACCCATTTGGACACATAGTCCACCGCTACAAGAATATACTCCTTGCCCTCCGAGCGGTGGAAATGGTCCCATAAAATCAATCCCCCCAAAGATCAAAAAAAATTTCTACCTCAAGGATGGTTTGCAAGGGCATTTCATCTCTCTTGGAGATGTTCAATGCGGATTGGCACTTTAGACATTCCTTGCAATACTTGATCGCGTCCTTGAAGAGAGTTGGCCAATAGAAGCCACTTTGTAGCACCTTCGCTCCCGTCTTCCTCGACGCAAAAATGTCCTCCACATAGAGACGAGTGACACATCGCTAGAATATGCTCTTGTTCCTCCTCCGGAACGCATCGCCGAATAATCTGATCAGCCCCTACATGGAACAATTGGGGTTCTTCCCAAAAATAATGTTTCACATCATATGCAAATTTCTTCTTTTGGTGCGTGTTCCAATAATCGGGGGACAGATTTAGTGACTAAGTAATTAACAATATGCGCAAACCAAGGTACCTTAGTCACCACGGCGAGGAGCTGCTCATCGGGAAATGTATCACAAATCTCACCTGAAGATGGAATGTGGAGTCGAGAAAGATGATCAGCCACCGAGTTCTCACTTCCCTTCTTGTCCTTGATCTCCAAATCGAATTCTTGAAGGAGGAGAACCCATCTAATCAGTCGCGGTTTGGCCTCTTTCTTGGACAGCAAGTACTTCAATGCGGCGTGGTCCGTGTAGACGATGATCTTGCTGCCCAAGATGTAAGGCCGAAACTTCTCCAAAGCAAAGACAACCGCCAACAACTCCTTCTCCGTAGTAGTGTAATTAAGTTGAGCGTCGGCTAGCGTCTTGCTCGCGTAACAAATGGCGGTCGGTTTCTTGTCGATGCGCTGCCCCAAAACCGCGCCCACTGCAAAATCAGAAGCATCACACATAATCTCAAAAGGTAAGTCCCAATTAGGACTTTGTAAGATAGGCGCTTCCACTAAAGCTTGCTTCAGCTGCATAAAGGCGTGCTTCCCTTCTTCCTCAATGATAAAATCCTTTTCCTTGCAAAGAAGAGAAGTCAGTGGTTTTGAAACCTTAGCAAAATCCTGAATAAAACGACGATAAAAACCGACATGCCCTAGGAAACTTCTAAGTTCCCTAATCGACGTGGGGAGTGCAAGGTCTTGGATTACCTCAACCTTGGCCTTGTCCACTTCCAATCCTTTGCTTGAAACTAGATGTCCAAGCACTATACCTTCTCGCACCATGAAGTGGGACTTCTCCCAACTAAGAACTAGGCGTTTCTTAACGCAAACGTCGAGGATTTGCGTCAAGTGCTCCAAGCACGCATCAAAACTCGGGCCGAAAAGCTGAAAAAGTCGTCCATGAAGACCTCCATGCTCTCTCCTATAAAATCGGAGAAGATGGCCATCATGCACCTACGAAATGTGGCGGGGCGTTACATAGTCCAAAAAGGCATGCGCTGAAATGCATATGTGCCAAATGGACATGTAAACGTCGTCTTCTCTTGATCGTCGGGGTGGATAGCTAGCTGATTATACCCCGAATAGCCGTCTAGGAAGCAATAAAATCCTTGACCTGCAAGCTTGTCAAGAATTTGGTCAATAAATGGCAAAGGAAATGGTCCTTCTTCGTCGCGCGTTAAGCTTCCGATAGTCGATGCAAACTCTCCACTTCGTCGGAAGACGCGTCTGAAGTTCCTCGCCCTTGTCATTTGTCGTCACGGTAATCCCCGCCTTCTTGGGGACAACATGCACCGGACTGACCCATGGACTGTCGGAGATGGGATATATGATACCTGCATTAAGCCATTTAAGAATCTCATCCTTAACAGCATCCCATACCTTAGGGTTGAGCCGTCTTTGTGCCTCTCTAGAGGGACGAGAGTCCTCCTCTAGGAAGATACGATGCATGCACAAAGAAGGGTCAATGCCCCTAAGATCCGACAAGTTCCATCCGATCGCTTCCTTCCTCGCTCGCAATACCGCCAATAGTCTCTCCTCCTGGTCGTGATCTAGCTGCGAGGATATAATAACGGGGTTAGCACTATGATGATCAAGAAAAGCGTACTTCAGTGTCGAAGGTAGCGGTTTTAAGCTCGAGTGCCGTCTCGCCGGAGGAAATGGATCATCCTCGGGCTCCTCGAAGCTCCTATCCTCAATAGCCGCCATCGTCTCCTCGATACAACTCGAAATCTCCGGATCCTCGTAGATATCGACGGCGCCTACCTCATCGGTCTCGTGTGAAGGATGTCGCATCAACTTGTTGATGCTCACCTTCATCGTGCTATCTCCAACCTGAAAAATAACTTCCCCCTTGCCCCAATCCGTAATCGCTTTCGCGGTAGCTAAAAATGGTCTCCCTAGTATGATGGGAGAGGCGGTGAGGTCCTTCGTGGATTTCATATCCACGATAATAAAATCTACCGGAAAGTAGCAGTTTTCTAACTTAACTATCACATCCTCTACTACTCCATGAGGTCGTCTCACGGATCCATCCGCTAAGCTCAACTCGATGAATAATGGCTGCAACTCGCCAAGTGGACAAGCGTCATACACTCCCTTCGGGAGTATATTAACACTAGCCCCCGTGTCGAGGAGAGATCGAGTGAACGTCCTACCCCCTATCTCACAACTAATCATAGGAGCTCCCGGATCACGTCGCTTACGAGGAAGCGTACTCAGCATGATGGAACTAATAGTCTCACTCATATGGATACGTTTCGGCTTCCTCACGGGGTGCAAAGTCCTTTCGAGGAACTTTGCGTAGGGTGGGAATATGCTGGATGGCATCTACTAATGGGATGGTGATCGTAACCTGCATAAAAGCCTCTAATAAGGTGTCATCGCTATCACTAGTAGGGACTCTAGGCCGGCTCAAAAGCTGAGGATATGGCACCGGAGGTTTGTAAACCTCGGGATTGGGCTCTGCCCTACTCTCCTCATCGGGTGCCTCCTCATCCTCGGAGTCCTCCTCCGGGATAATCGTGGGAGATGGACGGTCGTCCTTCTCCTCAAGCGGGTCCTTGCGGCGCTTGTGGTCCGTATGAGGATCCACTAAGACCTTGCCGCTACGTAGGCCCGATATGGCATGTGCCTCCTCCGATGCACCATCAATGCGAACTTCGTTCACATTGTGGGGGCGACTTCGACGATGCTTGCCCTACATTCCTAGGGTTTGCTAGAGGCTGGGAAGGTAGCTGCTCAAATTCTACTCGCTTACCCTTCCTATGCTCGGTAGAAGGCTGTGGAGCATGGGGTTTTATCCCCCTCAACTCTATCAAGTCGGTCACTAACCTCATTCAGTTTACTCATCATTTGTGCTAATGCACTCATGATGGGGTCAGCTGAAAGGTGCTGGAGGTGATGCTTGCATGTGGCGGCGTAGCGCTCGGGGAATCTTGGGGGCGAAAGGTGTCGGCCTCGGGTTCCCCCATATGCTGCGCGCGGATCCATAGGGCTGATGATATGAAGTGGGCTGCCCGCTCCGCTGCTGCGCATAAGTAGGGTTATGATAACTAGAATAACCACGATTCGAGTAGGACGACCTACCCGCTGGCTCAAACCCTGGATATGTAGTATGGTTTGGCCGAAATGAAAGCTGTCCCTGGATAGCCATCACGGGGCAATCTAACTCTACATGCTCAAAGCTAGAGCAATGTGAACACGGTGAGACATCAACATGTGAAAGCGGCGCGAGGCCATCGAGACCCGGTCGGACCTTAAGCGAGTCCATGATCAAGTTACGGGCTTCCGTCGGTTTCTCAATCTTATCTAAAAAGCATACTGTCTCTGCCGCCTTTGCGTCTAACATCCCTCCCTTCGCGGGAGCGCTCCGTCCCTCCGAAGGATTTAGCCGCATGATGATGGCTATTCTCCGCCACCAACTCGATCAACTCGAGGGCTTCATCCTCGTACTTGCTCATGAACGTGCCTCCACTAGCGGCATCGAGCAAATACCTGTCGAGTGCACCTAAACCATCATAAAAATCTGAGTAATCTCATGTTTAGGTATACCATGATGCGGACACTTGTCTCAAAAGATCTCTAAGTCTCTCCCAAGCCTCATAGAAAACCTCACCCGGCCCTTGTGAGAACTCGCGTATGGCGCGTCTCACGGCACTAGTCTTACCTACCGAGTAGTACTTACGCAAAAAAATGCGTCTTCCATCTCTCTCCATGAATCAAACTCGCGGCCCAAGCTAAAGAACCACTCCTTCGCCCCTTTCCTTAAGCGTGAAAGGGAAGAAGCGCATCTTGGCCGTCTCGGAGGGGACATTGTGGAACTGGTTGAATTCGCACACCTGGCTGAACTCGTCCACATGTCGATACGGATCCTCCGATGGTAGTCCATGAAAAGTGGGCAAAAGGCCAAGAATATGTGAGTCAATTTTAAAATTCGCACCTCGTCGTAGGGGCGCATTGACTCGCGTAGTCTGCCTTTGGACGACCGGTCTTGCGTAGTCGCTAAGACGTCGTCTCACTCGCTCGGCAGGAAGAGGGGCGTCTATCGCTGGCTCTCCTCGCCCTGGTGTGGCGATCGCTGGAAGAGAATCACTAGAGGTCTCCGATGGAGCTCTAGATGAGGCAAATAGATCATCATACATCGGATTATTCCGTGTATGCCTCGTGGGTCGCTGACCCTGTCGTCCTCCTCGGTTCCTATGATTCCTATGCATATCTAATGCCAAAAGATCACAAAAAACAGCAAGTATATATATAAGAATGTCAGAAAAGAGTGAGACGAAAAGAGTGATGTCTAAATGAAAAATGTTGCACTTACTCCACCTAGAAGATAGAACAAGTTAGACACTATCCAAAAGTACACCAATAGAGATAAAAATAATAATAGGTCACTGCTAACAGAGGATAAAATCTCAGATATATCAATATCAATGTGTCAAGTAGGTGAAAAACACCAAATAGACTACCAAATTTGCACCAAAATATCAAATAATGGCCAAATTTAGGTAATCTTACCTCTCTATACCTTTTTCACCACTGATGAGGGTCTGATAAATTCTCTGCAGGTCAGTAAACAACAGAAGACAGAAACCTAAATACGATCAAGAAATCAAAGCAATCAAATCAAAAACGCATGCTCCCCGGCAACGGCGCCATTTTGACGGGTCATTTTTGCGCGTCGTTAAAACACAAATACGATGGTCAAACAAAATTTATAAAACCGAACTCACAAAGACAAGATAAAAATAATCAAGTACTGGGTAAGTATCGGGTCGATCCACAGAGAGCAGGGTTGACTTTAATTGCAGAGTTGACTTGGTCAAACTTAGGTTTAAAAGGAGATTTAAATAAGAGAAAATAATATTTAAGATAGGGGAATGATATAAATAAGCTAAATAAGAAGTTTTAAGATTTGAAATCTCGGATTTGACAGAGAAAAGTCAAAAGTCAAAGTCAAAGCGTTGACTTTGACCAGCAGTAGGTATTCTGCAAAATCAGAGAATCAAACAGAGTCAGAAGATTACGAAAATTATATATTTGGAAACTAGAGAGAAAATGGAATTTATTGATATAAGTTTTGTAATTTTTGGATAAGAAATGGATTTACTATGAATTATTGAAAATCAATGATCAGAAAAATCCCCGAAATGAACACCTCAGAGGAAATCTTCAAATTGAATGACCAAATGAAATCCAAATCTTGCAATTTATATGTCAATAGAAAGCTAAGAACTAGAGGAATCCAACAAGACCGAAATTACCAAATTCTGATTTTCCAATTAAAAGTAATTGACCCCGAAAGTCAACGTTTGACTTCTGATGAAAGATGAACAGTCCGTGGTCAAACGTTAAATTGAAGGGGCAAATGAACTCAGAATTTGATGAAATTGCTATCCACGGAAAGCTGATGAAAAGAGGAATCCAATGAAACCAAAAATCAAGTGATTTGGAATTATAATCAAAGAGATATCCTATTTTTCAAAATCAGCGACTTTTCGGATCGAAATTTTTGGGAAAATGAAGAACACTATGAACTAATTTGCAAAAATTAAACTTCTAAATCTAATAAAAACTCAAATTACCTCTTGATAATCGATCGAATCTCACTACTAACCCGATTGCCACGAGAATTGAGCTCCAATTTGCGCGAATTGGAGTGAATTTGCTCGGATCCTTTCTCACGGACTTTCGAATTCAAGGGGAAAAATTCGATGAAATCAAGGAGGAATTCGCGATCAATCCCGCTCCAATCCCTTCGGAATCGAGTCTAAACGCGGGGGAATCACGATGAACTTAAGATTTTCCTCGAAATTCGCTTAATTCCTTCACGAATCAATCAAAAGTTGAAGAACAAAGAAGGGTATACATGAGTTTTTAAAGGAAAATTAGGCCCGAAATCGTGGGCAATAGAGGCGGTCGTGGAAGCGGTTTTGCAGGGTCGTGGAGGCGATTCTCTCGCGCGACGTCAATGCTCCCGAATTTGAGGTTTAATCTCCTCAAATTTGCTTCAAATTAAGTCCCGATCGGGCCACGATCGCGCCGCGATCGGACCACGATCGCGCCGCGATCGGGCCACGATTCTGGCTCGATCGTGATCCGGATCCTCCAAAAGATGCTTTCGAAGATCGTGGAAGTGATTCCGCCCTGAAGGAATCACGATCGCGGCTCGATCGCTCCGCGATCGCGGTTCGATCGGGCCGCGATCGTGGTGTTCCTCCACCTATATTCTGCGCCGTCCGATCGTGATTAAGGCGCTGGCTGGACGATCCTGATTATCTGATCCCGTGCTCCGCTGTTGCGATGTAGATCAGCCGTCCGATGCGCGTTTCAGTTCAATCGACGGTCCGATCGCGATCTTGCGTAATCTATGTTTGAAGGAGATCCGGCGCCTGTCGTGTCGCCGCGTGGCGTCAGGTGAGTCGTCCGATCGCGCCACTTAAACGCCCTTTTTAGCACGTGTCTTGATCTACGATCGCGTGGACTCGGGTCCACGCGATCACTGCCGTTGAGCCGAAATCCAACGCTCCTAAGACCGCCACGCGTCCTGCAAAATAGACATCGTGTGGGAACATAGTCCCACACGGATAAAAAGAAGGAAAACATTGCGGATAAATAGGGAAAAACTTTCCCCTATTAACTATCTTAATAAGCCCTCCGCTTCGCGACACGTGGCGCCCCACACGGGTGCCCACGTGGCATCGTGGCCACCTGCCACTTAGCGCGCCTCCCGCGTGCAATGTGCGCGGCCACTCGTGCGCTGCCACGTCAGCGGGCCACTCGTGCCCTGCCACGTGGCCTCAGCGCCACGTCGTAACGGCGCGGTGGACCCGCGCGCCACGTGTGCTCGCTCGCCACGTCAGCCCCGCCTGGGCCCGCTTGCCACGTCACCTCCGAGGTAAGCCTAACCCTTTTTCGCGATTTTAAATAAAAGAAATACTTAAAAAATTCAATTAAAAATCAAATAAAAATTGGAAAAAGGGCTTAAAACTTCTGAAATTCATAATTTAATATATACAACTCCTTTTTAATTGAAATTTTCTCCATTGGATCATAAATTCTTTCCTTTTTAATATCATGTCATTTAAAATATGTTTTCAAGAAAGAAATAAGGATGAATTAAAATTTCATTAAATAAGTTCTAATTAAACCTTATAAATCATAAATTCATCCTAAAAATCATCCTTCCAAACATTTACTAAAAGTCAAAAACTCATTTAATCACTGAGATTAACTCCTGTTAATATAAACACAAGATTAATCATATCTTAAGCATGAAATTATCTCTAATTTATGCATAAATATCAACTTTAGTGAAATGACATGCCAATGGAGAAAATTCCTAAAAAGTATGATAACATGCATCATATTCACATAAAATAAGCATGAATATGAGTTAATTAGGGTAAGAATTCAGGTTATAAATGCATGTTATCAAAGCCCCTGAGTCTATAATCCATGATGGTGAAGAAGAAGCAAGTAGAGCAGATATACCTAACGTGGAGGGAGCCGGAAGCGACGCAAGGCTGGCAGAAGATGAGGCATCAGTACTCGCAAAACGGTGAAGGGCGTCATACTCGACCGGCGTCAAGGTCACATGATATTGGGGAGCATGGATGTTGGGCGGTGCAGGGATGTTGGGCGGAGCAAGAGGAGTCAAAACTGCTTGGACAGTAGGAGGGTTTCCGAATTGCTTCCAACACTTGTTGGCGGGATGGTTTTGCTTTCCGTAGTGAAGATATGGTGGAAAAAGGTTACGGCCACGCCCACGAGGAGGACGATTGCCATCAAAGCGGGGAGGGATACCACCATCGTCACGAGCTCGAGGAGCAGAAACAACCATCGCTGAGGGAGGCGGCGTATCGCCTGGAGCAGAAGAGAGAGGGGGCGAAGGCATACCAATCGTGACTCGAAGAGCAGCAGAGAAAATGGTAGTGATGCTAGGGACATGGTCACCAGATAAAAGAGAGCCCCTAAGTTGAGAGGTGATGGATGAACGAAGCCCACTAAGGTAGATGCCAGCATAAAGCTCTGCGCGATAACGCTTCAACATCACGAGATCTATGGTGGGAGGCTGATAAAGGTCAACCTCTTGAATAAGGACTGCATGCAGCCAAAGTGGGCCTGAAGAGAGAGATCGCCTTGCTTGAGAGTGAGAAGAGTCTCAAAGATCTCTACCACACAGCCGATGTTCGTCTGATTGGCATACATTGTTTCAAGAGTTTGCCAAAGAGAGCGCGCTGGCCTGATGCGCGCGAGAGACTCGGCAATGTTCTACTTGATGCTATGAAGCATCCAAGTGATAATGGCTGAGTCCGATTGCGACCAAGAAGCATAAGATGGGTCGAGGAGTGGCGGAGTATCCTCCATGAGATGATGATGAAGGTTGTGAGACTCAAGAAAGAGCTCAAAGCCAGAAGCCCATGCGGAGTAATTATTGCTAGTAAAATTATAGGCAGGTCGAGTAAGTTGTGCCGTGATTGAGAGACGAGGTGCAAATACCGGTGGAGTAGGAAGCACTACAGGCGGGAGAATCACCTGAGTATCAACCTGAGGTGCTGGGATGTGTGGTAACGAAGTATCGGAACTCGGAGCCGAAGAGTGTGGAGAAGCCATAAATTATTGATGCAGACCTTGTAATAGGATGAGATAGAAGACGTAGGCGTGAATAAGTGCGCCATCCGGAGCGAAGCGACGGATGGAGAAGCGTGGTTGTGAGACTCAAGAAAGAGCGTCGGATGGAGCAAAGCGACGGACGGCTCCCGTGGTTTCGACGACGAGAAGGCTCGATAGCGGTGATGATGGTAGACGAGGAAGAAGAGGATACTGCGTCAGAGTAGGAAGATGCGGTGCGCCGGGAATGACGACTATAGCGTCTGATGGCGGCGGCGGCAGCGAGAAGAGATTATGGCTCTGATACCATGTTGACGATGAGATGGAGAAACCCTAGAATCATATATGGAAATGAGAGTACATAGGTCCTTATATAGGAGAAGATGAGAGGAGAAGATAAATGGGCTGAGAGCCTAATACCACTATCGGACAGATACCATGTTGACGGTAGGAACAAGAAACCCTAGAATTGAGTATGAAAAAGACAGTATATAGGTCATCATATAAGAAGTAATTATTAGGGGCCCTAAATGGGTTGGGAGCCCGATACCACAATTAGATATACTTCATTGTAAACATTACACAAGAGTGACAATGAATAAATTTTATTTCAATAAACATAAACAAGATACATGGAAGTGTGATTGTCTTGTAGGCCACATAATATTCATTAGTAATGAAAGTGTCTTAGGGCTTTGAGGGCTCAAGGGTGAAGATCATCCACCATTAGAATTAGATCTCCCCTCCCCCCCCCCCATCCCCCGGGGAAGTATGAGGCAAGCATTAGATTTGACCTCACTCTTCTACTTGATCTTGTGCCCATAACAAGCTTCAACACCAAACAGCACAAAGCTTCAGCTTAAGCCTCTCCTTTTCCCTTCGGTGTCCTAATTCTAGGAGAGAGCCACTAAGTAATTGTTGAATAAGAAGATTTCATTTTTTTTAAAGAGAAGGTCATAGGGCTTTCAGGCTTCAAGAGTGGAGATCGTCCACCCTTTGAATCAGATTTCCCCCCTTGGGAGTAGATTTTTCCTCCACAAAAAGATTCAACATCAAGCAATGGAAACCATCAGCTTGATCTTGCCTCCACAACAAGCTTTGGCACCAACCAACACAAAGATTGGAACTAAGCTTCTCCTTTTCCTTTTGCTATGATGATAGAGTCTGTCAAAAAGTAATTTTGGAGAAAGAAGATTTTGATGTTGTAAAAAGAGTCTTGGGAATTTGAGGCCTCGAGTTTGGAGATCGTCCACCCTTGGAATCAAATCTTGTCCCCTAGGAATTTAAGGTAGGCATTCAATTTGACACACTTCATTTAATAGATCTTTCCTCCACAACGAGCTTCAACACCGAATAACACAAAGCTTGGACTTAAACCTCTCCTTTTTCCTTTTTCTCTCTTGATGTTAAGAGAGACCCAAAATGTAATTTTGGAGAGAGAAGATTTTGATTTTGTAAAGAGAGGGTCTTAGGACTTTAAGGGCTCAACGGTGGAGATCATTGATAACATGCTATTTATGCATGTAATTACATAGATATTAATGCAAATTAATGCATTAATCATCACTAATCTATGCATGTTATCATCTTTTAAGCATATTTCTATCATTTTGTGTAAATTCATGTTATGATCTAAAAATGCACTAATTATGGATTATTATGCATAATTAAACATTTTAATCTTTAATCCTAATTATATGTATGATCATAATCATGTTTTAAAGTTGAAAATAGAAGAGAAAACACTTTTATTTACATTTACGTATTTATATGAATTTATTTTATATAATACATAAATGTATAAAATTAATATAAATTAATTCTCTTACTATTTTAATAATTTTTATAATGATAGATTATTCAATTCTGAATCCAACAAAACAAATTTGACTTAATTTGGAGTTATATTTTGAAAGTTATGATTTTTACAAATTTATAGAATTTTTCTGGAATTTTTCTGAATTTAAGTTGATTTATTTTCGATTTTAATTGTTTTAAAATAATAGAAATATTATTAAAATAAAAAAAATATAAAAAATGGTTTAGCGCGCGGGCCCACGTGGATGCGACGTGGCACGCAAGGCCACGTGGCTCTGCCACGTGGACGCGCGCGTGCCTGGGTGGCATGGGTGACGTGCACACGTGTCATCATATATATTTCATATGTTATATAGTTTAAGGGTCCCCCGTGTATAAGGGGACGAAAGATTAATATGCTCTAATCACTCTATATTTTATAGTGAAGAATTTCCATTATTTTTACCAAGTGGGACTAAAATTCCTTCATTTTCTATTTTTAGGGTGACGTGGCGAGCTGTCGAGCGTCAGATCGTCGGCGCGACGATCGAGTGGCGTTAATCGCGTGGACACGAGGTCCACGCGATCAGATAATACGTACGTGATCGATTATCATTTAAGTGAAATGATCTGGACCGTTCGATCACGAGTTATAACGGTCCAGATCATTCGCGATCGGTGGAGCCATCGTCACATCGCGACCGTTGGATTAAAATCCAACGAACGAATTAAATTGAAGCATATCTTCATCAACTTATCCAGGCCCTTCATCAAAGATCGGACGGTCCACATATGATCACGTCGATTCGCCAATGGACGTCTAATCGCGACCGTCCATCGCGATAGACACTTCATCTAACGGTCCAAGATCATTTCGGTTTTATTTAAAAACGTTCTTCGCGACGTGAAGAACGGTTCGCGAAATCTCCTTGAATTCTCACTGTTTAGAGAGTCAAATCGCGTACCGTTTCTTCCTGCTTGTTCGCAACTCATTTCCGTTCCATTATAAAGCATCAATTTCAATTTCGATCGAAAGACGAGGGAGAAATCAAGTCTTGAACATCAATATTCATCTTCGAATTTTCGGAACAAAAAGCCTTGAATCCGGCGATTAATTGGATCAATTTGAAGGTTATTTTGGGTTAGATTGGTTGATTTCATCTTAATCTTTCATCATTTAACGTTAATTTCCATTTTAGAATTGTAAATTTAGTTTAATTTCGCTTAATTTTCGGTTTTAATTCGTTTTTCGAAACGAATTTTTCTCCTTTCTTAAAATCTCGATTTCTCTTCGAATTCTCCACCAAATCACTTGATTTTTGATTCCGTGGATTCGACTTTGAGTTATCTTTCTTAATTTACTAAAACGCCCAATTTCTAATCTCAATTCATCATCCGATTTGACCGAATTTCAAAGATATCTCTCAAATTTCCCTAATTCTCCGTGGATTCGACCCTTAATTACCATTATACTAATTAATTACTTTGATTAATCTTAAATTGGTAATATTAGGACTTTATTTTGACACTAAATTGTGTGCAATCAACGACCATACGATTTAGTCACGCCAATCATCCACCCTATGAATCAAATCTCTCTCACTAGAGTCTAAGGCAAGCACTTGATTCAACCTCACTTCTTGATAACATGCATTTATAACTTAAATTCCTATCATATTTAACTCATATTCATGCTTATTTTATGTAATTATAATGCATGTTATCGTACTTTTTATGAATTTTCTTCATTGGTATGCTACTCTACTAATGTTCATATTTATGCATAATTTAGGGTTAATCATGTGCTTTCTTGATAGTTAATCTTTTAAAAGATTAAATAAATATAAATTAATTACCTTATTTTGACTTTAGTAGATGATTTAAGGGATTAATTCGATTTAAAGAATGATTGGATGAGTAAAGGATTTAAATCTTAATGAATGCCTTTATGTTATTTTTTCTTTTTTAAAATTATATTTTAATGGCATGATATTAAAAAGAAAAGAAATTCAAATCCAATGGAGAAAATTTGAGATTAAAAGGAGTTGTATTTTAAGAGTTATGAATTTCTGAACATTTTAGATTTTTCTGGATTTTAATTTAAATTTTTATTGCATTTTTTCCTCAATTTAAATCGCAAAAAGGGGTTATTTTTCCATAGAGCACGCGGATGACACGTGGCGCGCTAAGCTGACGTGATGCGCGGGACCAGCGCAGATGCGACGCGGCACTCAGGCCACGTGGCAGAGCCGCGCATGGCCCATGCGAGGCGCAGCTGGCGCAGACACGTGGCAGGAGGCCACGCGAGTCCACGCGGACGACCGTGAGGTGCACCACATGGCGAGGGGGGCTGGCGTGTGAAGGGCTCACGGGTTAGTGGGCCCTGGTAATAATATTGGGACGGTAACGCAATAGCGTTAAACCCCTCCGCTATTTATACTCACCTTTCTCTACTTTTTCGTCCGTGTGGGACTAAGGTCCTGCAGAGTTTAACACTTGCAGGACACGTGGCGATACCGAAAGCATTGGATGCGATCGCGATGCATGCAGGGGCGTCGATCGCGTGGATCCGAGTCCACGCGATCGCAATCAGAGCACGTGCATGAAATGGCATTTAAGTGATCACGATCAAGGGCTCACCTATCGACACGTGGATGCAATGGGAGCGTCCAATCTTCATCGAACGGGCGAATCAAAACGACATATTGAACGGCTTACCTGGTGGCGCGTGGAGACTTCTGAAGCGCCTGATCTTCATCAGACACACGATCGTGAAGTGGCCATGCAATCTTCATCGGACGGCATAAGTGATATCAAAGGAGATCGTGGTCCACGATCGAGGTCCGTGATCGTAGCGCAATCGTGAACCGATCGTTATGCAATCGTGGCCCGATCGCCGGGTGATCATGGTCTGATTGCTGCGCAATCATGGCCACGATCGCTTCGAATTGATGGCCCACGATCATCATCCGATCATGGCCATAAATTCCACCTATCACCGGATCAAATGGCTTGAGATTTTCGAGTGAAATCCCCTTTAAAAACCGATGAACTCTCTCTTTTGTAAGCTAACTCTTGATTGAATCGTGAAGGATTTAAGCAATTTTAAAGCAAGATCTTGAGTTCTTCGTGATCCCCCCACGTTTAGACTTGATTGCGATCCAATCAGAGCGGGATTGATCACGAATTTCCATCAGATTTCATCGAGTTTTCCCCTTGAATGCCGAACGTCCGCGAGGAAGAAATCGAACAAATTCGCTTCAATCCGCATGAATTGAAGCCCCATATTTGCAGCAATTGGGTTAGTACTGAGATTTGATCGATTATCTGGTGGTAATTTGAGTTTTATTAGTTTTAGACCATTAATTTTGAGTTTTAAGTCATAGTGTTCTTCAATTTTACATAATTTTAATTCGAAATTTTTCTCATTTTGAAAATAGGATATCTCTTTGATTATAATTTCGAATCACCTGATTCTAGTCTCATTGGATTCCTTATTTCATCAGATTTCTGTGGATAGGACATTTGTTAAATTCCATGATCATTTGTCCCCTCAATTTAACGTTTGACCGAGCACTATTCATTTTCAATCCGAATTTGGGCGTTGACTTTCAGGGTCAATTAATTTCAAAATATAAATTGGAATTTGATAATTTTGGTTCTTTGGAATCCTCTTGTTCTTAGCTTTCTATTTGTATATAAATTTCAAGATTTGGATAACATTTGACTAGTCAGTTTGAAGATTTTCTCCGAAGTGTTCATTTTAGGATTTTTTTGATCTTTGATTTTCAATAATTCATAATAAATCCAATTCTTATTGAAAAATTACGAATCTTATATTAATAAATTCCATGTGTTTCTATAGATTTTGAATATATAATTTTTGTAACCTTCTGACATCTTTTGATTCTCTGATTTTACAAAAAAATTTGACTGTTGGTTAAAGTCAACTCTTTGACTTTGACTTTTGACTTTTATCAGTGAAATCGAGATCTTAAATCTTAAAATTCCCTATTTAGTATATTTATATCATTTCTATTCATCAAATTTTATTTCTACTTCTTTAAAACTTCTTTTAAACATATGTTTGACCAAGTCAACTCTGCAATAAAAGTCAACCTTGTTCTTTGTGGATCGACCTGATACTTACACTTTACTTGATTTTATATCTTTGTCATTGTGAGTTCAAATTTATAAATTTTGTTTGACCGACGTTTGTGTGTTTTAATGACCTCACAAAACGCTTCGTCATTCCTCAACTTGATATTGCCTCCACAAAAAGCTTTAACACCAAACGAATCAAATCTTGGGCTTAGGCCTCTCTTTTTTGTTCTGCTATCTCGATGCTTAGAGGGAGCTAAAAAGTAATTTTGGAAGGAGGAGATTTTGATTTTGTAAAGAGAGGGCCTTATGGTTTTGAGTGCTCAAGGGTAGAGATTATCCGCCCTTCAAATTAAGTCTCCCCTCTCTAAGTGTGTGAGGCAAGCACTCAATTCGACCTATTTCCTACGCTTGATCTTGCCTTCAAAACAAGATTCAACAATAAACAACCCAAAGCTCAGGATTATGCTGCTTCTTTTCCTTCTGATATCATGATTCTACAAGAGAGCCAAAAAGTAATTTGGAAAAACAATATTTCATTGTTGTAATGGGGGAGTCTTAGCGCTTTCAGGGCTCAAGAGTGGAGATTCTCCACCCATAGAATTAGATCTCTTTCCTATGAGTGTAAGGCAAGCACTCTATTTGGCCTCGCTCTTTCACTTGATCTTGTGTGCACAACAAGCTTTAACATCAAAAAACACAGAGCTTCAACTTTAAGGTTCTCCATTTCATTGTAGTATCCTAATTTTAAGATTGATCCAAAAAGTAATATTGGAGGGAAGATTTTGATTTTTGAAAGAGAGAGTGTTAGGGATTTGAGCGCTCAAGAGTGGACATTGTCCACCCATTTGAATCAAATCCCCCTTGCGATTGCCCCTTCCCTAAGTCCAAAATAGAGGTAAAGGAGGTCCTTAAGGGGGGTAACTGATAACATGCAATTTATACTTGAATTTACATGATTATTAATGCAAATAAAGGCATTAACTTTTCTATTTGTATGCATGTTATGATATTTTAAGTACATTTATATCATTTTATGTAATTTCATGTAATGATATAAAAATATATCATTTTATGGATAATTATGCATAATTAAACATTCTAATCCTATTTATATTTGAGATCATAATTATATTTTCATGATTAAATGATAAGAGAAAATATTTTTATTTACACTCATGTATTTTTCTAAATTATTTTCTACGAAAAATGAGTGTATTTATTGAGTTAAAATTAATTTTTTTGTTATCTTAATATTTTGAATTTTCATAATGATAGATAATTCAATTCTGATCCAGTAAAATAAATTTGAATCAATTTGGAGCTGTATTTTGAAACTTATGAAATTTTCAAGTTTGAGGAATTTTCTACAATTTTTCTGAATTTATTTAAGTCTATTTTTTATTTTTAATAATTCAAAAAGAACAAAAAAAATTATTCTACCCCGCACTGACGTGGCAGAGTGTCGCCACATGGCGAGGCGCATGGATGTGTGTCCATGTGACACGTGTACATGTGTGCATGATGTGTGTGCGTGACGTGTGTGCGTGACATGCTTGTGTGTGCGTGGCACCTATGCGCGTGTGATTAATTAATGGGTTAGAGCATCCTTAACGGATTTAAGCTCACCCATTAACCCAGTCTATGTTATATAGTCGATTAAATGTAGTAATTTATTCCGTGTGGGACTATGTTTCTTTATTTATGTTTCACGTGACGTGGCGCACTATGAGACATCCGATCGCGTGATTGAATCACGTGCGTCGGATGTCACTTACTCAGAGGGGGTTCGTGGTGACATCTTATTAGACGACGATTTCATCAATCGACGTCTAATCTCAGCCATTCATCAGGGAGTTGTAACGGTCGAGATTGAATGCGCCCGATGGACACGGATTCATCACGATCATCCGATGAAGATCAAATGGACAAAATGAAGTGACAACTTCTCTTCACGCGTGACGGACCCCCTCTGCGATCTGCGATCGGACAGACGTGACTTAATGATGTCGATTTGATCAAACGGCATTTAATCTCAGCCGTTGATCGCATCAAATCGACGCATCCGACGGTTACGCCCACATTCGCCTATAAATTGAAATTTTCTTCGCGACAGAAAACCATTATTGGGTTTTCGAGCAAATTGAACTGTCTAGACACCATAATCTGAGAATCTTTTTATTTTTGCATCTTCTAGACTCGTTTTCTGCATCCATGGGGTGTTTGAGATCAGACATTGATCGAAGGAATTGGAAGAAATCACATCTTGAACGCCAAACTTTGTTTTTGAAATCGCGAAATCGAAAATTCTTGAATCCGGTGATTAATTAGATCATTTCGAGCGCGACTTTGGGTTAGATTGCGTGTTTTCATCCTAATCTTTCATCATTTAGCATTAGACTTACATTTTGAATCATAGATAAAGTATAATTTCATTTTAATTTTGGTTTTATCAAATTTCGCGATCGAATTTCTATCTCAATTTTAAATCTCGATTTCTCCACGAATTCTAATCCAAATTCAGTGATTTTTGATTCCGTGGATTCGTATTGGAGTTATCTTTTCTAATATACTAAATTCGCTAATTTCTCACCGCAATTCATTGTCTGATTTGATCGAATTTTAAAGATATCTGAAAACTTTCCCTTATTTCACCGTAGATTCGACCCTTATTCACCACTATACTCCTTAATTAGTGATTTAGTCCTTTAATTGGTGATTTTGGAACTTTTTTTGACACGAGATCTTGTGTATTCAACGACCGCACAAAAACGTTTCGTCAATAAGGTTAGCCGATATGAGTAAAATCACTATCATTGAATAGGCAAGTTAACACATCCAAAATTATACTCAACTCTTTGAATTCGATTATGAAAATTAGAATTGCAATGAGATGAGGTTGAATCCACGTGGAGGAAGGTTAAATTATTAAAATAAAGGAATTTTTTGGTATTTTTATATTAAGAAAGTGGAGATGATTGATATTAAGAAAATGTACATGTAAGATGAAATGAACCGATCAAATGCTTCCAAACTCCTTTCCAAGATTGAAAACCTTTGATTGATGGTGAAAAAGTGATTTATGGTTTGAAAAAATGAAAATGTTGATGAAAAGATGGAGGAAATTGAAAAGACTGATGGAAAATGAGTCTAATATAAGGATTCGTGATAAAACAAACTCTAGCAATGCTCTCTGATCAAAACACACCTTCAAAAACCATCACAACACAATGAAAATATCTCTCGTGAACTTGGCGTCTTACATCTACCACAAGGAATGAATAGAAAAGACAAGAAACTCACTAAAAATTATGTTCCATACATGAAGAATGATCGATCAGTATCTTCTTTCCTCCTAGATAACCTATGGTAGAAGCACATAAGGAAACCTTAAATATTCTAATAATTTTTTCTTAGATTTAACATCAGTCACGATGAGGATGCGGCAGGTGAAATGACAATCATGCTTATGAAATTTCAGCTCCAACTCCATCACGATTGTTAGATATTCAGCTTTCAATTTGAAGAAATCTAGGTCTTTGATTTACTTTTCTCTCTCCTCAAATTGCTCTTGTCAACCTACTTCACTCTCCAATCACACCGCATTGAATAACAAAAAATTTATGTTAAATGCCCTTCTCCTCTCCCCTCTCCTCCCCTCTCCTCTCCTCTCTCCTCTCTCCTCTCTCTTCTCTCTACTCTCTCCTCTATTTTATCTCCTCTCTCTCGCGCGAATGTGAGAAGCACAAGCACAAGAGAGGGAGAGTGGAGAGACACGAAGAAGGCGCAAGAAGCGCAAACACATGAGAAGCATGGAGGGGAGAAATTTCCATCATGCATGCTCAAGAGAGAAAAACTGAGGGGAGAGAAGTATGAAATCTCCTCTTCCCCCTTACGCATGCATGCACACCTGATGGAAAAAGGAAGAGTGGGAGCTAGGAGAGAGGGAGGCTATGATAGCCAAGGGAATGTGGATGCAGCAGAAGGTCAAAGTGGCAGAAGAAGAGAGAAGAGAAAGTGTGTCAGCAAAATCTCCTTTTCCTCCCCCTTACGCATGCATGTGCGCATGCTTAAGAGAGTGAGGGGAGAGGGAGTTGGGAGAGAGACAAAGATTGAAGAGATTTCTTCCATCCTCTCCCACTAACACGTGCACACGCGATAGAAAAGGGGGAGTGGGAGCTCGAAGATGAAAATGGGGAAGAAAAAAACAAAGGAACAAGCATAATCGCCATGCGAGAGAGAGGATAGGTGAGGCGTGCAACGAGGAGCAAGGGGAAATATGTGTGCGTACACAAAAGAGAGATATGTGTGATGAAAATTTTCTA
This sequence comes from Lemna minuta, assembly GCA_024174645.1. Taxonomy (NCBI): domain Eukaryota; kingdom Viridiplantae; phylum Streptophyta; class Magnoliopsida; order Alismatales; family Araceae; genus Lemna; species Lemna minuta. The sequence continues at coordinate 12,467,815 of CM044112.1, forward strand.
TCACACAATAGAGAAAAGAAGGGGAAAGAAAAAGAGAGGGAAGAGGAAGAGAGGAATAGAGGAAGAGGAGAAGAGAGGGAGAGAGGAAGAGAGGGGGAGAAAATTTTCTCCCTATCACACACGCAGGAAGAAGGGATGAGCAAAGAGGGGGAGAGAGGGAAAAGGGAGAAAGAGAGAGGAAACTAAGAAGAGGGTGCGGAGGAAAGGAAGCCATGCCTCTCCTCATGACGGAAATTTTTTCCCATCGTGAGAGAGAGAGAGAGCAAACTCTCTCTCTATTATCTTTTTACATTTTTATTTTCTTATAACTTTATTTTCTATTTTATTTCAATTAATAATTTATTTATTTTCAGATACAAAAAACATTTCTCAATGATTTTAATTTCTATAAATTCTCAAAAAATTTCAAAAATATCAAAAAACTGTCAACTTCCGCATAGAAATAAATTTATTTAATAAAATACATGAAAAAATACATTTATAAATATTTTCATGTCAATAAAGGCATTTTAAATGAGAAAATTCATGGTTTTATCATCATCTAAGCATGCTCAAAATGCACTCTAAGAGCCTATCTCTATGCACATGCACTCACGTTTCTAAGGGTGAAAACCAATCTTTAAGAAAATTCATAACGAATGCGTAGATTTCATTTGACATATATTTGTTCTTTTCATGATATGACAATAGCAATACTTGAAATGAAGTGCTCCCTCCCTCCAACTAATATACCCATCATCCTCAATGGATGAATATGATAATAAAAGCATTTCAAGGGAGAAAATTGCAAAGGGTAAGTTTTCTCATTGTAGTAAGGAGCATTGAGGGTTTCATGGCCAATGATATAGGGCATTGAAGATAGTAGTGACTGAACAATTTAATGCGGTCGATGAAAACACACGATTGTCGGTCAAACAAAATTTATAATTCTGAACTCACGATGACTTTAAAATATGAAATCAAGTACAGTGATGAGGTCGGGATCGAATCACGGAGAGCACAATTCACATTTTATCGAAGAAGTGACTTGGTCAAACTTAGGTCTAATTAGGGTGTTAAGACTAGAAAATGATATATTATTAATGGAGATAATAAGAATATATGATGGAAGATATTTTAAGAATTTACGAAAATGATTTGACGAAGAAAAGTCAAAAGTCAAGGTCAAAGCATTGACTTTGACCAGATGTTAACTTTATATAAAATTAGAAAAAAAATAGGAGGTAAAATATTATCAAAATTATATTTTCAGAAACTAGAGAGAAAAAGGAGAACTCTGATATAAAATATGTGATTTTTAGAAAAGAATTGGATTTACTATGATTTATTGAAAATCAATAATCAGAAAAATCCCGAAATGAAGATCTCCATCAAAATCATGAAATTGACTAATCAAATGATATCCAAATCGAGCAATTTATATATGAATCGAAAGCTTATAATCAGAGGATTCCATAGAAACTAAAATTTTTGAATTTCACCATGTAAATTAGGAGTACTTGCCTTGGAAAGTCAACGCCCAAATTCAGATTTAAAATGAACAGCAGTTGGTCAAACATTGAATTGAAGGGCAAAATGTTGATGAAATTTTGCAAATCAGATATCCATGAAAAGCTGATGAAATTTTGGAATCCAATGAAACCAAAATCGAATGATTTAGACTTGAGATCACGGAGAAATACTTGTTCGAAAATCAGCAAAAATCTACAATCAAATTTGGGTGAAATGATGAAATTTAGTATTCCTAAACTCTAATTACCTATCTAAATCTAATCTAAACTAAATAATTTGTAGGGATTACAAAGGAATCACACTACTAACCCAATTGATGTGGAGATTTTACTTCAAATCGCATTGATTGAAGACTATTGATCCGGTTTTTTCTTCGACGTGCGTTCAGCGTTCAAGGGGCGAATCCTATCGTTTCTTGCAATGATTCGTGATCAATCTTGCCTCAATATGATCACAATTGAGTCTAGAATGCAAGGGGATCACAAAGAACTTAAGATTTTGCTCCAAAAATGCTTAATTTCTTCACATTTCAATCAAAAGTTAAGTTTAGAAAGAGAGAGAACATCAATTTATACAGATTTTATCACGAAAATTTTGCGCCGTCCAATTCGCTAAAGATCATTTGGACGGCTGCGATTGTGCGAAATTGATGGCCCACGATCCTACGACACGGATTCCACTATTCCTTGATTTTCGCCGTCTGATCTTCATCAGAGCATCCTTACGCAGCCACGTGTCACTCCATGATTTGCAGAGTGCGTGATTAACTCGTGACTGTTCGATGTCACTTAAGTGATCGACGGCTCATGATTATGCACGCGCTTTGATTGTGATCGGGTGGACTGGAGTCCACGTGATCGATGCGCGTTGATCAAAGTAATTTTATCTAACGCATCTCGGGCTGCCACGTGACCTGCAAAACAATTACATAATCCCACACAAAGGAAATCAGGTGAGATGAACGGGTATATAAGGTAGAAGGCGTATAAGCCTTTGCATCGCCCAAATGGGCCAAGTACACCCCCACCCTATGCCTTCCGTGGGCCCACCATACCCAGCGGGCCCACACGCCTATCACCCCAACTGTCTCATCGCGCCACCTATGCATCCACATGGTCCACGTGGGCTCGCGTGGTCCACCACGTGTCCACGTTGCGCAATTAAACCCTTTTTCATAATTTTTAATGAATTAAATCACAAAAAAACCTGAAAAATCAAAATAAATTCCAGAAAAATCTCAAAAATTCTGGAAATTCATGACTTAAATTCTAGAACTCCTTTTCGACTTCAATTTTCTTCATTGAGTCACAAATTTCTTTACCTTTAATATCATGCCACGTAAAATATAAATCCAAGAAAGAAAATAGGATGAATGCATAATTATATTAAATCAATCCTTTAGAATTCTATTTTGGTTCATCCCATCATTCTCTTCTTGAAATTTATTCTTTTAATCATCCACTAAAGTCAAAATAAATCAAGGAAAGTAGTTAATTTCCAATTATTTAACCTTGAAAAAGATCAAACATTTATAAAACACATAATGAACCCTAAATAATGCAAAAAATATGAACTTTATTAAAATGGCATACCAATGGAGAAAATTCTTAAAACTATGATAACATGCATTATAATTACATAAGATAGGTATGAATATTAGTTCAATATGATAAGAATTCAAGTTAAATATACATGTTATCAAGTAGCAACCGATCGTCTTCCATTTAATGATACGTACCTAAAAGCAAGAAAAAAAATAGTTAACAAAGCCTGAAAGCAATAAATAAAATAAAATAAAAGGTAAGATTAAATATGGCTATGAAGTGGGTAGTTCATCTTGAGATACCTCCAGTAGCTCTCCAAGAACAATAGATGTTGGGGGTTGAAGATGCATCTAATAAAGATGTATCTATAAAAGGTTTAAGTCTTTGACCATTGACTTTGAATTGTAGAACAGACTTTGGGTCAAGAATTAAAATAGCACCACTAGAAAAGATTTTCCTAATACCATATGATCCATCCCAACACGACTTGAGCTTCCCTCAAAAGAGTTTTAAATGAGAATTACAAAGCCAAACCTCTTGATCTACCTTAAAGTTTCTTCAATTAAAATTCTTATCCTTAAAGTGCTTCATCTTGGCTCTATAAATCAATGAATTTTTCTTCATCTTATTCCTCAATTCTTAAAGCTCCTGCATCTGCAATAAGCAATTCCTCCCGGCTACATCTAAAGAAATCTTAAGACAAAATTCTTTATGCTCAATTTTATTTAAGAAGATGAAAAGCTTTCCCAAAAACTAACCTATTGGGTGATATCCCTAAAGGTGTTTTATTTGTTTTATATTAAAAACGAATTACGATAAACTAAAAACTTGCAAAATAAGGGTTGGGTTGCGCCATACATATCAAAGAGTATACAATTGACTCGACCAATCCTTCCCATCTAGCCGAATGATTTTCTTAATAATATTCTTAATGTCTCTATTAGAGGCTTCTACTTGCCCATTAGCGTGAGGATGATAAGAGGTGGTAACTCTATGATGGATTCCATATTTTTTTCAAAAGGGAACGAATTTGAAAATTTTTAAATTCGTCCCCCATTACTAATAATTGTCTTTCAACATCCAAAACTAGAAAATGTAATTTACTCAATCAACTTGAGGACTATTTTATGATCACTAGTTCTTGTAGGGATAGCTTCTATCCATCTAGACACATTATCTACTGTCATAAGGATATACTCATAACTTTTACAAATAGGAAATGGACGCATATAATCAATGCCCTAATCATACGATTTCGTGCGGTCGTTGAATATATACGATCTCATGTCAAAAAAATTTCCAAACCCACCAATTTAAAGATTAAATCACTAATTAAAGAGTGTAGTGTTGAATAAGGGTCGAATCCAAGGAGAAATAAAGGAAAATTTTTAGATACCTTTCAAATTTGATAAAATCAGGCAACTAATTGAGATGAGAAATTAGGGATTTTATTATATCAAGAAAGATAACTCCAATGCGAATCCACGGAATCAAAAATCATTAAATTTGGATTAAAATTTGCAGAGAACTTGAGATTTGAACATGAGATAGAAATTTGATCGAGAAAATAAGTGAAAAACCAAAATTAAAACTTAATCTACGCTCTAAATGTAAATATAATGCTAAATGAAGATGAATTAAGATGAAAACACTCAACTTAACCCGAAGTCGTGCTTGAAATGATCCAATTAATTTCCAGATTCAAGGCTTTTCTGTGATTTCGAAAACGAAGTTCGACGTTCAAGATGTGATTTCTTCCAATTCAGTCAACCAATTCTTGATTTCAAACACTCCTTGGACACGAAAATAAGTCTAGAAGATGAAGAATTCAAGAGATTCTCATATTGTGGTGTCTAAATAGTTTGAAGAACAGATTTTCGCATCGAAGAATAATTAAATTTATAGGCAAATTTGGGTGTAACCGTCGGATGCGTCAATTCATCTTCAATCAACATCTGAGATTAAATGTTAATTCACAAATCGGTCTTTAAGTCGCGTCCGTCCAATCTGAGATATAGCATCTAGATTTCACCACATCCAGTATGAAGAAGAGGCGTCACTTGGTTTCGCCCGTTCGATCTTCATCGGACGATCACAAAGAGTCCATGTGTCCATCAGGCGCATTTAATCTCGACCGTTATAACTCCCCAAATGAACGGCTGAGATTAAATCGTCTTTAATTGAAGCGTCACCTAATCAAATGCTCCCACGTACCCCCACAAGTAATTCACATCCAATGATCGCAATTTAATCGCGCGATCGGACGCCTTATGTTGCGCCACGTAACCTGAAAAATAAAAACAAACACAAATAGTCCTACACGGAATAAAAGATAAGGGTTTAACGCATATATATTATAAAAGAGTATAATGGGTTAGCGTTAATCCATAATGGATGCTTAACCCACTAATCAGTCTCAAACACGCAGCCACGTGGCATGTACACGTGTCACCACGTGGCGGCACTTTGCCACATCAGCTCACGATAAAACATTTTTTTATTCTATAAAGAATTGAAAATAGCTTTAAATAAATTCAGAAAAATTCTAGAAAATTCCTAAAAATTCCTAAAAATTAGAAAATTCATAAATTTCAAAATTGAACTCCAAATTAATCCATGGACCAGAAGTTGAATTATCTATCAATATAAAAATTCAAAATATTTAACTAATGAGAGAATTAATTCTAATTTAAGAAATACACTCATTCCTCTTAGATAATAAATTTGGAAAAATACATGAGTGTAAATAAAATATTTTCCTCTTATCATTTAATCATGAAAATATAATTATGATTTCAAATATAAATGAGAATAAAATTATATTATGAGAATGATGCATAATTATCCCCTAAATGCTATATTTTTATATCATAACCTAAAATTACATAAAATGGTAGAAATGAACTCAAAATATGACAACATGCATACAAATAGAACATTTAATCCTTTAAATTGCATTAATAATCATGTAAATTTATGTATGAATTGCATATTATCATACCCCATAAGTCAAAAATTTCTACCTCAATGACAGGTTGGAGTGGCATGCGATCACTCTTCTTCATGTTCAAGGCTGCTTGGCATTGCACAAAACTAGAACAATACTCAAAGGCATCTTTAGACAGTTTTAGGCCAAAAGAATCCAAATTGTGAAACTTTAAACATCATTATTTTAGCAGCCTAATTCCCTCCATAAAAAGAAGAGTGACACAGATTTACAATACTCCATTGTTCCTCCTCGGGAACACAACATCTATAAATGTGATTTATACCCCTATGGAACAACTCCGTCATAAAAATAAAATGGAAGATCTTTGAAAAATATTCCAATCATTAAAATCCCAATGCATCTATAATTTTTCAATAACAAGATAGTTAACTATATGATGGAGAATTATTTTAAAACATGAACACTAGGGTTCTAAGTGAACCTATCTTCCTCCTCCTTATCTACCAATTTGAGACATTATCCATTCCTTAAATGGATGAAGAAGACCTCTCTAAATAAATAAAGAGAGTGTAGATCTTAAGGGAATTATCTTCCCTTCTCTTATTTTATACTGATCTAAAGATTGATTCGGTCAAAAGAAATTAGCCTTACCCTTAGATAATTAGAATCCCTTGAATGGACCAAGTCAACCACCATTTTACCTTGATATAGGGTCCTTATTTTCCAAACCTTATCCACTATATCATAGGAACCTTATATCATTTGAATTAATGATCTCAAAAGAAAATCAGTAGGAAACCTCTTTGAATTACATCCCTTTATTTCTTTGAAAACCACCCATAGGTAGAAAGCTTAGAAGAGATCTATTCAATTCAAGACAAAACCCATGAATTCATTGTTTGAAGAAAGCTTCAAACAATGAGAATTATCTCTCAACACCTCACTATTGAAGAAGATAAAGAAAGCTTGGACCCATTACTACTAAACTGAGCAAAGAAGTTGACTAAAGTCAACCAAGAAGATCTTACAAGACCTTTACTACTATCTCGTCATGAAATCCCACGTGGAGTGGAGATAAATGAATCCTACACGCACGACAATTCTACAGCGTACGAAAAGGGTTTTATGAAGATAAGCCAGCAAGGATCACCTTAGGTGGACTCCAAATATCACCTATTTTCCACCCCTTTACTGGACAACGAGCAACCTACAGAGCCGTCTTCCACGGATCATGGAGTCCCACCCACTATGTGTCATATTTATTATACCTTCTATTCACCTCAACCGAATGGAATTCCCGAGTCAGAAGACTAGCTAACCATCACGGGCGTCATCGACTGTCCTCTACCCTACCTTTTCGTTGCTCTGACGAACATACGGAAGACAAGAAGTTTGGTAGAAATCGGTCAACTAGCGGACGTAAAAGCGTTGCTACCTTTTCCCTACCTGGCACTACTCCAAATTTAATCGCTCCAGACAATAGAAAACTTTCTCCAGGCTCAGCGAAATCTGAAGAGGACAAAATCTCTGGACTGAGATCTGGAAGGACTCCCGGGAATGCACAATCATCCGGCGGTCGTGACAATAATATCACCGTCAAGTTCTCTCAACCTACCACGATGATTCACATGAAGATGAAGCACAAAATCAAAGCACGGCGACTCCTTGTCACCCATGAAAGCATGTCATTAGCGTGCGTATTCACCGACCGAGATTCTCCAGAATTCCCTCCGTCACCTCGCTCTGAAGACAAAGAGCTGAAGGAACCTTCCAAATACATATAAACCGCAGAACACGGCCGACTCAAATGGCAGCTTTCCACCACAACCAACTGTCCGATGGAAAACTTCAAAGATGGAGCTCATCGGGGCAATTCCACGTGTACAATTTGACGGAACTCACGACGAAAGGCTGAGCAAACCCATCGTCCACCTCGTCGATAACGTCGGCGATAATTCTACGAACGAAATATCATCCTGCTATCTATAGTGCCACAAACTCAGCCGGCAGCCACTTCAACCCCACAAAGCCCAGCTATACTCTTGCGCACTACCTGTCTGCTCACCGTCAATTGAATAACCGAAGACTTCAAAAGAAAGATAAGAGAGCAAGTCAAATCCGCAAAAGTAAATGACAACGTTGCGTTTTGGTTTCGCCTACAACACGAATGCACAACGGATTAACTTTCTGGGCAGAATCCGAATTCATCAGACTCCACGTGTATTCCCACTACAACCTACGTAACCGTCGCATGCGGAAGTTACGATGAAGCGTCGTCTTCTTCTCACCCTCGTATTCCTCTCCATATTCTATAAATGGAGATTTGTAAGAGAACGCAGGCAGCATTATTGAATGAAATATTGGTTACCTTGGTTACGTTTTTACCCATGTGTTCGTGTTCTTCTCCCGTATCTCCATCACTCCTCCCGCCTCTTCTTCTCTTCCGATTTCTATCTCACTTTCTCTCCTCCCTCCTTTCTGTCTTCTTTCAAACCTTTATCGTCAGAGATTAATCGGGGATTATCTGCATCAGTGGAACGATTCGGGAGCATCATTTTCCTTTCTCTCAGGTATCATCCTCTCTTCTCTTTCCCGTGTAATAGTTCTTATATGATATCATAAGTCCATATTATTCACTCTTCTTAAATCTTCCCCTATCTATTCCATGCTCTTACATATTATCTATTTTAGTATCTCTCTTTCTCTATTCTCTATTATCACCATTATCTCCTCTATTCTTATTTCATCTATATTAAATATAAATTATTATTCGATCCTCTCCGCACCCTATCCAATTTCTTTCTGTCACAATCCATATCTTTATCCTCATCATCACTGCCGATCTATTCTTCTCCTCCATTTTCTTTATTAAATATATAATATTATATCTCTTCTCCTCACATTCTGTGTCATCATCTATATCATAATTAACATTATACCTATTCTTCTCCTCTTCATAACTATAGTCTTATTCATTAATAATATATAAATATATATATTACCTTTTCATCAAAAATCTTCTCTTCATACTTCTGAATTATTCTTCAATATATTCTCACTGATTCATAAATTCCTTTCATAGTGATATCACTTCATAGGTCCTCCCTAATTTGTAGGAATATTATCCATTTTAGAAATATCCTACATCACTATATGTGCATACCCTGGTAAATATTAGGTTATAATCTGAAAAATATGCTCATCTAAACAAGAGTCACAAATAGGGGTGGAAATAGAACTAGAAAAATGAGAAATATGATATACTAAAAAATTCTCTACACCACACTTATCTTTAATCTCTATATCAAACTCTTGCATCAATAAAATCCACCTCATAAGCCTAGGTTCTATTTCTTTTTTAATAAGAATAAATTTTAAAACAACATCATCAGTGAAAATGATGACTTTATTACCTAACATAGACGAAACAAAGTTTTTTAAAAGCAAAAACAATAGCTAGAAATTCCTTTTCAGTAGTGGTATAGTTTCCCTAAGATTCTCCTAAGATCTTGCTAATATAAATATAGGACAATTGGTTTCTTATCAATCCTTTGACCTAACACGGCTTCGACAACAAAATTAGAAGCATTGCACATTAGCTCAAAGGGCAAATCCCAATTTCGGGTGTACAAAATAGGAGAATTGATAAGTGATTTAATTTGTACACATGATTTTTTTTCATTTTAATAAAAAACAAGATCAATGTCTTAAGAAAGCAAATGGGTCAAAGGTTTGGAGATCGTGGTGAAGTCTTTGATATATCACCAATATAAGCTAGTGTGCTAGAGGAAACTGACAAAGCGTTTTATGCGGTCGTTAAAACACACAAACATCGGACAAAAAAAATTATAATTCCGAACTCACAATGAAAAAGATATAAAATCAAGTAAAGTGTAAGTATCGAGTCAATCTACAGAGAACAAGCTTGACTTTAATTGTAGAGTTGACTTGGTTAAACTTAGGTTAAACTAAGGTTTTAAAGAAGTGATAATGATATGTAATTAATAGAGCTGATACAAATTTATGAAATAAGATACTTTCAGATTTTAGATTTATGGTTTGACAAAGAAATATCAACAGTCAAGGTCAAAGCGTTGATTTTGACCAACAATTGACTTTCTAAAAGTCAGATAATAAAAAGAGCTTTAAATATTACAAAAATTATATATTCAAAATCTCTAGAAAAATAGAATTTATTGATATAAAATTCAGGATTTTTTAATAAGAAATGGATTTATTATGAATTATTGAAAATCAAAGATCAGAAAAATCCCGAAATGAACACTTTAGAGAAAATATTCTAATTGACTTATCAAATGATATCCAAATCTTAAAATTTAAATATCAATAGAAAGATAACAACTAGAGGATTCCAAAGAGACCAAAATTGTCAAATTCCAATTTATATTTTAAGAGTAATTGATCCCACAAGTCAACGCCCAAATTCGGATTGAAAATAAACAGTGGTTGGTCAAACGTTAAATTATGGGGTCAAATGATCTTGGAATTTTACAAATTTTCTATCCACGGAAAGCTGATGAAGTAAGGAATTCAATGAAATCAGAATCAAGTGATTTGAAGTTAAGAATCAAAGAGATATCCTATTTTCAAAATCAGCAAAAATTCAAACCAAAATTGGGTGAAATTGAAGAACAAAATGACTTTAAACAGAAAATTAGCTTTCTAAATATAATTCAAACTCAAGTTACCGTTGGATGAATGATCGAATCTCACTGCTAACCCGATTTCTGTGAAGATTTGACTTCAATTCATGCGGATTGAAGAGTATTGGCTTGATTTCTTCTTCGGCGGACGTTCGACGTTCAAGGGGAAAATTCGATCAAATCCGACGATTAATCACAACAAATCATGTCTCAATTAGATCGCGATCGAGTCTAAATGCAGGGGAATCATGATGAACTCAAGATCTTCCTTCAAATTTGCTTAAGCCATGTGGTATAATGGTGAATAAGGGTCAAATCCACAGAGAGTTAAGCTATTTTGATGTATTCTTTAAAATTTGATCACATCAAACAATAAAATAAAGTGAGAAATTAAGAATTTTAATATTTTTAGAAATCTAACTCAAAGGAAAATCCGTGGAATCAAAAATCACATAATTTGGATCAAGATTCGCAGAGAAATCAACAAGCAAAATTAGATAAAAAATCGGAACACAAAGAGATAGAAAACTGGAATTAAAGATGAAATTGACTTAATCTACGATTCAAAATTGAAATATAATGTTATAGGAAGAAATATTAGGACAAAAACATGATTTATAACCCAAGATAGTGCTCGAATTGATCCAATTTCTTGCCAAATCAAAGGCTTTTAATTCCGCAAATTCAAAGACGATTGTTGGCATTCAAGAATCAATTTCTCCCTATTCTCTCAACAAAATCTCACTTTCAAACACTCCTCGGACTCAGAAATGGGTCTAGAAGTGAAGGGAAGAAAGAGATTCAAGAATGGTGGTGTTGAAGCAGTTCGATTACTCAAAAATATCCAGGAATGCTTTAAATTAGAGAAGAACATCTCAATTTATAGTGAGATTTCAGCGTAACCGTTGGATTGGCATTTAATCTTCAATCAACAGCTTTGATGAAATGCATATATGCGAATCATTAGGCTTAAATTGCGTCCGTTGGATAAAAGATGAACCATTGAGATTTTGGCACCTCGCGTGTGAAAAGAAATGCATGAAACACCAACCGTCCAATCTTCATCTAATGTTTTGGATGCGTTCAAACGGTTTTAATCTCAGGCATTATAACTCCTCAGATGAATGGCTGAGACTAAACCATTTGGGAAATGATTTGTCGATGAATCAGAATGCGCCACGTACCCTTTATTTAAATGATGATAAACGATCACAATTAAATTGCACAATCGAAGGCTCCACATGACGCCACATCACCTGCACATATAAAAACAGAAAGATAGTCCCACATGACGAAAAATCAAGAAATTTGGCGCGTATATAAGGTATGAGTGATTAGTGAGTTAGCATTATCCTGAAAAGGATGCTTAATCTCACTAATCACATGCCTGCACATGTGAGCACACACACATGCACACACATGCGCACACACGCACATATGCGCACACACAAGGACATGCCCACACATGCATGTGCCACGTGCCATGTGACGACACATTTTTGCACCTGCCACGTCGGCTACCAGGCGAGCACGTGATAAAATAATTATTCTTTTTTTTATTCAATATAAATCGAATTAAATTCATAAAAAGAATCATGAAAATTCCAAAAAATCCCTAAAAATTAGAAATTTCATAACTTTTAAAATGTAATTCCAAATTAATTCGAATTTATTTTCTTGGATTAGAAATTAAATTATTTATCATTCTAAAAATTTGAATTCAATAAATAACAAGAGAATAAATTTTTATTTCAAAAATGCACTCATTTCTTTTAGAACTTAAAACATAAAAAAATAAATTGTGGATAAAAAAGTATTTGCTCTTATTATTTAACATTAAAATCTAATTATAATATCAAATAAAAATGGGGATAATCTAATCTTAAAAATATTTCTCTTAATTTATCATAATTATCCCTAAATTAGTGTATTTTGATATTATAACTTAATATTCATAGAATGATAGATAAACACTCAAAAATATGATAGCATGCATTAGAATAGAATGTTTTATGCCTTAATTTGCATTAATAATCATATATTTTCATGTACAATTTGCATGTTATTAGGATCAACATGCATTTGTGTTGTGAGACTTTGAGGGATCTAGAACTGTAATTAGGTGAACACAAATGACTAGATATATAGAGTAGTGCAGTAATTAATTAGCTTAATTAACCACAATTTCTTTCAAAGTGAACTAGAAAATCAATAGTAATATGGCTTGGTAACAAGGTGACATTAGCAAGATGACTGGCTTGCGGGGCAGTAATGGCAAACAAGAGACTAGTAGTGGCAAGAAAACATTGGCACAAGCACAGAGATCTAAGGCAATAAGGATATGTTGAAGGAAATAAGAAGGAGATTATTGATGGTATCGATTTAGCGTGGTCATTGAAACACACGATCGTCGATCAAACACAATTTGTAATTCTGAACTCACGATGATTTGAAAATCAGAAATCAAGTACACTAATGAGATCGGGTAAAACCACATAGAGCACAATCGACTTTTACCGAAAGAATTGACTTGGTCAAACTTAAGTCTAATTAGCGTTTTTAAGAAATGAAACTAAGATATTATTAATGAGAATAGTACTAATATATGAGAGAAGATCTTTTAAGAATTTGGAAAAATATTTGCAGAAGAAAAGTCAAAACTCAAGGTCAAAGCATTGACTTTGACCAAACATTGACTTTCTGTAAAATCAGAGAGGAAAAGTTATATTTTCAGAAACTAGAGAGAAAATGAAAAATTTTGATATAAGATTACGATTTTTACAGAAGAATTGGACTTACTATGATTTATTGAAAATCAATAAACAGAACATTCCCGAAATGAAGATCTCGGTTAAAATCATTAAATAGACTTCTCAAATGATATCCAAATCTAGAAAATCACATTTAAATAGAAAGCTTACGATCAAAGGATTCCAGAGAAACCAAAATTATTAAATTTCATCTTGTATTTTAGGAGTAATTGCCCTCGAAAGTCAATGCCCAAATTTGGACAGATTTTGAACAGAAAATTTAAGGATCAATGAATCCGATATCCATAGAAAGCTGATAGAACAAAGGAATCCAATGAAACCAAAATCGAATGATTTGGACTTAAGATCAAGGAGAAATCCTTGTTCGGAAATCAGCAAAAATCTGTAATCAAATTTAAGCGAAATGATGAAATTTCTGATTCCTAAAATCTAATTACCTATCTAAATCAAATCTAAACGATCTAAATTGCCAGGATTACAAAGGAATCACACTACTAATCCAATTGACGTGAAGATTGAGCTTTAAATTACGTTGATTATTGTGTATTTATCCGATTCCTTCTTCGTCGTGCTTTCGGTGTTCAAGGGGCAATTTCCAAACATTTTCTTGCAATGATTTGTGATTGAATTGCCACAATCCATCCACAAATGAGTCTAGAATGCAAGGGATCTTCCTCCAAAAATGCTTAATTTCTTCACATTTCAATCAAAAGTTACATTTTAAGAAGAGTGAACTTCTATTTATATAAGAATTCATTGTGAAAAATCTGGGCTGTCAGATTTGCTAAAGAACATTTGAAGGACCTCGATGCTCCCATGTCTTGTGTGATAAGTGGACACGATCCCACGAAGAGGGCCCACTTCCTCCTTAATTTTCGCCGTCTGATCTTCATCGGAGCGTCCTCATGCAGCCACATGTCGCTCTATTATTCGCTGAGTGTCAAATTAAATCGCGATCGTCAAATATCATTGATGAGATCAACGATTACAATTTAATCATGTGCTATTGATCGGGATTTGGTGGACTGAGATCCACTAGACGGACGCGCGTCGTTTCGCGGACGTGATCGGTTTTTCCATGATCCGCCCCGTCACTTGCAAAAAGGGTGAAACGCATTAGTCCCACACGGAAGAAGAGAAGGAGAATTTTTCCTATAAAAGAGGAGATGCCCTTTTGCGAATGCATCACCCACAGGGCCTAGTACGCCCCCCTATCCTATATCATGGGCTCAATCTGCTTAGCCCAACTGATGCTCCGCGCCACGTAGGCACCCTTGTGGGCTTGCATGGGTCTGTGTTGGCTCCCATGGTGCCGCCACGTGTCCGTGTAGTGCCACATCACCTCCGCACGGGTCCAATGCATATAAACCCATTTTTTGCTATTTTTAGCCTTTAAAAATTCTGAAAAATCCCTGAAAATTAAAAAATAAAATCCAAAAAAATCTATTAACTTCAGATATTCATAACTTTCAATTTAAAAGGCCTTTTTGACTCAAACTTTTCTCCATTGGATCACATTTTTCTATATCTTTAATCCCATGCCACCTGAAATATAAATCAAATCAAGAAAATATGATGAATTCAAAATAATACTAAGTCAACCCCTTGAAGTTCTATTTTGATTCATCCCATCATTCTCTTCTTGTAATTTCTTCTTTTAATCGTCCACTAAAGTCAAAGTAAAATCAATGAATATGGTTAATTTCCAATTTTTCAACCTTAAAAAGGTCAAACATCAAGAAAACACATAATTAACCCTAAATAATACAAAAATATGGACTTAATTTGGCATGCCAATGGAGAAAATTCATAAAACTATGATAACATGCATCATAATTTCATAAAATAATGCTTAATATTGGTTTAATATCAATCAACGGCCTGTGACGAATTCACAACTGTTGATCTCATCAGTGAAATCTAATGGCTGCGATTTGATTTTGCACTCGGCGAATCGTGGAGTGACACGCGGCTGCCCATGGCTGCTCGGATGAAGATCGAACGACGGAAATCAAGGAGAGAGTGGGCCCGCATCGTGGGATCATGGTCCACTTATCGCGCACTACGTGGCTTCATCTAAGCCGTTCAAACTCTTTAAGAGAAATAGACAATCCGCATATCAAGAGAGAATTCTTCTATAAATCAATGTTCTCTCTTACGAAAATGTAACTCTTAATTAAACATAAAATTAACCATTTTTTCAGGAAGATCTCGAGTTCTTCGTGATTCTCTTGCGTTCTAGACTCCATCGCTCATGGATTGAGGCAAGTTAATCATGAACATTGTGAGAAAATTTTGGGAAATCGCCCCTTGAATGCCGAAATCACGACGAGGAAGGAATCAGAGAAATTCTCAGCAACCAAAAAAATTTGAGGCTCAATCTTCACGTCATTTGAGTTAGTAGTATGATTCATTTGTAATCCTTGCACTTTAAATAGTTTAGATTAGATTTAGATAGGTAATTAGAGTTTATGAATCAAAATTTCCGTCATTTTACCAAAATTTAGTCGCGGAATTTGGCTGATTTCTGAACAAGGATCTCTCCCTGATCTTAAGTCCAATTCAAGCGAGTTTGATTTCATTAGATTCTTTGTTCAATTAGATTTCCGTGGATATCTGATTCGTCAACTTTCATCAAGGTTTGACCCTTCAACTTGTTGTTTGACCCACTACTGTTCAACATTAATCCGAATTTGGGCGTTGACTTTTGAGGGCTATTACTACAAATATAGAAGGTGAAATTTGATAATTTCGGTGTCTTTGGAATCCTCTGATTGTAATCTATGCATTTTCTAGACTTTGATATCATTTGATAAGTCAATTTAAGGATTTTGACAGAAACTTTCATTTCGGTAATTTTTTGTGTATTGATTTTCAATAAATCACAATAAATCCAATTCTTCTCTAAAAATCACAATCTTTGTAGCAAAATTCTCCTCTTTCTCTCTAGTTTCTAAAAAATATAATTTTTGTAATATTTTCTCACATTTTTCCTCTCTGATTTTACAAAAGTTAAAGTCTAGTCAAAGTAAACTCTTTGACCTTGACTTTTGACTTTTCCTCTCCAAATCTTCTTCAAAATTCTTAAAATATCTCCTATCATACATTAGCACTATTTCTATTGATAAAATAGCATATACATTTCTTAAAAATCCTAATTAGACTTAAGTTTGACCAAGTCAACTCTTCGATAAAAGTCAACCATGCTCTTTATGGTTCGACCCGATCTCATCACTGTACTTGATTTCATATTCTCTAAATCTTCATGAGTTCAGATTATTAAATTTTATTTTACCAACAACCGTGTGTTTCAATGACTGCACTATAGCGTTACATCAACCACCTATTTGAGAGTGGTCAACCCACTCCCTTAAAAGGGAGAGTTGACTTGGTCAAATTATATTTTTTAGAAACTAGAGAGAAAGAGGAGAATTTTGCTACAAAGATTGTGATTTTTAGAGAAGAATTGGATTTATTGTGATTTATTGAAAATCAATACACAAAAAATTACCGAAATGAAAGTTTCTGTCAAAATCCTTAAATTGACTTATCAAATGATATCAAAGTTTAGCAAATGCATAGATTACAATTAGAGGATTCCAAAGACACCGAAATTATCAAATTTCACCTTCTATATTTGTAGTAATAGCCCTCAAAAGTCAACGCCCAAATTCGGATTAATGGGTGCCCACCTCATTAAAAGGGACTCTCCCACCTATTTAGGAAGTGATTATGTTCATGTCCTATGGATTTTATCTCCACCATTCATTTGGTTATACCCAAAAGCACTAAATCTCCACCATTTATTCAAAGGAACTTCTTAACCTAACATATAAAAGAATTGTCTTTTTTCCTTTTTTTTTTTGTTTTTTGGCTCTCTCTTAGCATCAAGCTACCAGAAGGAAAAGGAGAGTCTTATGCCTAATCTTGGCATTATTTGGTGTTCAAGTTTTTTGTGTAGGCAAGATCAAGTGAGGGATCGAGATCATAACGAGTCTAGCATCACCTGGTCAAGGACTAGCATCAAAAATGGGATTTGTGTCATGATTTGGATCTGATTTTCTCTTGTAATCCCCTAAAATTGTGTAAACCCTATTTCTCTTTTTATATTTTATATGTGTTCTCTTTTCTTCAAATAATATCTCATGATTATCTATTTCCTGATTACTCGGTTTCCCCATTTTTCACCATCCTTCTATCTTCCATTTCATCATTCTCATCTCTCCATTGCATCCTTATATTCTCAATTTTTTTCTAATTATTTCTCATAGAATATAAGTATATATCTATTTCTAATTTTTTTCATACCATATCATATTTCTCCAAAAATCCCTTCTACCATTATTTTTCCCTATGATAGTATCTCTACTCCCTAAAAGCACTAATCTCATTACCTAGGCTCCCTAAAGATTTGACCCTTACTTTACTATTATACAAAAGTGAGGAATTATAATATTTTGTTTCATAAAATTTGATTAAGATAGCAATTAAAATTATCCAAAATCGAGTTCATCATTGTTGTGCATTAATTTCATATAATAATATAAATAAATTCTTCACTTAATATCGAGATAAAGTAAGGGTCTAATCCTTAGGGAGCATAGGTAATGAGGCAAGATGCTCAAATGGAAGATGAGAGCTTGGAAAGATTAGATAATATAGATTGCAGCACGTGGAGAGGGATGTAAAGTGATGATTGGTGTTTCTCTTGATGAAATTTAGATAAAAATCATAATTGAGATGAGATCATGAAAATGTAAGAGATTATAATGAAGAATATGGAATGACAAGGGGAGAAGGATGAATGATAATAGTGATAGATCAATGTGTGGACAATGATGTAAGAGAATTTACAATGATAAGATGATGACAATGAAACTACAATAAAATAAAAAATAATAGTGCTCTACATTATTTATGAAAAGATCACAATGAAGAAAAAGATATGAATCCTCGCACAAACCCCATCAAGATGCTCATCCTAGGCTGGGTAATGTTAGACTCACTTCAATCGTGATACTCTACTTGATTTCATCACCGCAACAAGAATGAACATCAAAATATATTCAATTTGGGCCTTGACCTCCTCTCTCTTTCCTTCTAGTAGCCTCATGCAAAGATATGGCCAACAGTAGGAGAGAAAATAGAAAATTGAAGTTTAATTATGAGTGTTTTAGGTTTTGATAGTTTCAAGAGCAAAATCAAGGTGGAGCTACAAAGCGTGAAAAGGCAAACCTACCCAATAAAATTTCACCTCAAAACTCCTACATCATGAGATATCATGACATTAAGTTTGAGAGTTTTCAATTGTTTGATTTTGATTGGATGCATTAGAGTGCACCACGTGGCAAACTCTAATTGGACCAAAAATAGGTTGTTTACTTTTTTATAAATATGGGTGCTATGTAGGTTGTTGGATCGTCTTGATCACTTTTGGAGGGCCTAGGAGACTACCACGTGTCCTAGTAGTTTCTAAAGAAGAAATTTCTAGAATAAATCTTAGTCGTCATCTCGATCAGAAGTATAAGAGTTAAGCTTTTCAAAAGTTGGATCCAATCTCAGTTCTTCATGATTCCCTTGCGTTATAGACGCAATTGCGATCATATTGAGGAAAAATTGATCACAAATCATTGTAAGAATCGATCAGAATCTCAAATTGAAAGCCGAACACACGCCAAAGAAGAAATCGAGGAAATACTCTTCAATTAACGTGAATTGAAGCCAAATATTTGCGTCAATCAGGTTAGTAGTGTGATTTGATCGTATCCCTTGCAATAATTGTAGTTTAGATTAGATTTAGATAGTCAATTTCATTTTAGAAATTGAATTGTTCTTCATTTCGCCCAAATTTGGGTGCAGATTTTTTTGCTTGATTTTGAAATAAGGATTTCTCCCTAATCTTAAGTCTAAATTGTTTGATTTTGGTTTCATTGAATTCCTTGTTTCATCAGCTTTCCATGGATATCTAATTCGTAAAATTTTATTATCATTTGGCCCTTCAATTTGACACTTGACCATCGACTGTTCATTTTCAATATGAATTTGGGCATTGACTTGTGGGGGCAATTACTCTTAAAATACAAGGAAAAATTTGACAATTTTGGTCTCTTTAGAATACTCTGGTTTTTATATTTCTATTCATAGGTGAATTTCTATGATTTAAATATCATATGGTTAGTCAATTTGATGATTTAATCGAAGTGTTGATTTCGGGATTTTTTTCTGATCTTTGATTTCTCAATAAATCATAATAAATCTAATTCTTCTCTAAAAATCACGAATTATAAATCAAAATTTTTCATTTTCTCTCTAGTTTTTTATTATATAATTTTTGTAATATTTTTTACCTTCTCTTTATTCTCTGATTTTACAAAAGTCAATGCTTTGACCTTGATTTTTTACTTTTCTTCATCAAATCAATTTCTAAATTCTTAAAATATCTTCTCTCATCTATTTATATCATTTCCATTAATTATATCTCACTTTTATTTTTTAAAATCTCTATTTAAACCTAAGTTGACCAAGTCAACCCTTCGATCAATGTCAACCGTGTTCTCTATGGATCGACCCGATCTTTACACTATACTTGATTTTATATCTTTATATTATTGTGAGTTCGAAATTATAAATTTTGTTTGACCCACGTTTGTGTGTTTTCAACGATCACATAAAACGTTTCGCCGCTATCTCACCATAATTCATCCAAACATCATTTACACATAGGTATCTCCAATTTATGAACAAATGAAGGGCATATCTCTGCGAATGATGGACATGAGCTATGATGAATTGGAAGGGCCACCCAATGAAAGTCCTCCATGTGCCAAGCCAAATTGTTGTCATTAGATATTTATTTTGTAAATCTGATGACCAAAACTTGACAAGTCCGTCCTCTTTACCAAATATTTCTTCACTATAGTTTTGGCTTGGATTTCTTGGGAAAAATGATGTTTTCAACTGATCTATCTCACCATAATTCATCCAAATGCCATTTACACATAGATATCCCCAATTTATGAACGATGCATGACGAGTTCACTTGTTGGGAGCCTTACAAGTCTTAGCATACTTATTTAAAAGTAATGGCATGTGATTGAGGGCAAGGACTTTTATGCAAACAACATAGATATCTTTGATTTAAGGCATGTTTGGATTCTAACCATGTCAAGAATAGGGGGGGATAAAAAATTACCTCTGGTTAGTATGCATAATATGAAGGAAACCTTGTCACCTAGCATATAAATAAAGCAAAATGTGATATCTCTCTCAAGGACTTGAGGTGGGTGTAATGCTATGGGGATGATCATCAATGAGATGTTGTGGATGTAGTCTCTACACTTATGTTGATGTATTGGGACAATCAAGTAAGCCATCTTCATTCGAAGGTATCTGACATATCAAGAATGCACCATGCACATCAAGATGGACAACCAATATTTTGGAGACGAGGTCATCAAAGACCTCATTATCATGATATCATAAATCATAGATCCACAAAGGATTGTCTGGACTCTATTATGACACTCTTTGCAGTAAGTTAGACATACTTGACTTCTACATTCCATCTAGTGGAGGGTGAGAAGGCTCTTGGGCCTAATGAGACCAGTTAGGCCCACTATGTATCTCTCTCATAAAATGACCTCTCTTCCCCTGGAGAAGGGAAGGGAGGCCTTCTCTTGTTTGTTTAACTTCTTGGATTATGGAATGAAGGGATAAACCAGGAATGGATATTGTAGGAAAAAATTGTAGAATTGCTTATATAATTTTTGAACTGCTTAGGCAATGGATACAGAGGAAAATTGGAAGATATGGATCAGGGGATAAAAAAGGAATGAGTTTACAGAGTAAATTATAGACAGGAAGGAGGGGAGGGGGGAAGAGAGAGAGAGAGAGAGTCTCGATAATAAAAGGGAAAGATCGCATCGATCTCCCCAAAATACAAGTCATCCATCTTCCATGGGGCAGGAATATAAGAAATGCAAGGGATGAGACACTTCCCTAGAAACACTTTCAACGGCGAGCCCGAGAAGAATCGCCATGACTGAGGTCAACAACATGATCATCATCATAAAAAGGATTATTAGAGAAGCAGTTCTTTGGCGCCTCGTTGAGGAAAGTCTGATCCCGGAGAAACAGATTGGTGCAGAAGCTCTCGTCCTTGTCATCGAAGCCCACCCACTTCTCCGAATCCCTTCTTTTCTCTTTTGCCGCGTTCTTCAACGTCTCCATCTCTCCCACGTGGTCTTTGAACTCTTTCTTCACGACTCCGAGCACCATGTCTCCGTACCGATCGCACCACGACCTACAAAATATTTAAAGGAAATAAAAGCATGAGAAAGAGCAGAAGGTCGCACGTCATGTTTCTTGATTTTCTTACTCGGGAAAGAATCTCTTTAAATCGGACTTGTCGACTGGCAGTCTGGTGGAAATGGCGTCGATCTGATCATCCCTGAGGATAAAGAACAAGAAGATGATGATGATCTTCATTTAGCTCAGTAGTCTGTTATCTGAGGAGAGAGAATTACGAGAAGGTGAGATTTGGGTTGGTAGTTTGGAGCTCGGATTTTATTCGAGACAGCTCCTTCTTGATGTTCTCCCCAAGAACCTTCTCCATACAAAGGAAGAAAGCAAGTGAATTTAATGTAAAAGGACGCAAATTAAAAATACAGCAACTTATGGGTCTCAGTCCGAGCGCAATTAAAAAAAAAACCTCCGGATATTCTTTGAAAATGAGGGCTCATGGAGAATCGAACCTTGTCGATGAAGAAATCAGAGGCATCACCGTCTGAATGTATTTTGGTTTTGATTCGCTTCGTGTCGGGACCATCTCTAAGTATCCGATTTTGAGAGACTTCATCTGATCTTTCCCCGGAAAGAAGATACGGCGTAGTGGATTCATCCTCACGTTGGCCACGCTTCCATTTTTTTATCCCTTCGAGCCCTAATTGCAGCTTCCTCTTCCCATCGCGAAACGTTTTCCTTTTCACCTTCCCTTCCCTCGCAGGAGAATTTTCTACAGGTATATTCTCTTTTCCTTTTCCGGTAGACATACCAACAAAAGACATGGCATTTCTGATGGAAGCAAGATTGTTTGACTTGATCTTCTGCTTTTCCGTCCCTTCCGGGACTTCATCGTCTCTAAGCTCTATCACCGACCACTCTTCTCGCCGTTCTGAATCTTGCCCGCAAGCGATCACGTCTCTGCAATCGATTTCCTCTCCTCGCGCCGCAAGAATCCTTAACAAAGGCCGTTTAGAATAATGATAATCGTCTATGGAAATGCATTTCGCGTAGAGAAGATCCTGAACGATTAAAGCAAACTGATTTAAAAGAATCCCAGTAATTTTTACAGAAAATTTATTATTGTCTAACCTGAAGGAAGACAAGCTTATCTCTGATGACGCCAGGTGGGTCCTGGTTGTCTGGCGAAGAAGTTAGGGTTTTCAGGAGGTTTGATCTAAAGGAGCAGACTTCTTCGTCGGATGCGATTCCTTCCTTTTGGAGAGCAATTAGATTGAGGATTCGGTGGAAGGAATCCTGCTGCCACTTGAGATTGTCGGATTGGCGCTTGGCGAGTTTCTTCTCCGATTGGCTAATCAGGCGCCGGTTCTTGGACGAGAAGGGGAGAATGTTCTTGCAGATGCCGGTGATCGTTTGGTGGACGGCTGAGTAGTATGCTGGCGTGTAGTTGTGCACCATTTTCTCTGATTCGTCAGTTCTAGGAGATTGCCGGGCCGATCGATCGCGAGATACTTTTGGAGAGAAGAAGATAGAGGAAAAACAAGGGTCGGCGGGTATGCAGAGCAGCAGGAAATTTTAATTTTTATCGTTCGCTCTGTATAAATTTGAAAGCTTCGCCGCAACGGTACAATTCACTGGGTAGCCGTTGGCACAGTGGAGGAGCGGTTGTTTTTAAAACCGGGCCGCTTCTGCTGTACCGCGGAATACCCGATACTAGGATGAGCCGCGGCGGCCATTTGAGCTAACCTGTCCTGACTCCTGACACAGGAGCTGATGAACATTGAAAAGCTGTAAATGTTCAATGATAAAGATGTATCAATCAGGCTTTTTCAGATGGGAAACTGCCCCATCATTTTGCTCTTCTTTGATGGGCCGCTACGTCCTCTGGGCTTACGAGGCCCATAAGATCCAATAGCTATAATCCTGTTAAGCCCCTATAAATGTTTAATGATCCAGCTTTATCAATCAGGCTTTTTCTTTCCGAGAAAAGTTCTAATGCAAAACTGCCCCATCATTTTGTTCTTCTTATGTGCTTCACTCGGTATTTCAAGGTAAATGGACACTATAATGAGTTTCATAATCATTGTAAGTCCTTATAAATGGACACTATGTTTGCATTTTTGAACATGATGAACACGAATTTCTAGAGAATTGGAGTTCCTCTGGATTCAGGACTGTAATCTTGGGTTCCATTGTGCAAGGCATCAAACATCCGAGTGGTTGTGGTTGCTCATAGCATGCTACAATGATGGTGTCTGTTGTCTCCTCTTTGTGGCTCAACTTCCCCTATGTCCCACATCAAATTCGTACTACATTCTTATTCTATGTTGATCTCTTTCTCTTATCATGAGTGATGAACTAAAACTTGCGTTGTTTTATATCGCTGTTGTGTGTTTTAATTCATACAATACATTTATAATACCTCACTTAGAACAGTAGTAAGCAAGGGTCGATCCTCAGGGAATCTAGGTATCGAGGGTTGAGACTATGGTAAAAGTAAGGGGGAATTCCTATAGTGGAGAATATTAGAAGTAAAGAAGAGAGATGTTATAGAGGTAGTAAATGTAATTGGATAGATTAGGTTTCTGTAGTTCTAATTAGAGGAGAAGGAAAGATGACTAGATAGATAGAGATTGAATGAAGATGGAAGAAAAGACGATGGGGAGAGAATAGAGGTATAATAGTTTAGAAAAATGAAAATCTGGGTAGGGTTTGTGAAGACAAATGGAATATCTTCTGATCTAAGGAAACTACAATGAACTATATTATCCATGGGAAGGTCTACAAGCAAATCTCTCATCAGGATGTTCACACAATTCCCGTTTTTCGATGCCAATCCAAGGCCAGGTGGTGCTTGATCCGCTACGACGTCGAGCTCCACTTGCTTCCCTTCTCCAGAGCAAACTCGGGCATTCCATGACACCCAGCTTGGGCCTAAGCTTCTCCCCTCTTCTTGCTGGTGACCTGGTGTCAAGAGAGAGCCAAAAGACAAAGAAATTTGGAATGGAAGGAGGAGTGCTTTAGGAGTTAGGGTTTCCAAAAAACTGACGGACGAGATCAATTTTAGGTGTTTCCAAGAGTTCAGCAGAAAATCCGACTGTGCGGATGGAAAGAGCACGGCGAGGTCAGTATCCCATCAAAAATTCAGCTCAATTGGACGGTTGGATCAAAAGATATCGGCCCTCCAAGTTGGAGCATTCCTAGCCGTCGATCTGATGGTATGATATTCTTAATAATATCTTCAACCAGTGAGTCCATGCGATTGTGCCACGTCGCCTGGAAGCCGACCATCGGATGCTCACCACGTCACCTGCACAGATTAGTGACTAAACGACAAAAACAACAACTGAATTAAATTAGTTCCGAAAAATGCGAGTAAGAGAGCACATCGGTAAAATTAAACGCGCGAGTAGGAAATCGCCATGTCACCTACACAGGTTAGGAAATTAAAACGACAAAGAGACGATTCGACAAAACGACAAAAAGGAGAAAGAAAGGGTTAACGGTGAAGCAAAATGACAAAGTGCAGGTGGACAAAACAACAAAGAAAAAGAGCTAAAAGACAAAAGAAGAGAAGCTACTGTTTGCGGCGATTAATCCGCCGCAAATTCTCTTTTATGAGCGAATGAGAGAGCGCCACGTCACTCTCTCCTTCATCCTTACCGTCAAACATGACGGCGCACGATCCAGAGGCTCCACGTCATCTGCACGGTGAGTAAAAACAAAAACAGAACAAACAAGATAATAAAAAAAAGGGTAAAAAGCAACACTACCAGATCACGACACGTGTCACGATCTGGTGGCTTTTGCCTAACTTACCTTGCAGATCCAAATATTGCATATATGCCCTTGATGCTCATAAATATGCAAGAATGATTAAATTAATTAGAAATATGTTGTCAATATACTTTAAAAATCATTTAAATCACTTATAAAATCCTAAAATGGTGTATTTTGCTTTAAAAATTCATTTCATTGCCAATTTATAATCTAAGAGAGATATTCAAATATTATAAAAGCCAGGAAATACCAAAAAATAGTAATGAAGGTAAAATTGAGCAATTCAATCATGATAATACATAAATATGCTCCTTTTAAGCCAAATATTCATGAAAAATACAGAGTTTAATGAGTATTGAGTTTCTTTACAAGAAAGAGAGAGGAAGGGAGAGGGTGAGGGAAGAAGGGGAGAGGGAGGAAGGGAGACTGAGTGGAAGAGAGAGGGGGTCAAATAACCAAGAGAGAGTCAAAGAGATGGCAAGATGACTAAGAGAGAGAGACGATTAGATAACCAAGAGAGAAAAAGAGATGATCATAGACTTCGTGTGTGAGAGATGGTCAAATGACCGAGAGAGATAGAGACAATCATAAACTTTGAGAAATGAGAGAGTTGGTCACGTGATTGAGAGACAATGAGAGAGAGAGAGATGATCATACGACCGAGAGACAATAAGGTAAGTGAGGGTCATTCGTATTGCATAATAGCTACCATTTAATTTCTATTGCATGCTTGAGATGATGCCATGCGTCTATAGCAGTCCATCTACTGCATTTAATCCTAGGGATTATAACTCCCATAATGAATGACAAGGATTGATTGTCACTTGTATAAGCGATCATTATTGATACACATCTTGCCACATACCCCCTTCACTTAAGTGATAATCAAGGGCCTATATTAAATCTATCAATTCACGCCAATCTAATGCTCCTAATGATGTCACATCATCTAAAACATAAAAACGTAGTCTCGCATTGGAAAATGAAAATTTTCCATGTATAAATATTAATTGATTTAGTTTTATTCAATTAAAAATTATTTAGATATCAATATGCCCCTTAAATGGCGTAGTGTGTGCACCAATTGTGAACCATGTGATGCCCACTAGTGCAATTGTGTGGTGCTGCACAAGCACACACGCAACCTCATGTGCCAAGTCAACCTCATATGCACATGCTCACCAGGGAGAGAAGACACACAACGGAGAGGAGGAAGAAGCCATGCGACAAGGAAAGAGAGTGAGAGAGAGAGAGAGAATTTCCTATAAATTCCCAAACATAGAAAATTCAACTTCCTCATAGAAATAAATCTATTCAATAAAATTCATGATAAAATCCATTCAAAGATATTTTAAATGGGAAATAAATAGAATTTTTATTTTATAATAAAAGAAGATTATCTTCTTGATGGATTAATATCATTATATGCTAATTAAAAGTTATTAATTTATGGAAAATCAAGAATTTTCTTTTGAATATAAGAATTATTATTCTATTCATTTTGAATCACAATAACATGCGTTCATGACTATATTTTTAAGAAGAATTACATAAAATGCATGATATTAATGCATAAAACTGCATGTTATCACCTGGACTAAGAAAAAGAGACTATTAGGATATTTTTAAGTATAAATTAAATAAATTCATAAAAATTTGAAATAAATTCAGAAATTTTTTTAAAAATATTTATGTTAAACCTCCTTCTTCTTCTCTCTTTCCTATTGGGCTGAAGCCCACTTTCTTCTTCTTTCTCTCTCTCCTTTCTCTCTCTCTCCTCTCTATATATTTTCTCTATCGCGTGCATGTAAGTGTCTAATCATCAAATTCTATTTCCTATTTTCTCTCTCCTATCGTGTTCTCTCCTTCTAACATGGTATCAGAGCTTAGGAAGATTTAGGGTTTGTCCTAAGATGCCGCCGCCCTCCAGCGCCGTCGTCCTGACCTGCGACGCCGCCGCCATCAGCCGCTAGTGCCTTGCGGTCGCCTGCGTCGCTCTTGCGACGCCGTCCTCCTCTTGCGTCGGGTTTTTTATTTCTTCCGTATCCTGCGACGCCGTCGCTCCGGGTGTGTCGTTGCTCGGCTGTGCCATCGCCATTGCCCTGAGTCGCGCCGCCGATCTCCACGGCACCGTCCTCGTTCTGCTCTCCGCCCAGCCCTGCTCAAGCCGTCCTCACTTCTCTCCTTCTAACCCTGTGGCTCGCCCTGCTCTCCGCCCGGCCCTGCTCCAGCCGGTCGCCCTGCTCAAGCCCAGCTGTTGACGCCCTGCGTCGTTCTGCTCTCCGCCCAGCCCTGCTCAAGCCGTCGCTCTGCTCAAGACCGACCGTTGACGCTCTGCGTCATCCTTCTCTCCGCCGCCGCTCTCAAGCGTTGCCATCATCCTGCCCTCCGCCGACGCTCTCAAGCGTCGCCGTCGCCCTGCTCTCCGCTGCCTTGCCTATCAAGCTTGGTATCAAGCTCTGCTGGTCGCTGCCTCTCCGTCGCGCCCTGCCGCTATCAAGTGCCGCACGTTGATCTCCACCTATTCCATTGCTGCCAGATCATCTTCCCAGCGCCGATCTCCACATGGCCGAGCCTATCCCCGCGTCGTCATCCTCTGAGGTCACTCAGCCCTCTCAGCCGACGGGGTTGTCCCGGCAATCCGGAAAGCACTCTATCGTGAGTGCCCTGGCCAAGCCGGCATACGTGTTCGACGGGTCCAATTATGGGCCCTGGAGGGGTGCTTTCGTGGAGTTCCTTAACGCCCATGGCCTTCGGCATCATCTGACTGATCCATCGCCGAAGGAATCGGACCCGGAGTATTTGGAGTGGAGCCGACTGGAGTCCGCGGTATGTTCCTGGCTTATTTCATGTGTAGCGACACAGATCATGGAGCCGCTCAGCATGACTCGTCCTGCCCGTGCCCTGTGGCTCAAGTTGGAGACGATGTACGCCAACAAGAGCAACGTCAGCCGGACAGTTCGCCTTTATGAGGAACTATTTGCGTGTCGCCAGGGCACTAGGACTCTCCAGAGCTATTATGGATCGGTCGATGCTATCTTCACTAACCTCGAGCTTTATCAGCCACTGGTCTTGGATCTTGATATACTTCGACGGTACCATGATGAGCTCCGAGCAGGCGCGTTTCTTAGCGGGTTACGTCCTGAGTTGGCTGACATGATCCGAGGCCATGTGCTTGGGGGATCCTGGGTATTACCCACTGAGGAGATCTTTGCAGCTGCACTTCGAGTACAGGACAGTCTTCCCACCTCCCATTCCTCGCAGCCTGTAGAGACATCAGCACTTATTGCATCAGGTGGGGCTCCCAGGGCGTCTGGGAAGAGTACATCTTCCGGGAAGACCCGGAACTCCTATCCACCCTGCAAGTACTGTGGGAAGCCGACTCACCCGTCCGAGAAGTGCTGGAAGGAGTTCGGGAAGCCCGCTTGGGCCCTGGCTGCCTCTGGAGGTAAGGCATCCTCGACTACGTCCCCGGCAGAGGGATCATCCTCGACCACTGCTGCGGGAGCGGTCAGCCTCGCGCTATCTCCCTCGGAGCTGGCCTACATTCAGGCATCACGGGCCTCCTCCCTGTGTCCGCCTGCAGCACCATCAGCCAGTCTTGCAGCACTGACGAGCAGCTTGGTGTCATATGCGGGAGGACGGGGATCTTCTCCAGGTACGCCGTCTATCTCAACCCCTCATATGACTTCTTGGGTTATTGACTCGGGGGCATCCTCCCATATGACTGGTTTTCCTTCCGTCCTCACTTCTTATCGGCCTGAAACCTCCATTCCTGATGTCCGTATTGCTGACGGTCGCTCTTGTCCTGTCCTTGGCTCTGGCCAGTCTCGTGCCACCTCTTCCCTTCCTCTACAGCACGTCCTGTATATCCCTGGCTTCCCTGCTAATCTGCTATCCATCAGTGCGATCACCAAAGCCCTTCACTGTGGTGTGTTTTTCTTTCCTCATCACTGCGTCTTCCAGGATCTCGACACGGGCCGGAGGATTGGACTGGGCCGTGAGAACGGACGAGGCATCTACGAGCTAGTGGTCGACTCTCCATCTACGGGCATTCAAGCCCTTTTTTTGCACTATCTCGCTTCTTCTAGTTCCCTTCATGACTCTCTTTTTGTGGCACCGTCGCTTGGGGCACCCTAGTTTTTGTCAAACTTAAAGAAACTCTTCCTTGGTTACACTTATCTGAGTTTCATTGTGAGTCCTGTGAACTAGGGAAACATCATAGATCGTCGTACCCATCACGCACTGGTCCACCTACCCATCGCCCGTTTGACCTAGTTCACTGCGACGTATGGGGTCCAGCTCCTCATACCTCTCCTACAGGAGGCACGTACTACATGGTGTTCGTCGATGACTACACCCGGGCGAGTTGGACATATATCCTGAAGAGTCGAAAGGAGGTACTTTCTCGCGTTCAGCACTTCCTCCTTGAGATTATTACCCAGTATGAGACGATGGTCAAAATTCTCCGCACCGACAATGCACTTGAGTTCACTCAGAAGGCGATTGAGGAACTCTGTCTGGCTCATGGCATAGTTCATCAGACTACCTGTCCATATACCTCGCAGCAGAATGGGGTGGCCGAGCGGAAGCATCGACACCTCCTTGATATGGTACGCACACTGCTACTGGCTATGAGGGTACCTCAATATCTCTGGTGTGAGGTTGTTCTGACTGCAACATATTTGGTGAACCGCCTTCCATCTGCTGCACTTGGAGGAGCTATTCCCCTTCAGCGATTGACTCCTGCTGCTGACCTCTTCTCTCTACCACCTCGAGTGTTCGGCTGCACTGCCTTTGTCCAGGATCACACCCCTGGCCTCTCCAAGCTGGCTCCTCGTGCACAAAAGGGTGTGTTTGTCGGCTATTCTCGGACTCAGAAGGGCTACCGTGTGTACTTTCCAGATAGACGACAGTACGTTACTTCGGCAGATGTGACCTTCCATGAGGACGTTCCCTACTTTACCTCTACTCCGTCTGGTGACGACCTCTCCTCCCCATCCCTCCTTCCTTCGGTATCCGCTACCCCTGTCATTGACCTCCCTATGCCTGTTTCCATTCCCTTGCCTGAGGTGTCCCCCCCCGGCATATCTCCCGTCTGACCCATCCTCTGAGCCGGAATCTTCCTCCTCGCCGATAGCTACTGTTCCGGCTCCCTTGTCACCCCCACCTTCCCCACCGCCTCCCGTATCTGATCTTGACCTTCCCATTGCCCTTCGCAAGGGCACTCGACAGTGCACGCAATACCCTATTGCTCATCATGTCTCTCCTGCCCGGCTTTCTCCTTCCTATCAGTCCCTTGCTCTTGCCGTTCTAACCGAGTCAATTCCCAAGTCGTATATTGAGGCGTTGCAGGTACCGGCGTGGAAAGCGGCGATGGACGTGGAGTATGCGGCCTTCATCCAGCGGGAGACCTGGACGCTGGTTCCTCGGCCCCTCGATGCCAATGTTGTCTCATGCAAGTGGGTGTACTCCCTCAAGTATAATCCTGATGGCTCCATCGCTCGCTACAAGGCGCGTCTCGTGGCTTGTGGCTTTTCTCAAGCCTATGGTCTTGACTATCATGAGACATTCTCACCTGTGGCGCGCCTCAGCTCCATCCGGGTTCTCTTCTCCATTGCCCTGGATCAGTCCTGGCCGCTTCATCAGCTGGACGTGTCCAATGCCTTCCTTTACGGCAACCTCGATGAGCAGGTATTCATGGAGCAACCGCATGGGTACGTTGCTCAGGGGGAGTCGTCTGAGGTGTGTCTCCTTAAGAAGGCTATCTATGGGCTGAAGCAAAGCCCGCGTGCGTGGTTCCACAAGTTCTCGCAGCTGCTTTTTGCGTATGGCTTTGTATCTACTGTATCTGATCCGACTGTCATGCGGAAACGCACCCCGCATGGATGTGTTATCCTGGCTGTGTATGTGGACGACATCATCATCACTGGTAGTGACGACGCCGAGGTGACTGCGACCAAGGCCTATCTGGCTCAGCATTTCGTCACACGCGATCTGTCTCCCCCCAGGTACTTTCTTGGACTTGAGATTTCTTACCGTCAGGGGCAGATGTCCATTTGTCAGCGGAAGTACGTGCTGGATCTACTGGAGGAGACAGGGATGTTGGGGTGCAAGCCAGCCTCCTCACCTATGGAGCAGAATGTGGATCTGGTGCGACAATGCTACCGCACTTCTTGAGGATGCAGGCATCTACCGCCGACTTGTGGGGAAATTGATCTACCTCATCGTGACTCGCCCGGACATCTCCTATGCGGTTAGTATCTTGAGTCAGTTTATGCAGGCTCCTCGCACTATCCATTTGGAAGGTGTCTATCGGCTTCTGGCGTACCTTAAGAGAGCTCCGGGGAAGGGCCTCTTATATCGGCGACAGGGTCATCTACGTATTGAGGCCTACTCTGACTCTGGGTTCGCTGGTGACAAGGAGGATCGGAAGTCACATGGTGGCTATGCCACCTATGTTGGAGGTAACCTGGTCACATGGCGCTCTCAGAAACAGTCTATCGTGTCCCGCTCTAGTGCCGAAGCCGAGTATCGAGCCATGGCAGATACCACGGCAGAGATGATGTGGCTACGTTCTCTTCTCACCGAGCTTGGCTTCCCGCCAGAAGGGCCTATGCAGATGTACTGCGATAACATGGCTGCTACCTTTATCGCCAGTAATGCGACGTTCCATATGAGGATGAAGCATATTGAGATTGACTGCCACTTCATACGACAGTATGTAGATAATGGTACCATCTGTACCCCACACGTCGCTTCCGCACATCAGCTGGCAGACATCTTCACTAAGGCCCTACCGGGCCCTGCATATGAGACCATTGGATCCAAGCTGGGCATGTTTGATCTCCACGCTCCAGCTTGAGGGGGAGTGTTAAACCTCCTTCTTCTTCTCTCTTTCCTATTGGGCTGAAGCCCACTTTCTTCTTCTTTCTCTCTCTCCTTTCTCTCTCTCTCCTCTCTATATATTTTCTCTATCGCGTGCATGTAAGTGTCTAATCATCAAATTCTATTTCCTATTTTCTCTCTCCTATCGTGTTCTCTCCTTCTAACAATTTAAAAATTAAAAAATTCATATGTTTTGAAATACAACTTCTTTTTAATCCCTTTTTTTGTCAAAAATTAAATGATCTATCATTCTATGCAATTTAATTTAAAAAATAACTAGAGAATAAATAGTTAACTCTAAAATACACTAAATTCACTTAAAAATTAAAATTAGATAATTTTTGGAGTATATATTTATCTAAATATTCTTCTCTTATTATATTACCTTTAAGTCTCAAAATATTTCACTAAAAAATGAGGCCAATATTGTTTAAAATTTCAACTCATGATGCATGCATGATTAGCCTTTAAACTGATTTATTTTGATATTTTTTATATAAATTGCTTAGAATGATAAAAATAAACTCCAAGTATGATAACATGCATACAAAACCTATCAATTATACCTTAAAACATACTAATAATCATCTAATTATAAGTAAATATTGCATGTTATCACACTCAAATACTTCTTTATTGATTAGAAGTAGAAATTTCATGTTATGCTGCTTATAAAATTCCAAAAGTCATTTATGCATTTTAGGTCAAAAAACTCATTTAATACTAAATGACTTACCTTATTAGGGATCTTCATCTGTCAAGAATATTCGAGAAAAAATTACCTCTCTCAAAGTCTCTTGTGTTTTGTTCTTGGATATTTGAAAAGAACTAGAACATAGTCTCATGTGCTTCAAGAACTAAATAAAGAAGGATTAAAATGAGAGAGTGACGAAGAGGAAGATGAGCACAAATAATATGGTTTACTTCAATCATGGGGGATTCCAAAAATGTTTTGTATATGCATTAAAGGTATCGGTAAATTTAGTGACTAAAGCCAAAGATGAATATCCATTCTATTGCTATAAACATCATAATAAAGTAAAAACACCAAAATTAAATATGTATACTCCATGATCTCTCTCAAACAAATTATGAATATCCTTCATCTTGAGTTTTCAAAGAATTTCTAAGTATTAGGTTCTGAAAATATTTGAAAACTTGACGTGAGGAGTACATGAGTCCTTCTTGTCTCTTGGATGAAATATGCTTCTATGTCTGCATGCTTTGCTATCATATGGAAAATATTTGTGGAGTGTGATTAAAGACTACCTTGTTATGATTATTAAATCTAACTAAAACTTGTTGATCTAACTAAATGTAACTACCAATTTCCTTTAATCCATTCAACTTAACTAGTTACCAATTTCCTCAATTCAGCTTCATCATTATATCTTCATAATTTTTTCTCTTCCATAAGATGAGATTCCCTCACAAGAAAATGAGATTTCTTTTTCATCACGTACGGAACCTTCAAAAACTAATATATATTTACTCTATATAGATATGTATCGCCCGATCAAGATTCTTATCTTTCCTAAAAACCAATTGAGGAACTCAATTTTAGGGCTATAATAAGTTGGTGTGGTGAATTGAATTCATGCAAAAAATTATGGCTCCTCACTTAGTATGGTGATTATTAAGGGTCAATCCTCAAGGAACTTAGGTTATGAGATTAAATGATGGAAGTAGGGAGAAGAGATATTACTAAACAAGAAAAGATGGAAGATGAGAATATTGTTTAATGAATTTTTAGTGGTGATTATGGAATAAACCAAATAGTGATTCTAGGGATTTACACTTATATACATATGATAAAATGGATATAGATATCTGATTTGTGATTTAGAAAGGAAAAATTAGTGTTTGGAGAGTAGAGTTTAGAGATTTGACTAGAAAGAATAGAGAAAATGGAATTAATGGGAAATATGATGCTTAGAGAATGAAGACATAAAAACCACCTTTATACTTGTGAAAGGAGAAACCTAAATGAATATCCTAAAATAGAATTATTATATGTATTTATATCAAATAGAGAGGGGAGAGTAGGATATTTTCTATGTGGGACTAAGGCCTTGAAGCGGCTTATTAGGCTATACTCTAACACTCCCCCTCAAGTTGAACCATAAAAATAAAACATGATCAACTTGGTGCCAAGGCATCATAGAAGATACTACTATGGGAGTTGAAAAAGTTATAAGGTAGTTTGTTGGATGAGGTTGTATACAGCGTATCTGATACCCTTGACGACTATGTCATGGATGAAGTTGTAGTCTTGCTTGATGTGCTTTGTTCAATCATAAAACATGAGGTTGCTCTTAATTAACATGGAAATTTGGTTTTCACGATGCATAGTCATAGGTGTTTGAGAGATGACACCCAATTCTTACAAAAGATATTGAGCCATACCCTCTAGTAATTAGAGTTTCCCATGACTCAATATCTTCTTGCTTTTGGGAGCATCAAGTAATTAGATTGCCACTAATGTAAGTTATAAAGGGATAAAATGCATTTTTAGACATTTAATTCATTAATCTTCAATGATTTTAAAGCATAATTCACATCATTATTATGCATACTATCATGTTTAGATGAAATTTTTATATGTATTCTATTATACCCTTCATAAGTCAAATTCACATTGAATTGCCTTTAATTTTAGACATCTTGGACATTTGATATTTTTCAAGGTCAAATAAAGATGATTTAATCATGTGTGCACGAGTTTTGTGAACGTAGGCATGAACAAGGAATGATGAGGAATAAGAGGACATGTGATTCTCATTTTTCATATTTTATTTTCGATGACATAACGAAAAAGAGGAGAAAACAATGTTCAAAATTACAAAAATTTGATTAAAAAAAGGAGTTTTCTATCAAAAGATATGAGGATTTTAAATTTTTAGGGTTTTATATAATTTTTCCTAATTTTTTAGATTTTCTTATGAATTTCCTTACTTTTTAAAAAAATTTCCTATTTTGAGATTTTAGAATTTTCAGGATTTTTTTAAAATAAAAAATATATATATTTGCACGTACTAGCGTGGCATGTTAACATGGCAAAACGGTCGAGTGGCGTGTAGGTGGGGTGCCTTGTGGCATCATTAAGGGGAGTAGTAGTTTTGTTAATCATATTATTTATCTTTAACTCTCTTAATGGCAGTTTCATCTTCTTCTTTTTTTAATATGGGGCTAAGTTTTTTCTTATTTGTAGGCGCATGTGGCAGTACCTACAAATCTAAAGTAGGTGGAATGGGTCCACAATATCTCCTTAACCATAGTGTGCCATGTGGAGGTCCCTAGGGAGTAGGATGCATCAGATCTAAAGGTCCATGACCATCAGATCTAAAGGTCCAAATCAAGCTTAGTATACTTAACTTTCTCTCATTTCGCACGACAAATCAAGGTGACAAGTGGTGCGATCTTTTGCATTCCACACTTATGAAGATTGATCTGACTGCTGAGATCTCACTCACTCTTTCTCTCTCCTCCCAATAAACCATATCGTGACATGTTGCATAATCAAAGAGCTTCTGATAATCAAGATTATGAAAATCAGTGGTTCTAATCAAACAAAATGATTTTCAAGGAATTTTCAACGACTAAAAAGACTCCAAATTGAAATCACAATATATCATGATCCCAAAAGAGTTAGAGGCAGAAATTATATAGGCATGATCTTCATTTCAAGTTCTAAAAGTCCACGGGGTTGCTCTAAATTTCAAGGCAAAAAAATTAGGATTTTCAATGTTTTATTGTGTGCTTCCAGACTTGGTTACCCAAGCGGAGAGAAGGCACTAATTGATCATTCTTCATACATGGAACATCATTTCTAGTGAGTTTCTTATCTTTTCTAAGATAGTCTTTGATCGTCACCATGTAGGGGCGTTGTAGCCTTTCCTCATAGAGTTATGTTTAGCAGATGGATCAATGAAGAAACCTCATGACATTGTAGAAGATGTAATTATTCAGATAGAGGATTGTTATTTCCCGAAAGACTTTTTAGTAGTGTATATGAAGATCACTAAGGAGCTTAGTTAAGCCCCAATCATTTTAGAATGATCATTGATGAACTCGATCACGTATGTGTTTCGTCATTGTTGTGCATTGAATTCATGTAATAAAATATAGTTCCTTACTTAGTATAGTGTCAGCTTGGGTTGAATCCACAGGGAGCTAAAGTAATAAGGTTATGTGTTCAAAAGAAATATGAGGGCAGAAGAAGATGTGTGAGTTGGAATGGACCACGTGAAGGTGAATATGAGAGATAATTTTGAGTTTCTCTTAGAATTAAGATAGAAATTAGAAAATAGATGAGATAATTAGATTAATAGATATGAAAAATGGAGAAAATATGATAGAAAGATGAGAAAGTAGATGGTGGTAGCAATGGATAAATGCACAGGGACGGTGAGAGTGAGAGATGCACCCGGAGATGTGAGGTAACGAATGCGTATGGTCATTGAATACACATGATGTTATGTCAAAATAAAGTCCAAACTTACCAATTTAAAGATTAATTCATGAATTGAAGGGTATAATGGTAAATAAGGTTCGAATCCACGAAGAATTAGGGAAATTTGAGAGATATCTTTGAAATTCGATCAAATCGGACGACAAATTGAGTTTAGAAATTAGGCATTTTATAATATTAAGAAAGATAACTCGAGTGATTTGGATTAGAATTCGTAGAGTAATCTAAGATTGAAAGTGAGAGAAAAATTCGATTGCGAAATTGATTAAAAACTAAAATTAAACTGAAATTAAACTTAATATATGATTCAAAACTTAAATTTAATGCTAAATGATGAAAGATTAAGATGAAAACACGCAATCTAACCCAAAGTCTCACTCGAAATGATCCAATTAGTCGCCGGATTCATGGCTTTTCATTCCGCGATTTTGAAGACGAAGATGGCGTTCAAGACGTGATTTCTCTTACTCCTTCGATCAATTTTTGATTTAAAGCACTCCTCGGACTCGGAAACGTGTCAAGAAGAGAAAAAAATCGAATGACGCTTGAATTGTGGTGTCTAGACAGTTTGATTAATCTCGAAAATCCAAGGGTGAGTTTCCGTTCGCGAAGAACATTGAATTTATAGAAGAATTGGGAGTAACCGTCGGATCAACGGTAGGATCGCGATCAACGGTTGAGATGAAGCATCGTTTGATCGAAACAGAACGATTAAGTCCCATTCATCCGATCACAAATGAAGTGTCCAGATGCGTCCATGTCACGCGTGTAAAGAGGCGCGTCGTTTCGATCCATCCATTGGATCTTCATCGGATGGTCTTGATAAGTTGATGAGTCCATCGATCATGATTAATCTCGACCGTTATAACTCCATTGATGGACGGTCATGATTAAGGTCTATTTAATCAAATCGATGCCTTGCGAGATGTCGCCACGTACCCCTTGCGTAAGTGACATCTGATGCGTGTGATTAAATCACGCGATCGGATGGCTTAAATAACGCCACGTCACCTGCAATAAAAACAAAAGAGTAATAGTCCCACACGGAATAAATAAATGCATTTTATCTAGTTTATGAGTTAGACCGACTTAAGCAATTAGCTTAAATCTGATTTACGGATGCTTATAATATATATATATATATATAACTCCACGCATATGTGTCATGTACACACACACACACGCGTGTCCACGTGTCACACATCTGCTCGTCCACGCGGTGCAACGTGGCTTCGCTCTGCCACGTCAACGTGCGGTAATAAAACCCCTTTTTTAATTCTTTTTAATTAATTTAAAACCGAAAAATACAGTTAAATAAATTCATAAAAATTCTAGAACATTCCTTAAAAATTGGAAAATTCATAACTTTCAAAATACAACTCCAAATTAAATCAAATTTGTTTTGTTGGATCAGAAATTGAATAAGCTATCATTATAAAAAGTCAAAATATAAAAATAGTAAGAGAATGATTTTTAATTAAATAAATGTATTCATGTATTTTCTAAAATAACTTTATAGAAAATACATGAATATTAATAAGAAACATTTCTCTTATCATTTAATCATGAAAACATATGGTCTAAAATATAATTAGGATTAAAATCACATTGTTCAATTATGTATAATAATACATAAATTAATGTATTTTTAGATCATAACATGAAATTATGCAAAATGATGGAAATATACTTAAAATATGATAACATGCATACAATTAGAACAATTAATGCTATTATTTGCATTAATAATCATGTAAATTCATGTATAAATAGCATGTTATCAAGATGATGTCAAAGCTACTATGATGAGTTTCTCAAAACTTCCAATATCCCTTTGGGGATATGCGCTTGAGACAGCTACGTGTGTCCTTAACGTCTTACCTAGAAAATCTGTAGCTTATACTCTATATGATATATGGAAAGGGAAGAAGCCTGACTTCTCTTACTTTAGAGTATAGGGTTGCCCTGCTCATGTTAAGAAACATGATACAAATAAGCTGGAGTTGAGGACTGAGTTGTGTAGATTTGTGCGAGATCTAAAAGAGACGATTGGATACTACTTTTATCACCCTGACGAACAATCGATATTTTTTACGAAAAGGCCATCTTCTTAGAAGATGAGTATCTCTTGAGAAGAGATAGTGGGAGTAAAGTATTATTGGAAGAAGTTCCGGATTCAAACACAAATGGTACCTCATTAGATGAGAACTCAGTCCCGGGAGATCTTCAAGTACACACAAAGGCACCGCGTAGGTCTGGTAGAGTACTAAGACAACCGAATCGATATGTGAGACATATAGTGACAAACGATGTCGATACTCTCCACCTTAAGGATATTGATCATTTAACCAAGGATGAAGCGGTAAATGATTTCAACTCTAAGAAATGGTGAGAATCAATGGATTCGAAGATACAGTCCATCCATCAGAACCAAGTATGGTACTTAGTCGACCCTCAGAAGGTATAGTACCCATCGGGTATAAGTGGATCTTCATGAAGAAGATTGGGGCTAATGGATAGATTGACACCTTCAAGGCAAGGTTGGTGACAAAGGGTTATTGTCAAAGATAAGGAATTCACTATTGATAACATGCATTTATAACTTGAATTCTTATCTTAATTAACTCGTATTCATGCTTATTTTATGTGAATATGATGCATGTTATCATACTTTATAGGAATTTTCTCCATTGACATGTCATTTCACTAAAGTTGATATTTATGCATAAATTAGGGATAATTTCATGCTTAATAGATGATTAATCTTTTGTTTAAATTAATAGAAGTTAATCTCTGTTATGGAATGAGTTTTGACTTTAGTAAATGTTTGGAAGGATGATTTTAGGATGAATTTATGATTTAAAATGTTTAATGAGAAATGATTTAAGTAAATTATAAGTCATCTTGATTTCTTCTTTCTTAATATGTTTTAAATGGCATAATATTAAAAAGGAAAGAATTTATGATCCAATGGAGAAAATTTCAATTAAAAAGGAGTTGTATTTTGAGAAATATGAATTTCTGAAGTTTTATGTATTTTTCTGAATTTTATTTGATTTTTAATTGAATTTCCCTTATTTAAAAATCGCAAAAAAAGGGTTTACTAACCTGCAGGCGTTGACGTGGCGAGCGGGCCCAGGTGGCGGCTGACGTGGCGTGCGGGACCGCCTCGGGGTGCGACGCGGCACTGAGGCCACGTGGCAGAGCCCGAGTGGCCCACGTGGGGCGCGTGTGGCGCTGACGCGTGGCCGAGTGCCACGTGGACAGGCCATGCGGACGCCCGTGAGGGGCGCCACGTGGCGAGAGGCTGGTAAGTAGAGGGCCCACCG
Organism: Lemna minuta; assembly: GCA_024174645.1. Taxonomy (NCBI): domain Eukaryota; kingdom Viridiplantae; phylum Streptophyta; class Magnoliopsida; order Alismatales; family Araceae; genus Lemna; species Lemna minuta. Next base: position 12,507,965 of record CM044112.1, read on the forward strand.
GTTAGTGGGCCCTGGTTAGCATTTAGGGGCGGTAACGCAATATTCATTGACCGCCCCCTAATTTATAGGCGCAGAATGCTTTTTCTTCCGTGTGGGACTATGTCCCACACGATACTTATCGACTGCAGGTGACGTGGACGCTTTTCAGGCGTTAGATTGAGTCAGAACGGCGTTGAGGCCAATTAAAATCGAGACGTGTCAGGGAGAAAGGCGGCGGCCAATGAAAAAAAGGAGGGATTTTTTCCCGCCTCATAGGACAAAAGACATTTAATGCTCTCTTTTTCAGGAGTGGGGGTTGAGGCGACGTGGACCAATGGAAAAAAAGATTGCCTTTTTTCCTGCCTAATAAGACAAAGCCGTGTCAGAGGCATTAAATGTTCCGCATTAAATGCGGCATTAAATGGAACCGCGTGCATTAAATGCAACACGGTTTCAATTCTGCCGTTCTACGTGGCGGCTCGAGATTCGCTGAAAGCGAATGTGACGACGTGGCCACCTACAGTTAACTGATTAATTTATTTTCTTTAGGCAGGTGGCGGCGCGTCACATCAGAACGGTTGGATCGCCATCGGAAGGACGAGGAGAGTGGATCGTGATCGCGCGATCGTGACCCTCCAGTCGCCTAATGATCGAGCGGACGGCATGGAGGGGTTCCGGAGGAACTCCGCGATCGGGGAGCTTCAGCGGCGGAATCACCTCCAGATGATCGGACGCCGACCGACGAGCGACCAAGACGACGATTGTGGCCCGATCGCGCCCGATCGTGGCCCAATCGCGGCCCGATCGTGGCCCGATCGTGCCGAAATTTGTGGCCTTTTTGAAGCGAAATTCAAGCTCCTTCCCGGCGGATTTGAAGCCACAAAGCCATGCAATAGAAACCGCCTCCACGACGCTTGAAAACCGCCCCCACGAACGCGTCAATTGCCCATGATCCTCGGGCCAATTTCCCTTTTTAAAAGCGATGTAGTTCTTCATTGTTCTTTAACTTTTGATCGACTCGTGAAGAAATTAAGTGAGTTTCGCAGCCATTGAAGCATGATAATCACGATTTCATCTCTTGATTTCATCGAATTTTCCCCTTGAATTCTTAACGTCCACGAGGAAGAATCCGATCAAATTCGCTTCAATCCACGAGAATTGAGGCCCCATTCTTGCGGCAAATCGGGTTAGTAGTGAGGTTCAATCGATTATCAAGAGGTATTTTGTATTTTTATTAGGTTTAGATCTTTAATTTTGCAAATTAGTTCATAGTGTTCTTCATTTTCCCCAATTTTAGGTCCGAAAAGTCACTGACTTTGAAAATAGAATATATCTTTGATTATAATTCCAAATCACTTGATTTTGGTTTCATTGGATTTCTATTTTCATCAGCTTTCCTTGGATAGCAAATTCATCAACTTCTGACTTCATTTGACTCTCCAATTTAACGGTTTCACCAAGGACTGTTCATCTTTCATCAAAAGTCAAATGTTGACTTTCGGGGTCAATTACTTTTGATTTACAAATCAGAATTTGATAATTTTGGTCTTGTTGGATTTCTCTGGTTCTTAGCTTTCCATTGACATATAAATTGCAAGATTTGGATTTCATTTGGGCATTCAATTTGAAGATTTCCTCTGAGGTGTTAATTTCGGGGATTTTTTTATAGTTGATTTTTAATAATTCATAATAAATCCATTTCTTATCCAACAATTACGAATTTTCTATCAATAAATTCCATTTTCTCTCTATTTTATAAATATCTAATTTTCGTAATCTTCTGACTCTGTTTGATTCTCTGATTCTGCAGAACACCTACTATTGGTCAAAGTCAATGCTTTGACTTTGACTTTTGACTTTTCTCTGTCAAATCCAAGATTTCAATTCTTAAAACTTCTTATTTACCTTATTTATATTATTTCCATATCTTACATCTTATTTTCTCTTATTTAAAACTCCTTTTAAACCTAAGTTTGACCAAGTCAACTTTGCGATTAAAGTCAACCCTGCTCTCTGTGGATCGACCCGATACTTACCCAATACTTGATTATTATATCTTGTCTTTGTGAGTTCGGTTTTATAAATTTTGTTTGACCATCGTCTTTGTGTTTTAACGACGCACGAAAATGACATGTCAATTATGATGAAACCTTCTCACTAGTTGCTATGATTAAGTTAATCAGGATTCTTCTCACCATAGCTGCACACTATGAATACAAGGTCTGGCAGATGGATGTAAAAACTACCTTCCTCAACCAAAACCTTGAGGAAGAGGTGTATCTGATACAACATGAGGGTTATACATCCAAGGAGTTTCTACAAAAAAAGTGTCCAGTTGCGAGCTCCATTTAAATATTGAAGCAAGCATCTAGGAGCTGGAATATGAGATTTGATGAGGTGATCAGATTCATGACTTTATTAAGAATGAAGATGAACCTTGTGTGTACAAGAAGATCAATGGGAGCACGATCACTTTTCTTGACCTATATGTGGATGACATCCTACTCATTGGGAATCATATAGGTATGTTATCATCAGTGAAGGCGTGGCTATCAAAGAAATTTTCCATGAAGGATTTGGGAGAAGCAACCTACGTATTAGGAATATTGACGATGTGAATCCACGGGGTCGTTGAAAACACATGGGCACACATCAAAATAATTACCAAAACTCACCAATTTAGATAAATAATTACAAATTGAATAGTATAGAAGTGAATAAGGGTCGAATCCATGGAGAATTAAGGTCTTTTTTAGGTATTCTATAAAATTTAGGGTTTTTTTATCAAATCAGACAATGAAATGATGTAAAAAAATTAGGGGTTTTGATAAAATTGGAAAGATAACTCTAATGCAAATCCACGAAATCAAAAATCATTGAATTTCGATCAAGATTCACAAAGAAATTGATGAGTGAATCAGAGAGAAATTTTTGAACGAGAAAATCACGAAAAACGGAAATTAGAATTGAAATTGACCAAATCTACGATTCAAAATTGAAATCAAATATTATTGGAAGAACGATTAGGACAAAAACACAATTTCTAACCCAAGAGAGCGCTAAAATTGATCTAATTTCTTGCCAAATCAAAAGCTATTCATTCCGTGAATTTGAAGACGATCGTTAGCATTCAAGAATCGATTTCTCCCTATTCTTTGAACAAAATCTCACATTCAAACACTCCGTGGACGCGGAAAGTGATCTAGAAACGATGGGAAGCAAGAGATTCAAGGATTGTGGTGTCTAGACAGCTTGATTACTCGAAAACCCCAAGAATTATTTACATCATCGAAGAACATCTTAATTTATAGGGCAAATTGAGCATAACCGCCGGATGGAGCTTTTAATCTTTGATCAACGGCTTTTATGAAACGTAAGAGAAGAATCATAAATTGCATCTATTGGACGTGTATATAAGGTATGTATTCATAGAGAGATAGTGTTATCCTGCAAAAGAAGCTTTATCTCTCTCATCACAGACGCGCACAAGTGTGCACATACACGTGCACACAGACGGGCACGCACACGTGCGAATACCAACGTAACACCACGTGGCGTGTCCATAAGCCTCCACGTGGTGACGCGCTTTTTCTTCTGCACCATGATAGCGCGCAATAAAAATAATATTTTTTATTCATTTAATTCAAAATAAATCAAATCAAATTCATAAAAAATTTAGAAAAATTCTAAAAAATCCCTTAAAATAGACATTTTTATATCTTTTAAAATAAAACTACAAATTAATCCAAATTCTTTTCATTATATCAGAAATTAAATTATCTATCATTCAAAAAAGTTAAATTCCATAAATGACAAGAGAATACATTTTTATTTCAAAAATGTACTCATTTCTTTCAGAATTTAAAACTTAGAAAAATGAGTGTAGAAAAAGTGATTTCTCTTACTATTTAGCATTAAAACCTAATTATAATCTCAAATAAAAATGAGGATAATGTAATCTTAAAATATTTCTCTTTAATTTATCATAATTATCCCTAAATTAGTAAATTTTCAAATTATAACTGATTTTTATAGAATGATAAATAAACACTCAAAAATATGATAGCAGGCATTAGAATGGAATGTTTTATGCCTTAATTTGTATTAATAATAATATATTTTCATGTATAATTTGTATGTTATCAAATATGTATCTATAGAGATAGATCAAGGAGGTTGCTTGGTGACGGAACAAGACTGCGAGGTCGTCAATTGCACACGATCTTGAGTAAAAATAAAATCCAAACTTACCAATTTGATGAAAATATCTCAAATTGAGCGGTATAATAGTAAATAAGGGTCGAATCCACAGGGAAGTAGGGAATTTTTTTATGTTTTCTTCGAATTTGATCAAATCGGACAATGAATTGATGGTAGAAATTGGGGAAAATGGTAGATTATGAAAGAGAACTTCAAGACGATTCCACACAATCAAAAATCATTGAATTTGACTTTGATTTCCCGGAGAAATTGAAGATCGAAGTGGGATGATTTTCCAAAATTGAAAATCATGAAAATACCAAAAATAATCTTGAAATTAAATCAAATTACTAATCAAAACTGAAATTAAACATGAATAGACGAAAGATTAGTGAAAACCGCTTCCACTAACCCAAGATTGCGATTGAATTAACCCAATTAATCGCCGGATTAAGGCTTTTAATCAAAAATCTGAAAAATCACGATCGTGGAGTTCAAGCGTCGATTTCTTCCTCTTCTTTTGGTCAAATATTGATCTTAAGCACTCCGTGGATGCCGAATTGAGCCTAGAAGAGGATAGGATCAAGAGATTCAAGAGATTTGTTGTCTAAATAGATCAATTAGATTGTTTTTCTCTGAAATGTTTTACAAATCGGAAGAATATCTCAATTTATAGTGTATTTGGACGTAACCGTCCGATCGAATTAATCGACGGTTTTGATGAAACAGTTCATCGTGAACTGTTACGATTAATTTGTGTCTATCGGATCGCCGATGGACGCGCGAGATGACGCCATGTGTCAAGCGTTATAAAATGCCTTGAATCCATCGCCGTTCGATCTTGTTCTGACGCCTTCGATGCGTTTCGATGCGTTTTAATCTTGACCGTTAGGGTTGGGCTGTCCCGGTCACGGTCCGGTTTTTAGCACACCATTCGGTCCAAGTCTCGGTCTCGGTCTTGGTCCGGTCTCGGTCCACCTCGGTCACGGTCCGGTTTGGTCTTAACTTTGGTCTCTCTTGACCATGAATATGCGTACTTGAAAAGAGATAAATATATCAACGTCTATTAATAAAAAATTTTATAGTAAAAAACCTTACCTACGATACTTGTTGATTTGAAACAAAGAAGAAGAAAGTATAATAACATGAAAATTAGTTCGTATCTTCACCAAATTCTTCTTCATCAGTATCCGCTTCATCCATTTTACCCCACGATTTTAAGGTCATCAAAATAGATATAGTTCTTGCAAATAATTTTTCTCTTTTGTATGTTACGATCCCCCATCTTGATGAGAAAAGACGCTCTGATGGAGAGCTCGAAGCACAAACTAAGAGACATCCCTTTACTAACATTGCAAGTCGTGGATATTTTTCAGACCCAATCTTACACCACCATTGTAGAGCATCGAGATGAGAACATTCAACTTGAGAGTCATGCAAATAATCAAATATTTCATCAGATGTTGGTTTTTCTAATAAGATGTTTATGTTCTTCTTCCTTTTACGCTTCATCACTTCAACCATCATTTTTGAACACGTTGCAGAAGTATTGGATAATGGCTCACTTTGTGGCCAAGCACTGGATATTGGTGAGGCAGGCAACAATTGAAGCAAATGCTTCAAAGTCTTTGTGATATACTCTTGCTCATCAGTTGGAATATATTCAAATCTCAAAGATGGATTTAACATTGTAGAAATAGTAAAGATTGGCTTTCTTTTTAACCTGTGGCTCGTATTTAAGTAACTTTGTTTTCATCACAATATATGTTCCTTTCAGTGCCTTTGCTTGCTCTATGCTCATTGGTCTTCCCATCACACCTTGAGAAGGATTACCTAAGGCAATAATTGACGTGTTCAACTGATTTAACAAAAGATCAAAAATAGAAGTCACATTAGGCGATGTAATGGCCTTTGATTGAGAAAACATCTCGGTGGCTTCCTTAAAAGCTAGAAGTTCATCTGCAAAAATCTTAAGAAGATCCCACTCTTCTGACATAATTAAAGAAATTCCTTTACCACCTTTAAGACAAGTTGTTGCCATTGTATTCAACACCTTCCTCTTGTCCCATGTTGTCGTAATCATGCCATATGTCGAATTCCACTTAGTGGAGACATCTATGGTTAATAAGTTTTTCTTTGGCATGTTATACCTTTCACATAATTCCTTGTATTGATGAATTCTTTGTGGTGTGCTATTTGCCGCAAGAACAAGTTTTAGAAGTCGATGAAGAATTGCTCCAAATGGTCTTTGTGAAGTAACTTCCACCTCATCTTCTTCACACTCTCATCACTCTCACTTTCTGAACATAATGAAGTTGATGATGAATTACCCAACTGCTTCAAGCCTCCTTGAACAGCTAGGTTGAGAACATGGGCCATACATGGCACATGGAACTGCCTGGTGAATGTCGATCCACTCTCACGTAATAAGTTTTCCAAGCTTGCAGCCATTGTCTTGTTATTGCTAGCATTATCTATTGTGATAGCAAAAACCTAGCAAAAAAAATTCATGTTTACAGATTTAAGATTGAAAATAAGGACGGTTAAATTTATGTTTACTTACCTTTTGAGTGAGATCATACTCTTCTAACACACGATGCACAACCTCTGCTAAAATTATCCCTCGGTGTGATACACCCAACTCCTCAACAGCAAGCACTTGTTCATGAAGTCTCCACCTGTCATCAATCCAATGTATTGTGATCCCAAGTATTGTCACATTATTTGTAGTTATCCAAGTGTATGTTGTAAGGGACACCCTTTCAATTAGTCGAAGTAATTCTCTTACCTTATCCCTTTCATCTTCAAATAATTTCTCCATCCCTCGTCGTCCGGAAATGCGGCTAGGAATCCTTGCTTCACCTTGTACTAAGTATTTGCAAAACTTTTTAAATTGAGGATGATCAAGTAGCGTAAAAGGTGCATTTGTCTTAACAATCAAATCTATGCACTCTTTCTTTGTCTGCTCTAAATTCCTGCTTGAAAATTTTGAAGTCTTTGAGAAATAGTCTGTTAAAGTATTAGGAGCATTTGAGCTTATAAAGCTCAACATGAAATCTTTCCAAGTGATTACACAACTTGATTGTGCTACTACTTCTATCCCTCTTGACTTTTATCTCTTTCGATGGGGTAGCTACCTTACAAATTTTGCAAAGATACTCATCGTCTGTGATCTTCATGAAATGTACTAAGACTGGTGAGGCTTTTCTTCGTTGTGAAGAGCTTGTAGCTGTAGCACTTGTAGAAACAAATGTTGATACATTCTTTGATTCAATCTAAAAGAAAAAATATAGCACTAGTAAGCTATCATCATATATTTTTAGAGATCAATGTAAAATAAAATTTACCTCATCTCCAATTGATTCCATTGATGACAGTCTAAAACAAAAGATAAAACTTAGATTAAAAAGTAGAGTTAAAAATTAAAAGGCAAAAATATTTAGAGAAAGAAGAGATGAGAAATAATGGAGAAATAAGAGAGAAGAAAGATATAGAGAAAGAAAGAAGTAACAGAGAAGAGAGAGAGTGAGAAATAAGAGAGAATAAAGATATAGAGAAAGAAAGTAGTACAGAAGAGAGAGAGTGAGAAATAAGAGAGAAGAAAGAAGAGAGAAATAACAAACAGAGAGAGACTGAACAATATGAAGAGAGATGGAGCGAGAAGAAGTAAGAAATAAGAGATAGAGTAAGAATATGAGAGAAATGAGATAGAGTGAGAAAAGAAAAGGAATAAGAGAGAAGATTTTTTTAGTGAAAAAGGAATAAGAAAAGAAAATGAGATAGATTTTTATTAGAGAAAGAAGAGATGAGAAATAATGGAGAAATAAGAGAGAAGAAAGATATAGAAAAAGAAAGAAGTAATAGAGATGAGAGAGAGTGAGAAATAAGAGAGAAGAAAGATATAGAGAAAGAAAGAAATAACGAAGAAGAGAGAGAGTGAGAAATAAGAGAGAAGAAAGATATAGAGAAAGAAAGAAGTAGCAGAGAAGAGAGAGAGAGAGTGAGAAATAAGAGAGAAGAAAGAAGAGAGAAATAACACACCGAGACTGAGTGATATGAAGAGAGATGGAGCGAGAAGAAGTAAGAAATAAGAGATAGAGTAAGAATAAGAGAGAAATGAGATAGAGTGAGAAAAGAAAAGGAAATAAGAGAGAGAAAGAAGAGAGTAGGTGAGGAGTAACGATTGAAATTAGAAAGAAGGAAGAGATAGCGTGATAAGAAGAGAATGAAAAAGAGAGGAAGAAGAGATAGAATGAGAAGAGAATGAAATAATAGGAAAAAAAAGATAAGAGTGAGAAGACGAGAATGAAATAAGGCAGAAAGAATAACTTTCAAAATATAACTCCAAATTAATTCAAATTTTTTTTGTTGGATTCAGAATTGAATAATCTATCATTTTAAAAGGTCAAATTATTAAAATAATAAGAGAATTAATTTATATTAATTTTACACATTTATGTATTATATGAAATAAATTCATAAATACACATAATTGTAAATCAAAGTCCTTTCTCTTATATTTTCATTCTTAAAAACATGATTATGATCATAAATATAATTAAGATTAAAGATTATAATGTCTAATTATGCATAATAACCCATAAATTGATGTATTTTAAGATCATAACATGAATTTACACAAAATGATAGAAATATGCTTAAAAGATGATAACATGCATATATTTGTAATGACTAATGCATTAATTTGCATTAATAACTATGTAATTACATGCATAAATAGCATGTTATCAGCGTGATCCCAGATAAATCACTCGGATCGATCTTGGACTTTCGATCGAGGACTGCAAACATGGAGGTGGACGCAGATTTGGCCTTGCTCGTGTGCGCTGGAGTATGGAGATGCGGTTAGAGATGCGGGAAGCATGCAAAGGGGAAGAGGGGAAGTGCGGGAGGGATTTGGAGTTTTGGACTTCCCTCACGGGAAGTGCGGGTCTACATGAGGGATTTCGCCCTTTGGTTCAAGACCGAAGGCCTGAAGTGGACCGGACCGAACTTGGATCGAGACCGGTCCGGCCCATTTTTTGAGACCGACGGTCTCAGTTTGGTCCGGTCGACCGACCTTCGGTCGGACTTTCGACTTCCCTATCGACCATTATAACTCTCGCGATCAACGATCGAGATTAAACGTGATCGGTGAACTCTGATTTAAGCCACGTGATCCATCAATCTTTAAGTGAAGATCAACGGTCAAAAATATACACGCGATTGGACGTCCACGATGCTGCCACGTCGCCTCATCGCGATAATCAATCGCGATCGATTGAACGGTTCTGAAGCCGCCGCATCACCTGCGATCTTAAAATATTCTGAAAAATCAATATTTAATTAGAAAATTTGATTTTTAATTCCGAAAAATCCTTAAGAATGCATTAAAAATTCAGAAAAATTTAGAAAAATTCCGGAAAAATCCCTAAAAATTAGAAAATTCATAACTTTCAAAATATAACTCCAAATTAATCCAAATTTCTTTCATTTGATTCAAAATTTAATTATCTATCATTCTAAAAAGTCAAAATTAAGAAATAATGAGAGTTTTCATTTATATTTCAAAAATACATTTATTCTTTAAAGATTTTAACTTTAGAAAATTAAATAAATGATTTCTCTCATTATTTTAACTTCAAAAACACTTATAATCTCAAGTAAAGATGGGTTATAAAAATTATTTATCTTTAATTCATCATATTTAACCCTAAATTGAAGTATTTTAAGATTATAATGACTTTTTCATAGAATGATAGATAAATACCCATAAATATGATAACATGCATAGGAATGAAATCATTTATGCCTTAATATGCATCAATAATCATGTATTATCATGTCTAATTAGCATGTTATCACTTGTCTTATATCAATACATGTACATAGAAACCATTGTCAAACGGTTTGGCATGGAGAACTCGAAGAAAGGTTTCATACCAAAGAGACATTTAGTTAAGATATCTAAGGAGCATTCGCTTAAGACTGCTAATGACAGAGCATTAATGGAGAAGATCTCGTATGCGTCGGTGATTGGATCCATCATGTATGATATGCTATGTACAAGACAAGATGTGGCATTTGCTCTTAGTGTTACTAAAATATTTCAAGCTAACCTGAGTGAGAGACATTAGGAAGACATGAAATGCATCCTTAAGTACTTGAGAAGGACTAACGATTTATTTATTCATTGTCACACTTCCAGGTAATCGATGATGGAAAGGTTCCATGAGAGTTCTTACATATTCCATATCTCCCAAAGTATATGGCGTAGCTTGACACCTAACGGGCTAGAAACTCAACTTATCAATTGGGTTAAATCGATCCTTGATTAACTAATCTATATGTTGATGTGGATAATTAATTAAAGTTGACCAATAAGGTGCTATTTGGTAGATAGAGTTACGAACTGGTTAGATATATGGACCTAGAGGGTCACACACATAAGGTCTATGGATTTTGATGGATATAGACATAATTATGAGGGTTTTTATAAAAAATCTGCATACAAAATGTCTATAAATAGGGGGAGAACGATCACAACTAGAGGTGCTCATGCAAGCCTTGTGAGAATTCTCTCCTTTCTTCTCTTTTTCTCTTGGTAAAGAGCTTTAAAGAGGAGACCCAACCATTCAGAGATGGTGTGGATACTGCTAGGGCCTAGACACTTAAATAGCTTCAAGAACTCCTTCAAGGAAACCATCTAAGTATGTTTTCTCATACATACTAGATGATAGGATCATCTGTTCTTGGTGGCTTGGTGTTTTGAATATCCGATTCAATCCATTCCGTTGTATTCGATGTTTTGATTGAAATTTCAAAAGTTTATCGACCTCAAAACCCAAAAATTCTTTCATAAATAACCCTTCATGTACATACAAAATGGACCTTCATATAACTCTTAACTGCCTATACTCTCTCATATATCTTACCTCTTCCTCACAATCTTCCTTAAATCTCCCTCCCCTTTCATCTTCTTCTTTTCCATCTTTCTTATTATCTTTGTATTATATATTGTCTAAAATATAATTATATATCAATGTCAAAATAAATATCTAATACTCGTTCACCTTGGTCTCCCCATTTCCTCTCTTTAATCTACTAGATTTTGTCATCTCTTCATCTACATAACTCCAAGCCCATAGAATGTTCGTGGAAATGCCTAAAATGGTTAATTATATTTAAATATGCCTAATGCAGATCATTTCTGTATATTTAGATATTATTTAATTATATATAGATTCATAAATCATTCTCCTTTATCCATAAAATGTAGAAAAACTTATCAACTATGCCCTTATAACCATCTTTTCTTCCCCCTTAAGTTATATAATCTAATTGCCTATGCTCTTGGCTAGTTGACTCTTCCTTAACTACAATACTAATTGAGGAAATATAAATTTTTTACATGAATTCCATAAAAGTACAATAATCTAATAAACACATAAATTTACTAGATCACCTAGTAGGGTGGCAGCCCTCCTAGATGGAGGCAATGCACCTCTTTTTGGAAGCTACAACCATCCTAACTGGCGGCTGATGAGACAATTCTTTTGGCCCTAATACTAGGTGAATTGGTAGAGCCTTTGATAATTGATTAAGTAAGAAGCTATAACAAGCCCTAATAAGGAGTAGAAGATGGCATTTTATTCCTATTGCCCCTAGGGTGCAAGGGCCTCTTAAGGATGGCAGCCCTTTTGGCTATGGTTGTGGCTCTCCTAGTGATAAGCATAAATTAACAAATACATCCATGCATTAATGACCATATTTAGGTGTTAATTACTACTTAAATAACATAAATATCCATCTCTCATTGAATAATGCTAAATTAACTGTAAATTAAGATCATCAAACTTTAATCTTTTAATTTAGAGATATCTAGATCGTTGATTTAACTTTCTCTCTCTCTTCGTGCAAAAAGAACTAAAAAATATTCTCTTTCCTCTCTCCTCTCTTTTTTGGCCATGATGAGAAGCGGATAAAGCGTGGGTGATGGCAAGATCAAAGAAGCGAGCAAAGAGAGGTAGGGAGCAAGGAAGAAAGGAGAGAGAAAAGAGAGAAGAAGAGAGAGAGAGTGGAAAGAGAGAGGGGAGGATGGAAGAATCTTCTTCCGTCCTCTTCCTGCTATGTGCACACTCGTGTGCACGATAGAGCGAGGGAGAGCGAGAGCTGGGAGAGAATATCAAGAGAAAGAGAGAGAGAGAGAGAGAGAGAGAGACATATGAAAGAGAAATTTCGTGCAAGGATTTATCATGCAACGGAAATGATTTCCATCACGCGAGAGAGAAGGAGGGAGGCAAGAGGAGGCTGGAAGAAAACTTCTTCTATCTTCTCTCCCTTCCCCATGCACACGAGAGCGCACAAGGGAGCAAAGGTGGCTGTGGTGGTGAAATTTATGTGCGATGGAAGAGAGTTCTATTGCAAGAGAGATAGAAAGGGAGATAAAGAGAGAGCAAGAGAGGGGAAGAGAGGGTCTTTAGAGAGGGAGTGAAGGATGGGTACTCCTCCCCTTTACATGCGCACACACAGTGGGGGATGGAGAAGCAGAAGATGTGGGGGGAGAGAGATAAGGAAGATAGGAGAGGAAAAAGAAGAGAATGAAGAAGTGGAAGATGTGGGGGGGAGGGGGGATTTTTCCCCCTCACTTGAGTGCGAGAGGAAGTAGATGAGGAAGGCATGAGGTGTGAAAACAGGCCAAATTGGGTATCTAAGCCATCCATTTCTCCTACATTTTGGTCATTAAATGTCATAATCAATATTTATTTTGCATGTTATCATGATATTATGTTCAGAATAAACACTTCCATTGCAGTTGAAATTGGAGGAGTTGGTTACAAATAATTAGGGATGTTATGAGAAATTTTAAGAAATAATTACTTTCAGGAATAATTACCTTAATAGCCATTGTTGGACAGGATAATTCACCACTTTTATAGCATTTAATTTAAAGGAAATAATCTTTTTTTTTACACAACAATAATTACCTTCAGAAAGTTCTTTTAATTTCAATTTATTTTACTAATGCCCTTAATGGGCATGTTGTTACTGATGGGTTTTCGAAGCATTGTGGACAAGAGTTGCACGTGAAGGGTGTGAATCAATCACACAATGGAGCAATAGGCTGCGTACACGATGATGTGTACATAGAGAAGGGCAAAAGCCGACCGAAGGTCTGAAGGTCCGAAGACCGGACCGAACCGAGACCGTCGGTCACAAAATGGGCGGGACCGGTCTCGGTTCAGTCCATTTCAGCACTTCGGTCTTGGACCGAATAATTCTTTTCTCTCTCCTCAATTCTTATTCCCGCTCCCGGCTCCCGCATCTGACTAGGGAAGGGCAAAGACCGCAGGAGCAATGCGCAAGAGCTCCAGTGATCCCGCAGGAGCTCCAGTGACCCCACCTTCTAGGGGCAGAGCAACACGCCACCAAATGCTTTGTCAGCTAATGATTTCCGTTAACATTCCTGTGGCGTTTAATTTGCTCTCAAACAATCTGGAGATGCCGTCGTCTAATAGCATGCATCTATCCAAGCTCTACGCGGCTCTGGTGATCTCCGTTCTCTTCACCGCCATCCTTCTCTTCTAGATCCTCTCTTCAGCTTCTGCGGCGGCTGCTGCTGCCGCTTCCGGTGAAAGAGCCTCAGACTTTGTGGTGCATTGGGGTTCACGTGACTGCATGCTCTTGGTTGCGACTCGCTTTCATGCTCAGATTCTACTTCCAGGTTCCGACGAACTTTTTTGTTCGTTCACGTCTCATATTTGCGAGCATCCTAGTAGTTCTGGTGGGCCCTTCTCTTCTCCTGATTAACTACCCCAACTTCTTCAAACTTCGCTTCCAACGCTTCCGCGCCAAGATTATTCGTGAGAGTTTGCACAGTGCTCTTTAATCAATCATCTATCGTGTACAAGGAACGTCTTTTTATCTCTAAGATACTCTCTAAATACAAATATATGACATGCCCTTTTTCATTCCTTTTATTAGAATATGGGAAAACATTCCCTGAAGCTGGAGAGAGGCTGGTTTTTTTTTATCCTTCTTGATACTTATTTCTTTCGTTTTCGTCTCTTTCTTTCTTTATCTTTTCTCTTTCTCTTTGTCGCTTGTTCTCCTCTCTCGCTCTCTTGTTTTTTTATCGTCGTGCCTTCTTCCTCTCCCTCTTTCTATCTCGCTCGCTCTCTTCTCGCTCTTCTCTCATTTTCCATTTATTGGAGGGAATTCCTTGTCTAATCATATACAATGACACTTTAAAATAGGTTAAGAATAAGGAAAGGTACGCATTCTTCTTCCTAGAAGAATTATTCCCGAATAGAAGATAGTATAGACTTCCAGTAACCAGCAGCATGCAGTCGAACATGGTATCAAATATTGATCTGCGCACAAAGAGACTCGAAGCAGAGTTTGAAGAAGTTGGGACAGTTGAGTTGGAGGATGGGGGAAATTACAAGGACTACCAGAAGCGAGCCCATAAAATCGAGGCACGAGCGAAGGAAGGAGGCGAAGGACACATTGAGGAACAATATTAGCAGGAAGTTAATGAAGATGGAAGCACAAACACTAAGGTGAAACCAAAGGACGGGATACCCCAGGATTCCTTCGTCGGAGGGAGCACTACACCATTACCCCATCATGGGGGAGAGAGAGAAAGGGAGAGATTTAGAGGGAGAGATTGATGAGACTGATGGGAGAGAGAGAGAGAGAGAGAGAGAGAGAGAGAGATTGATGAGACTGATGGGAGAGAGAGAGTTATTGGTTTTCTTCAAAATTCATTAATTTTTGCAATGTCAATATCTATCATTTTGAAACTATTATTTTTTCTCAATGTGATTAATCTTAAAAACATTGAATGTTTCAATTCATGTAGAATGTTTCAATTCAATGCATAATCGAACAAATTGTTCATGAAATTAACTGATGCCGGACCGAGGGATGAGCTCGACCTGACGCTAAGATTACTAATGGGGAAACTAGTGAAGGGATGGCCTACGGTGGCTAGTGGATATGATGATGGCTAGACGTCCTACTCAAGCAAGCAACCTTCCCAGCACGTTGTCACTGAGTTCCTGGGATGCTCCGAGTAGGATGGGTCGGGAGTCCTCCCGGGCTCGTCGATGCAGGGGAGAGAGCGACCTCGAGTCGTCGGTGGGAGCTCGATCGTCAACCCGACGGCCAGATCCACGATCCCAATCCCATAACCAAAACTCACTCAACCCAACTAGGCCCGATGACGGTGGAAACAAGTGCGGGAAGTACTGAAAGAGATAATGCTTCAAATTAAAGAGCGGGGGGGATGTGTGCCTAACCTGCAGGGCGCGAGCCCGGTCGGTCGTGGCGAGGGAGGTGGTCCGGACGCAGCAACGGCGGTTGATGGAGGGGCGAGTCAGCGTGGATGGAGCGGAAGAGCAGACGGTCACGACCAAGAGGCAGAGGTCGCGGCTCGCGTTGCTCGCCGCGGCATAGGCGGGGTGGATGGGCGTCGACCGAGGGGTGGACAACGGCCGAGGGCGGACCCGCGGCGGCGGCCTGGGCGACCGTGGAGAGCAACGATGCGGAGGAGGCGTTGAGCGGCGATGTCGGCGGAGCAGGGACGAAGGGAGGTCTGGGCGGATCGGGGAGCAGAGGCGATTTGGGCGTCGCTCTGGGCGGCGTCCCGGTGGTGACGATCGGGGAGCAGGTCGAGTGGAGGCGATGGAGGCGGCGGCGGCGGCGGATCGAGGCGTCGGTTGCGGCGGACTGGGTCGGCGGCTACGGCGGCGATGAGGCGGCGGCAGCGGCGGATCGAGACGGCGGCGGTGGCGACCTGGATCGGCGAAGGGCGCGGTGGCAGTGACCGGGCGCGATGGCGGCGGCAGCGAGGGCGGCGGCGGCTGGCGCGCGGCGGCAGCAGATCGCCGCGGCGGCTGAAGCGGCGGGTCGCGGTGGCGGTTGCAGCGGACGGGACGGCGGCCCACGGCGGCTGAGCGGCGGCAGCGGCGGTCCGAGTCGCGGCGGCGACGGCGTCGCGGCTGGGCGGCGGCAAAGGGGGCGGATGGTGATCTCGGCGCGACGGCGATGGCGGCGAGCGCGTGGCGGCGGCGGCGGCGGCGGATCACTGTGGCGGCGGCGACGGCGGCTTGGAGCGGCGGCGGTGGCGGCGGCGTGGAACGAACCCGGGGCTAGGGCAAGGAGTGGCGGCAGAGCGGCGGCGGCATGATCGTGTGCGACGGTAGCAGCGGCAGCGTCGGCGGTAGGACTCCTTCCCTAACCTTCCTTGAGCAGCCACTCGAGAGGAAAACTCTTCTTTTCTCAAACGACGGCTAGGGTTTGTGGGGGGGTCCCTTCCCCTCTTATAGAGCCCATGGTGGGCCACGAGAGGAAAGGGCCCACTTGAGGCCCACAACCCACACCCATGCTCATAGAAAAGAAATAAGGTTCACAAAGGGAAAGGGCCTTAGGCTAGGGCCCAGAAACGAAGGGAACCCACCCCCAAGGCCTAAAAGAGAGAGAAGAAGATATGCAAAGGCCCGCTTAAACACGTGCGGGCTACAAAAGTGCGAAATAAAGGAAAGGGTAGAACGATAAATCCGCGCGCGAGCCTCGATGAAGTCTGTGGTGGCGAGATGAAGTCCTCACTTAGTGTAGTGAAAGTCGGCATCCTTCGTCTTCGCCTGTTCGAGGGGCTAGACGCGCGTGGGTGTCGGCTCCTCCGGCGCCGTAGTGTAATGCCTTGGTGGCGACGGGGGTCGTACGCCACCATTAACCGTCCGGAATAATTAACTATTTTTTTTTTATTTATCTCTTTTCAGGTACGTATATTCATGGTCAAGAGAGATCAAAGTTAAGACCGAACCGAACCGTGACCGAGGTGGACCAAGACCGGACCGAGACCGAGACCGAGACTTGGACCGAATGGTGTGCCAAAAACCAGACCGTGACCGGGACCGCCCAACCCTATGTGTACATAGTCAATTGTTAGCTCACCTGTGGAGTACGAGATGAAGACATGCAAATCGTCCTCCACCAATCAATGAAAAGAAGATAGGTGCCAGAGCAATCGTGACATGGAACGCAATGGTGTATGCAGAGCAACACATATCAAGATCATAAAAAATATTCTGAATTGAATATTTCTTTCTTTATATTTTGTTTGTATGTTGACTATTTGAAGTTGTTACTAATCAATTTTTTATGTTTTATCAGTTTAATCGGTGAATTTAATTCCAGTTTAATTTTGAATCTAAGTCTGATTGATCTCGAATTTCTTGAGTGCTATTCTTCTTAGTCAGAAAATATATACGTATAGATTAAATAAAGACGATCTTCTTTGCAGTAATCCGATTTCTTGCTGTAGTTTACTTAGAAAATTCAAATTTCAGTCTTAATTCTGTCAGTTAGATCTAATTGGACCTATCTAGATGTGAATCTGTAATCCTCTAGGTTACACAATATTTTTTATTCTACAATCTTTAATACTCTATATTAGGTCAAATATTTAAGATCTAGTGTCCTAGATAAGGTTGAGTCCTAAATTAGATAAAGACAATTATACACATATAAAAGAATTAGTAATGACAAATGAAACATTATATGATGCAAGAGGACAGTGAACAGAGCTTCTATTCAAGAGGAACATTAATACATAACAGCGATGTTCTCTAAAGAGAGTTGAGCAGGAAATTCAATTGTATTGACAAAGCTTAGATAAATAAAAATAATAACAATATATTGATATAAAAAAAGGTTTAAAATGAAAATCAAAAATGATGAAATTTGATTTGGGATATTAAAATTGTCATTTATATATTTTGTGGTTTTTCATATTTGGAAATCATAATACATTTTATACAAATTTCTTGTTGCTTACAATACGTGATCTGGGAAAACAATTATGTCTTTAATTAGAAAAAAGAAATCATTGTTGCAACCTCCCTTGGATTCGATCCCTTTACTAAGCAGCATCTTCGGATAATTACAAATTTGAAGGAAATTTCTTCTATATAAATTTTTATTGATTAAGTCTGAATAAAAGCACAACGACGTATTACATTCATATTTCAGACTTCTCAAGGTGGATGCAGCAGAAGGGGAGAGAAGGAGAGGAAGAGAGGAGAGTATGCCTCTCCTCGCTTGAGCCAATGAGGGGAAGTGGAGGAGAGGGCACAAAGGGGCTCCTCTCCTCTAGGGTGTGGTGGTCCCAATCATAATCCAGTTTTTGGTACACGATTCATTCAAAATCTTAATTCGGTTTCGGTCTTAGTCTCAATCTCGGTCTTGGTCTCAGTCTCGGTCTCGGTCTCAGTCTCGGTCAACCTTGATCACGGTTCGATTTGGTCTTAATTGTGGTCTCTCTCGACCATGGATATGCATATCTGAAAAGAGAAAAAAATATCAACTTCTATTAATAAAAAATAAAATTTCGTAATTAGAAACCTTATTGATGAAACTTACTGATTCGAAACAAAGAAGAAGAAAGCATAATTGCATGACAATTAGTTTGTATCTTCACTAAATTCTTCTTCATCATTATCAGTTTCATCCTTTTTACCCCCACGAATTTTAAGGTCATCAAAATAGATATAGTTCTTGAAGATAATTTCCCCCTTTTGTATATTACAATCCCTTGTTCTGATGAGAAAAGATACTTTGATGGAGAGCTCAAAGCACAAATTGAGAGAAACCCCTTTGCTAAAATTGTAAGTCGTGGATATTTTTCACACCCAAGATTACACCACCATTATAGAGTATCAAGATGAGAACATTCGAATTGAGAGTCATGCAAGTGATCAAATAGTACATCAGATATTGGATTTTCTAATAAGATATTTATGTTCTTCTTCCTTTGTGCTTCATCAATTCAACCATGATTTTTGAACAAGTTTTAGAAGTATTGGATAATGGCTCAATTTGTGAGCAAGTACTCGGTATTGGTGTGGCATGCATCAACTGAAGCAAATGCTTCAAAGTCTTTATAATATACTCTCACTCATAAGCTAGAATATATTTAAGTTCCAAATATGGATCTAGCATTGTAGCAATGTGGAAGAATAGCTTTATTTTTACTTTTGGCATGTCTTTAATTAACTTTGTTGATGTAGGATATTTCGAAAAGATGACAAGTGCAATGGTGATGATTATGAGAATGATAAATATGATAAAAAGATGAATGAACTATATGATGGTTTAATAAAGTATATTGAACTCTAATTCAATCCTACAAGATGAAAGAGGATCTAGTAAAGATATCACTTGGTATTGGGCTTTATTATATAATTATTTTGGATATTAGTTAAGAAATGAGAACTAGTAGAATAATTTCGATCTAAGTTGAACTTATGGACTTAGAATTTGAACTTTTATTCACTTTAGAAGTTTTAGAGGACGAGTACCTTGAAGTAGACGTGAAGTCAATGCCTTTGAACTCACCAAATGATCCAAGGTATCCTCGATTTTCTTCTTGACTTGAGATGGATGAAAAGGACAGCAAGGGATGGAGAATAGATAGGGAGATAGAACTCAGAATGAGATATGTGGGAGAGGGGATGGAACACACAATGAACACAACAAATTCTCCAACTAAGGAAAAAAATTTCATTTCATAAAAACAACATTCGTTCTTCTCTTACAATTGTCCCTTTTATAGGGTGAAGAAGATCGAGAATTTAGAGTGAAGAGATGCCTCGAGGATGGAGTAGGCAGTTATAGCAGTTACAACACCTTTTTGGGATTGGTTTCATGCCTCTTCAATGATTTAATCATCAATGGAATGGAGATACGTGGAATGAATTCATAAGATACGTGGAATTCTCCTTGATCCCGTGTGGACTTATGGCAGTTGTGGTGGTTATGGAGGCAGTTGCTTGATCAGAAGATGGAATTCAGACGACGTCTTCATAGTCTTCAAAGTCGGGAACTTCCTTCATGCTTTAGCTGTCATCATATTCGCTTTGACTAGACCTTGACCTTGATGTTCTTCATTTATGAGACTTGACTTCACGTGGAACCCAATGACATCATTTTCGTGGGAGGCTTCATGTGTTTTCAATGCTCCCATGATGGCTGAATGATGAGATGTGTAATCTCATTGATCTCGTGATGATCTTAGGGGTTTTTAGTAGTTATGAGGACAGTCCATTGGCAGATATCAGATTAAGTCTTCATTTTCTCCATTAATCGTGAGGGTTTTACTCAAATGGGAGGCAGTTATGGCTTAACAACGTGACTTCCTCCTTGTTTGAAGCTTCTTTTATGTTGAATTATCATTATAATAGCTTTAACCAGTCTTGACTTCCATTGCATTCATGACTGAGCTTCAAATTATGTAAGTTACTGACATGTAGATCTCTCCTATAATTCTAACTAGAGGTGGTTGAACAAGGAAAGAAGGGAATATTAAAACAAAGATGTTTCCTACTATTTTGAGATCATTTTTTTATACAAAGGCACCTATGGTATAGTAAGTAAAGTTTAGATGATAAAGAACCTATATAAAGGTAAAAGGTGGTTGACTTGGTCCAAATATGAAATTCTAGGTATTCTAGGGGATAAGGCTTAACTTCATATGACCAAGTCAATCTTTAGATCAGAATATAATTGGAAAAGGAGGGAAGCTAAGTCCCTTTGAATCTAAACTCTCTTTTATGTTTTTAGAGAGGATTTCTTCATTCATTTCATGAATTGATAGTTTCTCAAATTTTTGAATGAGGAGCACACTGTTTTGTTGTTCTTTGGACTTGCTTCTTTTCCTTAGATCATACCTAGGTTCATTTGGAACCCTTGTATCCTTGTGTTGAAATGGTTCTCCATCATTTGTTTTCATAGCAGTATATGCTCCTTTTGATTGCCGTTGATTACTCTATACTCATTGGCCCTCTCAAAACACCTTGAGAAGGATTACCTTAGGAAAAATTTGATGTGTTCAGCTGATTTAACAAAAGATCATAAATAGAAGTAACATTAGGTGATGTAATGGCCTTTGATTGAGAAAACATCTTAATGGCCTCTTGAAAAGCTAGTAAGTTCATCTAAAATAATCTTGAGGAGATCTCACTCTTCTAACATGATTAGAGAAATTCATTTATCATCTTTAAAACAAGTTGTTGACATTGCATTCAACACCTTCCTCTTGTCCCATGTTTTGTCTAATCAAGACATATGTCCAATTCCTCCTAGTTGAAACGTCTATGATTAATAAGTTTTTTTTTGACATTGTATATCTATCACATAATTCCTTGAACTAATGAATTCTTTGTGGTGTTCTATTTGCCACAATAAAAAAATTTTAAGCTGATGAAGAAGTGCTCCAAATGGTCTTTGTGAAGTAACTTCCACTACATCTTCTTCACACTCTTCGTCACCCTCACTTTCTAAGCATAATAAAGTCAACGATAAATTACCCAACTCCTTCAAGACTCCTTGAACAGGTAGGTTGAGAACATCGTTCATGTATGGCACATGGAATTGCTAGGTGAATGTCAATTCACCCTCGCTCAATAAATTTCCAAGCTTGTCACATTGTCTTGTTATTGCTAACATAATCTGTTGTAATACCAAAAACCTAGAAAAAAAAATTTATGTTTATAGATTTAAGATTGAAAATAAAAATAATGTTAAAATGGTTCTTACCTTTTGAGTGAGATCATACACTTCCAACACATGATGCACCACCTTTGCCAAAATTTTACCTTAATGTGATACACCCAAATCCTTGATGAACTCAATTTCGGGGTATTTTAATCGTTGTTTTAAATCTATTTCATGTAAAAAAATATTTATAATTCCTCACTTTTTATAATGGTAAAATAAGGGTCGAATATTTAAGGAGCCTAGGTAATGAGATTAGTACTTTTAGGGAGTAGAGATACTATTATAGGGAAAAACAATGGTAAAAAGGATTTTTAGAGAAATATGGAAGGACTAAGAAATAGAATATGGTATAACCGAAATTAGAAATAGATATATTTTATATTCTATGAGAAATAATTAGAAAAATATTGAGAATATAATGATTGAATGGGGAGATGAGAATGATGAAATGGAAGATAATGGAAGAATGGTGAAAAAAGGGGAAATCTGGTAATTAAGAAATCGACAATAATGAAGAAAAGAGAACACATCTAAAATATAAAAAAAGAAATAGGGTTTATACTATCCATGGAGTAGATTAAAAGAGAAAATTATATCCAAAACCTCACACAAAACTTTTTTTTTATGTCAATCGTAGGTTGGGTGATGCTAGACTTGTTACGATCTTGATCCTTCACTTGATCTTGCCTCTATAAAAAACTTAAACACCAAACAATGTCAAGCTTGGGCTTAAGCCTCTCCTTTTCCTACTGGAAACGTGATGCTAAGAGAGAGCCAAAAAATAACAAAAAAAGGCAAAACAAAGATTATTATATATGTTAGGTTAAGAGGTTCCTTTGAATCAATGATAAAAATTTAGTCTTTTTGGGTGCAACCAAATAAATGGTGGAGATTAAATCCATAGGCCACGACCATAATCACCTCCTAAAGAGGTGGGAGACCCCCTTTTAAGGAGATGAGCCCCACAACCACTTCCTTACGGAGTGGGTTGACCACTCTCTAAGAGGTGGGAACATTACTACTTCCCTAAGGAGGTGGGCTTACCTCTTTCTCCTCCTATAAATATGGATCCTTTCAAAAAATAATTAAAGATCTAAATTGATTTATAATAAATAAAAGAGAATAAATTTTACCTCTTTGACCCTTCAAGAATGTCTTTAACCACCTTTGACTTTTTAAGAATTACTTTGACTATCATTGACTTATAAGAGGAATGGAGTGACTAGTCTCTTAAAAAGCTGTAATGGGTTTACCTGACTTCTTAAAAAGGTAGAATGGCTTGACTAACCCCCTAAAAATACGGAAAGACTTGACTATTTCCTAAAAAGATGGAAAAGGTTAACCAACCTCTTAAAAAGGTGCAGTACCTATTTTCTTCTTCTCCTTCTAGATAGTTTGCATCAATACTCTCATTAACCTTATCCTAAGTCCTTGCATTTAACCGTTAAATATAACTAATAAAAATGTGAGAATTTAACCATTTGACTTCCAAGGAGTCAAATGGGGTTAGTCTTAAAATAAAATAAAAAATTTAAGAAATGATTAGTGACAAGACTTAGTCATATTTTCATTACATTCAGTCAAATAGAAATAGATATTGTCATTTTGTATAGTCTTTATCAACACCTAAATATGATAAATTGTGCATGAAAGGGGCTTATACTTAAGAGTTATCACTCCTCAACAACAAGCACTTGTTCATGAATCTTGACATATCATTAATCAAATGTATCGTGATCCCAAGTATTGTCCTATGATTTGTAGTTGTCCAAGTGTCCGTTGTAAGGGACACCTTTTCAATTGGTTGAAGTAATTCTCTTACCTTATCATCTTCATCTTCAAATAGTTTCTTCATCCCTTATCATCCTAAATGACGACTAGGAATCCCTACTTCATCTAGTACTAAGTAGTTTCAAAACTTTTTTAAATTGAGGATGATCAAGTAATGTAAAAGGTACATCTATCTTAACAATTAAATCTATGCACTCTTTTCTTTATTTGCTCTAAACTCTTGTCCAAAAATTTAGAAGTCTCTAAGAAATAGTTTGTTAAAGTATTAGAAGCATTTGATGGCCTTAGTTGCTTAGAAATCTCAACGTGAAGCCTATAAAAGTGCTTACATAACTAGGTTGTGCTACTACTTCTATCCCTCTTCACTTTTATCTCTTTTAATGGGATGGCTGACCTTGAAAATTTTACAAAGATACTTTTCGTCCATGATCTTCCTGAAATGTACTAAGACTAGTGAGGCTTTTCTTCATTGTGAAGAGCTTAAAGAGTAGCATTTATAGAAAAAAATGTTGATACATTTTTTTATTCAATCTAAAAGAAAAAATATAGCATTAGTAAGCTACAATCATATATTTCTAGAGATTAACGTTAAATAAAATATACCTCATCTCTAATTTATTCCATTGATGGCAATCTAAAACACACGTTAAAAATTAGACTAAAAAATTATATTTAAAAGGAAAAACTTAATTAGAAACTAATGTGAGCCATCCAAAATTATAAAATTCTAAATATCCAATGGGATTATAATTTCTATTAGAGAAGAGGGAGATTACGAGGCTGAGAAAGTGAGAGATTATGAGGCTGAGAATTAGAGAAGAGAGATCTAAATATGAACATTGAGAGTAGATGTTGTAAAGCAGTATATTTAGAGGGAGATTGAGAAAGATATATTGAAAAGAGAGATTAAGTGAGATCAAGAAAAAATATTGAAGGGAATGATTAATAGAGATTAAAAATAAAAAATTGAAGTTGAAGGGAGTGATTGGAAGAGATTAAGAAATGAAGGGAAAGACCTAAAACTAAAGACAAAGAAAATATATCGAGAGAGATAAGAGAGGAGTTGGAAGAGAGATCTAACAATTGAGACAAAACTGAGCGAGAGGCTGATAAAACATTAATGAAAGGAGATATTAAATACATATTGATAGGGACAAAGATAAAGGAAATAGTGGAAGGTAAGGGAGCCGGAGAAGGCGTGAATCTTTTCACTGAATGGTTGTGATGGAAGGCGGGAATATGAGCTGGACTTGAGACTGGAGCTAGAGATTCAAAATTAATGTACAAGATTTCCATGAAATATCAATATTAGAAATTAGTTCCTAATCTCAAGCACGTGATTTTCAGGTGACAAGAGATGCAACGCTTCACACGAAGGTGAGGAAACAGGAACTGAATAAGAAAATCAATTTTGATGCAATGTTAAAAAAACGGTTTTTTTTAGGGGGAGGGAATCACATGGGAGATAGCTGGAGAACAAATCGAGGAGTATTCTAGTAACAGAAGGATTGTCTGGTGATAATGGAGGGAGATCCAAGGAACTGCACGGAGATTCTACCAGTGATGTCCTTGGAGAAGCAGAATCTGGAGAGCAAACTGCACAATACGTGTTAAACCTTAGAGAAAGAGAGAGAGAGAGCGCGAGAGAGCAAGAAAAGAGTTAAGATTGAATTTACTTCTGGGGGATGATGCCTTAGGTTTCGGGGATGATAACCAAACATTGAAGTGAATGATTAAGAGAGATTAAGACTACAAATTTGAAGTCAAGGGAGTGATTGGATGAGATTAAGAATGAAGGGAAAGACCTAAAAATAAAGACTGAGAAAAGATTTCAAGCTACCAGAAAACCTTGAAAAAACCTACGAACTTAGAGAGAGAAAGTATAACCCTTAAATGCTCGGAGAGATCGTTTCAGGTTTATTTCCTGGAGTGGAAGAGAGAAGAAGGGAGATAGATAGATAGATAGATAAAGAAATAGAATGAGCGCCAGCCACTATTGCTACAGCAAAAGCTTGGAGATGAACAAAAAATAGTTGCGGAAGAAGGTACGGGCTCTTCCTAATCGCATTCATGGTGCTTTCTCGTCACTAGCCATACTCAAACAACAGATAGAAGACCAAGAATTCAGGGTGCAACCTGCCCAGAGACTTGCCTCCTCTCTGGTCGAGATCCCCTTAGTGGGCAAGTATTGAAGCCCTATGTCAAAGGACAAGGAAAGGAAGATATTGTGGGGTGCAACTGCCAAGATTTGTCTACTCTCTTCGATTTGTGATGAACAACAACAGAAGAATCAAAGGTGACATCTAGGGGTGAAAGAAACTCTCACGTTTGTTAACCGTTAGAAACTCTCAGCATTGGGGGATGTGAGAGCTCTTGCTGTGCACTCGGATACTTGAAAACTTTTAACACAAGATTTATCAAAAAATGGCTTCGTACCAAAAGATTGGAGTGAGGTGGAGTCAAGAATGAGTCGATGTATTGATTCATCATAGGAAGGAGCAATGCCCGCATATTGACCGAGAGAAAGATATTGGAGAAACATCGAGAAGAAATATTAAGAAAAATGCTTAGAAATTAAAGGAGGGTTGAGAAAGAGATTGAGGCATGCCTGAAGAAGTAGAGAGAGAGAGAGAGAGAGATTTAACAATAAATAGAAAAGAGGGAAAGAGAAGACGCAAACAGCAATTAGAATAGAGTCGACAGCGAGGAAAACTCTAAGAGATAAAAAAGATGAGGCGATTGGGGGAAGAATGTGGAGCAGTGATTAGAAGAGCTTGCTGCTTACCCAGTTGGCGAGTTGAAATCCAACCATGTGAGAGAGGGGAGGTCAGCAATAGGAGACAACGAGACAGGCAAATCACAGAGAGTCAAAAGAGCAATTCGGTAGAGACCCGAGAGTAGCAGACTGAAGTTTTATTTCGGCACGAGACCGAATCCCTAACCAAGACCGGACTGAACTTGGACTGACACCGTCAGAGGCCCATTTTGAGAGACCGGTCTCGGTCCGGTCCAATTGACAGTCTTCCGGTCTTGGTCCATCCCTACTCTCTTCTCATGTTAACTCTCTCTCTCTCTCTCTCTCTCTCTCTCCTCTTTTTTTAATATTTTTCATTTATTATTTTATTTATTTATTTATTTTCTTTTTATTTATTATTTTATTTATTATTATAAAAACAACATTTCTTAATATTTTAATTTCTATAAATTCTAAAAAATGCAAAAAAATGTCTATTTTCTCATAAAAATAAATGTATTCAATAAAATTTATGAGAAAATGCATTAATAAATATTTTTCTGTTACTATAGATATTTTAAATGGAAAATAAATAGAAATTTTATTTTATAATAAAATAAGATTATGTTTTTGATGAATCAATGTCATTAAATGCTCATAAAATATTATTAACTTATGAAAAATCAATAATATCTTTTTAAACATTAGATTTATCATTTTAATTAGTTTAAATCATGATAACATGCATTTATGATTATATTTTTAACAAGAAGTGCATAAAATGTGTGATATCAATGCATGGAATTGCATGTTATCACAAGGGAACTCCACATATGAGAATTTTCCCTTATTGTGGATATCTCTGACTAATGAGCACTTGACAACATCTTCTTTTTCATCTAGCAAGTATCATGAGAAATCACATCACTATCTCTAGCTCGGGAGGCGATGTTCCTCGCATCTTATTCAACGCTTTTATTGTTCTCTCTTATCCAATGCACCATCTTCATCATCAACATCTTGACACACAAATGACCACATCCATTGAGTCGATGTCTCCTTGGTGAACCAATCATGCCATCAATCTCAAAAGCAACTATCTTGTTTCATTTTTTGTTTTCTATGTTCTAAGGGCATGTAGTCATGCCCTACTTTAGGGAGAGTGTGCAAATTTTCCCTGCCTTATCTCTCTTGTGTATGCCAATATAAGGGCATTCTCGTATAACCCTTGTACTACTCATGTGCAGTTCTATCATTTTATCATTTTTACCTTTACTCGCTCACTTTTATTGAGGATAGGATAGTTTTTGGACTCCATGCCTAGCATAAATGACCAGAATTCATCCCTTGGACTCATAAATTTTCCATAAACAACACCAAATTTCTCCTAGACTTTAAAATTCTTAAAACTAAATTTTTATTTGCTAAGAATCGTACAAGGATATAGACGTATGCCCATCCAAAGACTCATGCATCCACATAAACTATCCATTCGTTCACTAGGAGTAGTAAAATCCAAGTCTCTCCTAGAGAAAGATTTTTGTGTTATGCTTGACAAAAAGGTTTAACATTGCCAAGAAACTCTTCCAAAAAAATTTAAAATATTCTCTAGGGAGAAAAATCGAGACGTGGGGCTTGGCAACTTGAAAAAGGTAAGGATTTCTGCTGGCCATCTAGTTGGGTCACTGCGTGATTCCTAATTATAAAAAAAAACAATTGAAATTTTACAACTTAATAATTTATAACATGGTGGCCCTGATGCTCTCTCTCTCCCTCACATGGATGAGAAGAGCTCTTTTTAGAATTTTCCAGCAACTCTCTTTTTACTCAACCCTCAAAATGATGATGACAAATATTTCATCCCTTTGGGTCTATATCTCTCTCCCAAGACAACTCTTGGAGTGTCATACTCTCCATAACTATGATTTCAAGAGAAGAATTACAAGGTGCAGAATTTTGAGGCCCTTATGAAGGTTCTAAACCACTATCTCTCTATATTCTTTATTTTTCATTTTAATCGTTCATTCCCTTCATTCAGATTTTTTAATTTTTTCATTCCCCATCACATATAAGTGCTTTCATGTGTTCATTTCATGTTAATGGACATGGTCTGACTCATGTGGTACTTTATTTCCTCACACTTGAATTTTTTTAACTTTGAAAAGAAATGAAAGTACATTGATATGAAGGGCTGAACAATGAAATTACATTGATATGAAGGACAGAAAGCCTACGAACATGATTCTAGAAGGATAAAGATACAAAGCAATAACCTACAAAAGATAGAAGGAAGTCAAAAATATTTTAAAATAAAAACTAATAAAATAACAGAAAAGTTAAAACCCATGACATTACCTACAAAAATATAGAAATAGAAATGACTGGCAACACCATACAGATCTAAGGAGGTGAGCTTAGCCAAACTATTCATTTTCTTGCCCAATGACTGGCCAAAAACGGACTGTGGGAGGCAAGCATGGAGGACACTTTAATACATCGATTTCCCAGCACCTGATATTGTTCTCCATGGTTGAAGAGGGAATTGATGCCAAATGTTATTGATCGCTGGCTTTTTTTATGAATTTTAAATTTTCTACATAACCATGAAAAACGTGCTACAAGCATATAATTAAGATTCACTAATTAATTGGTGCGATAGAAATCAACAGTGGCATAATAATGTTTTTTATTCATAATCATCGAGCGATAAGCATTCATTCTATTGATCCACACAATTATCTACCCATGATATTCAATTATCTACCCATGATTTCTTGAGATATGAATCATTGAATCATGTATTCAAAATTAGAATGTTTTACCACTCCCCATTAGGTAATGACAATCATTGTCAGATCAATGTCAGATTCCCATGATCAGATTGGATCTTCGGATCACACCAAATTGTCTTTCGATCAATCAATGATCAAAGATGGCTGATTGACCGAGGGAGTAATCAATTCTACAATCTATCAGTGATCTCTCCCATAAAATAATTATCCGATTGATGCTCAGATTTTTGTCAATTTATATTTATTTTA
The DNA here is from genome assembly GCA_024174645.1 of Lemna minuta. Classification (NCBI taxonomy): domain Eukaryota; kingdom Viridiplantae; phylum Streptophyta; class Magnoliopsida; order Alismatales; family Araceae; genus Lemna; species Lemna minuta. The sequence goes on from CM044112.1 coordinate 12,537,272, forward strand.
AATTTTCTCGGTTTTCTAGTGGTGATCCTCTGTCAGATCTTCAATCTGATTGATGATCATTGATCGGTGATCAGATTGATCACATCCGATTGAGCGACAATCAGAAAGCTCATTTAATCAACGGTCATCAACTGCAAAGGCGGATGTATCGATCAGCCAATGAATGATCGCGATCACAAGGATCATGATCGGATCGTCGTTCCTACTCCCCCCATCCATGAACTCAAATAATCTACCCAAAATTAAATACACGAGCCCGCTATAAGAACAAGTTCTACTTATTTCCATTAATTCAGTCACTCACGCGTTGGAGCTTTCTTTATTGACTTCTGCAGAACGGGCCAAACTCCGCCGTTCTAGAAGACAAGCTTGCCTCGTCGGACTACCCCGACACCCGGCAGCTATGCTATGCGTCGAGGCGACAGGGGACACAGGACACTCCACGTGTCCTCTTGCTCCTCTGGATTCCTTCGAAAGCAAAATAATATTAACGATAGCAACAATAATCATTTGTTCGACAAACTCTCATTTCCTAACGGCCGTTCTGTTCCCTCCACCGCTTTCCTCTTGCTTTCCGCGATCGTCACTCTTCCCTTGAATTTTCGCAGAATGGCCATCTCCTCATCGAAGAAGATGAAATTTCTCTGCAGCTACGGCGGAAAAATCCTCCCCCGCCCCAGCGACGGCGCTCTCCGCTACGTCGGAGGCCACACTCGCATTATCTCCCTCAAAAAGAATGCTTCTTTCCGCCAGGTGATGTTAAAAATGGAGGAAGTTTTTGGGTCTCCCGCAGTTTTGAAATACCAGCTTCCGGGCGAGGATTTAGACGCTTTAGTGTCCGTTTCCTTTTCTGAGGATCTCGAGAGTATGATCGAAGAATACGATAAACTGATGGAGGTATTTCCGGATGGATCGGTGAAGCTGAGGATATTTCTCTTTCCTCAGGGGGAAAATGATGTTCCGGTCGCCGATTTGGCTTCCGATTTTGAGCAGAATTTCGTGGAACTGGTGAATAAGGTCGATTCAAAAGAGACCTTGATCAATAGGAAGGAAAGTTCCGGTTCAGATGAACTCTTTGAGAATACCAACGAGGGTTCATCTTTTTCAACTTCGATTCCGACGACCTCTTCATCGTTGGAATCTCCGGGATCATCGATGAACCCTTATTTCTATCCTCAGGTCCCTCCGTTTCCTTCATCTCTGCTACCATCCGGAAGGATATTGAAGTCGGAGGAGTTAGGAGTGGGAATTGAAGATGTTGTAGTTAATAATTTAAATCATTCTGAAACTGGAGCTTGTGAAGCCACTGAAAAGCCTCCAGATGTTGAAGCCTTGGAATTGAGGCTCCCGAAACCATGGGATGAAGATGGTATTCGTTCAAGCAATAATATTCAACATTCTCTGTCTTCTCTGCATTACCCACTTAGAGAAGATCTTGTTTCAAGAAATACCGATCTATCTGAAGCCTGTACGACTAACGATCTACGGATGTTAGGCTTTGACTCGCAGGTAGGGAATTATTTTCCTTTTCAAGGTATCTGCATGAGCGTTGGAGATCTTAATTCTGAAGTAAAGGGAGAGGGAGAACTATTTTCTTCAACTATGAAATCTCAGGAAAAGTACGGCCCAGAGAGTGAAGAAATAGATATGTTACTGGATAATGATAAAATGCTCGATCTTGAACAAGGTTTGAGCAATCCTAATTGCGAGGACTCGAATGCCGATTTACTTGGAGAAATTTTAGTGAAAACCCATGATGGAGCAGGATCAGAAGAATGCATATATCTTCAAGGTTTTCTGAAGAACACGTGCACAAATGCAGTTCACCAAGTGGAAGGTCAATCCTTCATCTCCAACAGAGGATGAATATATTCCATTAATTTTTCTCATCTTTATTTTTATTTAATAAATATAGGGACCGATGAGGAGCTCGTTAAGCTTGAATTACAAGCTATTGCAGAGGACGTGGCATCATCCGTGCTTAAGCAATCTACTCCTGATGATGATTCTCTCTCTACTTCTAATTATAGCAGTCATCGAAAAGATGAGGTGATTTGATCATAATTTACTTACTCTTTTCTTTGTTTTTTTGATATAGTGAAAGGGACGGTCACCTGAAGAATCAGTGACCGAACCCATGGGTCACCCAAATAATTTACTTACTCTTAGTAGAAAATTTATCCTAGTATCTATCTAAGCTGAAAGTATATCCCTTCCAGGTCTTTGACTTTCAAGCTCTAGAAGGGATAAGCTATCTTCAGGTATTATAAACTGTTTTCCATGGAATTCTTCTGTTGGAATAAATGTCTAACTGTTTATTTAATGTAGACAATAAAAAACCGTGACATTGAAGAGTTGGAGGAATTGGGTTCTGGAACTTTTGGGACAGTTTACCACGGAAAATGGAGGGGATCTGACGTGGCAATCAAGAGAATCCATAACGTGTGTTTTTCCGGGAAGAAATCCGAGCAGGAACGCATGGCAAGTATAAAATCCTCTTCCCAAATCCATGTATTTACATTTCCTTTGGGTGGGCTTTTATTGGGTCATTTTCCAGAGGGTTGACTTTTGGAATGAAGCACGAAAACTTGCTGTATTACATCACCCTAATGTGGTGGCATTTTATGGAGTGGTTCTGGATGGTCCAGGGGGGTCAGTCGCAACTGTAACAGAATTCATGGTCAATGGGTCTCTTCGGCAGGCTCTCCAAAAGAGCCACAAGTAAGCCTTTAATTCAACAAATTGTGCTCTTGAGTCATCAATTTACACAAGGTTTTGACTTCGATGTTGAAATCTTGTTTCTTAGAATCCTTGTCATTCATCAGTATCATCATCACCACCACCATCTTCCAGCATTGACTGTGCCCTCTTCATCATTAGGATTCTTACCATTATCATCCTCATCATCTTTATAGCAGTTATCATCATTGTTATTATAAGCATCATCCTCCTCATCATCCTTATTTCTGCTGCCTCACTGACAAATCCACCAGTCTTGAATTCCCCATCTTCAGTCTTGACTTTGATGTTATAATCTCGTTTCTCTAGGATCCTTGACATTCATCATTAACATCTTAACTCTTGGCTTCTCAGATTCACTGTGTTACCATTGTTATTATCATTCATCATCATTATATAAGCATTATGATCATTAAATCAACTGCCTTGCTGACAAATCTGCCAGCATTAACTCATCATCAGTTCCATTCCTCTCACCATTATCATCATCCAATGATGATTGATTAGCTGCCTAGTCTGACTAAACTTGTCTTCTCGTCTCTCCCACTCGGGTTAATCTTCAGATTCATAATAGTTGGAATAATCAAGGACACTCTATGACAGCCAACCTTGAATAGCAAACATAGCTGTATTCAATTTATCAAAAAGCATTAATTTCTCGTTTCACCAGGACCCTTGACCGGCGTAAACGTCTGATAGTTGCTACAGATGTGGCGTGTGGTATGGAGTACTTGCATGGGAGGAACATCGTCCATTTCGATTTGAAGAGTGACAATTTACTCGTCAATTTGAGGGATCCTCAGCGCCCTATATGCAAGGTATTTTATTTTACATCTTCAATTATTTTTCTTTAACCCTCTTAAATCCACGATTAATTTTATTATCTAAAAATTGTATGTATTATGCTCTTAAAAAAAACTGTATGTATTATATATGCTACAGGTGGGGGATTTGGGCTTGTCCAAAGTGAAACGTAAAACCCTAATCTCAGGAGGTGTGCGAGGAACACTTCCCTGGATGGCCCCTGAGCTGCTGAATGGCAGCAGCAGCTTAGTCTCTGAGAAAGTTGACGTTTTCTCCTTCGCAATCGTCATGTGGGAGCTTCTCACTGGCCAAGAACCCTACGCTGATCTCCACTACGGCGCCATCATTGGTTCATCATCATTAATCTCTTGTCATCCTCTTCATGATCCTTGTTACCATGATCATCATCATCATTAGCTGGGCAGCCAATCACTCTGCCTGCATATACACATCACCACCACCACCATCATCATCAACATCATCTTTGTCATCCTCATTGCTGGCATTTTTCCTCATCAAGCCATTTCTCCCTTCTCTCTCTCTCCCCTCGTTTTGTGAGTTTGTCCTCGCGTCAAATTGGCTTCGAAATGGCCCTCTCCATTTCTTCCTTTCTTTTGAATCGGCTGCTACAAGCCTATCCCTGTTACATGTACCCTCCCTTCTTTGGAAAGATGTGAGCTGCATCCTTTTTATTTCATCTTATTCTCTCTTCCATTGAGCGTTCTCTCAGAGAATTCTCCTTCTGCTTGATTCTCTTCTTGACACCTGAATATCTTCAGATCTGTTTAATCTCATAGAAGAATCTTTTCATGATTTCATAGTTCTAATACTCATCACCGTCACCTGTCCTTATCTGTTTGTATTAACATCATCATCGTTATTTTCATCCCCTTCATTATCATAATCATCGCCAGCTGCCTAGATCATCACCAGCTGCCTTGCAGAGTAACTTTGTTGACCTCATCATCATCATTGCCTTCCCAGATGAATAATCTGCCTGCATTTACTTCCTCTATCATTCTCATCATCAGTTTTTATTATCATCCTCATCGTCATCCTCGTTTTATCAGTGTATGAACTGCATAACCGACTAATCCCTCAGCGATGTACTCATCATCATCATCATCATCATCAGCCCGTCGTCATTAAGACCACCACAATCACCATCCTCATCTCTGTAGTTTCATCATCATCCGTCGTCTTCAGCTGCCCATCTGACGAAAATTTCGCCATTGACCGCAGGTGGAATAGTAAACGATACTCTGCGACCCCCTGTGCCCGAAGTGTGCGACCCGAGTTGGAGGTCTCTGATGGAGCGATGCTGGTCTTCTGAGCCGTCCTTGAGGCCGAGTTTCGCCCAGATCTCTCGGGACCTAAGAGCCATGGCGGGTCCCGCCGGCGGAAACAATTAGATTTTTTTGGCTTTATAGTATAAACAATTAGACGAACAAATTTTCCATTTTGAAGTAACCCGTTGAATGAATCTTTCGCGTCGGGGACCTACCATCGGACCGTCGTTGACCATCGGGTCAATGAGTTGAAAATCAATCATTTTCGCTAGTTTCATTTTTTGTGCCGTCGCAATTTTAAAAAGGAAACAGGTGACAAGTCATTTATTTCTTCTTGTGAATTGCGCACCGTAACGCACGTGCCGAAACATGTTTGCGCCAGAAGAGTGAAGAGGTGAGATTCGCGGCGATCGAAGAGGAGCACCGCATTAGCGGGAGACAAGAAAGAGCGAGAGAAGGAGAGAGATGGAAAGAATGAGAGAAACAGTGCAAAACTAGACGAGGAGGAGAGAGAAGAGAGAGATAAACAGACAATGAGATAGAATCGATAGGCATAGAGGACAGACAATGTGCGAAAAGACTTTCCCAAAGAAATCTAGAGTGACCGAAAAAGCGCCCTTTTTGTTAGCCACCCGCGTGGATAAAATCCATGCACTGTAATCTCACGCCCGCCGGACCACCAGTTCCGAGGAGAGAGCCCTGAGGGGGCAGTCGCCGGCCCGAGACCTTGTTCTTCGGGATTAAACCCTTAACCCGCTTCCTTCTCCGTAAATTAAACCTCCCGATGAGTTGCCCCCTCCATCACCAGTCAGACGGGTCCCGTCCGTCCACGACAGGTGACGCGAAGCTCAAGTCACGAACCCCCCCGCAAGGAACTGATCTCGCTGATAAGCGACTGATGTGAACGATTTGATCCCCGCACCTTCATTTTTCTTTCTCCTCCATCTTAAGAAGGATTGCATGCCGGAATCTACCAACAGTACTCCGCTCCCTCTATCCGACGATGGAAGTGTCTTTGCTGTCCGGCTCGGTGCCGGAGCTCGAAGGAATTGCTGCCGTGGTCGGATACTACGTGCTCTTCGGCGACAAGGGGAAGGTAAATACTTCGACCCAGGAAGGAAAAGTTGAGGCAGAGCTTGGAGTGAGGAGATACAGAGGAGTGAGAAAGCGGCCGTGGGGGAGGTGGTCGGCGGAGATAAGGGACAAGATTGGAAGGTGCAGGCACTGGCTGGGGACGTTCGATAGCGCGGAGGAGGCTGCCAGGGCTTATGATTCGGCGGCTCGGGCTTTGCGAGGATCAAAAGCGAGGACGAACTTTGGCGTGTCTTCCAGCTTTTGCATACCAGTGCCTGCGTCGCCGTCTTCTTCTTCTCCCAGTGGCAGTTCGGGAGAGAGGAGCTTGTCTGGGAGGAGAAGGAAAGTTTGTTGTGAAGGGGAGGGTGGTAGGAAGTGTAAGATGGTGATTTTTGATTAGGGTTTTTTTGGGTGCTTTCATCGCGATTACTTCTACCTCTCTAGACTGTAGCTTGTTTCTTTCTGATTCTCTTGGAAGCTTCGTACTGCAATGTACATGGCCCACGGTGCGAATATACGAAAAAATGGATGCTGCTCTCTTATTTCTCTTATTCTATCTTACTACTACTAGTTTTTCATTGAGATAAAATGCAAAACAAATTATCAAAAATTATTGATCATCTACGTGAACTGCCGTCGAGGTGAAAAGATTTCCGCCACTGACATGATTTCGGTTGGAATATACGAAAAAATTGGTACAGCCCTTTGCCATTCTCTCCGTTTGCTTACTGGTTTTTAAAATTTAGAAAAAATGAAAAAAATGCCATTACGATTACTTATGATCAACGGGAAAGCGCCATTGCGGTGAAAATTTATGGGACTTGTAGTTTCCGCCATTGCTGCCGTCTGCAGCGGGATACTAGAGAGATTCAGGACGAATGATTCGTGGTCCCATTTAATACACACTCAGAGAGAACGAATAGACTGGTGGTTAGATTTAATTCCCCAGCAGAAAACGGAAAATCATCAAGGGGCGGCAGAAGGGGGGATTCAGATATTCACGGGTAATCCGGGAGAGATAGAGACGTGAGATGGTGTAACTGGGGACGCGGAGACCGAGGATGATGCAGTTAATCGCCGGGCGGGTCATCCGGGAAGGTACAAAAGGACGCAGAGGGAGAAAGGGAAAAATACTATCTGTCGGGTAGAGCAGAGGGATTTGATGGAGGCGGAGGTGTCAGGTGACTGAGGATAAGTATTCCCCGGCGCTAACGATGGTGGCTGACGTGAAGATAGCCTCATCCTGGCGTTCTCCTTGGAAACCATCGTTCAGCGGGAGAGGGAAGGACTGAAGGAAGCCGTGCGCGAGTGGAGAATGTGATTACTCGAGGAAAGATCTCTCTCTCTCTCTAACTATATATATTTTTATAGAATATATAGTTTCTCTCTCACTGCTTTCTCTCTCTGTATCTCTGAACTGGTAGAGACAGTCACACAGGAAGCATGTCTGGGGAGGTTGCAGGTGGAGGAAAACCCGTGAAGCAAAGCTCCCCGCTTTTGGACGTGAAGAAGTAGATGAATTTTAATAAATAAAAAAAGGAGGATGAAGAACACGGACGAGGAAATAAAAGCGGGAGAAAATTCGCTTCGTTCGGGGCAATAGAAGTCGCCTTATTCTAGGCCCACCCTTTCGCGTTTTGGCATTCATGACAATCGACCGCGTGCGTCAGCTCATCATATAACAAATAACATCGTCTGATATGTTATATGATTCTGTCCGGAAATAGCGTGCGTCAGCGAGCGATCTCCGAATAGAAGACACGGAGGAAAGATCTGGCGTCGCCGCCGCTGCAGTCAGGCAGCCACCGCGCCACGCTCGTCGTAGCGGATACTTCAGCTTGCAGCTGCTGATGTCGAATCCGCTGCAGCCACCGGATCGGTGCATGGCGCAGCCGCAATTACAGTGGTAAGGCCTCCGCCTGACCTCTACTCCGGCGGAGATGCTCCCTACGCAGATCCCTTGCAGCCATGAATACCAGATCGAAGTCATCCTTCCTTAACCAAAACCTATAAGCTTCCTTCCCTTACCTTCTATAGTCGCAGAAAAGGGAGAAAAGCGGTCGTTCCCAGTTGTTGTATCCAACTGTTGACTTTGACTTCCTGGGGCGCTGGTCGTCAACGTGGTCAGCACGGGAGCTTCAAAAGTCAATGAGTTACAGGGGGCATGGTAGAATGATCCCCCGATTCGTCTGTCGGCGGATCTTGTTTGAATGCGGAATGAAGGCGGGATTCCTGGAATTTTCTATCTTTGCCCGGCTGTCCGACGTTGACGTAGCCCGGTTTTCTGTCTTTGCCCAGATTTTGACCCTCTTCCTTGAACGGATCCATTTAGGAATTGGAGGGCAGATTGGAAGGAAGATTAAATCAAATTCTGCGACCCACGCTTTTTTTCTCTCTCTCTCATAGAGTATGGGACTTCCCAGTGATTGTCAAAAAATTCTTGTCTTTCTGATTGTTATTGAATGAAGTCTACAATGAATGAAAGAAGAGGAACGAAGAATAAATGAAATTCTTTTCCGATTCAAGACCAGAGTCTACTCGGTGTTTCTCTGTCTTTCGAGAGCTCCACCGCCATCGACCTGCTTACAATCCCAGCTCTGAAGGCACTCGGCTGCGCCTCCGCCACCAAACTTCCCCACCGGCAAATTCTCTGGCAGATGGGGTAGGAGGCGGAACAAGACGAGATCTTCGACTTCGATCTCGATTTCTCGTGAAGAGCGCAGCTGCAGTAGCGGTGATATGGGCGGCGTTGCTTGTCGACGTTGCCGGCGACTATACAGCCGAGAATTTCTTGAGGAAAACCTAGAGGAACCGTCGCCATGAATCCCTCTCTTCCTTCTCTTTTTCGGGAACCTTTTGAGAGCACAATTTATAGGGATTTTGGACAGCACAGAGCTAGCTCCTGCGCGTTGACCGTGGACTGGCGGCCGCGTGCCCCTTGATGCCGCCACCATAATGAAAAGAAGACAGTTCGACTTGCAAGGGGGTCTGAACGTCGGGGCATGATTGGTCCTACACGAGGAGGTTGAAACGAAAGCGGGTGAGAGAGAGAGAGAGAAATAAATATTTCGGCCACGGAACTTACGCTGAATCAAGCTGGCGGCAGACCAACTGGGGCCCACTTTCCAGATTCGTCCACAGACAACAGGTGTCAACGGGCTCTCTCCGTCTCTCCGCAAGCTAATAATGAGCGCAATTCTGTACCAAGAGTAGTTAAAAATCGGTTATTAGAAAATTAATATGATTAATCGTATTAAGCAAATCATTTATCCAAGCTGACTCGTGGGGATAATATATAAAAATTCAGTGTATTTTCAGTCTCCAAAATTCTGACTCCCGATGAATGTTGGCATTGATGTTCCTCAATTGTCCAAATTCTGATTTCTTGGTTTGATGGAGAATATTCCAATTGGGTTGATCGTCAAGGGGAGCAAAAAAATGATGATCAGTATATTCATTCAGCATATGTGATGCATATGGAAAAGCTCCAACATATTAGTCATCTAAGTATGAGGATTGAATAGTCATGATGATTTTGAAACTATCATTTCAAGCTGATTTGATTTTTGTGTGAGTGATTTAGTTTCATTCAAGTTGATTTACTTTCATAAAAAATGTATATAAAATAGATATTTAATTAATAAGGGCAATTTATTTTCAACAAAATGAATCTTTACATTCTAAAATGATATTTAGGACAAGATAGGTGGCTCTAAGTGCCACATATGTTAAGGGATTAATATTTGTCACCCCTGCCATATAAGGATGAAATAATTTTTTTATTTTTTTCATCAAAACATAGCAATAAGAAGAAATTATATTTTCAGTTTGAGTGTAAGAACCCAATTATATTTGTTGAGCCATAAAAATGATATACTAATTAAAGCTACAAGAAGAATAGGTATGTGCAAGTCCCTCATAGTTAGCAAAAACTAACTTGAGAGGCCTTGGGTGGTAGACCTTTTGAAAGGTAATTTTGTAAGAAACCAAGGGTCACTTACATAAAAGGAGGGTAAATTAATTTTCTAACTTCTATGTATCTAATTTTTCTTATTGACCTGCTAAAGTCAACAAGATCCTTTATACTTCTAGTGCATGCCTACATATCATAGCTTAAAGATTTAGCCTCTCCCTTATCCAATATGTTGGCATATGAGGTCAATAAGTCTTCTAAAATTTTGATCAAAGCATTAAATGTAGCAAATTCATTAAATCAAGCATTCAAAACATTGAGACACCAAGAATTGAGGATCTTATCATCTAGTATAGATGAGAATCCATGCCTACAAGGTTCATTTGAAGGAGTTCTTGAAGTTATTTAAATGTTCAGCATCTAGGGGTATCCACATGATCATCAAACGGTTATATCTCCTCTTCAATGCTCTTGACCAAGAGAAGAAGAGAAGAAGGAGAGAATTTCCAAAGGTTTGCATAGGTACCTTTGAGTTGTGATCATTTTACTCTTATTTATATACATTGGGTAAGTCAAATTTTATAAAAAAACCTGGTAATTATGTTTATATCTAGCAACGTCTATAGACTTTATGTGTGTGACTCTCTAAGTCCATATATTTTACTAATTAATAAATCTATAGATCTAATAATACCTTATTGATCAACCTTATTAATTTTATATATCAATATATAGATTAATTCATTATGGATTGATTTAACCCAATTGACAAATCAAGTTATCAGCTCGTTGGGTGCCAAGCTACATCACGTGTCCTAGGAAATATGGAGTGTACAGAAAACTCTTATATTGAACCTTCACGCTATAAATTACTGTGTACGTATAATCCTTCATTTGCATTAGTTAGTATATATATGGTAAGACTCATGAATGACTTGAGGTATGGTCAACAGTTAAACCCTAATTGGTCACTCAAGTTAATATTGATATATAGAGGAAAATTATTAAGAACCCTTCACTAATATTTTCAACTCCTTAGCTAAGGATTTTATCATATCTCGTTCCTTGAGTCACTCTCGTCAAATGTTGAGGGAGAAAGATCTCATCTTGACCGCACAATCATCATCGAGGACTTCATGCCACATCTAATATATGATAATTTGGAGATCCCACGGCTAAGGATTTGTAAGTCATGATAAAAAACACAATCATCCATCCATAAAATATATTTGGTGTCTAAAGTCAAAGGATTCATGCAGATCAATTCAGTGAAATCTTTCTCTAGAGAGCACCCACTATCTATCCTTGGTGTCTCCACCTCGATGACCATAAGATCAGACAATACTTTTTTTTTTTATAATATGATGTCCTTATCGAATATCCTACGTATAGAAATGGTTAGAACATTATGTTTAAAGACTAGTGATCATCATGTTATTATCTCATCATATTTCACTTAGTCATTATATATTCTCATGGACTTCATTATAAACATCATACAAGAATGATAATTAATTAATTTCATGTTAATGAATATCAATGAGTTACATGAGTATGTGATTAACTTATCGGTGATATAATATCCATCACAATCATGATGCCCCACCTTAGATCTACCTAACCAAAAAATGAATCTCTTGCAAGACTAGATTGTTTTCCAATCACCGTTTTTGTGGCATTTATTACTTTGCCTGCATCACCATCAAAGAGAGATAGAATTCTATCAGGTCTCATTGATGGATTTTTATCATCTCTTGCAACTAGGAGCATCCACATTGATTGAGAGCCTCCCCCTTGTGAGATGCCTAAATACATGAGCGACCACATGAAGGAGACAACCCCCAGATGTAGGAACATCATCTGGTTGTGACATCGATCATGAAATTAAGTCATGCATTTGCCTACTACTCTTTATCTTTCTCTCAATTCTCTTATGCAATTGGGACTAACATGGATTTTGTACCTGTAATTGTATGATTACACAACCAAAATTTTGAAAGACATTTATAAATCATTATTACATAATTTAGAATATATAAGAAAAGTTAACACTCAAACTCACTTTAATTTATTGAGTCTATATGATTCTCTAATATGCGTGTTAAAATACATAAGTCGTTGAAAATATACTTAGAAGGGAACAAAAGTATGATTTTTGGAATTTTAGTTGATAATTTACCCCAATAGACTCACCAAAGCCAATTGGAAGCTTTCTAATCCTATTTCTCTTTTGTATGATGTAGAGGAAATAGGTGGAAGAGTCAATGAATGTTACAAAAATAGGAGTTAAATAGACCATAAAAATCCTCATCCTATTTACAAAGAAAAATGATAAAATACGAGGGAGGGAGTCATGCCCTTTTGAGATTGCAGCTCTACACTGCAAATAATGTAAATGGCATGGATAAAAATGGGGCATGAGAAAATCACATGGACAGGCATGGGACTAATAGAGATAGTTTATTCATTCAAGACTAATCTTCTCTATACTTTTTTTGTTAAGTTTTAATTACTAACCGTAGAGCAGACCAAGTGCCACTAGTGAGCCACGATGATGACATAAGCCTGGTCAACTCAAGATGACAAATGCCCAATCAAACCCAAGATGACTATCTTCAGCTATCAATGACATTTTTTTACCCTTATCTTTTTTCAAAGATACGGCTATCAATGATTATCTTCGGCTATTATTTTATCCATTTTTCAAAGAAAGCATAGCTACACTATTAGATCAAAAGGAGAATAATCCAACAAGGGAATGAATGAACTTAATGGAATGTTAATATTAGTGGGATTATAGGAGGTGCTTTTCATTACAATGTGTGCGATTATTTGGAATCATTGTTGTCATTGGATTTGACTTACAATTAATTCATCGACCGTAAAATTTTGAGATTCTTTGGAAGGCTCTTCATCAATGGAACAAAACCACAGGCAAATTCCACTTGCTTTGACCTCAAAAGGTAATCTTCTCCTAAAATTTTTGACCTTCAATTACTACATCAATCAAGCCCAAGAGAGCTAGTGAACAAACTTATTCAAGATAATATGGTGACATCATTGCATCTGCTCTTCATGCCCTATTAGCAGTACAAAAAATGCAGTTTTAAGTTTTATATTAACCAAATGAAAGTACATAAAATTATTATTATCTTTTAATAATTATTGAACAGTTACATTTGTATTAAAAAAACGAGTCAACAAATATTGTATTTAAAAATGAAATATTTTTTATATTTTTTAATATTTAATTATTCATTTTGAATATTTATAACCTGAAATTTGTACTAGCAAGTATATAACCATTATTGGATTTAAATACACATTTCAATACATATGTGATGCATATTATCATGTTTTTAGTGCACTCTTCGTAAACTCCATGTGCATTTTTATTTTATCATGTTTTGATTTTAAATGCAAATTAATGAGAGAAAATATTTTTATATACCCTCATTTTTTTAAGTTTTATCTTTTGCAAAAATGAGTATATTTTTAGTTAAAAAATGATTCTTGTGTTACTTCCTATATTAAAAATTTTAAAATGATAGATTATTTAATTTCTAATAAAAATTTTACATTAAAAAAGAGATGTATGATGAAATTTATGAATTTACTAATATTGAGGGATTTTTTTCTAAAGTATTCTTTGAATTTCTTATGAATTTAATTTAATAAAAAAAATAAAAAAAGTGGTTAAGCGACCTGGCAATATATGTACGCACCACCTAGCACACGCATGGTGCATGCGACATTAGTGGTTAAGCGCCATTTAAGGGCATAAGCTAACCACTAAGTTTGCATTTGTATTTATTTGCAAAAATTTCTTTGATTTTTCCCCCTTGGGACTATATTACTTTATATTTTGTCGCAGATGACGTTGCACAATAAGAGACGTCAAATTTGACGATTGAATAAGAAGCATCAATTTTCACTTATTAGGGAGGGGTATGTGGCACATTTTGATTCAACGACAATTCCTTTTATAAAAGACATTAAATGTCAGCCATCCATCAAAAGAATTATAACGGTCCAGATTTAATGCATCTAATGAAATCCTTCAAGTGATGTGTGACAGCACCATGGGCATCTGTTCAATATCAAATAGCAAGCATTTCATGGTTGTTCGTGGACACGCGGTTACGTAGAAAAATCTGGACTCTTCAATGAAAATCCGACGGCTATGATTTAAAGACACCGATTCACCTCTCCTCATTTTAATCACGGTCATTGATCAAAGATAAAGAGACAATCAACTGGCCACTCCCAAATTCAGCACTATTTATACCCCTCCTATTTGAATGTACTAATTCAAGGATTTTTTATCAATCGAACCTTTAGAACAACAAAATTCTTGAATCTCTTACTTTCTTCCTCTTCTAGCCTCATTTCTACGTCCAAGGAGTGCTTGATAGCAAGATTTCATTAAAAGGAGAAGGAATAATTTGCCGCATGAACTCTAAATTTTTATTTTTTGAAACGTTGAATGCAGGCATTGATCTGGTGATTAATTGAATCATTTTGAGTGCAATTTTGGGTGACATTACTTGTTTTCATCCTAACCTTTCATCCTATACCATTAGTTTTTAATTACGATTAGAAGATTAGTTTAATTTTATAAAATTTTATCATTTTCTCTCTCTTCACGAGTGATTTCTGTCTCCTTATTTTCCTCCTTGATTTCTCCGCGAATACTAATTCAAATTTAATAATTTTTAACTATGTGAATTTTTCTTGAAGTCTTCTTTCTAAAAATATCTATTTTCATAATTTCTCACCCCAATTCATTGTAAAATTTGATCGAATTTTAAATATATCTCTAAAATTTCCCTTATTCTTTGTGGATTCGACCCTTACTCACCATTATCTTAATCAATTCGTGATTAATTCTATAAATTAGTGAGTTTAAAAAAATTGACATGAGGAAGCGTGCTTTTCAACAACTACACAAAGTGGTTTTGTGAGCAGCATCACCATAGATTGAGGTGGCACACACATCACTTGTATGCCAGAAATTAAGGCTTTATTTTATGAGATTTGAACTTATGTCTAAACTAAATCTATTTAAGGTGTCATGGCACACTTTTGGGCACCAAATTAGCAAAATAGCTCTTATACTTTGACATTCATTTAATTGTAAAGGGTGGGGTATTTGAGAAGATCTGATTTGGCATGGATTTGTCTTACTTCATGATGAATCCTTGTTGTTGATCGCAAGAATCATAATGGCTAGGATTAAATAAGCCCAACTGATTTCTTGAAGAGGGGACATGGAAATATTAGAGCACTCTAACCATAATCTAAAGATTGGGATTTCAGCATAATGATTTGCTTAATAAGAGATGTTGATAGTGAGAACAAGAAACCGAAAAACTGCATACGAAAAGAGACTACATAGGTCCTTATATAGGAAGTGAAAATGAGGGGGATTAAATGGGTTGGGAGCCGATATCACTGATATGCGTAAAACTACGGCCCTTGAATGTGGAAATTTATGTATAAAAAATTATACTCAACTCTTTGAATTCAGTATTGACATTTAGAACAATGACGATTTGAGGTCAAATCCACAAGGAGGAATGTTAACAGATTCAAATCAAGAAATATTTTTGGTATTTTTTTTAATTAAGAAAGCAGAGATGATCGTTGAAAGGAAGAAGATGTACACGTGAATGAAATGGACCAATCAAATGCTTCCAAACTCCTTTTGAAGATTGAAAACCCTTGATAGATGGTGGAAAAGTGATTTTTGGGTTTGAAAAATATGAAAATATGTATGAAAATATTGAAAAATTAGGAAATATATTTAGAAAATGATTCTAATCGAGGTATTTGTGATGAGAACACACTCTAGTGATGCTCTCTAATCAAAATATACCTTCAAGAGCTCGTACATTTTGCCTAGACTTGGTGTGCTTGCATCCAACACGAGAAAGGAAATCACTAAAAATGATATTCTATACAAAGAATGATCAATTGGTGCCTTCTTTCCTTCTGGCTTGCCAATACTAGAAGCAAACATTGAAACATTAAACATCTTGTTGAGCTTGAAGTCGTCGTGTATTTCAGCCCAAAAAATTTACTATTTATAGGCTAGGAGACTATGAATCACCCGAGGTAATTAAGATGTATAGCTCGCTAGGTCAATTTCAATTTTTGGATGAGAAAATATCAATTTTCATGGTAGGAGAAGGAAATCTTTAAAATTGAATTAGAAATTCTGAATGTGGAAACAATTAAAATGTGAAAGAAATAGAGGGACAATAGAAATCTCTTAGAAAGAACATAAATTGCAAAAGAAATGGACAGTGAAGGAAAGAAAAGAGTGTGAAGAAGAGAGTGAGAGATGAGAGAGAGAAGGGGCCATTGGGAAGAGAGAGAGATAGAATGAAGGGATAAAAAAACAAGTGCGAGGTGGATAAAGGATGTGAAACGGACAGAGAGAGCATGGGCGTGAGAGAGATACTTTGCAACTTTAAGGAGGGCTGAGAGCTGGGATGCGAGAGAAAGAGAAAGGAGTGCGACTAGCGTGTGCGCGCACGAGAGAGAGAGAGAGAGAGAGAGAGAGAGAGAGAGAGAGAGAGAGAGAGAGAGGGATCGAGAATGACACAGAGACGGATGTTGGAAAATGATCTCTCGTAACGCAGCTGCACGGAAGGGAGTTGAAGAGGCAAGGAGTTGAAGCGATTAGACTTCTCCCCAGATCGTGGAAGAGGCATCAGTTTTGTCAACTGACGCGCCCACTCCCATCGCAGTATCTTTTCATCTTCTCTTTTCCCCCTATTTAAACAATGGGATTTCCTCCCAAAAATGCATCCTGTACTCTTCTTCTAGTTCAATCAGAAGTTTCTTCAGTCTCTTTTCTTCTCATTCTCGTTATCTCCTGCCCTTCAAGTGGTAGGTATTCCTTCAGTTGGTATCAGAGCGATTGTGATCCAACGATTCGAAGTATGGCGCCACGACGAGGAGAGAGTTCATCTCAAGAGCTCATTGTTACGGGAGGATTAAAAGGTGCCGATCAACCGACTCAAATCGGAACCTTTCCAATCCTAAACAAACTCAACTATCAAGTATGGGTATCACAGATGCATCTACATCTTGAAGGGCTTGAGCTTTGGGACACCATCGAATCCGAGAATGTGGTAAGGAAGAAGGATCGGCAAGTGATGTCGATCTTGTTGAGCACGATCTCAGATGAGGTCACGCGTGAACTCGATGTCGAGAAAACTGCCAAGTAGACGTGGCTTACTCTGAAAGTCAAGAGCGGAGGCGTGTCTTGGATTCGCAAGGCGCGGATTCAATCTCTGAAGAGGGATTATGAGAACCTTAGCATGGATGATGATGACCTCTTCCTCGACTATTTTGGAAAACTCTCCTGTGTGGTGAATGAACTAAGATCTTGAAATGATCACTCTCGAAGAAGTGATTGGCACTCTAAAAGTGCATGAAGATAAGCTTAAAGCTCGCATGGTCAAGAGAGAAGAAAAAGCTTTATTGGACAAAGCTTTCATCAAGGAGAAGAAGAAGGACCATGATCCTTTGAATGGCAGAGGCCGTGGGCGAGGACGCGGCAGAGGTCGCGGCTGAAAAAATCCTCAAAATTTTTCCTCATCTGAGGAAGATGAGGACGAAAAACCCAAGGATAAATCAAAGGTAACCTGCTACAATGGTCAAGGTAAAGGGCATTTTGCAAATGACTACAAAAATCCCAAGAAAGAAAGACCGAAGAAGGATTCTCAAGAGATAGCTCACTTAGCAGAAGAAGAGAAAGAAACCACTCTCCTTATGGCTATATAAACTTTGGATGAAATCCTGGTTCAAGGCATCTCTCAGTGTGATCTAAGCAAAGGTATGTGGTACCTTGATACAGGCGCAAGTGGACACATGACAGGAGGTAGAGAATTGATTTGTGATCTCGACGATTCTTACAAAGGTACAGTACGATTCGGAGATGGGTCAAAGATCTCCATCGAAGGAAAGGGTAAGATTATCCTAAATTCTAAAGACAATGCTCACATTACTCTGAAGAATGTGTTGTACACACCGTCTTTAAAAGCCAACATACTCAGTCTCGACAGATTGGATGAAGAAGGATATGATATCCGCCTTCACAAAGGCTTTCTCACCATTCACGACGACAGAGGATTTCTTCTCACCAAGGTTCAAAGGAGCTCGGGAAGACTGTACCCTTTGAAATTAGACATCATTGAGCATTGCCTCCAGATCATTGAAGATCGCACTTGGTTATGGCATAAGAGGTATGGACATCTGAACTTAGCCTCTCTCAAGATCCTTTCCTCTCAGAATTTGGTCAAAGGACTGCCCACAATTCACAAACGAGAAGAACTATGTTTGAGTTGTGTCACCTCCAAGCAAGCAAGAAAATTGTTTCCCTCATCAGCTAAGTTCAGAGCTTCAAGACCACTAGAACTGATCCACAGTGATCTTTGTGGACCTTTTGCTCTGGAAACTCTCAATGGGAGTAAGTACTTTCTCCTACTAGTAGATGATTGCACTAGGATGCTATGGGTCTCTGATGTAGGTTATTTTTAGAAGAGGTTTCTAAATCCTACAATAGGGGAAGGATCTATGAATGATATCACTAGGAATTATTAGTAAAATGGATTAATGAATATATGAGAAGGATGATGAGTATATAGAATATTTAGGAGATATTTTATAAGACTTATGATATGTAGAGAAGAGGACTGAAAGTGGAAAAGATAAAGGATGCTGAGGATATAATAATATATATTTTAATGTATAGGATAGAGAGAAGATACGAAATGTGATTGAGACTGGAATAGAGAAGAAGGGGTTTGACCGTGAAGAAACAGAAGTGAATAAGATTAAGAAAGAGGGATTTGAGGACTGGGGATGAACGGATAAGATAGAAGACAGAAAGAGAGATGATTGACGAGACGAGACCGCGAGGTCGTTGATTTCACATGGTCTCATGTCAAAAATAATACCGAACTTACCAATTTGGGGAATTAAGAGAGAATTGAGGGGTATAATGGTAAATATGGGTCGAATCCACAGGAAATTTAGGTATTTTCGAGATATCTTTTAGAATTTGGTCAAATTGGACGATGAATTGAGGTGAGAAATTAGGGAAAATGGTGCATTTAGAAAGATAACTTCAAAACGAATCCACGGAATCAAGAATCGTTGAATTTGGACTTGATTTCGCGGAGAAATCGAAATTTGAAGTGGAGAGAAATTTTCGAACGTCGAAATCGGAATTTTAGATGAAATTCTATGAAATTGAAAGCTAAATCCTAATCTAAACGAAAATTAAAGATAATAGGAGGATAATTGAGGTAAAACCGCTTCCACTAAACCCGTTTAGCGATCAAAACGAGGTGATTAAGCCGATTAATCACCAAAAACGTCAAGATCGTCACGCCGAGCTTCAAGCGTCGATTTCTCCCTCGATTTTCCACCAAATCTCGACTTCTACCCCTCCATGGATGCGGAATTGAGAGAGGAGGAGGAAGAACTCAAGAGAAACGAGTGAGAGAGGTGTCTAGACAGTCAATTTTGTTGAATTCTCACTCGAATACATAGAACGACGAAGAACTCGTCTATTTATAAGGCGAATTGGGGAAAACCGTCCGATTGATGCGTTTAATCCGCATTAACGGCCGAGATTAAACGCATCAATTCGAAACGGTAAGCTTAAATCGTGGCCGTCAGATCGTGGATGGACAATCTGGATGCGATCTCCCGAGATGCGTTATAAAACGCATGGAACGGCGCCCGTTGGATCGCGATCCAACGGCTGAGATTCGATCCGCGCCGATTGATCTCAGCCGTTATAACGTTTCAAATTGACGCACGTGTTGATTGGTGCGCCACGCGTCCACGCGATCGGCACATGAGATGCCGCCACGTGGCTCTAATCTATCCGTTATAACTCCTTTTATCGCGCACGTGTGTTGATCTTGATCCGTGGACCGCGCTCACGCGATCAACGCGTGGGATCGACGCGCGCCGTCGATCCGACGATCCTCCTCGCGCCACGTCACCTGAAATATAAAAAGAGTGTGGATTAGTCCCACATGGAGAAATAAAAAGGAGATCGTCGGGTTTATAACACCCGACGATCTATAAGGGTATGACCCTTCCCATATAGGGAAGGACAAAGACCCCTTTTACCTATATGTAAATTAAAAATATATAAGATATAAAAGCGCCACGTAGGCGCGCTGTGCGGGTCCGCGTGGCGCTGCCACGTGGCCTTGCGTGCCACGTCGCATCCATGCGGGTCCCGCGCCCCTTTTTTTAATTTTTTAATGTTTTAAATAGAAAATAAAATCATAGAAAATCCGGAAAAATACAGAAAAATCCCTAAAAATTGTAAAAATCATATCTTTTAAAATACAATTCCAAATTAATCCAAATTTCTTTCATTTAATCTGAAATTTAATTATCTATCATTTGAAAAATTCAAAATATTTAAATAACAAGAGTTTTAATTTATATTTCAAAAATACACTCATTTCCTTAAGATTTTAAGTTTAGAAATTTAAATGAATGTTTATAAAAATAATTTCTCTTATTATTTAACATTAAAAATCACTTATAATCTCAAGTAAAGATAGGTTATAAAATCATTTATCCTTAATTTATCATAATTAACCCTAATTTAGTGTATTTTGAGATTATAACATAAATTTACATGAAATGATAGAAATGCACTCAAAGTATGATAACATGCACATAAATGTAATGTTTTATGCCTTAAATTGCATGAGTAATCATGTTTTATCATGTTAAGATTGCATGTTATCAATGATGTAGATAGGAGACGGGATGGGAAATAATATAATATATATTATAATATTTAGAATGGAGAGAGAGACGATCAGAGAGAGTTCGCGGATAATCGTTACGCAATGAAGAGAAACGAGGAGGTACGGGAAGGAGGGTGGCTGAGAATAGTGTAAGATAGTATTTTAGATACAAAATAAGAATAGAGAGTAGGTAGAAAGTAGATAGGAAATGGATGAAATGGAGAGGACGGTGTTGGACTTAAGATATATGAGACGAACTTATTAACTATGAAAAGACGAGGATAATTACCTGAAGAAGACGAGAAGAGATGCCGTTGAAATACTCCCGCTGACATCGGATAGACTCAAAATGCTTCGGATTTGAGGTGGTGAAAGACGACAGAAGAGGAGGGAGAAAAGAAAGGGAGATAGAAATTTGGAGAGGAAGATCACGGGAGAAGCACGAAACACACGAACCAAGGTTTCAAAAGAAACGTTTTTTCATCAATAACAACTGCCCTTTTCGTCGCTTACAATTCACATTTTATAGAAAAATACAGGAAGAGAGGTTTCGGCGATGCGTCGTGTCTCGACGGTGATTTTCGTATTGGCTGACCGGTCAACCTGGCTTGACGTCGTGGAATCGGGTAGTTAGACGATTTCCGAAATTCTGTCTTCCGCGCGTACGATGGGAGCTTCACGTGGTGGAGAGGCATGGAGTCTTTTCTTTCTTGCGTTGACATGTGGTAAGTGGAGCGGTTATAACTGCCTGTGGTTTTGCAGGACGAGCGAGTTGCGGGAAGTTTAGCGAGTTGCGGGCATTAGCGATGGAACTTGCTGGGCCTGTCCGATTCTCAGTCCTTCATCCTCTTCTTTTCTGTCTCACTTCTCCGCGATCTACTCCTTCTAACAGTATTCGAAGGACGGGAGAGCGAGCTTGCTGATTCGATCGTCAGAGACACCCCGACGTCTCTCCTTGGCCGGTTCTAGTCTTCTCATGTCTTCATCCAGGCAGAAGAGAGTTGTTGTCGATAGTGATGTTAGCTTAACATTCTGCCGCCGAGACTTCATTCGGTGATGTATAGAAACGGTGGAGATCAAGCGGCGATACTCTTGATGCCTTATAATAATTGTGACTGTGGAAATGTAGTCTTTCTTTGGCTCTATGGCCCACGGTCCAAGTCTTCACTTCTGCATAGGTCGTGGGGATCTTTGATGTTGGTATCCTCACAATTGTCTTAAAGAACCTTCAGTAGATAGCGAGCTGAGTCTTAATCTTTGCCTTTAATGAAGAATATTTTATCTCAATGGGAGGTAGGCCTCTTGGAGAATTATCTGTTATGTTTTCTTCTCTTCATCAATTGTAAAGGTTTTACTCCTTTGATGCTGATTTTCTTCAGAATATTGTCTTGATGTAAAACAAGAAATAGTTTCTTCTATTAGATCTCTTCTAACATTCTAACTAAGGGTGGTTTTCAAAGAATAAGAGAGTTTAAAAAAAAATGCTTCCTATTGATGTTTCTTGAGATCATTACCTATAACTATACATGGTGCCTATGATATGGTGGTTATGGTTTGGACAATTAGGAACCTATATCAAAGGTAAAAGGTGGTTGACTTGGTCCATTCAAGGGATTCTAATTATCTAAGATTAAGGCTAATTTCTTTTGACCAAGTCAATCATTAGATCAGTATAAAATAAGGAAGGGAGGGAAGGTAATTCGCTTATAATCTACACTCTCTTTAATTATTTAGAGAGGTCTTCTTCATCCATTTAAGTAATGGATAATTTCTCAAATTGGTAGATAAGGAGGAGGAGGAGGAAAGGTTCACTTAGAACCCTTGTGTTCATGTTTCAAAATAATTCTCCATCATTTAGAAGATGAAGGATAATTCTCCAAATATGATGTAGGATAATTTAGAAGATGAATCTAAATCCTACAATATGGGGAGGATCTATGAAGTGATATCACTAAGAATGATTAATAATATGGATTAATAAATATATGAGAAGGATGATGGTTATAAATAGAAAAGAGAGGGATGGGAATGAAATGGATAATGTATAGTAATATATATTAATTAATGTATATTAGATGATGAGAGGAGAATATATATTAGATAATATAATTAATGATCGATAGAGGAGATAATATTTTCGGAGTATGAATAAAAAGGAGGGTAGATACTTTATATTTTAAAATAGAGATAGAGAAAAGATAGAAGATGTAACTGAGGCGGGAAAAGAGATGAGTGGGTTTGGTCGTGAAGAAGAAGAAGTGAATGGGGTGGAAGCGTATGACGTAAAAGAAGGAGTGAAGAGTGAAAATGGAGGAGATAGATGGAGTGGAAGGATAAAGGGCGGCGGAAGTGAATTTGGACTTATAGATTTCTGACGCGAACTATTTTCATCGTCACGGTTGAGGATGTTACCTGACTGGCGATGTTGAAGCGATATTCTCAGACGTGAAGTGGACCCGGATAACCTCAGATGCATCAGACGTGAAGTGGAAGAACGACGACAGAAAAGAGGGAGAACAGAAGAGGGAGATAGAACGCGGAGATGAAGAAGGTGGGAGATGCGGGAAGAGTGATGGAGATACGGAGGAAGAACACCATGAACACAGGGAAACAACAGTAACCAAAAGAACCGAAATTTCATTCAACAAAAAACTACTTTTCATCCCCTACAATTTCTGTTTTAAAGAATGAAAACAGGGAAGTTTACGGCGAAACGTCGCGTCGCGGCGGTTAGGCATCTTCTCGTGGATCGTTTTCGTCCGCTCATTCTTCGATTTTGTAGGAAGGTTGACCGCCAAATTTGTTGACGGAGAGATGTCGTTCATGCTGGCGATGCGGGAGCTCCATTCGCGAGTGATGAACTTGCTCTCGCGACGGGCCAAGAGGACGGATATTGCTCTGCAGGTAGTTTATTTATTCCTACTCTTCTTGCGGGTCTCCAAGGTAGGTGAAAACGATCGATGGTAGAAGTTAGAAGTCCACGCCGATCGGGTAGGTGATTGGAGAGTTCTCGCCGACGTCCCGTGTTGGTCAGTAATCGCGATACCGGCGTTCTCGTTGAGCACGATCGCGGTCGTAATGCGTCGCTG
The DNA here is from genome assembly GCA_024174645.1 of Lemna minuta. Classification (NCBI taxonomy): domain Eukaryota; kingdom Viridiplantae; phylum Streptophyta; class Magnoliopsida; order Alismatales; family Araceae; genus Lemna; species Lemna minuta. The sequence goes on from CM044112.1 coordinate 12,560,979, forward strand.
CAATTTTGACGTGGAATGTTTTCCCGGGATGGGAAGATGGAAAGGCCGAGACAGACGATGAGAAGCATCCATCCTCGGTGGGCGCTGACTGGATATTTTGGAGACGAAGTCGCATGTGGAACACGCGATTGTTGCTCCGTCTTGAGAAACCTGAAGTTTTGACTCGCGGGAGGCGAGTTGAACCATCTCCAGTCGATTCTTCCATTGTAGTACCTGGTGGGATTTTCTCTCCTCTGAAAGACTTCGGTCGCTCCTTTTAGCTCTGCAAACTTCGGTAGTGATCTCGAGTAGTTTGTAACTGATTTCCCGTAGCATCTACCGACATAAAATCGTGGAGAGATTTTATGTTTTACGAGGCCGCCTTTTGATTTATGGTAGACTGAACTCTTCTTTCTTCTCTTCAACCGCCAGGGCCTTGTTTAGAAGGGAGGTAGGCCTCTCTATTAGATTCTTTCTTCAATCTTTCTCAGTGGGCTTTAGACACCTTCTCTTACCCTCATAATGGCTGATGACTGAGTGGGGAAGTGCCTTGAGAGTTTTCAGTAGTTAACAACCCGTATTGTCACCTTCCACTTTAACCATGAAGTTCTTGCTAGGATAGGAAGTATTTGGAAAACAAAAAGGATCTTCTTGACTGCCTTCTTTAATGGTAGATGTAATGCTGAACTTCTTTCTTGTCATCAACCTTGAAGGTTAAAATCCAATGCGAGATAATCTTCATTTATATTGCTCATGCTTCAGCTTTTGCCATAATTCAATGACTGTTGATTTTTACTTCCACATAGATCTCTCCTATAATTCTAACTAGAGGTGGTTTCAAAGAAAGAAGGAAAAACAAAGGTGTTCCTATTGATGTTCTCTCTTGAGATCATTAATTTATACAAGGTACCTAAAATGTAGTGGAGGTGGTTTGGGAAGTAGGGACCTATATCAAAGATAAAAGATGGTTGACTTGGCCTATTCAAAGAATTCTAAGTATCTAGGGACAAGGATTAAATGCTTTGACCAAGTCAATCTTTAGATCATTATAAAATAGGAAGAGGAGGGAAATAAATCCCTTAAAATCTACACTCTCTTTCAAGTATTTAGAGAGGTCTTCTTCATCCATTTAAGGAATGGATCATTTCTCAAATTGGTAGATAAGGAGGAGGAGGAGGAGGAGGATAGGTTCACTTATAACCCTTGTGTTCATGTTTCAAAATAATTCTCCATCAGTCTCTCTGTTGAAGCAAAAATTAGAGGCATTCGAAGCTTTCAAAAGCTTCAAAGCACAAGCTGAAAGAGAGAAGGAATTGAAGCGTATATGTCTTAGAACATATAACAGTGGCATTCAAGTAAATCAGCTTGAAGGGGAGATCACACTCGCACAAAGTTCATATGCTCGGAAGATCCTTTTCGACTTCAAATTGCTTGAATGCAATTCCTCTCAAACACCACTCGAAGTGAAGCCGATGCTCAGTCAAGACGACTCCAAAAATTTGGTGGACTCGACTACCTACAGAAGCTTGATGGGATCTTTGAGGTATTTGACGCACACAAGACCTGATCTGATGTTCTGCTCAGGATATTTGAGCAGGTACATGGAAAGTCCATCAAAGGAGCACTTCACAAGTGCCAAACGAGTCCTAAGGTATGTGAAAGGGACTCTAAATCTTGGTTTATCTTACAAGCAAGGCAGAGAGATGTCTCTTGTAGGCTACTACGACAGCAACTACGGAGGAGATTCGGTTGATAGGAAAAGCACTTTGGGTGCATTTTTCTTCCTCGGCAATAACATCATAACTTGGATGTCACAGAAGCAGAGAATCGTTGCTCTTTCTTCGTGTGAGGCCGAGTATATCTCACTCACACTTGCTGCCTGCCAAGGAGTATGGTTGGCTGATCTTATCGCAGAACTCACTAGAAGATGCGTGAAGCCGGTAAGAATATTTGTTGACAACAAATCGGCGATTGATCTAGCAAAAAATCCAGTCTTTCACAGTCGATCCAAGCATATCAAAATTCGTTATCACTATGTTCGAACGTGCGTACAGAGTGGAGACGTAGAAGTTATTCACATTCCAAGTACAGAACAGCGGGCAAATATTTTAACTAAGCCTCTCAGAAAAGAGAAATTTTGTTACTTCCGGAACTTGATTGGAATGTCTGATGACGGAACTGGGAAAGAGATCAAAGGGGAGAATGTTGGAAAATGATCTCCCGTAACGCAGTTGCACGGAAGGGAGTTGAAGAGGCGAGGAGTTGAAGTGATTAGACTTCTCCCCAGATCGTGAAGAGGCGTCAGTTTTGTCAACTGACGCGCCCACTCCCATCGCGGCATCTTTTCATCTTCTCTTTTCCCCCTATTTAAACAATGGGATTTCCTCCCAAAAATGCATCATGTACTCTTCTTCTAGTTCAATCAGAAGTTTCTTCAGTCTCTTCTCTTCTCATTCTCGTTATCTCTTGCCCTTCAAGTGGTAGGTATTCCTTCAACGGAGAGGTATGCGAGAGAGAAATAGAGAGAGAGAGAGAGAGAGAGAGAGAGAGATCGAGAATGACACAGAGACGGAGAGGTATGCGAGAGAGAAATAGAGAGAGAGAGGGATCGAGAATGACATAGAGACGGAGAGGTATGCGAGAGAGAAATAGAGAGAGAGAGAGAGAGAGAGAGAGGGATCGAGAATGACACAGAGACGGAGAGGTATGCGAGAGAGAAATAGAGAGAGAGAGAGAGGGATCGAGAATGACATAGAGACGGAGAGGTATGCGAGAGAGAAATGAGAGAGAGAGAGAGAGAGAGAGAGAGAGAGAGAGAGGATGAAGGTGCGAGAGAAAGTGGGGGAAGGAGCTCAATAAAGAGAGCAAGCGCAGAAGCCTAGGGGTTGTAGAGGGGGAAAGAGTAGATCATGGGAAGAAAAGAGAGAAATCGAGAGATCATTCAGGACCGAGAATGTGAAGGAGAAATTTAGAGAGCCTAAGAAGAATCGGAAGAGGAAAGATTGATAGGTGCACGAGAAAGACGATAGAAGAATGAGGGAGAGAGAGAGAGATTCTTAAGAAATTGAGAGCAGAAGAGAGTTTGAGAATGGGAGATCTAGAGACAGAGATCGGGGAAGTAAATATTACCAATATGGTGAAGAAGGAAGAAAACAACTAGAACAACCCATCATTTCTATTAGAAGAAGAAGAAGAAGAGGCAGCCAAAAGGAGAGACCCCCCAAAAGAAAGCTTTTTTTCTTTTTGAATCCTCTGAAGAGAGCGTTGAGGGAGATTTCCAGCCGCTAGAGTCTCTCCCTCTTTGACTGGGTTCACACTTGCTTTGCCTTGGGCAGCCCATTATGCCCTTTAAACACTTCCATTTTAGAGGATTTTTTTACCCTTCTTTTTTTTAGTTCCTGAAAATGCAAAGGCAAAAGTCATGTAAAACAAATTCTTTTTTATGATCAATATTCTACAAACATTAAGGTATGAGATGGTAGATGAGATGGTGTGTTCAAGAGTTTAATAGAGTTAAATAAGAGAAATCCATGGGTAGTTATAACTACTTTTATGTTCTTATCACACCCTACTCACCTAGGTGCGCGTGAAGGGAAAATTTCCTCCTTCCCCTTACTCGTGCAGATGCACGCCCAAGGGAGAGAGGGAGAGAGAGAAGGAGCAAAGAGGGAAAGGGGAGAGGATAGAAATCCCCTCCTTCTCTCCCTTACATGCGCATGTGCACTCAAGAGAGAAGGAAGAGAGGGGAATTTTCTCCCCCTCACAGTCACATGCACGCACAAGCGAGGAAACGATAGAGAGGAGGCACACGTGACAGGAGAGGAGAAGAAAATAAGAAACAAAGGGAATGAGAAGGAGAAGAGAGGAAAGAAGGAGATAAAAGAATCTTCTCCTCCTTCTGGGAGCACGCATGCACCCATAGGGGAGCAAGGGAAGAGAGGTAAAGAAGTAGAGAGAGGAAGAAGGAGAGGGAAAGATACATCTGCCCTTATGCACGCATGCGCACTCACAAAGGAGAGTGAGGTACAGAGGGAGCTGGGGGGAAGGTGGATAATGCACGATAGAAAAATTTCTATCGCACGCATGAGAGGAAGTGGAAAAGGGCACGGAAGAGTGGAAGAGAGTGGAAGAGAGGGAAGAAAGAAGGAAAATGAAGAGAGGGAAGATGTTGCGTGAGAGAGGGAGAAGAAATTTCTCCCTCTCGTGTGCAGAAGAGATGCATGAGGGAGGAGATGGCATGGAAGAGAGGTGTGCCTCTCCTCTCTTGGTCATGATGAAGATGGCGAGAGGTGACAAGAGAAAGAGAGAGAGAACGCCTCTCTCTCTTCTTCTTTTTCTTTATATAATAAAAACATTCTCAATGATTTTAATTTTTAAAAATTCCAAAAAATCTAGAAAAACGTAAACTTCCTCGTAAAAATGAATTTATTCATAAAAAATAATGATAAAATGCATTTAGAAATATTTCAAGTTAATAAATATTTTAATCGAGAAATAAATAGAAATTTTATTTATAATAAAATAAGTTTATATTCTGATAAATCAATGACATTACATGCTTATAAAATATTATTTATTTACGAAAAATCAATAATATCATTGTAAACATAAGAATATCAATTTAATCATTTTAAATCATGATAACATGCATTTATTATTATATTTTTAAGAGAAAGTGCACACAATGCATGACATTGTATGTTATCAATCACTATCGGATACTCTCCCTCAAGTTGGAGCATATAAATCAAGCATGCCTAGTTTTGTACACATGTCATCATAAGAGATCCTACCTAGACTCTTCGCAAAGATGTCTGTAAGCTGATGAGATGATGTCACATGAGGGGTAGAGATGACTTTGGAAATAACCATTGTTCTGAATGTAGTGGCAGTTGACGCAACGAAATCATATGGTTGTTCAATACACAGGATGTCGTCTCAAAACAAAGTCCAAACTTACCAATTTAAAGATTAATTCATGAATTGAAGGGTATAATGGTAAATAAGGGTCGAATCCACGAGAATTAGGGAAATTTGAGAGATATCTTTGAAATTCGATCAAGTCGGATGACGAATTGAGATTAGAAATTAGGCAAATTACAATATTAAGAAAGATAACTGAATTGCGAATCCACAGAATAAAAAATCGAGTGATTTGGATGAGAATTTGCAGAGTAATCGAAATTTGAAAATGGGAGAAAATTCATATCGCAAAATTGATTAAAAACTGAAATTAAAACGAAAGTAAACTTAATCTACGATTCAAAATGTAAAATTAACAATAAATGATGAAAGATTTAGATGAAAACACGTAATCTAACCCAAAGTAGCCTTTGAAATGATACAATTAATTGCCGGATGCATGGCTTTTCATTCCGCGTTTTCGAAGACGAAGATGGCATTCAAGATGTGATTTCTCCTTGATCTCTCGATCAATTTTTCGATTTCAAATGATCCTCGGATGCGGAAATTCATCAAGAAGAGAAATAAATCGATGGACGCTTGAATTTGTGGTGTCTAAACAGTTAGATTTCACTCAAAAATCCAAGGGTATATTTTCGTTCGAAGAATAGTTCTATTTATAGAACAAAAGAGGCGTAACCGTCGGATGAGACGGTTCATCTTGATCAACGGTTAGGATGAAGTGTCATTTGATGAATCGACGCGATTAAGTCGTGAGCGTCCGATCGCCAATGGAGCATCAGGATGCATCCACGTTGATCGTATGAAGAGAAGCGTCGTTTGATCGCATTCATTGGATCTTCATCGGATGGTCTTGATGATTTGATCTCGACCGTTATAACTACTTGATGGACAGTCGCGATCGATTCACTTAAGTCGATTTTAAAGCACGTGCGCTGATGGTGATCATGTGGACCTTGTGTCCACTGTATCGACGCGCGATGATCCACATTCTTTTAATCCAACGCATCGCATTAAGTCACGTGTCCTGTAAACTTAAAACAAAAGTGAACATAGTCCCACACAGATAAAATTAAAGCAAATGATCAGGTTTATAAGGTAGGCAGACTTTAAGCGGTTAGCTTAAATCCGACTTACGGATGCTTATATGTACTATAACCCTATATAATACGAGTAAATATAAATATTGCACACGTCACCTCCGCGTCACGCTCGCGTGGGTCCACGTGGCTCTGCGTGCCACGTCGCATCCACGTGGGTCCCGCGCGATAATTAAACCCATTTTTGCCCTTTTTTTATTTGTTTTTAATTAATTTAAAAAAGAAAATATACTTAAATAAATTCAGAAAAATTCCTAAAAATTCCTAAAAATTATAAAAATCATAACTTTCAAAATACAACTCCAAATTAGTTCAAACTTGTTTTTTTGGATCAGAAATTGAATAATCTATCATTATAAAAAGTCAAAATATTTAAAATAGTAAGAGAATGAAGTTTAATTAAATAAATACCTTCATGTATTTTCTAAAATAACTTTATAAAAATACATGAATGTTAATAATCATCATTTCTCTTATCATTTAATAATGAAATCATAATTATGATCTCAAATATAATTAGGATTAAAATCTTAATGTTTAATTATGTATAATAATCCACAAATTGATGTATTTTTAGATCATATCATAAAATTATGCAAAATGATATAACTATACTTAAAATATGATAACATGCATACAATTGGAGTAATTAATGCCTTTATTTGCATTAACAATCATGTAAAATCATGTGTAAATAGCATGTTATTAGTAGTCAATCTCAATGTGCTTCGTATGCTCATGAAAAGTGGAATTGCCAATAATGAAGATAGCAACTTGATTATCAGAATGCATGAGCATTAGAGAAGGAGATGAGATACCAAGATCTTCGAGAAATGATCAAAGCCATATCATCTCCTAAGCAGTCTCAGCCATGGCTCGATCCCTAGGCTCCGCTTTGAAGCCACCTTCTATTTTTGAGACCGCCAAGTGATGAAGTTCCCTCCAATATATGTGCAATAGCATGTAGTAGATTTATGATCTCTCTTGTCACATGCATATCTGACATCAGAGTAAGCTTTGATATGGAAATGACCATGTCATTGATAGGTGAGCCCTCTTCTTGGGGTTTTCTTGATGTATGCTAGAACTCGTAGAGCTCCCTTCCGGTAAACTTTTCTAGGTTCCTGCATGAGTTGACTTAGAACACGAACTGCGTACATGATGTTGAGGCAAGTGAATGTGAGATATATCAGGTTTCCCCACAATCTATGATAGTGATTGGAATCCTCAAGGAATGTAGACAAAGTGTCCTAGAAAGACAATCAAGCTTACATGGGTGAGTGATATCATGCATATTTAGCTCGTATTTTCATCATAATTAACTGATATTAATGCTTAATTTCAGTCTAAATTATGCATGTTATCATCTTAAAATGGAATTTTCTTCAATTTCAGGCCAAATCACTAAATTACATAGTTTTCATCAATTTGAGCATTCTTATGTGTTTTAAGTGTGTTTGACCCTTTCATGGGTCAAACCACTTGTATTTGATCTCAAAATTTTGGGTTTTAAATATTTCAGAATTTAAGCGATTGCATGAAGGTTTAAGAAGAGGAAGAAAAGAAGAAAAGAAGGGGATTAAGAATAAAAAAGAGAATTAACCTAGTTGACTCTAGAAAGTCAACTAGGAATGAATTCATTCATAATTCTATTTTCTATCCAATGTTTTATTTCAGGGCATATATTTTAAGAGGATCAAATTATTGATCCAATAAAGAAAATTTCATGCAAAAAGGAGTTCTAGAAATGAAGTTATGAATTTTTGAAGATTAACTATTTTTCTAGATTTTTCAAGATTTTTTCTGAATTTTTTTAGAAAGACAAAAATTGTAAAAAAAAGGGTTTGTTAAGTGCAGGACCCACGCGGTGATGACGTGGTGACGCGGACACATGATAGCGCCATCTGGGCTGACATAGACCTCCGTGGTGCCTTCGTGGCAGCGAAGGGCTAAGTGGGCTAAGCTTAGTGGGCCCACGGGCATAGTGGGCCCGAGTATCGAGTTTGGAGAGTTGGGGTATCATAAGGCCCATAGGGCGACACGAAGTCTATAAGGGGTCCCCCCTTATAAAGGTGCCAAATTTCTTATTTTTCTTCCCTGTGGGACTAAATGCGTTTCTATTTTTTGCAGGCTATGTGGCTGCTCAGGCGGAGTCTGATTAAGCGCACAAATAGGCATGCGTTGATTTAGTGGATCTCGGTCCACCAGATCTCAATCAAATACACATGTCAAATTCACAGTCGTCGATCATATTAGTGAGATCTAATGGCTACTACTTAATCTCGCACTCGGCGCATGATGGAGCGACACGTGGCGACTTGTGGATGCTTTGATGAAGATCAAACGATGGAAATGAAGGAAAGTGGAGCTCGCGTCGTGGGGATCGTGGCCCATTTCTCCCGCACTATGTGGCTTCATCTGAGCTGTCCAAGCTCTTGAAAAGAAACGGACAGCCCATATTTAAATTGCAAAATTCTTCTATAAATTGATGTGCTCTCTTACGGAAATGGAATTCTTGATTAAACATTAAATTTTGGAGGAAGATCTTGAGTTCTTCGCGATTCCCTTGCATCCTAGACTCAATCACGAATGGATTGAGGCAAGAAATTCACGAACATTAGGTTGTGAATTTTGTAATTAGTAGAATGATAATTTTGTAATCCTCACGATTTAGGTCCTTTAGATTAGATTTATATAGGTAATTAGAGTCTAAGAAGCGAGAAATTCTCATTTTCCCCCAAATTACTTTGTGAATTTTTTTTCTGATTTCGAAACACGGATGCCTTCTTGATCTTAAGTCCAATTCTGACGAATTTAGTTTCATTGGATTCCTTGTTCAATCAGCTTTCCGTGGATATCTGATGTAGAAATTTTCATCAAGGTTTGACCCTTCGATTTGTCTTTTGATCACCCACTATTCAAAATCAATTCGAATTTTGGCATTGACTTTTGAGGGCTATTACTACAATTATAGAGGGTGAAATTTGTCAATTTTGGTGTCTTTGTAATCCTCTAATTGTAATCTTTCTATGCGTAGATGATTTTCTAGATTTGAATATCATTGGTTCACTAAATTTAAGGATTTTGACAAACCTTAATTATGGTGATTTTCTGTCCATTGATTTTAGAAAAATCACAGTAAATCCTATTGTACTATAAAAATTATGATCTTTATATCATAATTCTCCTTGTTCTCTATAGTTTCAAAAAATATAATTTTCATAATGTTATCTCATCTTTTTCTTCTCTGATTTTATAGAAAGTCAAAGTAGGGTCAAAGTCAATGCTTTGACTTTGACTTTTAACTTTTTTTCTCCAAATATTTTTCAAAATTCTAAAAACATATTCTCTCATCTTTTAGTAATATTTCTATTAATTATATAGCATATTCATTTCTTAAAAACCTTAATTAGACTTAAGTTGGTCGAGTCAACTCTTTTGATAAAAGTCAATCATGCTTGGTGTGGATTCGGCCTGATCTCATTGTTGTACTTAATTTCTGACTTTTAAGTCATCGTGAGTTCGGAATTACAAATATTGTTTGACCGCACGTGTTATAATATCGGAATTATAAATAAAATCATCATGTGTTTCAACGGTCGCACGTTTCGTCGTTTGTCAAAATGGTGCCATTGCTAGGCAGCACGAGTTATTAATTATTCATTTGAATTCGAGGTCAAGTTAGGATTTTTCTCTTCTGTTATTTTACTCACCTTGGAGAGAAAAAATTAAGCTTCAAGACAATCTCATTAATGGAAAATGCGATAATTGAGGCAAAATTACCATTTTGCCCTTGCTTTACATTTTGGTGCAATTCAGTACTCTATTTTGTGTTTTTGACTTGATCGAGATGAGGAACGCGATAAATGAGGTACACTCTATGTTATTCTAGGTTTATTAGTGTTGTTTGCTCTTGTGGTGTGATTTGTGTGTTTTCGACCTTGTTTATTTCGCTTTTTCTTTCTAGGGATTAGGGCATACTTACTTGTGTGAGATATGTCATTAGGTGTTGACCAGCAGACTTCATTGGAATTTAATCCTTTGAGGTTTGACAGTGGGTTGAGAATCACTACGTGGCTTAACTGTCTCAATTTTTGCTAAAGTTGATTTCGGAGTTCTTGGCGATTTTTCACTTGTTCAAATCTTTCACTAGCTTGTGAGTGGAATCATCGAATTGTATTCCCAATTAAGTGGGAGGGGCTGCTGGTAACTTGGCAGAGAAATCTTCGGATTCCTCTCTCAAATTATCGGAAGGTTCTTTAGAGGGTGAAGTATCGGCAATTGCCTCTTGAGGTCAACTCGAGTGAATTGGTGCTTATTCCCTTGGATATTAAATTGTGACTCCAAAAGTTGACACTTGTTGATTTGGAGGAAGACAGCTTTAGAACATCACAATTAGAGAATAAAACATTTCTGATTTTCTCATTTATTTCTTGTAGTATCTCTTTGATCTTTTTGATATATTATCTATAGCAATGCATAGGAATCCGAGGAACAAAGGAGGAAGACAAGGCCACCAAAATCAGAGATCCATGAGACACACAAGGAATAACCACTTGTATGATGACCTATTTGACACATCAGCACATTCTAGAGCTCCATCAGAAACTCAATCTAGTGCTCTCATACCAACTCTCGCCACACCCACGTGAGGAGACCCATAAGATGCCCCTCAACCCATTGAGACAGTGAGACGATGCCTTAGCGATTAAGCGAAAGCTTGTGGTCTAGAGGTAGACTACTCAAGTCAATGCCCCTCTTCAAAGGAGGCGCAAATTTTAAAATTGACTCGCACATACTTAGCCTCTTACCCGCTTTCCATGGACTCCCATCAGATGATCCTTATCGACATGTGGATGAATTCAGCCAGGTCTGCGAATTCAACCAATTCCACAATGTCCCCTCCGAGACGGCCAAGATGTGTTTCTTTCCTTTCACACTTAAGGAAAGATCAAAGGAGTAATTTTTTGCCTTAGGCTGTGAGTTTGACTCTTGGAGAGATATGGAAGACACATTTTTGCGTAAATACTACTCGATTGGGAAGACTAGTGCTATGAGAAGAGCTATATGCGAATTCTCATAAGGGCCAAGCGAGGTGTTCTATATGGCATGGGAGAGACTTAGAGATCTCTTGAGACAATGCCCTCATCATGGCATCCCCAAACATGAGATTACTCAGATATTTTGTGATGGTTTGGGTGCGTCGGATCGATAATTTTCTTGATGCCCCTAGTGGAGGCACATTCATGAGCAAATATATGGATGAAGCCCTCAAGTTGATTGAGTTGGTGGCTGAAAATAGCCACCATCATGCGGCTAAGTCCTTCGGAGGGCGGAGCGCTCCCTCAAAGTGAGGAACGTTGGATGCGAAGGCCGTGGAGACGAGCATGCTTTTGGACAAGATCGAGAAGCTGATCGAGGCACAAAACTTGATTATGGATTTGCTTAAAACCTGATCACATTTAGAGGGCTTCAAACTGTTAGCACCTAGTGATGCCTCTCCATGTTTGTATTGCTCGAGTTTTGAGCATGCCGAATTAGATTGCCCAGTGATGGCAGTCCATGGTCCATATCCATATCGGCCAAACCCCACTACTTATCCAGGGTTAAGCCAATCGAGTAGATCTCACTACCCGAATTAGGGTTATAGTAACAATAGTTATTATAATCAACCTTATACGTAGCAGCGGAGCGGGCAGCACACTTCATACCATCAGCCCTTTGGATCCATTAAGCAGCCTATGGGGAACCCAAGACTGATAATTTTGTCTTCGGTCCTTCCCACGCGGTTACACCGCACCAGCCGAGACACCTCCATCACCCTCCGTTGATCTTGTCATGAGTGCATTAGCACAAATGATGAGTAAATTAACCGAGGTAAGCGACCGACTTGATAGACTCCAAGGGGCTAAGACCCTTCGCTTAGATGCTTCTACCAAAACACAGGAAGGGAAAGCGAGTAGAATTCGTAGACCAATTACCTTTCCAAACTTTAACAAACCCTAGGAATTTTGGGCAAGCATCATTGAGCCGCACACACAAAATGAACCAAGTTCACATTTATAGTGCACCAGAGGAGGCACACGCTATCTTGGGCCTACGAAGTGGCAAAGTCTTAGTGGATCCTTGATAACAGGCAAAAGTTTACTCTAAATCATACATTTTATTTGCATTATGATCATTGAATGTTTTAAATCAACAATTATTTTGCATGTTATCATGATATTATACCTGGAATTAACACTTTTCATTGCACTTGAGTAATTACAAATAATTAGGGCTATTATGAGAAATTTTTAGAATAATTACTTTAAGAAATGGCTACCTTAATAGCCATTGTTGGACAGGATTATTTATTATATTTATAGCATCTATTGTAAAGGAAATAATCTGTTTCTTACACAACAATTAGTACCTTCATTAAGTTTTTGTTTATGTCAATTCATTTTTATTAAATGCCCTTAATGGGCCTATTGTTGCTAATGGATTTTCAGAGCATTGTTGGATAGGATTTGCATGTGATTGGTATGAACCAATCACATAAAGGAGCAGGAGGCTGCGTACATCGCGACGTGTATCCAGTCAAATGCTAGCTCACCTTGGGGGTATGCGCTGAAGACATACACAGATCGTCCTCCACCAATTAGATGGAAGAAGAGGAGATGTCAACCTATCACAGCTTGTGGCGCAGACGCGTGTGCAAAGCGATGAGCATGAAGAGACATAACAAATTCGCAAAAGGGAGGGCATCACGATTTTGAAACATCTTAAGAAGAAGAGGAAGGCGAGGAGGAGGTTCATTCTTGATTTCTCGCCCGAGGGAGCTCAGCCTGGAGGACACAACGGGAAGAAAGTTCCAATCTGAAGCAGAGTTGATCAAGAGCATTCAAGACGCGCTGATTTCTCCGATCATAATCTGCAAATAGGTTTTGGAGGATTAGGTTTAGTCTGAAATTTCCATATAGGTTTCTTTTCTTTTTCTTTCCGTTCTTCTAATTTCTTCTGATTTGAAATCTTCGATTTAAACACTTCATGTTGATTTTCTAATCTAGCTGTTTTGGTCGTTCTTTCTTTTTCTTCTTTTCTTTTAATTTTCTCGAATTTAATCATTAGGTGAAGATACTATTTGTTGCATTTTGATTCGGTTTATTTTTGTTATTCTTTATCTTTCTTTTCTTCTGAAGCAAATCAATTCCTGTGATTGTTAGTTTGTGATTTCTACTCAAAATTTCTTTGATCTTTTATCAGTTTCATCAGTGAATACAATTTAAGCTTAATCACGAATTTAGTCTCATGTATTCTCTGATTACAGGGACACAATTTCTTTACCAGTGAGATAAAAACAAAGTAATAAAATAATTGCTATCGGTCCTTAAATCATTTTCTTACCGAAATAGTTTTCTGTAGTAAAGGTAAGACAAAGTGTCATTTCAATAATTAGACTAAATAGATTTCGGTGCATTTAAAGATCAGGAATATCTTATACTCAATAGATATACGAAGATAGAAACAGATTTCAGAATGGGATGAAGATAATGATATAGGTTTAGAAATATAAGATAAGCAGAATATAATAAAGAATTTTGAAGAGGATCCTTGAAAAATAAATTGAACAATTCCTTGAGAAACTTAATCAGAGAACTAAACTCGCTTGACAAGGTTCTAATAAACACAAAATATACTAGTTTAAGATAATACTTTAAAATGAATATAAATGAAATCAGTCTGAGAGTGGTATGTTAATAACTCTCTCACCATAGTCACTTTACAACTTGATATTGCGAGTCATCCAAAATCATGCCTTTCTCTGTAAAATAAAACTGAATTAGAAAATTTTTTGACTTGAATTAGAGTAAAAGAGATTAGTTGTATAGCCTCCCTTGGATTCGACCCCTTACTAAGCCACAACTGTTAATATTTGCAAATTTTAAGGGAAATTCTGTTATACACATTTTATTGATTAAGTCTGAACAAAAAAAATACTACAACACATTGCATTCAATATTTTAGACTTATCAATTGGCGCCGCTGCCGGGGAGGTAAAAAGCCAATATTCTTTCTTTTTATTTTGATTCAAGAAAACAAGAATTATTTTTAATCAGAATTTTGTCTCTGCAATTTTTTTTTTCTGACCTTTAACTAACTAAATGCAAATTGTTTTTGATCAACTTGAAGCATAACAATATATGCACTGTAGAAGATCTTTAAAGCAGAAAGTGACGGAGCAACACAATGGAAACACAGAGGAACAGGAAGAGGAAGGGTTAGAATTTGCTGAATTCAGTAACCAGAAGACAAAGTTTATTTTTTTGGAAGCAATGGAAGAGGAAGTCGACAATCAACATGAACCAACATTGAAGGAATTATCTGCACCTTCAGATTATGAAGCATTCACGAAGATTTCAGCTCCATTAAATGAGAATGGAAACTTCAAGATAGATGCTACTATGTTAAACTTCTTACCAAGCTTCAATGGACGATTCAGTGATGAACCTTATGAATTCCTATGGGAATTCACTCAATTCTGCTCATCTTATTATTTTCCTAGAATTTCACAAGAAGTAGTGAAACTGATGCTGTTTCCCTTTGCATTGAAGGATAGAGCAAGAGAATGGCTGAATGGCACCGGAAAAACGTTTACGTCATGGCAAGAGGTACAAACAAGCTTCTTACAAAAATATTTTTCATATGGGAGGACACATGCTCTCAGAAAACTGATAAGGGATTTTACGCATGGGAGCGATTTATGACGTTGACTAGGAAATGCCCTCATCACGGCATTCTTAATCACGAGTTAGCCCAAATATTTTACCAAGGTTTAGACTATCAAGAGAGGCAGTTAGTTGATATCTCAAGTGGAGGTAATTTTTTGAATACAAGAGCCAGTGAATCGTTAAAGCGGATGGAGGAATTAGTTGAAGATTGGGTGTTTAGGCAAAGCTCTATGATTGATACCAAAACTGGAGGATTGAAAAGAGGAGTTATAGACGTAAAAGAAAGGTATGGAAGCAGACATTAAAATGGAAAAATTGGAGAGGGAGATGAAGCAATCAGTGATCGATATAACTAAAAACTTCAAGCATCTCCTCAAAGATGCGATTGCCACCATTAAATCGGATGTAAATCTGAACAATGGGAATTCTGATCTCACTTGTATGAACTGCACAGCAAATGATCATATGCAAGATAAAGGCAAAGCAATAGTGACAGAACAAGTGAATGCATTTGGAGCACACTCAAATCATAGTAATTGGAATGCAGGAAATAATGGGAATAAAATGACAAATTTTGTAAACAACGGTGGACAACAGGGATTTGGAATTCAGAATAATCAATTTAAGATGCCAAATCAGCAGCAATTCAATCTGCCATACGAGCAGAATAACCTACAATTCTATCATAATATGCACTTCCCGCACAGTCAACTTCCCTATCAACACACCCAACCTCAGTTTTGCCAAAATGCAGCTAATATGCAGCTACCAGCACAGAGTTATACTAATCATGCTTTTAATAACAATCTGTGGGAAACTGTGAAAAGTTTGCAAGATAAAGAGAAGACTTGGGAAGAGGAGAAGAAGCTTTTATTAATGCAAATTGAAGGGATAAGATCATCGCAGAACATTGGAATGGGCAATGAAGTGCAAAGAGAAGGCAAAAACCAAGGTAAAAATGATGACAATTTCTCTAAAGGAAATTTATGAGGTCAGTTTCCAACTAAACCTTGCATTAATCCGCAAAATTTATTACATGTTGATAGATTTAATTGTATTGCATATAATTCTAGTGCTGAACATAGTAATGACCAGAAATCTGATAGTAGCTATCATCTTAGCAGACATGGAACAACTATTAATGCTATTTCAGCCCTGAGAAGTGGGAGAATCTTATCAAATTCAGAGCCTATTAAAAGTAAGGAAATAGAGAGTAATGAACCCAAGGTAGAAGATAAGTTAGAGTATAGAGAATTAATTCAAGAAAAAGAGGAATTAAATAGAGAAGGGAGAGAACAGATGATTCCCTTTCCAGGTGCTTTGGTTTCAAAAAAAGAGAAAATAGATAACTCCTCCTTACTTGAGTTGTTAAAAAATACCTCTATTACCATTCCTCTAACTAATGCAATCCGTTATATTCCACTTTATGGAAAATTTGTGAAAGAACTTTGCCCTCCTTCACAAGAAAGAAGGAAAATTAAACTTTCTGAAAATATAAGTTCAATTATTTTAAATAGTCTACATGAGAAGTTACAAGATCTTGGAGCACCGGTGATTGCGTGCACTATACAAAATATGGAATTTAAGAGAGTGTTGCTAGATATGAGAGCGAGTGTTGATATACTCCCAAAACTTTTATATGATAAACTCAGTCTTGTTGCATTAGAACCAATTAAATTGGAATTACAATTAGCTGATGGTTCAGTTCCCGCACCTTATGGACGATTAGAGGATGGTATTGTCATAATAGGGGACTTAGCATTTCCAGTAGACTTCATAGTGACTGATGTGAAAATTATTGGAGCATTATGCAATGCTCCAATCATATTGGGAAGACCGTTCCTTGCTACTGCTAGAGCAATAACTGATTTCGATAAAGGAAAAATTGAATTGAGGGTAGGGAATGATAAATTAGAAATCCCAATACCCAATTTGAGGAGAATACCTGAATACACATATGAGGATGCAAATAGAATAGATCAATTCTTGGATGAATTGATTGAAGAAGTTTTTGCAATTAATGACAATGAAGAAGTGGATCTTGAGACACTATTAATAGCAGAAAATTTCAGCTGAGTTAGAATTAAAGCCCTTACCGGAAACATTAAAATACATCTTCTTCGAGGACGGAAAATCTAAACCCATAATCATCTCACCATTGCTCTCTGAAGAGCAAGAAGAAAAATTGATTACAGTCATTTCGAAATATAAAAAAGCCATAGGTTGGAAGATAGATGATATAAAAGGAATAAATAGGGAAATCTGTGAGCACCGAATTTTTTTAGAAGAAGATTCAAAACCCACCTGACAACCTCAAAGAAGGCTGAATCCTCACATCTTTGAAGTTGTAAAAAAGGAGATACTGAAATGGTTAAAAGCTGATTTTATTTACACTATATCAGACAGCCCTTGGGTAAGTCTAGTCGATGAAGTACCAAAAAAATCAGGAACTACAGTGATTAAGAGTGAAAGAGGGAGAGGAGATGGAAACGAGAATAGTTTCGGGGCATCAGGTATGCATTGATTACCAAAAACTCAATTTGGCTACAAAAAAAGATCATTATCCACTCCCCTCCACAAATCAAATCTTAGAAAAATTGGCCGGACAAGAATTTTAATGTTTTTAGATGGCTATTCAGGATATAATCAAATTGTTGTGCATGAACACGATCAGGAAAAAATAACATTTACGTGCCTGGTAGGTACTTATGCCTTTAAAAGGATGCCCTTTGGTTTGTGTAATGCACCAGAAACCTTTCAAAGGTGTATGAATGCACTCTTTTCTGATTTTATTAGAGAATTTTTAGAAATTTTTATGGATGACTTTTCTGTTTTTGGTATTTCATTCGATAATTGCCTAACTAACCTTGAACATGTTCTAAAAATCGGTGTGTAGAACAACCTAGTTCTCAGTTGGGAGAAATCCTATTTTATGGTGCATTATCAGCAAAGAGGGAATCAAAGTGGATCAAGCCAAGGTGGAAGTCATCAACAATCTTCCCTTGCCGCAGACCCAAAATCAACTTAGAGGGTTTTTAGGACATGCTGGATTTTACCGTCGCTTCATTAAAGACTTTGCAAAAATAGCTAAACCTCTAACACATTTTCTTTGTAATAATGTGGATTTTTCTTTAGGAAAAGAAGTTAGATCTTCATTTTTACTCATTAAAGAAGCACTTATAAAAGCACCTATCTTGCAAGCTCCAAGATGGGAATTTCCCTTTGAAATTATGTGTGATGCTTCTAACACCGCAGTGGGAGCAATTCTTGGCTAACGTATTGATGGCAATCTAGTAGTAATCTATTATTCAAGTACAACACTTGGAGGGGCACAGGTAAATTACTCAACAACAGAAAAAGAATTACTTGCAATTATTTTTGCATTAGAAAATTTTTGGAAATATGTATTAGGGAGCAAAATTATCGTTTTTTTTACCATGCAGCATTGAAATATCTACTAACTAAAAAAGAATCCAAATCTCGGCTAATTAGATGGATTCTTTTATTACAAGAATTTGATTTAGAAATTACGGATTGGCCAGGAAAAGAAAATGTTGCAGCAGATCATCTCTCGTGAATTCAAGCTGAAGATTCACAAATCATCAACGAGAATTTCCCCGATGAAACATCCTTGAAGTGAATTGCCAACCATTACCTTGGTATGCCCATATAATTAATTATTTCGGTTGCAGGTTTAATACTAGAGGATTGGGATTATGCAACTCGAAAAAAATTCTCCAAAGAGGTAAAACATTATTTTTATGATGAACCTAAACTTTTCAAATTATGGGCTGATGACATATTTCGACGATGTGTGCCCGAGGCAAAACATGTCAGTATTTTAAATGCATGCCATTCTTCAATTTGTGGGGGCCATTACGCATAAAAAATAACAACATTTAAAGTACTTGAAGCTGAATTTTTTTTGGCCTACCCTCTTTTCGGATGCACACACCTATTGTTCAACATGTCTTAAGTGTCAAGCATCTGTTGATCTAAGGAAAAAAGATGCAATGCCTCTCTGTCCTGTGATAGAAGTCAAAATCTTTGACTTATGGGGAATTGACTTTATGGGTCCATTCCCCAATTCTAATGGTTTTGAATATATTTTAACTGCAGTGGATTACATGTCAAGATGGGCAGAAGCAATTCCAACAAGGACTAATGACCATCAAGTGGTAGTCAAATTCATTCACCAACATATTTTTTGCAGATTTGGTTGCCCAAGAGCTATCATTAGTGATGGAGGGAAACATTTTAACAAAAATCAATTGCAACTGATGCTTAAAAAATATGGAGTGGAGCATCGAGTCACAACTCCTTATCATCCTCAGCCAACAGTCAAGTAGAGAATACCAACAGGGAGGTAAAGAAAATTTTAAAGAAAATAGTGAGATTAGATGGTAAGGATTGGTCTACAAAACTTTATGATGCATTGTGGGCATATAGAACAGCCTATAAAGCACCCTTAGGAATGTCCCCATTTAGGTTAGTTTACGGTAATTCTTGTCATTTACCTGTGGAAGTTCAACATCAAAGTTATTGGGCTATTAGGAAACTTAGGTTACTCTGTTGTGAAGTGATTGCTCATTGAATTACCAAGATGATCCGGGGTTTCCGCCGTTTGTGTTTTGACGTGAAGTGGTTGAAAGAATACAGAACGAGAGGGAGAACAGAAAGGGAGGTAGAATTCAGAGAAGAGAGAATGCGGGAGAGGCACAGGGAAGAACACGAACACAAGGATAAAGTAACCGGTAACCAAATTTTTGTTCAAAATATATTGTGTTTTCCTTTACAGTTTGTTTCTTTTATAGAGAAGAGAAAGATAGGGAGGTTGAGACGAAGAGACGTCTCGTGAGATAGGAGCAGTTGCGGCGGTTATGCATCCTCTTCGTGGACGGTCTTCTGTCTTCTCCTTCTTCCGATACTAGCAAGATGGTGAGTCGCGGAGTAATTCCGGATTGGGTTGGTTTAAGACATCCCATTCTTTTCGCACGAACGTCCAGTTTGATGATAGCCGTTAGTGAATAGTCAACGCCGTGGTGTAATGTTAGTGGATGGCCGGGTTGAAGTCGACAGTTGTGTAATCAGTGGAGTTGACTGGGTGTTGTTGTCAATAGCTTGTTGACCAAGCTTTAGTAATAGTGGGATCAAGATGATTAATCTTGTTAGTTGGTGATGAGGCTTCGACAGAAGTTGATTCGGCATCCATCCTTCTCGCGAGTCTCCCAAGGCAAGTTGAAGAGGCAACCGGTAAGTTCTTCTGCTGTTTTCTTTTTCATCGAGACTTGCTTTCGGTTTTCGTCGCGTCAGTCTTCACTTTTTTTCAGCAGTCGTGACGATAGTATATGGGCGATCAATATTATTCAGGCCAACGGGCGTTCCACAGTGGAAACCGTCGAGAGGCTGTCGTCGTGGGTGATAGTCTTCGAAGTGAAGGTTCTTTAGATTCTGTAGTCGGTGATTTTCAGGAAGGTCTTTATGTTTTCTCAGTCCTCCAATTTTTTAGGAGGCTTGTCCGTGGAGTTGTGGAGATATTTCTTGATGGAGTTGTCCACATAATCATCTTTAAGTAGATCGTGATCTGGATCTTCTCTCTTTAGTCGTGGAGAGGTGTGGAGATTATCCTTCTATTTTGGCAAGAACGTAATTCCCTTGCGTTGTTCTCCTTAGCGCGGGACATCCTCTTGTTTCTCAATTTTAGAGGGGTAATCTCAGGGGAGTCAACCACTCTTGCACGAAGCTTCAATCTCGTGAAGGTCATGTTAGTAGTGACGATTGTCTTGAAGAGTCTTCATAAACACTTTGAGTGAATCAGGGCTTGTCATTCTCCACTTATGAGGCCTCTTGAATACTGAATTGCTAATATATAAATGCATGAGTTTAATCATGCAAAGACTTTAGTCTTGAGGTAACCTCTAAGGTAATAATATCAATTAGATCTCTCCTAAATTCTATCTACGGGTGGTTTTCAAAGAATAAGAGAGTTCTAAAACAAGATGCTTCCTATTGATGTTTCTTGAGATCAGTATTTATAACTACATAAGGTACCTATGATATAGTGGATGTGTTTTGGGAATTATGAACCTATATCAAGGTAAGAGGTGGTTGACTTGGTCCATTCAAGGGATTCTAAGTATCTAAGGATAAGGGTTAAATTTCTTTTGACCAAGTCAATCTTTAGATAAGTGTAAAATAGGAAGAGGAGGGAAGATAATTCCCTTAAGATCTACACTGTCTTTCAATTATTTAGAGAGGTCTTCTTCATCCATTTAAGGAATGGATAGTTTCTCAAGTTGGTGGATAAGGAGGAGGAGGGAGGAGGAGGATAGGTTCACTTAGAACCCTTGTGTTCATGTTTTAAAATAATTCTCCATCATATAGGTTCTTCATCATCCAAACTCTACTCAATATATCATAGGTACCTTTGTATAAATAAAAGATCTCAAAATAGTAGGAAACATCTTTGTTTTCATATTCCTTTCTTTCTTTGAACACCCACCCATAGTTAGACGCATAGGAGAGATCTATATATTAGTAACTTATTCAAGCAAATATCTTTGGGTTCTACTTCAATTCAAATCCCATGCATGAATAAAACCAAAGTCAAGGCTGGTCAAGAGTTTATGATGATAGTCCAGCAGGAAGAAAGATTATATGATGACAATTCAGCATGAAGAAGATCATAACTACCTCCTATATGAAGTGAGACTCCATGGTTTTTGAAAATCCATGAAGAACATCAACGTCAAGGGTGGTCAAAGAAGTTGTGATTACAACTAAGTATGGAAGAAATTTAAAATCAAGGAGTAAAACGGCTGATTCAGTCCATAACTACCCCTACATGAAGCAAGAGATCCACAGGTTTTGAACAATACAAAGACTTGATCTGATTTCTCTCCGCCGATCAAGTAACCAACCACACAATCATCACAACCGTCAAAGGCGATCAGGAGATCAAATATTACTCCACGGTTTACCCTCCTACAGGAATTGGAGCAGTGAGAAGACATGAAACCATCCACGAAAGGATGCTTAACTACCAATAACTATATGTAACTACCCCGACGCATCTTTTCATTCTAACTTCCCTTTTTCTCTACTCTATAAAAGAGACAATTGTAAGAGAAGGACGCATGATGTTTTATTAATGAATTTTTTTCTCCCTTAGTTGGAGAATTTGGCTGTGTTCATTGTGTGTTCCATCCCCTCTCCCACATATCTCATTCCGAGTTCTATCTCCCTTCTCTATTCTCGCCCCCTTGCTGTCCCTTTCATTCATCTCAAGTCAAGAAGCAAATCGAGGATACCTTGGATCGTTTGGTGAGTTCAAAAGCATCCACTTCCCGTCTACTTCAAAATACTCATCCTCTAAAACTTCTAAAGTGATCAAGAGTTTGAATTCTACATCCATAAGTCCAACTTAGATTGTTTTATAATTTTCGGCTCTCAATCCCTCATCTAATATCCAAAAAGATATTGTGATAAGGCCCAATCCGTGGTGATGTCCTCCCTAGATTCTATTTCACACTGTAGGATTGATTTAAAATTCACTCTCTTTTTTATTCATTATATAAGTCGCTCACCTCTCATTCGCATTCATCATACTCATCTTCTTCGTCATCACAATTATCGTCATTTCAAAATATCCTACATCACCAATGCTCTTCAAAGTATCATCAAGCTTTGCATTCCATGCTCTTGGTGCTTGCTTGAGGCCATAGAGTTCTTCATTTAGTTTGAGGACCCACTTCTCCTCTCCTTCTTTCACGTAGATCTCCTCCTTGATTTTGAAATGACGATGGATTCAAGAAGATGGATTTCACATCTAGATGATGCAAACTCCAACACTCTTGGGCTGCCAATGCAATCAAGATATGGATTGATTCAAAACGAGCAACAAGAGCAAATACCTCATCATAATCAATCCCGTGTCTTTGGCGATACCCTTTCACCACTAATGTCTCTTTGTGCTTCACAATTTCACCAAGCGGATTCTTCTTTAGCTTGTATACCCATTTCACACCAATGGGCTTGCATGACTTAGGAGCTTTCACTAGCTTCCATGTATCATTCTTCTCAATGGAGGTGATCTCCTCCTCCATAGCTTTCCTTCATGCTTCATCTTCAGATGCCTTGGAATAAGTGATGGGTTCTTCAAATGAGATAAGGCACTCCTCCTCAATCGGATCAGTTGCTTTATAGAGAGCTTGGATGGATCGAAATCTTGGCATCACTTCATTGCTCGTCGATGTTGACCCTTCACCTTGACCTGCTTCTTCATTGGAAGGCATATCTCGAAGCACACCTTCAAGATTGTCTCCATCTTCCTCCATCCTTATACTTGGATTGTCAAATCCAAGATTTACACCAGAAACACACACTCCATACCTTCACTCAGTTGTCATTCCATGAAGTTCCACTTGCGCCCTTCTTCAAAGATGACATCTTGGCTCAAATGAACCTTGTGTGTGGTAGGATTAAAACACCGATAACCCTTGGTACCTCTCTTGTATCCCACAAACACCATCTCCTTACTCCTATCTTCAAGTTTCCCCAAAGCTCCAGGAGTCTTCACATGCACAATTGAGCCGAAGATCCTAAGATGACTCAGTTTAGGCTTCTTCCCACTCCACATCTCATAGGGCGTCTTCTCTTGAGAGCTCTTCGTTGAGGACCTATTCAACACATACGCACAAGTATTGATAGCCTCACCCCATAATTCAAGAGATAAACTCTTTTCTTTGAGCATGCTTCTTATAAGACCCACAACGGTCCTATTCTTCCTCTCAACTACTCTATTTTGTTGGGGTGTATATGGAATAGTGAGCTGCCTTCGAATGCCTTTCTCTTCACACCACTTTGAGAATTCTTCAAAAGTGAATTCTCCACCATGATCAGTCCTCAAGCACTTGATCAAATGCTCTATTGGATTCACTCTTTGTTAGAGTCTTGAATTTCTTAAAGGCTTCAAACACTTCCGACTTGTTCTTCAAAATCGCCACCCACATCAATCTAGAAAAATCATCAACAATTAGTAAAAAATACTTCCCTCCACAGATTGTTGATGGTGTGATTGGTCCACAAATGTTAGCATAGACCAATTCCAGGGGCTTTGAAGCTCTAAATTCAATTGCTTTGGGAAATGGGGCTCTCACATGCTTCCCAGCCATACAACAACTGCTTGTGCTCAAATTTTGAAGAGCTAGGTAATCCAATAGTATGATTACCTTTCACCATACCATGGAGAGTGTGAGCACTTTGATGACACATCCTTCTACCCCACAGCCATGCCTCTTCATCATTTTTCTCCACAAGAAGACAATGCTCGACAATGTTGAGCTTCAAAAGGAACATATTCCCCCTCGTCTTGGGAGTCTTGGTCAGCAACCTTCCTTGGTCATCATTAAGGGTGAGAAAACCATCCCTCAAACGTATGTCACAACCTTGTGAATCAAGTTTTCCCAAAACTTAAGATGTTAGTCTTTAATTTAGGTATATAAAGAACATTTTCAAATATCATTCGTTCACCATTTGTACACTCCACATGTACTTCACGTTTGCCTTCATACCTAATTGAAGAACCATCATCGAATCTCACCTCTCCTTTGTGAGACTCATCAAGGGATGGATAGAAGGTCTTCATACCCATCATATGGCTTCTAGCTCCCGTATCTAGATACCACATGTCATCTATAGGAGAGCTATTCATACCTTGAAGTAACACATCTGCTTGTTCATCGGCTAGCATCATTAGAAACGATGATTCTTCTTCTTCATATTATTGGGCTATATGCATCTTTTCTTTTCCCTTTGATTTGTCCTTCTTAGGAAGTTCACACTCATCTGCAAAATGCCCAAGCTTTTGACAATTGTAGCATTTTACCTTGGATTCTTCAAATTACTTATTTTTCTTCTCTCCATTGGCATCACCACCACAGTCTTTGCAAATTCCTTTCTTTCCTCATCCCCTTCCACTTGAAGATGACCCCTTTTGATCCTTCTTAGACATATTAAATACCCTAGATAGGAGTGCTTGCTCCTCATCTCTTGAGTTCCTCTCTTGGAGTCTCAACTCATGAACTTTGAGTTGCCCAAAAGCTTCCTCAAGTCTCATGGTCTTTAAATCACTCGTCTGCTCAAGTAGAAGAATTACATAATCAAAACCTTTAGGGACTGACCTGAGGAGCCTTGAAACAGTCCCCATACTCATCAAGACTTTCCCCCAAGTCTCTCAAATTAGTAACAATTCGAGCAAAATGATTTGAGTAGTCATCAATCTTCTCATTTCTCTTCATGGAAATTTTTTCAAATTCCCTCTTCAATGCTTGCACCACTTTGTCCATTCCCACATGGAATGTGTGGAGAACTTCCCAATTCTCCTTTGCACTCTTCTTGATGTCAATTTGGTTCCTTTATGACTCGGACATGGAATTGAGGATCATCGACAATGCAAGGCGATCCTTCTTCTGATTTACCTCACTTCCATCAATGACTACCCACAAGTCATGAGCCTCCAAAGACGATAATTTGTGCTTGTTAATATCAAAACAAAAGTGGACATACCGGTTTCACTCCTCGGTAGATGCAAGGTTGGTGTAGGTGCATGTACATCATCGGACATGGTAGAAGTCCTTCCCCTCTTGGACATTCTCACAAGACTAGGATAAAAAGTGCTCTGATCACCTCAAGAAGCACCCTCTTAAGATTATGAGCACACTCACAATTGCACTCAAACACTCGAAAGAGGAAGAAGAATGAGAAAAAGGGATAAAATGCACCAAACCACTCAATAACACAAGATCAACCCTCTAGAGGAAGAAAGGAAGGTACAAAGATACATTTAGGGATGCTAGGGTCCCTGTTTATAGGCTAGAAAGGTGAAAAAAAAATAACCTCCCATTTTTCTGCCTCACTAACTTGCCGAGTGCGCGCATCTCAGCTGGGTGCTACAGTACCCGCTGAGGCGTGCGCACATGTGCGCACACTATTTGCGCGGGACCCCCCCTCGATTTAATTGCTACGTGCACGCGACGTGGGAATAAACTCAACTCCCACAACCATCAATCCCAATTCCCTCTCTCGCTCTAAAACACTCTTCCTCTCTTTCTTTCTATATTTGTGTTGCTCTCGCTCATCACTTCTCCCGTCTCTCTTTCACCCTTTCTCTTCATCTCTCTCAATCTCTTATTCTTTTTATTTTGCATTGAAATCATTTCCTCGTCATCTCCCTTCTCCTCTCTCTCGCGCTCTCCCCCTCTTCATCTCCAATTTCTTATTCCTCCCTTAATGTCGCGAATTCTCTTTCTTCCTCTCAGACATCGTCTCTCATGTTGCATGAGTGAAAAATGTGTATGGTCATTGAATACACATGATTTCGTGTCAAAAAAAAGTCCAAACTTACCAATTTAAAGATTAATTCACGAATTGAAGGGTATAATGGTAAATAAGGGTTGAATCCACAGAGAATTAGGGAATTTTCAGAGATATCTTTGAAATTCGATCAAATCGGACGACGAATTGAGATTAGAAATTGGGAAATTTATGATATTAAGAAAGATAACTCAATTGCAAATCCATGGAATCAAAAATCGAGTGATTTGGATTAGAATTTGTAGAGTAATCGAAGTTTGAAAATGGGAGAAAAATTCGATCATGAAATTGATTAAAAACCAAAATTAAAACCAAATTAAACTTAATCTAATATTCAAAACTTAAATCTAATGCTAAATGATGAAAGATTAAGATGAAAACACGCAATCTAACCCAAAGTCGCGCTCGAAATGATCCAATTAATCGCCGGATACATGGCTATTCATTCCGCGATTTTGAAGACGAAGATGACATTCAAGATGTGATTTCTCCTTATCCTCTCGATCAATTTTCGATTTCAAGCACTCGGATGCGGAAATGTGTCAAGAAGGAAAAGAAATTGATTGACGCTTGAATTGTGGTGTCTAAACAGTTTGATCAATCTCAAAAATCCAAGGGTGCTCTTCCGTCGTGAAGAACAGTTCTATTTATAAGATAATTGGGCGTAATCGTCGGATCTAACAATCCATCACGATCAACGATCCAGATGAAGCATCGTTTGATCAAAACGGTGCGATTAAGTTGCGTCAGTTCGATCGGCGATGAAGGGTTGAGGTGTGTCCATGTCACGCTAAGAAGAGACGCGTCGATTGATCGCTTTCGTTGGATCTTCATTGGATGGTAATGGTGAGTCCACGTGTCGACAGATGAGTCATTAAAATTGTCACTTAAATCACGATTTAAAGCACCTGTGTTGCTTGGTGATCCGGTGGACTCCGCGTCCACATGATCTAAGCGTAATAATCCACGCGCTTTGATCCAACGCATCGTATTCAGCCATGTCACCTGCAATTCAAAATAAGGATGGAACATAGTCCCACACGGAGAAAAAGAAAGGGAAAGGATGGGTATATAAGGTGAGACGGATTTAAGCGGTTAGTGTAATATCCAACTACGGATGCTTATAATATATAATAATAATATATAAATATATATCGCACATACGTGTCACCTCCGCGCCACGTAGGCTCTCGCGTGGGCTCGCGTGGCTCTGCCATGTGACCTTGCGTGCCACGTCGCATCCGCGCGGGTCCCGCGCGATAAATACCCTTTTTTGTATTTTTTTTAAGAATTTTTAAATGATTTAAAATGAAAAATAAATTCAGATAAATTCCATGAAAATTCCTAAAATTTGGAAAAATCATAACTTTTAATATACAACTCCAAATTAATTCAAATTTGTTTTGTTGGATCACAAATTGAATAATCTATCATTACAAAAAGTCAAAATATTAAAATAGTAAGAGAATGAATTTTAATTAAATAAATACATTCATATATTTTCTAAAATAACTTTATAAAAATGTCCATAAGCATCATTTCTCTTATCATTTAATCATGAAAACATACTTATGATCTCAATTATAATTAGGATTAAAATCATATTATTTAATTATGTATAATAATCCATAAATTGATGTATTTTTAGATCATAACATGAAATTATACAAAATGATAGAAATATACTTAAAATATGATAACATGCATATATTTGGAATAATTAATGCCTTTTATTTGCATTAATAATTATGTAAATTCATGTATAAATAACATGTTATCATTGCCCCTTCTCTCTTCGGCTCTCCATTTTTTTTCTTTCTATTTCGAGTTCTCTCTAGCTCTTTCTCTTCATCTATCTCTTCCGATCTATCCTTTACTCGCTCTAAATCTCTCTCTCTTATTCCCAGTCATCGTCGCTCGCACTATTGCTCTCGTGATTTCTTACACCATTCCTCTCTTGATCTTCCTCTCCTAAAATTTCCCCCTCATTCTCTTGCTTTCACTCCTTCCCCCATCTCTCAAGATCATCACACTCGTCCTCTCTCTCTCTAAAATTTTCCATTCCATCCTTCGATAGCATTGCTCATGATCTACTCTCTCTCTCTCTCTCTCTCGATACTCTCTCGCTCTCCCACTTTACCTCTCTAGTTCGCTCATTCCCTTGTCATCCTTCCATCCTCTCAAAATTCTCTCGCTATTTGTTTATCGCCCTCTCCCTCTCTCTCTAAATCTCTTCCTCCATTTCTCTCCCACGATCTTTTTTTTCTCTCCATTTCTGATTTCATGCTCTCTATGTTCCTCTATCAATCTCTTCCACTTTCGCACACTTTTTCTTTTTTGCTCTATTACGCTTCTTTGTCACATTCTGCTCTTGTCTCTGCTCTCTCGCTGACTTGTTTTCGGTTTTTCATCCTTCTACCTTCTCACACGCTCTAATTCTTTCAATTCCACTCTCGCGATCTCTCTTCATCTTTGTTTTTGTCTCTCACACACGCCATCTTTTTCTTCGTCCAATCCCTCTATCTATCTCTTCTCTCTCTTCCCCTTTCTCTCATTTACTATCAATTTCTCTTGCATTAACCTTCTCAGTTAATCTAAATTAACTACTTATTAATAAATATATAATCTTCCTCTACTACTTACATAATCTAAATTTTCCTTAAAATTAGGATCCCTAGTTAATCTCGACCATTCTCTTCTTCTATCATGAAAATTGACAATTTCTCACCCTAAATCCTTGTGGATCAACCTAGAAAACTATACATCCTACATAACCCAATTGCTTCATACTTTCCTAGCTTATAAATGGTAAATTTGTTGGGCTTGAACACACGATGACTTTGAGCTCAACAAGGATCAGTGGTGCATGATTCAAAGCCAAAGGAAGAGAGAAGACCACTAAACTTGGCAGACCAAGCATATGGACTCTACTTGAGCTAGTAAATAGCTTGTCATAGAAAATACACCTTGGATGACTCCCCCCTGAGCAACATACCTGTGAGGTTGTTCTATAGAGACCTAGTTCTCAAGATCTCATAAAGAAAGGCGTTACAATATCTAATTGGTGGAAGGACCAAGGAAAATTGATGGTGAGAGAGAGGAGCACGCAGAAAAATTTGAGACAAATGATGGAGGAGAACGTCTTGGTACAATCAATGCCATATGCTTGGGTGAAGCGTGAGTAACTAGACGAGCCTTGTGAGGTGCAATGGTACTATTAGAATGATATTTGAGGGTAAAGACCCACTTGTACATATGATGGCATCTGCTAGACAGGGAACTAATGTCCAAGTTTTTCTAGAAACCAAGGCCTCTATCTCTGAGTCCATCACTACTTTCCATGTAAGTACCTATGGCGCCTCAAAATGCGATCTTGGAATCAATCATAGGAAACAAAGTGAGTAATGGGATGATGTGTACAAGCGCATGTACCCTTGCAAAGGGTGATGGGAAGGTGAAGATCATTAGGAGGGGCTTGGGGAGTGGGATCTATCGATCATAGTAGAGGAGGGAGACTATATATCTATATCTAGAGTGGAAGAGGAGGGGACTGAGGATATAGGAGGAGAAGGAGAGGAGAGAGAGAATGGAGGAGAGGGAACTAAAGGGAGAGGATCAATAATGACCACCAGGGGTGAGAAGCCAGGCGGAGAAGATAAAATATCGAGAGTTAGAGAAAGTGAAGAAGAGGAGAAGAAGGAAGAGTCATCATAGAAGGTAACATTAGCAGAAGTCACATAATGACGGGTGTCATGAAAGTACACTTGGTAGCCCTTTTGTGTCTTGGGTAGCCAACAAATACACTTTTTGATAGCACGAGGTGCAAAGTTTGGAGAAGGAAGGGGAGTAATCTAGGACAAAGGCAGTACATCCAAAGACCCGAGGAGGAAGGGAGAAGAGGGGTAAGGTGGGTAAGAGAAGGTGAAGGGGAATAGCACCATTAAGGGGAGCAGAGGGGAGTTGATTCTTGAAATAGGTGGCAGTCATGAGGACATCAGACAAAAGGTAAAATGGGACATGCATCTCAATCAATACTATGCAAGTGATGTAAAGGAGCTGAAAAATGTTTCTGTTAAGTGACACTATTTTTTTGTGAAGTGTGAGGATAAGCAATTTGCTAGATAATGCCACGATCAGCGTAGAAGGTATGGAGAGAGGTTTTGGAAAAACTCGAGAGTGCTATCATTATGAAGATTTTTCTGGCATAGTAGAATATTTGAGGGGCAGCCTCTATGATGAACTATGTAACCGTAGTGACAACCTCAAAGTAATCGCACAGAAGGTAAACCCAACTCATACAGATATAGCCATCAAGAAATATGATATATGACGAAACAAATCTGTGCGGTTGATGAAAACACACTTACACGAGCTTTAAAATAATTTCCATACTCAAGAATTTGAGAATTTAGTCATGAATTAATTATCTTAATGTCGAGTAAGGGTCGAATCAATAGAGAACTAGGATATTTTTCAAGATATGTTCAAATTTTGATCAAATTAGACAATGAATTGAGGTGAGAAATTGAGAGAATTAATATTTTTAGAAAGAAGACTCCTAGAAAAATCTAAGGAATAAAAATCACTTAATTTGGATTAGTATTTGCACATAAATCAAGGAGCAAAATCAAGAAAAAAAATTTGACCATGAAGAGAGAAATTGAAAAAATTCATAAAATTATAATAATATATGTATAAATATTAAAATATAATGTTATAGGATGAAAGATTAGAAAAAAAACGCATAATCTAACCCAAAATCGCGCTCGAAATGATCCAATTAATCACTAGATCAAGGTTTTTCATTTTATATATTGAAAAACAAAAAATAGGAGTTCAAGCTGCAAATAATTCCTTCTCCCTCAATAAAATATTAATTTCAAACACTCCTTGGGTGCAAAAATGAATCTAGAAGAGGAAGAAAGTAAGAGATTCAAGTATTGAGATGTTCAAAAGGTTCAATTGATCGACACATCCAAGAATACATTTTTTGTCGAATAGAGAGAGTATAAATAGGAGAAATTTGGGCGTGGCCATTCGATCAAAATTTCATCTTCAAACAATGGTGTAGTGACAAAACGATATCGTATGGTCATTGAATACACATGATATAGTGTCAAAATAAAGTCCAAACTTACCAAATTAAAGATTAATTCACTAATTTAAGGGTGTAATGGTAAATAAGAGTCGAATCCACGGAGAATTAGGGAACTTTTGAGAGATATCTTTGAAATTCAATCAAATCGGACGATGAATTGAGATTCAAAATTGGGCAATTTATGATATTAAGAAAGATAACTCAATTTGTGAATCCACAGAATCAAAAATTGAGTGATTTGGATGAGAATTCGCAAAGTAATCGAAGTTTGAAAATGGAAAGAAAATTCGTATCGCAAAAAATGATTTAAACCGAAATTAAACTAAAATTAAACTTAATCTATGATTCAAAATATAAAATTAACACTAAATGATGAAAGATTAAGATGAAAACATGCAATCTAACCTAAAGTAGCCTTCAAAATGATCCAATTTAATCGCCGGATGCATGGCTTTTTATTCCGCATTTTCGAAGACGAAGTTGAAGTTCAAGATGTGATTTCTCCTCGATCTCTCAATCAAATTCTGATTTCAAGCACTCCTTGGATGTGGAAACGAGTCAAGAACAAAAGGAAATCAATTGACGCTTGAATTGTGGTGTCTAAACAGTTCGATTATCTCAAAAAGTCAAGGGCGAGTTTTTCAGTTCGAAAGAACACTCTAATTTAAAGAGAAATTGGGCGTAACCGTTGATCTAACGGACGCATCGCAATCAACAGTCACGATGGGGCGTCCTTTGGCGAATCAGTGTTTCTACTTGATGACCGTTCAATTGGCGATGTAGGGTTGAGATACAACCATGTTGATCATGTGAGGAGGCGCGTCGCTTTTGATCGCCCGTTGGATCTTCATCCAACGATCGTGATACATCGAGGAGTCCACCGATCGTGACCAATCTCAGCCGTTATAACTCTGGAAATGGACGGTTGTGATAACTTCAATTAAGTTAATTTTACACCACGTGCGTTGTTAAAGATTGGGTGGACCTCGCGTCCCCCGCATCGACGTGCACCATTTCTTGTGATTTGAATCCAATGCTCTACGTTGTGCCATGCGTCCTGAAAACAAAATAAAAGAAGGGAACATAGTCCCACATGGAGAAAAAGAAGGAGATTCATTCGGCTTATAAGGTGAGGCGGATTATAGCGGTTAGCGAGTTCCTCTATGGAATGCTTATATGTACTATAACCTATGTATAATAAATATAAGATATATATGTCACCTCTGTGCCACGCAGGCACTCGCGTAGGTCCGTGTGGCTCTGCCACGTGGCCTTGCGTGCCACGTCGTATCCACATGGGTCCGCGCGATAAATGCACCCCTTTTTGCTTTATTTTTAATTAATTAAAATGCTTTTAAAATCGAAGATAAACTTAAATAAATTTAGAAAAATTCTAGAAAATTCTTAAAAATTGTAAAATTCATAACTTTCAAAATACAACTCCAAATTAATTCAAATTTGTTTTGTTGGATCAGAAATTGAATAATCTATCATTATAAAAAGTCAAATTCTTAAAATAATAAGAGATTAAATATTAATTAAATTAATACATTCATGTATTTCTTAAATTATAAGATCTTTTCTCTTTTATTTAATCATAAAAACATCATTATGATCTTAAATATAAATAGGATTAAAAATTATAATGTTCAATTACATATAATAATCCATAAATTGATGTATTTTTAGATCATAACATGAAATTATACAAAATGATAGAAATATACTTAAAATATGATAACATGCATACATTTGGAATAATTAATGTCTTTATTTGCATTAATAATCATGTAAATTCGTGTATAAATAGCATGTTATCACACCCCCTAACTTGAATAATTGCTAGTCTCTTAGAAATTCACTATGTAATCTCCTTAGAAAGTCTTATCATCCTTTGATCCTGCAACTAAAGAAGTGAAGTGTATCAATGTGTGATTACTTTTCCTCATAGTGTGGACCATGGTGATCTAGATTCCATAACTAGGTTTGACTTCCTTAGAGCATATTAGGGTAGTGATCATCGGCTAATAGTCGAGTCAATACTCAAGTGTAATCGAGGTGAGCATATCTAAGGTCTGATGTTATGGGAATGAAAAGATTCTCACACTCTCATGAGCAGATGTAATCCTCACATCTCTAATTCTAACATCACTCTTTCGCTCGTTTGGAGGCTTCTTAGTGCATTAGAATTCCCCTCAACTCTTCTTTCTCCATTAAAGAGTGCATTGGAAAGCGATTTCCTACTTAGGGATGCATCGTTATAAGGTAGCTGAAAGAGTAAAAAGACACTATTTCTAAAGGAATAACTTGGTTAAAAGCAAATTAGCATGTAAACAAGTTGGATATTATATACAAAAGAAAGGTACCACTGATGTTTAATTATTCTCCCAAATGATGTGGATGATGATGGTAGAAAAGGATAGATAGAATTGGTAGAGATGGTGTGGAGAGGTAAAATGGATATACACATGGTAGAAATGGAATGGTATTTGATGGGTAGAGATAGGTAGAGTTGGTTTTCCCATATTTTTCCTTCTTTTCACTTTACTTATTCTTCTCGTCCTTTTTCTCCTCCTTTTCTTTCCTTCTTTCTTTTTGTTTTCTTCTTTTTGTATATTGTAACTTTTTCAAAAAGAAGAAGATAAAATTTGTCGTAACCATTGGATTTGCAATGAGGCACTGAGATTTCGCCACATCGTTGTGTGAAGAGGAAGTGTCACGTAATGCACACCGTTGAATCTTCTTCGAACGTTTGAGATGATGTCACGCATCTTTGGAAGTCCATTGGTGACATCGAATCTTGGTCGTTATAACTCTCACGATGGACGGCCAAGATTCATAAAAAATAATAAGATGAATCGTCGCCCATTGAAGGATGTCAACGTACCCCCTCCATTTAAGTGAAAATGGAGGGCCACGATTTGATTTCTAGATCATATGCTCCAGAACACGCCACGTCACATGGGAAAAAATAAAAGCAAAAATAGTCTCACATTGGAAAAATCAAGGGAGACGCGACAAGTATATAAGGGCGACACATTATCTCGTATAGCTCATGCCTTAACAAGGAGCTTAACCACTAATACATGCACGCTAATGACGTGCACACAAGCGCGCCACATGGTGACACTCAAGCATGATCGCTATGGCAGCTATCACGTCAACCTGCATATAAAATCCCCTTTTTAATGTTTTAAATTAAATTCAATTCAAAATAAAACTAGAAAAATTTCAAAAATTTCAAAAATCCAAAAAAATCCCTGAAAATAAGAAAATTCATAACTTTCAAAATATAACTCCTTTTAATTATTTTTTTGTTTTATTAGAAATTAAATAATCTATCATTCTAAAATTCAAAATTTAAGAAATAAAAAGAGAAAATAATTTTATCTCAAAAAATATACTTATGTTCTTTGAAAGATAAAACTTCGAAAAACTAATGACTCCATATAAAAATATTTTCTCACAATATTTTAGATTTAAAACTCAATTATAATCTCAAATTTAAAATGGAGAATAATCTATTCCAAAATATCACTTTTAATTATATATGATTATCCCTAAAAATAGTGCATTTTGAAATTATAATTTTAAATTGCATAGAGTGATAGATATGTGCTCAAAGTATGATAACATGCATAAGAATTGAATGTTTTACGCTTAATTTGTATTAGTAATCATGTAATTACTAGTACAAGTTTCATGTTATCAATGTAATAGTAATGATGTGAAATAGAAGGGGTACGAGAGGGGCCCCAAGCATGATAGCAAAGAATATCAAAAGGTACAAAGGAGGGGATGTTATCGCATCTAGAGTATAAGGATTGATGATATTTGCCCAAATGACATGACTTGCACACAAGTTGAGTGAGAGAAAGCCATGGTAAGGTCTTATTAAGTTTCTCAAATGTACCTAATGTGGAGGGAGATGGAAGCAAGGCAAGGCTAGTTGAGGAAGGCGCTTTGGAACTCCTAGAGTGGTGAAGCGCATCAAACTCGACAAACATCAAGCTCACATGATACTGTGGAGTATGAATGTCGGGCAAAGCTAAAAAAAAATTAGCCAGAAAGGTCACAACGACTTGAGGAGTAGGAGGGTTGCCAAATTTCTCCCAACATATGTTGTTAGGATGATTTTACTCGCCACACTAAGTAAATGGGGTAAAGGAGTTGTGGTTGTGCCCATGAGGAGGATGACCACCATCAGAGTAGGGAGGGAGACTATGATCGTGAGCCTAAGGAGTAGATACTACCATAGCTAAAGGAGGAGTCATATCACCTAGAGCAGAAGAGAGAGGAGAGACAAGCATACTAGTCGTAACCCAAAGAGTAGCAAAGAAATTAGTAGTTAGGCTAGGTACACGATCACCAGAGAGAAGAAAGCCCCTAATTTGGGATGCGATGGAGGGTTGAAGCACACTTAGATAGATGCCAACATAGAGCTCCTTGTGATAGCGCTTCAACGTCACAAGTTCTTGAGTGGCTGACTAATAAAGGGCAACCTCTTGAATGAAGGCTTGCAAGAGGCTAAAGTGAACTTGAACAGAGAGAGATCACCTTGCTTGCAAGTGAGAAGGGACTCAAAAATCTCTACCACATGACTTATGTTCATCTAATTGGCATATATTGTCTCAAGGATTTGCTAGAGGGAGCACACGGGGTTGATGTTTGTGTAATTGGCATATATTTTGATCGATGTTATGAAGCATCCAAGTGACGATGTCTGAGTATTATCATGACAAAGAGGCATACGATGAGTAAAAAAGTGGCGGAGGGTCATCCATGAGATGATGAAGAAGACTATGAGACTCAAGAAAGAGCTCAAAACTAGAAGTCTAGGCCATGTAATTATGTTCGTTGAAATTTTGAACAAGTCGAGTAAGTTGTGCTATGATCGAAAGAAGAGGCGTAGAAGTTGGTGGAGTAGGAAGCACTAAAGGTGGGAGAATCACCAAAGTGTTGGCCTGAGATGCCAGAGGGGTGGTAATGAAGTATTGGCTTTAGGAGCCAAAGAGGGTCCCCAAACAATGCCATAGATTTTTGGTGGAGACTTGATAATATGTCAAGGTGACGGCTATATGTATGAACTAAAGCATACATATAGCGAAGCGAGCGACCGCAAAGCAGACGGAGTAGCGAGCGACCGCAAAGCAGCAGATGGAGTGGAGTGCCAATAGAGCGAAGCAATAGGGGACAACCAACGCAAAAATTTGTGGAGTGAAGCTTGGAAGGGAGCTTAAGACACTATGCATTGGCATATGTCACAGAGCATCAAATGGAGTAGAGCAATATAAGGTGCCTAATGGGTCGACGATGAAAACGCTCAACAATAGCGATGGCTGGAGACGATGATGGAGAGGAGAGTGCGCCAAAGGGAGAGGAGGCGGCACGCCCAGAATGATGATTGTAGCACACAATGATGGCGCTTGCAGCACCATGAGTTATGACTCTAATACCATATTTGCAATGAGAGTAAGAAACCCTAGAATTGTATATGAAAAGAGAGTACATAGGTGCTTATTTAAGAAGTGAATATGATGGGCCCCTAAATGGGTTGGTAGCCTGATTCCACTATCTAACAAGAGACACATGGTGCAATATCAACTATCACAATCAAAATTTGACAATTACACCTAACTTTAACTAATAAAAATTTCTTGGAGAAATTTATATTGAATAGATTTGTCCTTCAGTTTCTTGATCAATTTGTTTAACTCATTTATGTACCCAATGGTCATAAATAATCAAGCTTTAGACAAGAAATTTAGCAAGACTGGACTTTGAATTTTTGCTTTCAAATCTTGGAATGAAAAAACCTTGATTCAGTGATTAATTGGATCAATATTTTTGCGATCATCTTTCCAATAATTGGTCACCATTTAACATTATATTTCAATTTTGAATTGTAGATTAATATAGTCTCATCTATATAATCGCTTTCTCTCTCTGCATTAGATTTTCTCTCTCTAACTACTCTTTGTGCCTTTTTATTTGATTCAATCTATTTTGTGTCATTTTTTATTCATTCAAAAATTCTTTATTTCTATAATTAAATATATCTTCATTTCATCGCCCAATTTTACCAAGTTGTAAAGGATCTCAAAGTTCACTCTAGTTCCTCAAAGATTGTAATCCTAAACATATTAGTTGTACTTTACTAATTATTGATTTAGTAATTTTGGACTTCTTTGACCTATGATCATGTATTTTGAACAGCCGCTTGAGATCGACAAGCCAAATATATAACTAGTAAATATAATAAAATATCATAATTCTACTTGACATCCTTTTAGTTTATCTTGACTTGCCATTAACTATGTTTTAACTTTCACAATTGACTCCTCATGTAGACTTTGCCCTTAATAATAAACAATCTATCAATCTCTAAAACAATTTACCAAAATCTACACATTTATAGCTTTAAATTTAATTTATTATAATATCAAATAAATTAGGTTATTCACCAAAACTTAATCCATTAACCCAAAAATAGGAGTGAATTGATAGACTTGGATATTTATTTTGGTAATTTACTATTTCATGGTTATTTGGTTGTTTAGTAGTCCTTGGGTACTCTTTTTTTTTTTTTGAATTACAAAAGGCTGATCACCTGATAAGGTGATAGTCAACCCGATCAACTTGTATTTTAACAAAATTCAAGTTGAGGGCTGATGTCCAGCCCTTGGGGACGAGGGTGATTTGCTTAGTGTTCCAACATGAGTTTTGTTTTAAATGACATAAATTTCAATTATAATGATCTGGAAAATGAGTAATATGCACATCAAATATATTGATCACATCACAACAATATTGGACATTTTGGAGAGACCAACAATATTATAGAGGAGAGACAAGTTCTCCCTGATATGTACTCCATCGGATGGGGGAAATCAAAAGAGTTTGCCTTTAAGTTTTCCACAAGTAGCAACATCTCTCCTTCAATGTCTAATACTTTGTGGTGTCATCCATATCTTTGGATTTAATACAATTAATAGTTATGCAATACATAGAGATTGAGAGCATGATGAACAGAAAGAATGATGCTGTTAGAACTCAGAAATCATTTTATTTCATGGTTAAAGGCCCTGAAATAGAACAATACAATATTGTTGTTGCAACGGAGCAATACAAATAATATATATTATAAAACTAAAAAAGGATACTTAAAATATAACGGTGACTTTAAATGATATCTTATGACACACTCTCTAAAGCATAATGTGAGTGTTTTTTATGACATGCATTTTTACATATTTAAATCATTATTTTTTGACGATTTTAAGATATAATTCATATCATTATTACATATGTTATTTTATTTTTATGAAATTTTTACATTCATCATATCACATCGTTCATGAATTGAATTTGCATTAAGTTTTGATTAATTTTAAGTATTACTGATTTTTGACCTTTCTCAAGGTCAAACAAAGATGAATTAATCGTGATTATATAATTTTCATGGTCATCTGTTATGAATGAAGAATGACATACGCTGCCGGCAGGCACGGAGGTGTAAGCGCCTGCGTGTGGGTGTTGCTGGCAGGGACGAGCTCGCAGGTGGCGTCCCGAGTGTCCGGAGTAATCCCAGGGGGTACCCGGCTTCGTTCTCCAGGCCTCGAGGGGTTCACAATGTAATCTCCTGTGATTGCACAACGTCCAGTGATGACTGGGAAACGCGATAGATCTTGCCGTAACTTGGGAGACCAGGTCAGCCCACGGAGGAGAGATGCAGGCAGTCAACGGAGGGGAGGGGGAAATGGAAGGGAAAAGTCACTGCCTGAAGCCACTCCCCTCTTTGTAGTCTTTCAAGACCGTCACCCGGTCAAGCGGAATGTCGCGTCAGGTGAATCGGCACTATGACGTCAAGGCAGGGTGGAAAAATCGCGGCGGAGTCTCGTCCGTTTGGTGGACTATCGCTGGAGGACGAGGGCGGAGCAGCTGGCAGAGAAGGGGGGGGGGAAGGAAAGTATTTCGACCGGCGGGAGAGGGAGGAGTTCGCAGGGACAGTATTCGACCGGCGGGGAGAGGGAGGGGTTCGCAGGGAAAGTGTTTCGACCGGCGGGAAAAGAAAGAAGCTAGACGGAAGGGAAGAGAAGGGGGGGGGGAGGAACGTCGTGGACCCTTCCGCGATGTCTGTTGGCAGGGTTCCGGCTTGACGGGTTTGCTCCCCCCTTCTCGTCCTGTGCCGCAGGTGGAGGGAGAACGACTTCCCAACCCTTCTCTTCGTTCTGTCTCTTGCTTGTCGCCTTCCCAGCTGTCCTCCCGTAATCTTCTTCCCAGGACACGTCAACGCGTGAAGAGGCCAAGGCTATACCTTTGGGGGAAATCGC
The DNA here is from genome assembly GCA_024174645.1 of Lemna minuta. Classification (NCBI taxonomy): domain Eukaryota; kingdom Viridiplantae; phylum Streptophyta; class Magnoliopsida; order Alismatales; family Araceae; genus Lemna; species Lemna minuta. The sequence goes on from CM044112.1 coordinate 12,600,499, forward strand.
ATTCGATTCAACTCATAGTGTGCGTCGGAATGGATAGCTTCTGGGTGGAAAATAACGGGGAGGAAGGTCGGGAAGAGGACGAGAAAAAGAGTGGGAAGAGGAAGAGAGTGGGATCGCTCCGGTGATGCTGTGGGATGCAGAGACGTTCAGCGGAAAGCGATGTGAGCCTCCTCATGCGATGACGGAATCTCTTCTTCTTCTCCATCCATCACGAATTCTTGCCTGGAGTCGACAGAAAATCTTGGGCGGGCGCGAGGATGTTGGCGAGGTCGGAGAGAAACGCCGAGGGGTGTAACGGCGGGCCCGGTTGCGGGCGTCTTCTTCTACCCCTTCTTCTACCACGGCGTGATCGATCTTCTCCACTCTCTCTCTTCCCCCTATCCTCTCTTCTCCACTACGATACGGTTCTCTTACAAATTCTCAAAACGGCGGTACCCGTTAAATAGGACCCGTAATGGGCATAAGGGAGTGGAAGCCCACTTGAGGCCCAAACCAAAAGAAAGCTCTAAAGAGACCAACACACACAAATGAACATAGGGCTCATTTGGGCCTAAAAGAAAAGGCCCAATGAACCCTAAGAGGAATAAAAGAAAAGAGAGAGAGAGAGAGACGATAAACACAAAATTTTAGAAAGTAAATACGAAAATAAAATAGTGGCGACGGGTCCCGCTCGCCATCAGCTCCTCAACTTCTCCGCTAGAGTACAGTGTCTGCCGGATCGTCATTTTCAGGGGACCTGGAATTTAGAACAATATCAAGACTGGCCCCCCATTGAAGACTGACCACCTACGTCCCATGAACCCGGTCGTCACAAAATCAAAGCCTGATCAGGTAATGCAGAGATGCTATTGCCGGTCGTAAACACCGTCTTTACAACGACCCAATCCTTCAACGCAAGGTCCATGATTACGGACGATGAGATGACAGCTATGTCGAGGGCTGAATTTCCAGCATTCGAGCTGCCGTCGCTGCTGATTATGGCTACTTTTTGCTTGCTGCTGATATGATGCTCGATGGAACACGCGTTGGCTTGCACTGGTCACGGGATCTGAGGACCGACGTCGGCTGATCCCTAGAGCCAACCTAGAGGTTAATGCGATGGCGAGCTCGTCCCCACACTTGATCCCTCGAGGCCTGATCCTTAACTTAGTATTCCACGTCCTCGTTGCCACACTTGTCAACGCATTCCTCGGCTGAGCATTCATCTAGTTGGCAATCCGCTTTTGTAGCTGATTCGGGCACGAGATTGGATGCCAAGGCTTCTGGTTCCACGCAGTTCCCCTCTTTATCCTTTTAATCCACCTCCCCAGTGCCAAGCTTACCGCCGCCGAAACTCATTCTCGGTCGCGGACCTCCCCTCTTCTCCAGCAATTAGATCCCTCTCGACTCTCGTTCCCAAAAGAGCGTTAGGCCCATCCTTGGGCCTCCACCGAAGCAGCCATGGGAGAATCACTACCGTACGCCGGGCAAACGCAGGAGATTCTGGATAAAGTCGGCCAATCGCTGAGTAAAACGTGTTTCGCGCAAAATCAGACTTAGGGCTGCGAAATCATATTTTTTCACGGTAAAAGGCCCTTTGAATATGAGGTCATCATTGTAATGGTAAGAAAACAAAACATTTATAAACCAAACGCGAGAGAATGCTCTAGCTGATGAATCCCATCCTTCCTGAGAAATGCTGTATCCAACATTTATAGAATGGAATGCTCCAAAAGGGATGATGATGTCCACGAGAGAGCGATCCGATTACTCTGTTTCCATATAAAAAGAACCTGAATTTCGTCAAGAAGCTGCCTTTTTAATCCATGTTTAACCGTCCATGGCTCTTGATGAGCGGAAGAAATCGAGTCCTCCTCAACAGGTGGCTGCCACGAGATAATTGACGTTGAAGAAAGGACATGACGTTGTGAATTACGCTCTGATAGCAAGTGAAAATCAGAGGAAACGACAATGAGAGGAGATGAGAGAAGAAGGGAGAATGAGAATAGACTCTACCTACCAGAGAATACGAATTTCCGAAATGGGTAAAATTGGTACTACAACCTTCCTTTTATAGAGTTGAGCGACCTTCACATTTTTCATAAAATATTCAGAAAAATGTATTTTTAGCAGTAATGTGAGAGAGAGAACGAGAAGCAGCCCATACGGAGTACGTGTTCTTATCGGAAATTTTCATGCTTCCGAGAGAGATAGGTGAGAGAGCGAGAGAGAGGAATGGACGGGAATAGATGGCACAGAGAGAAAGAGAGACGATAAGATGAGCGAAAGCCAGGGGAAGCGAGAGAATCTCCGGCCGCTCACATGAGGAAACTTCGTGAAACCCGTGAAGGTCTCCCCTGACAACATTCGCTACCCATCGGCGCCTCTCTCTCTCAAGCAGGAGATCGAGATCAAAAGCAGGCATGAACAACGTCATAGAGGCAAGAACAACGTGAATTGCGTGGATGCTTTAGTATCAAAACGGGCAGTCGATTACAGCCGTAGAAACGACAAGTGCGCAACTTGCAGCACCCCTCTATCCAGGATTGACAACTAGTCAATGAGGCAAAGAGAGGGATCATGGTCAACAAGTGTATCTAAAGAATAGAGAGAGAGAGTCAGCCTAATGCGATATCTACAGTCATCTCGTCAGCATGTCGCCAGCTCCATCTTCTTCTCTTCTTCCCCCTGGCTCTCTATCTACAGTTCTTGGGGAAGCACGGTACTACTCAACGATCTTCCTCCTCGGGCTCGCAGTTGAGATCGAATAGAAGCCCTCGCCGCCCCTCATCTGCCACGTCGGACTGTATTCATGAACAGTAAATGCCATGTCTATGGGCCGAATTCGGGAGATAAGTTGATTTCGGGATCCAGCCAAAAGTTAAGAACTTACCTTCAATTTGGTCATTTTCAGGTTTTCCTCGCGCAGCGCCACCAAGATCTCCTTCTGCTCTTCTATCGTCTGTGCAGCCAACAGTCAATTCGTCGTCAGCATTTTCCCGGAATCCGGGGTGCGTCTAGAGAGAGAGAGAGAGAGAGAGAATTTACCTTCAGAAGCTCGGCTTGGTCCCGCAGCAGAGACTCCTCCAACATCTTCAGCTCGGGGAGTGTCTGCGAGGAAAATATTGAAGTAATGTGACGAACAGAACATTCAAATAATTTAATTACACGTATTAATTATTCCCTCGAGATGAAGACCGGCAGTGATGTGACTGGGACAGGAGCAGAGATGGTACCTTTTTCTTGCCCGCCCGTCTGGTGGCGACCGAACTAGCGGCGTCAGCGCCTAATCGCAGTCTCAGCGGTTCCACACGGACGGCCAGGATCGACGGTTCGGCATCAGCGCCGGCCGAGGCGATTTCCTGAGACAGGAGGAATTCAAAAAGCGTCACACCACTTAGAGAGAGAAAGGAACACAACCAAGCAGTTAGGCCATACAATCGGCTGAGAGAGAAAGAAGACCACGCAGACAAGGAAAGAAGATATGGGCCGCCCCCCGCACGGACGGGGTGAAACGGCAAAAAAAGATTAGGTCGGTTTTTTCATTTTACCAAATATCCCCCCGGAAATTCAGTAATGACGGTTCAGATCCCAATGAGCATCGTTACCAAGATGCCCCTGGCAAGGCTGGAAAATTATGAATAGATCCCTGTCGACGCAGCCCCAACCGCCCATCTACTCCTCGTCTCTGCTCCATACTTTGCCCTAATCTTCATCTGCCCTACGTTATTTAATATTTCCTTGAATAGAAGGTCCGCCGGGTAAAGCGGCCGTGGGACCTCCACATCCCACCGCCGCTGCCACGCGCCAGACGAGAGAGGGAGGAGAAAAGAGAGAAATCCTGAGCCGTAGTCAGGACTCAGGAGGCTGGAGAGGGAAAAACTCGGCCCTATCCCATCCACATCCAATCCTGCTAGTGTTCCACCGGTCAACTCAGATAGGTATTGAAGAAGAGGAAGATGTCCAGGAGAAGCAACCAGAAAATCCAAAACAATAGGGGGAAGGGAAAAACCAGAAAAGAGAGATGGGAAATAGGAGTTAAGGGGGTACTGACCTTGTTTGACGAAACAACAGCGGAGGATCTGACAGCGGAGGACTCTAGCGAGTAGAAAACCCCGAACGCGTCATCCTCGGTCTTCATCCAGGCGGACGCCGGAGAACGGTTATCCGAACGCGGTCGTTTCAACGGCTCCGGCTCCGGCTCCGCCATCTCCGCGCCATTCCAACGGACCTCCATTGGAGGCTTTAGCCGCCGTTTGTGTGTCCCCCACCCTTCTTCGCAGACGCTCTCAGAGGTTCCAGAGACGCCGCTCCACGAGAGAGGAGTCGTGGGACTGGCGCGATTGGTTTCCTCCCTCTTGGTCGCCGAAATCGCTTCTCTGGTGGTGCCTCTGCTTCTCCACCGCCGGCCGCCCCAATTGTAAAGCCCCCGGTGAGACTCTAGAACGCTTATTTCAGCGCTGGATTCCTGCGGCCGCCACCAAGGAAAATACCTTTCTGGATTTGATAGGCACATCAGAAGGCTTGCCGCGAGGGCGACGTCCTTCTGCGCCGCCTCCAGGAAGGCTCTGTCGTCGTCGTCGACATCCTCGGTGAGAGGACCGCGGCCACTCATCCCCCGAAACGTAGAGAGCGACTGAGAGAGGAGGAATCTGAGGATCTGGTGAAGGAAGAGGGAGAAGGAGAACAGGTAAGGAGAGGGATTGCAGGCGTGAGCGCAGAAAAGCCTGCTGGCCGCGTTCTGGGTGTTAGGCGGGGAAGAGAGAAGAGGGGGGACAGGGATTAAATAAATAGGCCAGTAAACGATGACAAGATATTCGCTGCTTGACGCTTCGCATCTTTACACTTTTCCGCCAATAGAGTGTTTCCACGTAAGCTAGCGTGCACTTAGGATGGACTGGAGATTGGCGTCCCTGGTGTGACTTGTGACTTCGGAGTAGGGAAGGCAGAGAGAGAAAGAATGATGCGGCGAGGGCCGCGGCTTCCTCTTTACTTCCTTTTCGGAGTGGAACTTTCATGTGGGCGGGCCTCTCTTGCCCGGAGGAGAATCTGACCGTAATATCCTCCCCAACTAGAGTCTGACATTTTGTCCCATGTAAGGGCTTTTACGTCATTTATTACCCACCATGACGTCGCCTCGGGGGAGGTGGATGGGTGGACCGTGGCGGCGGTAACGGCGGAGCTGTGTGAGCGAACGCCACGTCTCAACTGTTTGAAAACCCAATCGTGCCGTCGATTTGGTGGACTTTTGTATGCCCTCTTCTATGCGGTCAAACTCTTTCCGCCACACGATCTAAAAAGCGTGATATCGGTTAGATTGAAAATTTAAATACTACTGGCTTCATTTTTGCCCTAAAATCCATTGTTTCTCGGCATTCTTTACTTTTAATTCGCGATTTTCTTAGACGAAAAGGTAGGTTCGATTACACTTATTGCGCATGTGCGTCTAGCGCGTTGACCCAGATCTCAATACTGTACTTTTTCATCCGCCTTGAGAACAAACAAAATCTGAACCGTCCGTGCTCTTCTGATTAGATGAGCGGTAGACTCGCGTCGGTGGTGCTTACCAATTTGACAGCACCGGCGGAACCCCTGCAGCAATGCCCTGGCCCACTTAAAACTCATTTTATATAACTGTATTTTTCAGACTTCTGTTGCTGGCCGCCTCTCCTTTTGCTTCTTGGCTCTTGCCTCAGAATCCCCCAGATCCGTCGGCGGAGGAGCGCCAGCCGAGCCATTTCCATTTATAATCTCTCTCCGACTGCAACTCTGCAGTTTTGGTGCGTGAATGTTCTTTCCTCATCCACCGCAGTAATCATCTTCGATTTTCGTCTAGATCTGAATCCAAGAGATGACGAAGTCTAAGATGTATGGCCGCGGCGAGATCTGGATCTTGTTCACCGTATTGGCGATCCTTCAATCCGCGGCGCATGGATTCTACCTCCCCGGTAGCTATCCGCACAAGTATGCAGTCGGGCGACCAGCTGTTGGTCAAGGTCAACTCTCTGACCTCCATAGAAACGGAGATGCCATTCAGCTACTACAGTCTCCCTTTCTGCCGGCCAGCGGACGGAATCCGCGACAGCGTCGAGAACCTCGGCGAGATCCTCATGGGAGACCGCATCGAGAACTCCCCCTACACCTTCCGCATGAACGTCAACGAATCGGAACTCTTCCTCTGCGTGACTCCCCCGCTTTCCGCCGACAACTTTGCCCTTCTCGGCAAGCGCATTGATGAAATGTACCAGATCAATTTCATCCTCGACAACCTCCCCGCCATCCGCTACACCCGTACCGACGACTACAACCTCCACTGGACCGGTTTCCCCGTCGGAGTTCGCGTTCAGGAATCTCTCTACATCTTCAACCACCTCAAATTCAGGGTCCTGATTAACAAATACGAGGACCCAAATGTCGGCCGCGTTATGGGTACCGGTGACGCCGCGGAGTTGTTCCCGGCGGGTTCTGCCTCCGGCGATAAACCGGGTTTCATGGTCGTCGGATTCGAAGTTGTCCCTTGCAGCTTTAGAGACGAAGCCGATCTTGTCAAGGACTTGAAAATGCGCTTCAAGTATCCTGGCAAGATCCAGTGCGAGCCGAACGTGGTGTCCAAGCTCGTCAAGGAGAATGAACCGATTGTCTTCACCTACGAAGTGGAATTCGTGGAGAGAGACATCAAGTGGCCATCAAGATGGGACGCGTACCTCAAGATGGAGGGCGCTAAAGTTCACTGGTTCTCGATACTTAATTCTTTAATGGTGATCGCCTTCCTCGCTGGAATCGTGCTCGTCATCCTCTTGCGCACGGTCAGGAGGGACCTCACCCGGTACGAAGAGCTCGACAAGGAGGCTCAATTACAAATGAATGAAGAACTCTCTGGATGGAAGCTGGTCGTCGGAGACGTGTTCCGAGCTCCAAGCCACCCAATGCTGCTCTGCGTCATGGTCGGAAACGGAATTCAGATCTTGGGAATGGCCGTCGTGACCATCTTATTCGCGGCACTCGGATTCATGTCTCCCGCTTCCAGAGGAACCCTCCTTACTGGAATGCTTTTCTTCTTCCTTGTTCTCGGTATCGCCGGCGGTTATGTCGCAATCAGACTTTGGAAGACGCTCAGAGTCGGCGACATCTCTGGGTGGATCTCCGTTTCCTGGAAAGTCGCCTGCTTTTTCCCGGGCATCTCCTTCCTCATCCTCACAATACTAAATTTCCTCCTCTGGGGCAGCGGGAGCACCGGCGCCATCCCCTTCTCTCTCTTCATCATTCTCCTCCTCCTTTGGTTCTGCATTTCCGTGCCTCTCACTCTCGTCGGAGGCTACTTCGGCGCCAAAGCTAGCCACATCGAGTACCCAGTCCGCACCAATCAGATTCCGAGAGAAGTCCCTCCCCAAAAGTACCCTTCATGGCTGCTGGTCCTCGGCGCTGGAACTCTCCCTTTCGGCACTCTCTTCATCGAGCTCTTCTTCATCATGTCGAGCATCTGGATGGGCCGCGTGTACTACGTCTTCGGGTTCCTCTTGGTCGTCTTGATCCTCCTCGTCGTCGTCTGCGCCGAGGTCTCCCTCGTTCTCACCTACATGCACCTCTGCGTTGAAGACTGGAGATGGTGGTGGAAATCATTCTTCTCGTCCGGGTCTGCCGCCTTATATATCTTCCTCTACGCCATCAATTATCTGGTGTTCGATCTCAAGGGCCTGAGTGGGCCGATCTCCGCGACTCTCTACCTCGGTTACTCTCTGCTGATGGTGACCGCAATCATGCTAGTCACCGGCACCGTCGGATTCCTGTCGTCCTTCTGGTTCGTCCACTACCTCTTCTCGTCCGTGAAGCTGGATTAAATTGCTGTCCAAGAAGGCGCCAATAATTGGACGTTGGAAAGTTTCTTCTCTATCTAGAATTTGTTCCCTCTCTTTGACAGTTTCTTCCTCTCCAACTTGTAACGAATTCTGTTGTCTACGTTTGTAATTCGTCTCTAATTGCCATCGGAAATGACGTCACCAGAGGAGAGAATGATTGGAAGAGACGGCCCCGCCATCTCCAGGATTTTGATTACCACACGAATTCTGTAGATAGATCGCGATACAGAGTGCCGGATTGTAAAAGAAATGGCGCACGGCGCGACATTCGCCGCCGAAGTGCTGTGCCCTAGCGGCGCTGCCATAAAGGCTTTCGGTCCCCGCGCTTCTTCCTCTCCTCTTTCTACCCTCTCCGCTCCGTCATCACTCTCCTTCGCGCGATCCCGCTGCCTCGGCGGTGCCGTTCAATTCTGTTCGAGTCCTCGTAAATCGCGCCGGGAATGCAAGGTTGCGGTGTTGAGTTCTTAATCTGGTTCTTCCCTCGATAAACACCTGATCCAGTGCTCTATTGTTTGCGTATGAGCAGAAATCGACGGCGATATGTTCGGCGGGAAAACCTGTCAAAGTCATGATCTCCGGCGCCCCCGCCTCGGGAAAGGGGACGCAGTGCGAACTGATTGTCAAGAAGGTGAAGGGAAAGAAAATGCGCATTTCTCCGTTCTCTGTTTTCATCTATTCTCTTTGTATTTCGTTTCTCCAGTACGGACTGGTACATATCTCGACGGGGGACCTCCTAAGGGCAGAAGTCTCTTCCGGCACGGAAATCGGGAAGAAGGCGAAGGATTACATGGAGAACGGCCTTCTGGTTCCCGACGAGATCGTAACTGAGGTAGCGGAAAGCAAATACTCCTTACTTTGATTCTTGTTCTTCCTGATTTTCACTCTTGAGTGTTTTTTAGATGGTGGTTTCTCGTATTTCAAAAGAGGATGCCAAGGAGAAGGGATGGCTTCTGGATGGCTACCCTAGGAGTCAGCCCCAAGCTGAGAGCCTCCAAAAACTGGGAATTCGCCCAGATATATTCATTGTTCTTGACGTATGTTGGTCGTTTTTTTGTATTGCTTCTTGGGGTTTTTTTTTTCAAGTGTGCTCTTTACAGAATTCTCTCTCTTAAAATTCAGGTTCCTGATGAAATTCTGATCGACAGATGTGTTGGAAGAAGGATGGATCCAGTGACCGGCAAGATTTATCATATCGAGAACTTCCCTCCCGAGACGGAAGAAATCAAAGCACGACTTATTACCCGTGCAGATGACACTTCAGAGAAGGTATTATAAGTTTTGAATAAATTAGATTATTGTTGGGAATTTGAGGATTAACGGTCCCCTACGTAAAGAAAATTCAAGATTTCGGGGAATAAGTGCCTGCGTTCTCTCTCCGTCTCACAGCCTTGGACTATAATTTTTGTCTACTATTACTGATACTACAGGATTGAATTTCTTTTTCGTGGGAATCGATGGCGACATCCCGCGAGGGATTGTTTGGGAATATTTTATGATTTGCCATAAATCATAAAATTTCAATTTCGCCGGATTTTATGCATATTTTAATAGTATCTGACCGGTTTACGTCTCATATAGGTCAAATCGCGTCTAGAAACATACAAGAGAAATGCTGAATCAGTTTTATCAGCTTACCAAGATGTTTTAAATAAGGTAAATTTTGGAGAAATTGTTAGTCAATTTGCGTCATTCCTTATGAAATGTAAAGGTAACAGCTTTTTGATGCTATAGATCGATGGAAACAGTGGCAAGGAATCAGTATTTAAGGAAATAGACACGTTGCTTCAGGGAATACAATCTCATTCTGGAGAGAAATCCATCCAAGGTTTGAAAAGACAATTGTACTTCAAGTACTTTTGAGGAAAGATAATTATCTTCTTTTCTCTCTGTTTGATGTCATTCAGTCCTCTGCCTTTTTTTTCAGGAAATATAAATTTCCCGGAAAGTAACCTTAAATTCTCCTTCGCCCAAGCAGGTGATGAAAAGAACTGTACGTTAACATATATTTCAAATGATAGGTTCATTTATACCTTGCCCTCATTATCTTAATTTTCTTCTTTTACTTATCTTCAGGAAAAATGGAGGGGGATTCCTACACGGCTGAATAATGTTCCCCATTCGAGAGAAATAAGAGAATATTTTTACAATGACGTGATACAGGCTACAAAAAGAGCCTTAGACGAGAAAAAAATAAGACTGAAGGTATTGCATCCACTACTGATTGTCTAATCTTTATAATTTTAATTAGAAATTTCTTTTTCTTGTTTTAATTTTTCTAACCAATAGTACTGCCATTGTGGAATGATTTCAGGTGGAGATCGGCATCCCTGAGCTTAACCCGGAGATGGTGAGTGCACTGGCATATAGACAATTATAAAAAGTCAAACGCCGACAAAACATTGGAATTTTCAATAAGACATTTAAATTTCCCGCTAAACTTAAGAAGCCAACAGATGATAAAACTTTGGCATTTCAGCCAAGCATCTAACATCAAAGGCTAATAGATTATTGATTCTTCCAGGATGTTTACCGAATAGGCACCTTGCTGGAGCTTGTCCGAGGCCTTGCTCTTTCATTTGCAGATGATGGTAAACGGGTCAAGGTAATTACTCAGTAATAAATATTCCAATTTCTAATTATGACAATGGCGAGCAATTAGGGTTTTTATAATTTACTATTTCATCAGGTCTGTGTGCAAGGTTCAATGGGACAAGGTGCACTCGTTGGAATTCCTCTGCAACTTGCAGGAACTCGCAAGATTCTTGAATTCATGGATTGGGGAGAGTATGATGCCATGGGAACCTTTATAAAGATCGGTTCAATTGGTTCGTATGCATAAACTGAAATTTTTTTCATGACTATAAATGTCTTTTTATTTATTTCATCACCCTTTTACCTTGATCAAACTAGGTGCAAATGAAGTGGAAGATCAAGATGAGATGTTTATTCTCGTGGCTCCCCAAAATGCTGTTGGGGACTGTATAATTGATGTGAGGAACTCGTTCATAAAGAACAGTGACATAATCGTACTCTTTTTTTTTAAAGAATGGTTCACTTGATTTAAACAGGATCTGAGAGCCATGACAGAAGCAGCTGGTCAACGTCCTGTTATTCTCATAAATCCTCGCCTTAAGGTTGACTCCAATTTAATTTGTTTCTATTTTGTGTGTTCCGATTGTCATCCAGGTTATGCTTAATTTCCAGGATCTACCCAGTTCAAGTGGGATAATGCAAGTAAGCTCGGCAGGCATTTCATCTCTATGTGCTTATTAATTTGAACTAGAGATTTCGTCATTTTTCATGAAACATGGCAATAGGCCATTGGTAGGGACGAGAGACTCCAGTATGCTGCATCATTTGAGAGCTGCTACTACTTCACTCTTCTCTTTTATGCTGGCAGTCAATATCCTATCATGGGTGCCATAAGGTCGACCTTACAAGGAACCTATACTAATCAGGGTCAATGCACTGATTCCAGGTCAATGACTTGTTAGAGTATTCTTGTTGGCTTTTCAGGATGGCGTACCCATCACCCTTTGAGCTTTACAAGAGAGTTGACGATCCATCTGTCAGGGAAGAGAAGTACATCAGCCTTGGAACGTTCCCCCAGAGGCCAACGAGTGACGAAATCAACGACACCTTTGAAGGAAAGTCAAGGTGAGTTGACTCACATCGGAGCTCATTTGTCATTCATTTGCCCTCAATGGTTCTGACTTTGACTATCTGGTTCCACGCAGTAAAAAGGAGAAGGCAGGGACTGGAATCTGGTGAATATTTCTGCCTTTTCTTGAAGCTGATAAATTGCTGAAAAATTTATCCTAAAGTGATTTGTTCTATCTTTCACATTTAGGGGCTTCTTTAGCTGGATATTATGAGGGATCACGCTTCAGGTAATTAGTTAGCCTGACTAATGGATTGGGCATATGACACGGTTACATTGTTCGACATTGATCATCCAAAGAAGATGAATGAAAAGGCCGGAAGACCAGCTCTCCCTCTAACTCTCTGGATATGGGTCGGTAAAAGATTTGAAACGGAGGTGGCATCGACTATGGAGGAAAAACAAGGATGATGCGGATAGGCGGAGCAATATATGGTGATGTCGCTGAGGGTTAATTCTGTCATTTCATTTCCACAGAGAGAGAGGAGATACCTTCGCCAAATAAATAACTCTGCATCTTCAACTTCCACCTATACTGACAATCATGACGCCAATAGTAGCAACAAGGGACATTAATTTGATGTACTTTCTCTAGTTGTCATAGTCTACTCTGCCTCTTACTGGTTTCCCCTTTTTGGAATGCAGGCTGACAAGGAGAAATGAGAGAGAATGATAGCTGGAATTGTCCTCCATAAGGTGTTCTTTCTCGATCAATTTCTGTAGGTCATTATCTTTCAAGAGAGAAAAGATGAGTCACAAGGGAGGCTCAAGAATGAAAACTCCATGGTTCTCTCTTCGCGATGAAAATGGTTAGCATCAGAATGAGCCTGCTCTTCAAAATTGAGTTCTACAGCTTGCTATTTTTTATTTGCTTAATTTAGTCAATCTCTTGCTGCTTCATTCAAATTTTATCTGGCTCACCTGAAATTCAATTTCTCTTTCCTCTATGAGTCCATGATGAAATTAGTCACACTTTTTTCTATAATTCTCCAAAAATTGAATAACATCCAAGAGCTCTGCAAACATGATGGAGATTAGCTATCATGTAATTTATCTTTTTTGAGAAGAATATTAATTCTTTCTGTTTGTGCAAATGACACGATTTGTTCTTTTTCTATCTACCTAATAAGTGTAAAATCACAAGCATTGAAAATATAAGTTCATGCATCGAATTTGTTCTTAGAAATTTAGAATAGTGGTGAGTGGAGGTCAAATCCATAAGGAGGATAATTAAAAGATTGAAATGAAATATGATTTTTAATATTTTTAGATTAAGAAAGTGGAAATGACTAACAAAAAAGGGAGACATATGTACAAGATATGATGAAACAACTCTAATCTCTTGTCAAATATCGAAAACTCTTGATTGAACAATAAAATGATGAGTTAAGGTTGAAAATATAAAAATGTAAATAGAAAAGGTTGAAAATAATGAATCCTAATCTAAGGTTCACAATCAAAACTTATTTTAGAAATTATCTATATCAGTCACTCTTTCTAGAGCCTGTAAATCCCGCTCAAACTAATTAACTTGTGTCCAACATGAGAAATGAATAGAAAAGAAAAGTAGCTCACTAAAAATAATATTTAGCATACAAAGAACGATTAATCGATGCTTTACTTCATCTAGTTAGTTAGTGTTGGAAGCCATTAGTGAAACACTAAAAATCCAATTTTTTTTCTACCTCAAAATTGTAATTTTTCACCGAGAGATTATGATCATTAAATTACATTTATACCCAACCCATAAGATTTCAACTCCTAAATCCATCAAGATCATAAAATATCATGATTTGGCACACACGAGGCACATGTTTGGCGCCTTATTAGCCCTAATTAAGTGCCCTTAATGGGCTTAAGCTAATTGTATAGTCTGCTCCCCTATTTATATACAAAGATTTTCATAATTTTGTAATGTGTGACTATTTTTATATAGGTGACATGGCTCGTTCAAGAGCCTTTGATCAGCATGAAGAAGGGAGATTTAATCTTAGATCCTCACTTTCACTTAACTGTAGGGGATACATGGTACACTCTAATTAGGTAGGGATTCATTTTACAACAGTCGAAAAATCTCAACTGTCATAAAGGGAGCTATAACGGTTCAAATTTGATGTCTGAGGAGATAAATCCATGCGGTCATTGAAAAGCACACGGAGACGTGTCAAAATTTTTTATAAACTCATCAATGATATATTATAATCACCACTTAAAGAGTATAATGATGAATAAGGGCCAAATTCACGGAGAATTAAGGTATTTTTGAAGTGTTCTTCAAATTCCATCAAAATCAGAAAAGGAATCAAGATAAGAGATTAGAGATTTTAGTAATTTTAGAAAGAGAACTCTAATACGAATCCATAGAATAAAAAATCACTCAATTTGGATCAAGATTCACGAAGAAATCAAGGAGCAAAATTTAGGGAAAAAAATTGAACGCGAAAAGAGAGAAAACTGAAAACTTATCTAAAATTTGATTAATCTATGATTCAAAATTAAAATCTAATGATATATGAAAAGAGATTAGGAGGAAAATATATAATCTAACTCAAATTTGCGCTCGAAATGATCCAATTGATTATCGAATCAAGGGCTCTTCATTTCCCGATTCCAACAACGAAATTGGGCATTCAAGAGGCGATTTCTCTTTATTCTCTCAACAAAATCTCACTTTTCAAACATTCCTTGGACACGGAAATTGATCTAGAAAAGGAATAAAGCAAGAGATTCAAGGATTGAGATGTCTAAATAGTTCGATTACTTGAAACACCCAAGAATACATTTTTTTCGTCGAAGAACATGCATTTAATTAGGCAAATTTGGGTGTGGCCGTTCGAAGTTGGTGTTTCATCTTTAATTAACGGCTGAGATGAAATACTACAATGCAAATCATCATCTTTTAGTGATGTCTGTCCGATTCAAAATAGAGCACCCAAATGAAGCCACGTCATTGTGTGAATTTGGATCGTCGTCTAATGCATATCGTTCGATATTCATTGAATGTCTGAGATGTCACCACACATTCACCGAAGTCTATCAAGCGGACCTAATCTCACCCATTATAACTCCTCACATGAACGGTTGAGATTAAATTGTTTTAAAATGAATCGTCTCTTAATTAAATGTCGTCGCGTACACTCTGACTTAAGTGAAGATCGACAACTTTGATTAAATACGTGAATTAGATGCTTCCAATCGTGCCATGTCGCCTGTGTAAAAAATGAATAAATAAAAAGATAGTCCCACATGAAAAAAAAATGTAAATTAACGGATATATAAATGGAGAGTATTTAATGGGTTAGCTAATATCGTGAATAAGATGTGTAACCCACTAATTACACTCGCCCACACAAGCACCCACACACGCACACACATGCGCACACATACGTCGCCCCATGGAGACACGCTATCACTCTGCCATGTCATCTGCCACCTCAACGTGCAATATAAAAATGATAATTTTTTATTATTTAATTTAAAATTCCAAATAAATCCAAAATAAAATCAAAAAAATTCTAAAAAAATTCTAAAAAATTATCTAAAAATTAGAAAATTCATATCTATCAAAATATAACACTAATGAATCCTTATTTGTTTTTTTTGGATCAGAAATTAAATAATATATCATTTTAAAAAGTCAAATTTAATAAATAAAATAATAATAAATTTAAAAAATACACTCATTTATCTTAGAAAATAAAACTTAGACAAATAAATAAGTGTATAAAAGTATTTTTCTCTTATTATTTAACATTAAAACTCAATTATAATCTCAAATATAGATGAGAATAATCTACTCTAAAATATATTCTTTAATTATGCATAATTATCCCTAAAATAATGTATTTTGATATTATAACTTAAAATTGCATGAAATGATAGATATGCACTCAAAGTATTATAACATGCATAAGAATATAATATTTTATGTGTTAATTTTGCATTAATAATGATATAATTATATACATAAATTGCATGTTATCAATGCCCCCTATGAACTCCTCCAAGTGACATGTGTTAGTATCCTGAGCATACATTGTAGATCAAACACGAAGCGTTTCACAATTATTCGTGTGCATGTAATTCTTGATAACATGTAATTTATACCTAAAATTAAATGATTTTTAATACAAATTAAGGCATAAAATGTTTTCATTCCTATGCATGTTATCATGTTTTGAGTATATATCTATCATTCTATGAAAATTTAAGTAATAATCTCAAAATGCACTATTTTAGGGATACTTATAAATAATTAAAAAAATACTTAAGATTAGATTATTCTCATTTTATATTTGAGATTATAATTTTATTTAAATGATTAAATAATAAGAGAAAATATTTTTATACACTCATTTATTTTTATAAAACTTTATTTTCTAAAAGAAATGAATATATTTTTGAAATAAAAGTTTATTCTCTTGTTATTTATTAAATTTAATTTTTCATAATGATATGTTATTTAATTTTTGGTCAAACAAGATAAATTTGGATTAATTTAGAGTTATATTTTGAAAGATATGAATTTTCTAACTCTTCAGAATTTTAAAAAAAATTTCTAATTTTTTTATAATTTTATTTGATTTATTTTGAATTAAAATGAGTAAAAAATTATAATTTTAGTGTGTGTTGATGTGGTAGCTAACATGGCAAGAGCAAAAATGCGTCACCACATGGCAATGTATGTACATGCCACATGGCGCATGCGTATGCGTGTGCGCCTATGCATGCATGTGTGCCTACGTGTGTGCGTGTGTGATTAGTGAGATTTAGCACCCTTCTCAAGATTTTCTCTAACTCACTAATCTCATATTACTTATATAATCGTTGGTTTACTACAATTTTTGTCATGTGGTACTATTTGTGTTTATTTTTACGCGCAAGTGATGTGGCAAAATTTGTAGCGTCTAATTACGCGATTTAATCACAATTGTCGGCCGTCACTTATGTGAGGGGATACGCGGCGCATTATGATTGGGCAACGATTTGTGTTAAAATATTTTAATCTCAGTCGTTGATGTGAAGAGTTATAACAGCTGAGATTAAGTAAGCTCGATGGACTTCGATGTACACGTGGCGACATCTCAGACATTGATTCCCAATTGAACGAACACAATTGCGCAACAATTCTTCTTCACGCACGACGTGACAATCTGAGCGCTCCATCTTATATCGAACAGATGCACCTTAATGGCAACGATTCACATCTAAGCATTTCATCTGAGCTATTGATTAAAGATGAAGAGCCAAATCCAATGGTCATGCCCAAATTTGCCTATAAAGCATTCAGGAGTGTTTCGAGTAATAGAACTGTTAAGACATCTCAATCCTTAACTCTCTTGCTTTCCTTCACTTCTAGATCAATTTTTATGTCCATGGAGTTTTAGAAAATGAGATTTTTTGGAGAGAATAGGGAGAAATCAGTTCTTAAATGCCGATGATTGTCTTCGAAATCGTGGAATGAAAAGCCTTTGATCCGACGATCAATTGGATCATTTCGAGCGCTATCTCGGGTTAGAATTCATGTTTTCCTCTTAATATTTCTTCCTATAACATTATATTTCAATTTCAAATTTTAGATTAGTCGAATTTTAGATTTAATTTCATTTTTTTCTCTTCGCATTTAGAAATTCTACCCAATTTTCGTTCATTGACTTCTCTTCAAATCTTGATCCAAATTCTGTGATATTTTATTTCATGGATTCGTCTTTGAGTTATCTTTATAAATTTATCAAATTCTCTAATTTTTCATCTCAATTCATTGTCTAATTTGATCAAATTTTAAAACGTTCCTAAAAATACCTTAATTCTCCGTGAATTCAGCCCTTATTCACCACTATACTATCTAATTTGTGATTATTTATCAAAATGGGTGAGTTTGGAAATTTTTGACATAATCACATTTTTTGTTTAAAGATCAAGAGATAATCACCCAAATTTAGCTATGTTTATACTCCCTCTATTTGAACGACGTACGTATTTTTAAATTTTTTATTAATTGATTCTTTTGGACAACATAGTTCGTGAATCGATTTCCTTGATCCTTTTCTAGACTCAATTCCACGTCGAGTGATTGAAATTAAGATTTCTTTAAAGTAGAAGGAAAAATTCACGCTTAAACTATAAATATTTTTTTTTCAAAACGTAAAATAAAAGACCTTGATTCGGTAATTAATTGGATCATTTTGAACATAATTTGAGGTTAGATTATATGTTTTTCTCTTTATCCTTCATCCTATAATATTATATTTTAATTTTAGTTATTAGATCAAGTCAATTTTATAGAATTTCATCAATTTGCATATCTTCGTAATCAATTTTTCTCTCCTCACTTTACTCTTTGATTTCTCTGTAGACACCATTTCAAATCGCATAACTTTTTATTTCGTCAATTCCTCGTTGAGTTGTCTTTCCAAAATCACTAGATTCCTTAATTTTTTATCTTAATTCATCATCCAACTTGATCAAAATTTGAAGATATATAAAAATATCCCTAATTTTTTGTAAATTCGACCCTTACTCGCTATTACGCTAATCAATTCATGATTAATTCTTTAAATAGGTGAGTTTAGAATATATATATATATATATATTTGACTTATAGACGTGTTTTTTCAATGATCGCATGACATCTCTCAACCACTTATCATCTATATAATTTTTCGTCCGCACGAGACTCATGAATAACTTAGGTATGATCAATTATCAAACCCTAATCAATTATTCAAGTTAGTACTGATGCATGGAGGAAATTATCGAGAACTCCTCTGATATTATAATTACCTTAGCCAAATATTTTATCACATATCATTTCTTGAGTTAATCTCCTCAAATACTAAGGGCGAGCGATCCTATGTTGACCTCACAATCAATTTTAAAGACTTCATATTGTATTCAATATACGATATTTTAGAGATTTCACAGCTAGGGATTTATAAGTCATAATCAAAATACGGTTATTCATCCACAATGTCTTTTGTATATCAAGTCAAAGTATCACATACACAATCGTGACTTAAATTAACATGATTGATTGTTATGTATGATACTATTCAAGGATTTATACCAATCAATCCTATAAACTCTTTCTCTAAAGAGCATTTACTATCAATCCTTGGTGTCACTATGCCTATAGCTACAAGATCAGCCATATTCATAAAAAATGAGTATAGCTATTCAGATATAGCTATTCCTTTTAGACAATTTGATGTCCTTCTCGAATATCCAATGAATACAAATATTTGAAAGATATATTTAAACACTAATGATCATTGTATTATGATATCATCATGATTCACTTAGTCACTGTATATGCTCATGAACTTCATTATAAATATCACACAAGAATGACAACAAATAAATTTCATTTCAATGAACATAAATGAGATATATAGAAGTGTGATTAGCTTGTAGCTCCCGTCATATCCATCATCTTTGACCAAGTCAAACCATCTTTCCAAATTATAATAATTGTTATATACCTTGTTTAACCCCAAACTCCAACTTATTTGTATCCTAGACACCTATTTGTCCAAGTCAACCCTTCTTTTGATATGATTTTGGGCAAATTAGGATACCTAATTACCCCAAAAAAATCTCCACCAATTAGAACCCTTCAAGTGGCAACCTCTCATCATGACAAGTGGGTCTTCAAGGCAATTTTCAAAAGTTACAATTCCTCCTAAAAAGATTTCACCCTTGAAGGGATGCACCCCTTCAAGGGATATGATGATCCTCTCATTTAAAAAAATAAATTCTCATCTTTATTTGTATTGTGTGATTCTCTCTCTCTCTCTCTCTCTTGCTCTCTTTACGAAATTTTAAAAAGTTTGAAATTTGGTTTGTTTCCTCTATCTTTCTCTCTCCTCCTTGATTTCACCTCTTCCTCTCTTCCATTTCCTCTCCAGAACACAAACATCCCTGATTTCTCCCTCTTCTTTCTTTTTCATCATTCCTCTTCTTTACCTATCTCTTTTCTCTCAGACCAAAGAGTAATCAAGGAGATTTTGATTTCAAACCTAGAAAGATCATTTCATTCAAGAATCTCTATTAAGTTACTTCACTTACTCTCATTTTGTGTGAGAGATCATTCTCCTCCCAAAGCTCTTGCTTTTTAGGATTTGTATGAACCTTAGGATAGCCTCCAAATCCTTAGGTAATTCATGAACACTAGTTGTGAAATTTAGTACGATTCATTGAATAGAAATCCATTTCAAGGTTTTTAAAAATGATCTCAACCATCTAAGAGATGATAAATTACCTCGCGTAAATTTGTTCCCAATCATCCCAAATAGCTTTGCAGAAAGGGAGCTGAACGTGGTTGAAGAGAAAAGTTACGGACAACTTGAGCATCCATGAGTTGACCGCAGAACATTCACCAAATTTCGGTGGAGGGTCACCCATGTATCTGAAGAAAATGCTGAAAACTAGTCACCCGTAATATATTGTTTGAGCAATCTTAATGTCACACCTGGAGTGTACGTACGATTCACGAATCCACTGGACAATTCGCCCCAAGAAGATGCGGTGGTGGCTGTGTCAGTTGTGGATCCTCAACCACAGGAGAACTAGCGTCACAGTGGAAGAGAATTCTTGGTCAACCATGAGCCAAAGAGAGTGAAGAGAAGATCAGAGATATCTGAACCGGTGTGCGGAAGAAATAGCGGATGAAGTGACGAAGTATCAACCTCAGGGCATGCATAATGGAATGTAGGACGGGGGCAAGGAGTCTTGAAGTGAGGACACTCTTGCGCCCAAGCTACTATGGGCGTGAATGAAGGAGCAACATCTGTGTGTCGTCTGAAAAGAGAAGATGAGGGGAGAAAGAATCACGCCCTTGCCGGTCGAGGGTAGATTGGGGCACCTATCAATGTCTCCGTCGAAGATACCGAGAGGTGGCACAATCTGGAATGATCGTAGAACAATGAGAGGGAGATGATCGACTGTGAGAGAGACGACTTGAGTTCCTAACGAGAAACACTAGGGCTCCGGAAAAGCATGTAAAAACTCAATAGAAAATGAAGTCCACGTAACCATCGATGGGCCTCTACCCCTCATCGAGGGAAAAGCCACGCAAGAGAGGGATTGTACAGGAAAGCTGTAGGGCTCCAATAGCCCCTCTCGTAATCAGATATCAGCCGAAACTTGCCTCGACATCTCTCATCAACAGAAGAAGTTGATGCCAAGAGTCAGAGGTGAAAAGCTCATCTGGAACTAAAATCCTGAATAAATCCATGGAACCAAAATGGCGACGCTTGAGGTTTCACATCGCTAGTTTGCCCTTAAGGGCGAGTAAATATGGCTATATTTACAAATTTCCAAGGGCACTCCTGTCATTTGACCAAACATTTCATGAGCCAGAAGGGTATCATACTTCAAGCTGAACATATGAACAGTTTTCATCACGCACCATATATGCAGTTTCACTGAATAAGAAGGGGCTATAAACCAGGTGGGATAGGTAACATCCGAGGATGTTAGCGCATTAAGTAGCGACACAGTTCTCCCATCGACCGTACATGGAGCTGAACGTCCCACCTCCAAGCTGTCGGGCATACTCCTCTACCACCTTCCTGGCGCACACGTCCCATGTCCTTGCCATCTCAGTAAGCGACATGGGCTGTGCCAGGCTGCGCAGGCATATGCCGAACCTTGTCTTTGCCTTGGCAGATAGATCTCCACAATCCTTGCTGCAAAAAAACCAATTTTAGAGAGAGAAGTATTCTAGAGAGAGGAGGAGGCTTTTCGCACCTTACTTCAACCGGTAGCTTGTCCAAAAGTGCAGGAGAACAGTGAGGGTAGCTGGAGGGAATCAGCAGCCTCAATGGAGAAATGGGTAACTGCAGGAATGTATATAAAGTCAGAGGATGGATGCTCACTTCAAAAGGATTTCAATGTTCTAGAATAACATCTATTCTCTCACCATTTGATTGGAAGTTAAATGCGCCTTTAAGCTGGTGCTCACAGCGATGGCGCGGTAAGAGCATTTGACTACCATTCCATCACTGCCTTCCGCAGCCAATGTGCTTGAGTCGGAGTCTTCCTTGGCGATCTCCACAACAGTGTCAATCAGCTGCTGGTTTATCTCTCTAATTTCTTCAACTAGAGTCTGGTTAGCCTGCAGAAGTGAAGAAAAGTTGTCCATCAACTTGAATTTCTCGAAAGAAGACAAACTTGAGAAAAAATCATACATCAATCTTGGGCTTCTTAATTCGAGATGTGGCAGTTGACTCTAATTCTGCAATGTCGCCACCAAAACGCCTTAAACTTTCATTGTTCACGCTCCCAGCAGAGGACGCAGCAATCAACGGCATTGCACTTGTATGGCGTTTCATCTTCTTGGTGCCACCAGATCCATCTTGCGACATAAAATTCCTGGCTTGCAGACGGCATTTGGTCATAGCAACTAGATCTTCACCAATTGCAGCTCGAGAACCATTACCGGGTGCTGAACTAGCAATCCGATCAATCATACTCACCACAGAGCCAATGTCACTCACCGATGAACTGAGCGCCGACGGTGACAGAGATTGCACCTAAAAAGTGAAAATAAATTGATCATTTTTCTGATCTTGAAAATCTTAAATTGAAAGGGCTCACCGCTTTGACCAAACGGTCAATAGGTTTCTCAGTCACAGTTGGCTTCGTAGAAAAAACTGGGGCAGCTGCATGACCACCATCTGGACTAATGTACTCTGCAAGCAAAGGTGAAGCTGAAATGCCAGGTGTACTCACAGTCATTGATTGAGTGAGTGTAGGAGCGACAGGTGCTTGCTGGTGTAAAACATTTGGTGCGTTCGACAGGGAGGAGAAACTGCTCAACGGTTTCTCTAGGTCTCCCGGTAAAGGCGAAGGAGCCAATGGCGTGGACGGAGAAGGAACGACAAAAGGTGAGCTTGAGGATTGTAGAGGAGTGCCGGTTTTGGGTATGGTAGGAAGGAGAGATTGGTCAATTTGAGGGGAAGAATGTTGAGAAATCTGGGGTGAAGGGACCTGAAGATTTTGTGGAGATGATATAGGAAAAGAAGCAGACACCCCAGGCTTTATTTGCTGATGTTGATGAAATGGCTGGCGTTGACTTCCTGTGAAATTAGGCTGATAGAGTCCTGGCTTAAGAGAGGACTGTCTAGACTTCAAATCAGTCATCTCATTCATATGATGAAGCTGCGGCATCTGAGAAGATTGCTGCTGTTTAGGCTGCTGGAGCTGCTGAAATTGCTGCTGCAATTGAGGCTGCAGAATCTGTGGTTTCTGATGCTGCATCTGGCGTTGCTGTTGGATCTGCTGTTTCATTTGCTGTGACTGCATAAGTTGCTGGTACGGGTGCTCCTGTTTCACATGTTGAAGAGTACTGCTCTGTGTCAAGGTGTGCATGTTTGACTGGGTTGAAGACCCGAAAGTGGTTTGCTGAAATGAACCCAATCCGCCATCTTGCATAGAAGTCAGTGTGGTGCCCTGTGATGACTCTATGGGAGTTGACCCAGACTGAAAAGCATTCATCATATTATGCTGAGTAGAATTGCTAATATTCTGCACATGGGTTGACATTGGGATGGTTGACCCAACAGTTGACTGGAGTGGCGTAACTGAGGATTGAACAACCAGGGGAGGCATCTGGGTCCCATGAGGGTCACGTTGCTGGAGAGGAGCGGGAGATGATGGCTGCGGTTGGATGGACTGATTGCCTCCAGTTGACTGAGGGAACTGCTGTTGACCTTGAATTTGCTGGCCGCTGTTTCTCCTTCTGTTGGAGTTAATCAAATTGAACAGCTGCTTTTCATATTGAGGTAACTTCTCCTTGAGACCGGGTTGAAGACTGCTCTTGGAAATCTGGAGGATTGCTATAAGCCGATCAACCATAAGCTTGACCCTTTTCAAGTTTTCATTTTGCTCTGACTGCTTCCCAGGAGGGAGCAAGGCTTCATTCTGACAATGGAAAATGACTTCGATTTTATAACTACTTGAATAAATTCAACGAAATGTTTATTCAAGTAAATCAAACCTGCTGGCATTTTAAGGTGATCTTCTGCTGCATTTCACTGAGATCGGCATAGTACAGCTCCTTCATGCTCTGAATCTGAATGCCAAAAATATGTTTAACAGATTGTTAAGTAAACCATAATTTTTTTTTTAAGTAAGAGTAAACCATAAGTTATTTATGTAAATGATCTTAAATGACAAAATAGAAGACGATATAGCCTTCAATTGGACCAAAGTAATGGAAATGAGAAACTGATAAAGTTCAATAGCAGACTGTTAGGGTATTTCAGCCATTCCTCCATATAAATAGGGAGGATTATTACTTTGGGATACGGAAAATCTTGTGAATTTGTCATCTCTCTCTCTCTCTCTCTTGGATCTCTCTACCCTAATGGTGATTCTTCACTGAGGCACTCTTGGAGCTTGGTGATGCACCTTCTTCTCGTTGGCAGCTTACCCCTCTAGACCCTTTTCATTGTCCTTTATTCTTTTCAGGGTTACATTTCTGATGGGACAAAAATCATGCTCCTATCATTTGTATCAGAAACAAGAAAAGCAGAAACAGACATGTGACGACAAGAAATCTTGCATCCCCCTTCCACTTTGGCTCCTGTCTTCTGTGACCTTCGAGACTGTTCTTCTTCATCCCGAGCAACCTTTGTTTCCTGACGGCCACTCCACCAGATGCACACAACCTTTCTAGAGTATGCAGAAAATCTTAGACCTTGTGGATAAGATCTTCTTTTGAAGGGTGTTGGACTATCCTCCAGGCTCATGATGCACTAGGCCACTTAGGGCCATGTTTGACTTTTGCTCTTCTTTTTTCCACCACTCTCTCTCACATTCTCCTTGGTTATCTTCTCCTTCGCTTTTGTCTACTTCTAGAAATTCCACGCATTATTTTCCATCTTCATATATTAACTCAAAGGCCTTAATTGTCTGCAAGAGGGAAGCAGTGAAAGATCCTATAACTCTATGTAAGGGAATTTAGCCATTCCTCTTGATGGCTTACTTGACAGCTATAAATGGGCTGGGAAAATAATATTATCACTTGGGTAGCTCTCCCATTAGGGTTCTGGCCCTCCCTTTCCTCTTTCAACCCGAGTCAGCAGTTCCCTGCTCAGGTACTATTGGAACTTTGCAGCACTATTTCCTACCTGCTACCACCTCACCTCATCAACGCACATTTCAACCTTGACACCTCATCTATTCTCATCTATTTCTCTCTTCAAGGTTACATTTCTGATAAGACCAAAATGAGGCTACTCTCAGAAACTTTTGGTACGAGCAGCATAATTTTCAGGTGTAACTCAAAGCTTTTTTGAGCTGAACTCATTTCAAAGCCTTTAAACAAAGAAGCCAATTATCAAGAAATTACCTTTTGGTATGTCTCCTCCATCCAATCTGTGCCCGCTTGGTTTGTTTGAGCAGTAGAATCTATTGAATCTGCATAAAAATGGTTAAAATAATAAGAAACTCTTACCTTGCATAAAACCATAAACAAAAATTGAGCAGCAATAAAATTCTCACTTGGGGATGCTTCCAAGAGCCCTCTTTGAGGTTGATATAGAGGTTTGGGCTGCTCGAACGTATTCTGCTGCTGCAAAAGCACAGTCGGAGACTGTAATTTCTGTTGGACCTGCTGCATTTCCCTCTGCAATGGGTTGCCCTGCTGCTGCATTGGCATCTGCTGCTGTAGTTGCATGGATTGATTCTGCGCCAGAGACATGTGCTGCTGTTGACTTTGTATACTCTGTTGACCTTGAGATGGTTGCTGCGGCTGCATGGTGGATTTCTGCGGCTGCATGACATGCATTGAATGATGTTGCTGATGCATGTTTGTCATGTTGGCCTGTGATCCCATGAGGGTTGACTGTTGCTGCAGCTGTGGGACCACCTTCTGCTGCAACAACTGTGGCTGTTGCATGCCCATTAAATTACCCTGCTGGACTGTCAATCTTCTCTGTTGTTGCATGTCAGATATGCTGTTCTGTTGACCAAGAAGTTGACTTTGTTGCAAGTTAGACATATTAGGATGATTACCCAGATGTTGTTGTTGTTGTTGCTGCTGCTGCTGCTGCTGTTGTTGTTGTTGGTGCTGGAGAGAGGATGCCTGAGAGAGTCCAGATGATGTTTGGGACTGCTGTTGCCGAAGAACTGCATGTGGGTGCTGCTGGAGAAGACTTGAGGACGACTGTTGAAGAGCATTTACTTGACTTTGATGATGCATCACTGGAGGTTGAACCTGCTGAAGACTAGTTTGACTTGGTTGAAGACTGGACATTTGAGATGCTGATATTAAGGACTGTTGCTGTTGTTGCTGCTGCTGCTGCTGTTGATGTTGGTGCTGTTGCTGCTGCATTTGTGACTGGATAAGAGAATTATGAAGTTTTGCTTTCAAGATTTGTTGTTGCTGCTGTAATTGTTGTGGATATAAATGCTGGTTCTGTGGCTGTTGGGGAACTGAAGGCTGCTGCAGTGGTTTTCCCTGAATCTGTCTCTGTTGATTAGTGTAAATGTTATGAGCCATGCTTTGGCCAGAATTGTTGACCAAGTTTTGAGAGATTGAGGACATTGTTTGCAAGTTTGATGTTTGGCCAATGCTGGACACTGATTGGGGGAAACCATTTACACCTGATGCCACTGCAGATGATAAGCCATTTTGAATACCTTGGGCTAGGGGTTGTTGACGTGTTTGATTCTGATTTGTCAATGGCATTTGTAGAGCTTGCCCCCCGTTTTGCAACTGTGGCTGTAGATTATGGGACGCTGATGACCAAAAAGATGCACAATATTTAATTCTCTTTCACATCTACAAATATATCAAATGATATTTTCCGTATGGCTGTAGATCATTGCATATGCATACCTTCTGGAGTGGTCTGGTTTGCAGCATTTGATGTCATCTGACTGACATTACCATTGTTTTGGGTTTTTGATTCCATTGTAAGCATTTTAAGAGATATTTTCCGGAGATAATCCGTCTGCAATATGAAAGCATTTCAACTTTTAAATGAATAAAATTCCTTCAGTAATGAATATAAGAACTGTACATCATTTGTTGATAGATACTCCTAAAAACTCAATAAGTTAACCTGACTGGTGGCCGCAGTAAATATTTTCTCCTCAAATCGCATCGCAATTTTCTTCAGTTCGCCTAAATTCTCAGGTCCATAAATTGGAAGGTGTTTTTGTAAAGTATCCATTCTGCGGTAAAGAAAGGAGGCCCACTTACTTCTCTAAAGAATGTAGCATCATTCAAAACAGAAATAAAGGAAAGGCACCGGATTCAGTGAGTTACTGAAATAAAAATACAATATAGAAGGAGACACTTTAACTATTTGTAAATTAGGATAGAGTGTCTCCATCAACTCATTCTTAGCTACAGCTATTCGTTATAAAGTTATGTAGAGTCTAATGGTCACCACATGCTGTACATGTACCCAGCCTGTGAAGTATAATGTAAGTGTTTTTTCTTTATATCTGAAACCTCTCCTCTATTCTACATCCAAGATCCTTTCATAACTCTATTAGCTAAGACCAAAATTCCTGATATGGAGGGTTCTGATTCAATCTTGAATCTTGAACTCTTGGCTAAATAAATGATCCTTATGTCATCATATGGAAACAGAGTTAATCTCTTGGTGATCCATTGACTACCATAGAGTGCCTACCCACGCCTGTTTTACAAATCTCTAATTGTTCATTAGAAGGAATTTATAAAATGAATATGCAAACTTCAGTTAATGTTACGTTATCAGCTTAAATGTCAACTGTCAAAATGGATGAAATTACAACTGTACCCAAGATTTAGGAAAATTAGACTAATGTATTTTTCTTATTTACTTTATACCCTACCGCAAAGTGACCGTTAAGATGTTACCATTGTAACTTAACGGTCACCTCTGCTTTCTGTACTCAGAGATAAAAGATAACTTTCCTTTTTCTATTCTCCAAACTCTTCACAGAGACTTCTCTACCTCATCTCTGAGTCTAGCACAATATATCCAACTTCTACATGGTATCAGAGCTTTCTGCTTCTTTCTACTGCTAGCCAGAGGTGTGTTCTTTATCATTTCAATTACTTCTACTGTTTTATGCCATTGGTCATAAACCACTAGGTTCTCACAAGGAATCTAGTAGGAAGGGAAGCTACTATCTAAGATAAACTTATCGACCATATGGAAAGAGGAGACAGCAGTAAAAGGATAAGGCGTACCGTCTCTTACGATGGAAGTACCACAGACTGGGCCCACAGTCACCTACTAAGGCCTATCAATGACCACCGGTGATAGATGGTTCAACCAACTACCGGTGCTTGGCCCTAGAAGCCAATTTTCAGGCCCTAATTACCATCTCTGGACACAGTATATTCAAACTGTGTGTGCTTAGACCAAAAAATCTGAAAGATCATCTCACTACCAGAGCTATTCCACAAGAAAATCCTCAGTATATGAGAAGGATTGTCAAAGAAGAGCTTTTGTGCACCTGGATTTTGGATTCAATGACAACTGAGCTAGCGAATTGCTTCATCGAATATTCAAGTGTACAGGAAATATGGGATGCTGCTCAACAATATCATTCGAAAAAAAATGACAAAGCAAAAATTGCTGAACTAGTGATTAAAGCAAGAGCATTACAGCAAGGTGAAAAAACTGTCTTAGCCTATGCCAATGAACTAAGGATGATCTGTAGTGAACTTCATCACTATAGACCACCAGTTCACTACTCAATGGAAAGAGAGTATACATTGATGGATAGAGTCTACCAACTCTTGCAAGACCTACGACCAGAGTTTGAAAGCCTTAGCAGTCAACTATGCAATCGGGACAACCCAATATCCTTCGATGACACAGTCTCACAATTAATTGGTGAAGACAGCCGACTTCAAGATATGAAGGGTAGTGGTGAAGGTGATGCCTATGTTACCATGAATCCTGAAGGAACTGCCTCAAGTCAACAAGGGCAATCCACTTCAACTACTGGAGCCCAAAAAAACTTCAAGTAAAAACTAAAGACAATTTATGGTGTAATTATTGCAAAAGGAGAGGGCACACAAAGGAAACTTGCTGGAAGTTACATGGACGACTTCCACAGGTACACATAGTGATTAGTCCATATTTGACACAACATGGGCAACTCCTAAACAAGATGGATGGACAAAGATGGGCACCCACATATACCCCTCAGAACTACTCAATAACTCCTTTGCCACTATCTAACTACCCAATGCAGCAAGTACCAAGTTTTCCTCTGCAAGGCCCCCATCATGATGTTCCCAAAAAGCAAGAGAACACAAATCTCCAATAGCAAGTAAGAGTCTTGCAACAACAAATGCAGGGCCCCATCAACTCATCATCGGGATCAATCATTGGGTCAACTTCACTAGCAAATTCAGGTAAAACCTCAATTCTATCACTTATATCATCATTATCCAATCTTCATAGCTCCTAGACCTTGGATTCAGGGGCCACAAATCACATGACCCCAATAACGACTATGTTTCTGAATTATAGAGCTTGCATAACCTAACAACATGTCCAGACTATTGATGGCACTCTACTCCATGTACCTGGTATAGTGAGCATAAAATTAGCACCCATTGCCTTACTCACTAGAGTGTTACATGTTTCTAAACTCTTTGTGAGCCTAGTCTCTATTCAAAGAATTTCTAAATCAGAGGAACATAAAATCAGAATGGCTTTAGATGGTTTTTGGTGTGTAATGATGATCGCAGCAGGTTTGGGTGGTTGTATCTTCTTAAACAAAAATCAGAAGTGACAGAAATCCTAAAGAACCATAGCCACTTGATTAAAAAACAGTTTGGCATAGATGTTCAAGGATTTAGAACAGAAAGTTCCCGAGATTTTTGCAACAATGACTTGTGGAAATTCTTCGAAAGGGAAGGCATTCGACATGAGACTTCCTACCTATACACTCCTCAACAAAATGGCCTTGCTGAACGGAAAATTGGAGACATCCACGATAAGGGTAGAACACTCATGGAACAAGCGTGTGTTTCAAAAACTTTATGGGGCTTTGCTGTTATGACAATGATCCATCTGATTAATTAACTTCCTACTAAAACACTAAGTATGAAAAGTCCCATAGAAACCCTGGAGAAACTATTTTCCACTCTCAGCTTGAGAAATGGTTTATCATCAAAAGTATTTGGGTGCGTGGTATATGCACATGACTGCAACCCATCATTGGATGAATTATCAACCAAAGACCTAAAATGTGTTTTTGTGGGATACTTAGACGCACCAAAGGGATACATATGCTACCATCCAGCCCCTAGAAAAACCATAGTCACTGAAAATGTGACCTTCAATGAGCATCAATTCTACTATATATTGGATCCTAAATATCCAGAGAGGAAGTCAAAATGGAAACCCCAATACCCCCTCATCACGATACAGAGGAAGATGTCACACCCATCTCTAGAGGAGGAAGTCAAACCTTTGTCCAACCTAAAGATAATGTAAGACTACATAACACAGAAACATTACCTCTTAATATGTTTCCTAAATACAATGTTAGAAGAAAAAACAAACTACCTAAGAGAATCACTCAAACACTACAACTTCTAGCTCTAGAAGAGGAAGCCACATCCCAACAAGATGACCCTTGTGAAGAAGAAATCCTGCCTATAGCACTAAGAAAAGGAACGCGAGCATGTGTCAAACCACTTCCTCACTCCATAGTGAATATTATGAACTATAGAAAAAATACTCAGTTACTTCCCCACTTCCTCACCACAATAGAAAAGTTTCCTAACTCATTTAATTCTACTAGTGTCCCACATACAGTTGCAAAAGCACTTCAGTACCCACACTGGAAAAAGACAGCGGATGAAGAAATGGAAGCATTAAAGAAAAACCAAACCTAGCATATGGTCAAGTGAAAAAATGGGAATAAAACCAGCATGATGCAAATGGATATTTGTTATTAAATATAAGTCAGATAGAACCTTAGATAGGTATAGAGCTCGACAGGTAGCAAAATGATACACTCAAACCTACTGTATAGGCTACAAGGAAATCATTTGCTCCAGTAGCTAATATAAATACTGTTAGGATATTGATTTCGCTTCCAATCAACCTAAATTGAAAACTACACCAATTTGATGTCAAAAGTGCATTTCTGCATGAGGATTTAGACGAAAAAATTTATATGAGAATACCATTTGGATATGAACAAGTAGGAAATAAAACTAAAGTGTGTAAGTTGAAGAATGCACTCTATGGATTAAAACAACCCCACAGGGCTTAGATTGGTAAATTCACACAAACCATGAAAATATTAGGATACAAATAACGTAATGGAGATCATACACTATTCTACCAACATTTTCCTGTTGGAGGAGTTACCATCTTAATAGTATACGTTGATGATATTATCACCACAAGAAACAATGATCTGCAAGCCATTAAATTAAAAGAACACCTGACCTCACACTTTGAGGTGAAAAAGTTGGAACCCCTCACGTACTTATGGGAATTGGGATAGCACAGTCCACAGACGAGTACTCAATGACTCAACAAAAATATATACTGGATCTCTTAAATGAAATAGGCCTAACATACAGGAAATTTAGTAAGACACTTATAGAAATAAATCATAAACTAACACTCAAAGAGGATGATCCTGAAATAGAAATCCACTCATATCAAAAACTGACTGGTAAGTCGTTGTACCTAGCTCACCTCGTCCTGACATATCTTATTTTGTTAATGTGTTAAGTCAATTCATGCAGAATCGAAGAAAAACCCATTATAAGGCAGCGCTTTGGATACTGAGATATCTAAAGGAGACCGTTGATCTTGGGTTTACATTAAAAAATGCAGGTAAGTGGGATCTCCTTACATTCACCGATTCTCATTATGGTGGATCTTTGGTGAACAGTACGTCTATGATTGGGTACTGTATCTTATTAGGAGGCAACTTGGTCACTTGGAGGAGTAAAAAACAGTAGTGTCAAAGTTAAAGTACGGAGACTGAATTTCACACCTTATCCAGTGGGATAGATGGAGTACTGTGGATTAGAAGGATATTAAAGGAACTAAAAATTCTTCAGTAAGAACCAATTAAAATATTGTGTGACAACAAATCCACGATCCGCATTGCTCATAACCCAATGTATCACGGTCGGATCCAGAGGAGAATCCAGATAAAATTTCGTCTACTGGGCGAAATTTTGAATAAACTTGCTAATGAAGACGAAAATAAATAAGACTATCCCCCAACCTTGCTAATGAAGCAAGCGAAAACGATAAGCAGACGAGAAAAAAAAAAACTATCCCCCAACCGTCTAAGATAAGCGCATCCACGATCATTCCAGACGAAAATTTCGCCAAATACTCGCATTCAAAGAGGTCATAAAGAGAAAAAACCACGAAAGAAAACCAATAAACGCAAACTGTGCGGTGTGTCACATCTTGTTGACGATCCGAGTTCGGGCATCAGGCTGAAGTTGCGTCCTCCAATCTGCAGAAGAGGCGGCATCCATGTTCATCGCGGAGGCGTCGCTATGAGTCGGCCGCCAGCTCCCCCCGCTCCCTTCCATCGGAAAAGTACGACTAAGAAGAGAGAAGGCGTTGATTTAAATCGACGACGATCTCGATCGATGAAATCTTCGACTCTATTAAATAGGTTTGACAATCATGGACGTCGACACGGTGAGCATCTGTATCGACCGAAGGCAGTTCACTGGCGCCTGTTCGCGACGCGACTTCTTCGCCTGCGAGCGCCGGCGCGAGAGACGGAAAGGAGAGAGAATGAAAACGACCGTCGGTGAGAATAAATTGATAAAATAATGAATTAAACTTAATTTCGTTTAGATGAGAAAGTTACAGATACGTTATTTTATTGCTAATTTGACCCGACGCGCACGCATTGTTTTAAGAATATTTAAATAAGATAAATCTCCAATATGAAAGTATTTTGGTAAACCGTCATCTCGAATCGTCGCGTCATCTGAGAGCCGCCGGCCCACCACTCGGAGGCTCAGCCATGAGCCCATGACGCTGAGCAGCGTGCTCTCTCTTACATGTATTCATTCATGAGGACAAGCGTAGCGCCCCTTCAAATAAGGAATCAAATGCTTATACAAGGCACACATGAATCGTTATTCTTACATGAAAATCCATAGGAAAGCTCGAATATCATTAAAACTGTAAGGGTTTCTAAAATATATCTTAGAAAGATGTGGCGGCTAAGGCTTCAGAAGAAAATAGAATCACACTTAATTTCTATTCACACGACTTTTAGATATAGTCAATGTGTGGGGGAGCACCCACTTACAAAAGATAAAGAGTTGCATCTGGCCACTTTTAACTAGTGCCTATTGAACAAACCCAAGAGCAATATCACTTCAGAGCAACATAGGAGCTGGCCTTCAAATGTCACAATGAACTAAGTCAAAGGGGTGGGACGATGGTAAACCATCATGGGGGAATATGTGGCGCGATGATGTTTCTTTAGTTCACATGACTCACACTTAAAATCACCCAATGATAACCAAGGTAAAGCAACCTTTAATTTGGCCAAACTAGGGTGTCCAAGTCTACAATACCATAAGAGAGTAGAAATAGGAGAACATTATCGGGCAGAAAGTGCGAACAAGGCACGCAGTCCAGCAGATGGAGAATCGAACACCAGTTCATAAATCCCCTTCCCAAGCTCCGTTGCTTCGTACGGAGACCCTGGAACTCACAATGATATGGATCGAATAAGATAACGCAATTAAGGGTTTTGGTAATCGCATTGATAGATAAGAGGTTAGTGGGAAATTCGGGGACATATAGGATATTAGAAAAGGATAAGGACGAGGTAGGACAAATGATGCCATGGCCTTTGACACGACATGCTCAGTTTGCAAGTTTGATGTTTGGCCAATGCTCGACACTGATTGGGGGAAATCATTTACACCTGATGCCACTGCAGATGATAAGCCATTTTGAATACCTTGGGCTAGGGGTTGTTGACGTGTCTGATTCTGATTTGTCAATGGCATTTGTAGAGCTTGCCCCCCGTTTTGCAACTGTGGCTGTAGATTATGGGACGCTGATGACCAAAAAGATACACAAAATTATATTCTCTTTCACATCTACAAATATATCAAATGATATTTTCCGTATGGCTGTAGATCATTGCATATGCATACCTTCTGGAGTGGTCTGGTTTGCAGCATTTGATGTCACCTGACTGACATTACCATTGTTTTGGGTTTTTGATTCCATTGTAAGCATTTTAAGAGATATTTTCCGGAGATAATCCGTCTGCAATATGAAAGCATTTCAACTTTTAAATGAATAAAATTCCTTCAGTAATGAATATAAGAACTGTACATCATTTGTTGACAGATACTCCTAAAAACTCAATAAGTTAACCTGACTGGTGGCCGCAGTAAATATTTTCTCCTCAAATCGCATCGCAATTTTCTTCAGTTCGCCTAAATTCTCAGGTCCATAAATTGGAAGATGATTTTGTAAAGTATCCATTCTGCGGTAAAGAAAGGAGGCCCACTTACTTCTCTAAAGAATGTAGCATCATTCAAAACAGAAATAAAGGAAAGGCACCGGATTCAGTGAGTTACTGAAATAAAAATACAATATAGAAGGAGACACTTTAACTATTTGTAAATTAGGATAGAGTGTCAGAATCAACTCATTCTTAGCTACAGCTATCCGTTGTAAAGTTATGTAGAGTCTAATGGTCACCACATGCTGTACATATACCCAGCCTGTGAAGTATAATGTAAGTGTTTTTTCTTTCTATCTGAAACCTCTCCTCTATTCTACATCTGAGATCCTTTCATAACTCTATTAGCTAAGACCAAAATTCCTGATATGGAGGGTTCTGATTCAATCTTGAATCTAGAACTCTTGGCTAAATAAATGATCCTTATGTCATCACATGGAAACAGAGTTAATCTCGAAAAACTTTGAGCAGATCACTTGGTGATCCATTGACTACCGTAGAGTGCCTACCCACGCCTGTTTTACAAATCTCTAATTGTTCATTAGAAGGAATTTATAAAATGAATATGCAAACTTCAGTTAATGTTACGTTATCAGCTTAAATGTCAACTGTCAAAATGGATGAAATTACAACTGTACCCAAGATTTAAGAAAATTAGACTAATGTATTTTTCTTACTTACTTTATACCCTACCGCAAAGTGACCGTTAAGATGTTACCGTTGAAACTTAACGGTCACCTCTGCTTGTATAAATACCTCCCTTGCGCAGAGATAAGAGATAACTTTCCTTTTTCTATTCTCCAAACTCTTCACAGAGACTTCTCTACCTCATCTCTGAGTCTAGCACAATATATCCAATTTCTACATGTTATCAGAGCTTTGTGCTTCTTTCTACTGCTAGCCAGAGATGTGTTCTTAATCATTTCAATTACTTCTACCGTCTTATGCCATCGGTCATAAACCACTAGGTTCTCCCAAGGAATCTAGTAGGAAGGGAAGCTACTATCTAAGATAAACTTATCGACCATATGGAAAAAGAGGAGACAGCAGTAAAAGGATAAGGCGTACCATCTCCTACGATGGAAGTACCACAGACTGGGGCCACAGTCACCTACTAAGGCCTATCAATGACCACCGGTGATAGATGGTTCAACCAACTACCGGTGGTTGGCCCTAGAAGCCAATTTTCAGGCCCTAGTTACCATCTGTGGACACAGTATATTCAAACTGTTTGTGCTTAGACCAAAAAATCTGAAAGATCATCTCACTACCAGAGCTATTCCACAAGAAAATCCTCAGTATATGAGAAGGATTGTCAAAGAAGAGCTTTTGTGCACCTGGATTTTGGATTCAATCACAACTGAGCTAGCGAATTGCTTCATCGAATATTCAAGTGTACAGGAAATATGGGATGCTGCTCAACAATATCATTCGAAAAAAAATGACAAAGCAAAAATTGCTGAACTAGTGATTAAAGCAAGAGCATTACAGCAAGGTGAAAAAACTGTCTTAGCCTATGCCAATGAACTAAGGATGATCTGTAGTGAACTTCATCACTATAGACCACCAGTTCACTACTCAATGGAAAGAGAGTATACATTGATGGATAGAGTCTACCAACTCTTGCAAGACCTACGACCAGAGTTTGAAAGCCTTAGCAGTCAACTATGCAATCGGGACAACCCAATATCCTTCGATGACACAGTCTCACAATTAATTGGTGAAGACAGCCGACTTCAAGATATGAAGGGTAGTGGTGAAGGTGATGCCTATGTTACCATGAATCCTGAAGGAACTGCCTCAAGTCAACAAGGGCAATCCACTTCAACTACTGGAGCCCAAAAAAACTTCAAGTAAAAACTAAAGACAATTTATGGTGTAATTATTGCAAAAGTAGAGGGCAAACAAAGGAAACTTGCTGGAAGTTACATGGACGACCTCCACAGGTACACATAGTGATTGGTCCATATTTGACACAACATGGGCAACTCCTAAACAAGATGGATGGACAACGATGGGCACCCACATATACCCCTCAGAACTACTCAATAACTCCTTTGCCACTATCTAACTACCCAATGCAGCAAGTACCAAGTTTTCCTCTGCAAGGCCCCCATCATGATGTTCCCAAAAAGCAAGAGAACACAAATCTCCAACAGCAAGTAAGAGTCTTGCAACAACAAATGCAGGGCCCCATCAACTCATCATCGGGATCAATCATTGGGTCAACTTCACTAGCAAATTCAGGTAAAACCTCAATTCTATCACTTATATCATCATTATCCAATCTTCATAGCTCCTAGACCTTGGATTCAGGGGCCACAAATCACATGACCCCAATAACGACTATGTTTCTGAATTATAGAGCTTGCATAACCTAACAACATGTCCAGACTATTGATGGCACTCTACTCCATGTACCTGGTATAGTGAGCATAAAATTAGCACCCATTGCCTTACTCACTAGAGTGTTACATGTTTCTAAACTCTTTGTGAGCCTAGTCTCTATTCAAAGAATTTCTAAATCAGAGGAACATAAAATCAGAATGGCTTTAGATGGTTTTTGGTGTGTAATGATGATCGCAGCAGGTTTGGGCGGTTGTATCTTCTTAAACAAAAATCAGAAGTGACAGAAATCCTAAAGAACCATAGCCACTTGATTAAAAACAGTTTGGCATAGATGTTCAAGGATTTAGAACAGAAAATTCCCGAGATTTTTGCAACAATGACTTACGGAAATTCTTCGAAAGGGAAGGCATTCGACATGAGACTTCCTACCTATACACTCCTCAACAAAATGGCCTTGCTGAACGGAAAATTGGAGACATCCACGATAAGGGTAGAACACTCATGGAACAAGCGTGTGTTTCAAAAACTTTATGGGGCTTCGCTGTTATGACAATGATCCATCTGATTAATAGACTTCCTACTAAAACACTAAGTATGAAAAGTCCCATAGAAACCCTGGAGAAACTATTTTCCACTCTCAGCTTGAGAAATGGTTTATCATCAAAAGTATTTGGGTGTGTGGTATATGCACATGACTGCAACCCATCATTGGATGAATTATCAACCAAAGACCTAAAATGTGTTTTTGTGGGATACTTAGACGCACCAAAGGGATACATATGCTACCATCCAGCCCCTAGAAAAACCATAGTCACTGAAAATGTGACCTTCAATGAGCATCAATTCTACTATATATTGGATCCTAAATATCCAGAGAGGAAGTCAAAATGGAAACCCCAATACCCCCTCATCACGATACAGAGGAAGATGTCACACCCATCTCTAGAGGAGGAAGTCAAACCTTTGTCCAACCTAAAGATAATGTAAGACTACATAACACAGAAACATTACCTCTTAATATGTTTCCTAAATACTATGTTAGAAGAAAAAACAAACTACCTAAGAGAATCACTCAAACACTACAACTTCTAGCTCTAGAAGAGGAAGCCACATCCCAACAAGATGACCCTTGTGAAGAAGAAATCCTGCCTATAGCACTAAGAAAAGGAACGCGAGCATGTGTCAAACCACTTCCTCACTCCATAGTGAATATTATGAACTATAGAAAAAATACTCAGTTACTTCCCCACTTCCTCACCACATACAGTTGCAAAAGCACTTCAGTACCCACACTGGAAAAAGACAGCGGATGAAGAAATGGAAGCATTAAAGAAAAACCAAACCTAGCATATTGTCAAGGAAAAAATGGGAATAAAACCAGCATGATGCAAATGGATATTTGTTATTAAATATAAGTCAGATGGAACCTTAGATAGGTATAGAGCTCGACAGGTAGCAAAATGATACACTCAAACCTACGGTATAGGCTACAAGGAAACCATTTGCTCCAGTAGCTAATATAAATACTGTTAGGATATTGATTTCGCTTCCAGTCAACCTAAATTGAAAACTACACCAATTTGATGTCAAAAGTGCATTTCTGCATGAGGATTTAGAGGAAAAAATTTATATGAGAATACCACTTGGATATGAACAAGTAGGAAATAAAACTAAAGTGTGTAAGTTGAAGAATGCACTCTATGGATTAAAACAACCCCACAGGGCTTAGTTTGGTAAATTCACACAAACCATGAAAATATTAGGATACAAATAACGTAATGGAGATCATACACTATTCTACCAACATTTTCCTGTTGGAGGAGTTACCATCCTAATAGTATACGTTGATGATATTATCACCACAAGAAACAATGATCTGCAAGCCATTAAATTAAAAGAACACCTGACCTCACACTTTGAGGTGAAAAAGTTGGAACCCCTCAAGTACTTATGGGAATTGGGATAGCATAGTCCACAGACGAGTACTCAATGACTCAACAAAAATATATACTGGATCTCTTAAATGAAATAGGCCTAACATACAGGAAATTTAGTAAGACACTTATAGAAATAAATCATAAACTAACACTCAAAGAGGATGATCCTGAAATAGAAATCCACTCATATCAAAAACTGACTGGTAAGTCGTTGTACCTAGCTCACCTCGTCCTGACATATCTTATTTTGTTCATGTGTTAAGTCAATTCATGCAGAATCGAAGAAAAACCCATTATCAGGCAGTGCTTTAGATACTGAGATATCTAAAGGAGACCGTTGATCTTGGGTTTACATTAAAAAATGCAGGTAAGTGGGATCTCCTTACATTCACTGATTCTGATTATGGTGGATCTTTGGTGAACAGTACGTCTATGATTGGGTACTGTACCTTATTAGGAGGCAACTTGGTCACTTGGAGGAGTAAAAAACAGGAGTAGTGTCAGAGTTAAAGTACGGAGACTGAATTTCACACCTTATCCAGTGGATTAGAAGGATATTAAAGGAACTAAAAATTCTTCAGTAAGAACCAATTAAAATATTGTGTGACAACAAATCTACGATCCGCATAGCTCATAACCCAATGTATCACGGTCGGATCCAGAAGAGAATCCAGATAAAATTTCGTCTACTGGGCGAAATTTTGAATAAACTTGCTAATGAAGACGAAAATAAATAAGACTATCCCCCAACCTTGCTAATGAAGCAAGCGAAAACGATAAGCAGACGAGAAAAAAAAATAAAACTATCCCCCAACCGTCTAAGATAAGCGCATCCACGATCATTCCAGACGAAAATTTCGCCAAATACTCGCATTCAAAGAGGTCATGAAGAGAAAAAACCACGAAAAAAAACCAATAAACGCAAACTGTGCGGTGTGTCACATCTTGTTGACGATCCGAGTTCGGGCATCAGGCTGAAGTTGCGTCCTCCAATCTGCAGAAGAGGCGGCATCCATGTTCATCGCGGAGGCGTCGCTATGAGCCGGCCGCCAGCTCCCCCCGCTCCCTTCCATCGGAAGAGTACGACAAAGAGGAGAGAAGGCGTTGATTTAAATCGACGACGATCTCGATCGATGAAATCTTCGACTCTATTAAATAGGTTTGACAATCATGGACGTCGACACGGTGAGCTTCTGTATCGACCGAAGGCAGTTCACTGGCGCCTGTTCGCGACGCGACTTCTTCGCCTGCGATCGCCGGCGCGAGAGACGATCGGTGAGAATACAGAGAGCTGAAAAAGACCATCAGTGAGAATAAATTGATAAAATAAGGAATTAAACTTAATTTCGTTTAGATTAGAAAGTTACAGATATGTTATTTTATTGCTAATTTCAGAGAGGCGCACGCATTGTTTTGGGAATATTTAAAGATAATCTCCAATATCAAAGTATTTTGGTAAACCGACTTCTCGAATCGTCGCGTCATGGCCTTTTAAAACTCACATGGTTCTTCTTTTAAAACGAACAGAAAATTCGCACAAAAGAATCGCACAGGGCCTTGTTCTTTGTTCTGTTCTTTTTGTGTGCGAAAATTAGAACAGCTTTTCGCACAATTCGCACACAATTCGCACAATCCGAACAAAATTTGCACACTATATAAAATCCGAACAAATTCGCACAATTCGCACAATCCGAACAAAATTCGCACACTCTGTTGAATTTTGAACAAAGTCACATAAATTCACACAAAATCATTATAATTAATTTGTATTTATCATATTTATCAGATATATATGTATACTATAATTTATATATGATATGTTCATATTATATTCATTAGTTCTTATTATATATATAAAGAGAGAGAGAGAGAGAGAGAGAGAGAGATCCTTCACGTCCTATATCTTTTCAATCGGAGTACATAAATTTATAAGAATATTTGAATTGATGATAACATTTATTATCCTCGTGGAAATGATCCTCTTCGACGACAGTGAATCCACGATGAAAGAGCCACGATCGCGGCTCGATCGCGCCGCGATCGCGGTTCGATCGGACCGCGATCATGGAGTTCTTCCGCGACTCGTTTTAACCGTCCGATAGAGCTTCAGGTGAGTGAACGGTCACGATCGCGCGATCGAGTAGGCTGTGATCGTCCGATCGGTGAAGATCGCGATGAAGATCTCGACCGTCCCATGAATCCACATCCGATGAATCCTTGATCAAACCGCGATAAAGATCAGGCGCTCCTCGTGGAGCCACGTGGCGATCGATAAGCTCTCCGATCGTGGTCACTTAAGGTAGGAATTATGCACGTGCTCAATTTGCTGATCGCGTGGACTCGGGTCCACGCGATCTCCGCCGTCCGGATGGAATCCGACGTCCGTTGAGCCACCACACGTCCTGCACAGGTAAGAAACGTGTGGCACATAGTCCCACACGGAGAAAATATGTGGAAATTATGCGCTTAAATAGGGGAGCTCTCTTAAGAAGCAATTGCGTTACTGCCCCCCTTGTAACCAGGGCCTACTATACCCGTTGGCCCTCCACTTGCCAGCCTACCTGCCACTTGGCGCCCCTCACGGGCGTCCGCGTGGGCCCATCCGCGTGGCCTCCTGCCACGCGTCAGCGCCACATGCGCCTCGCGCGGGCCACCCGGGCTCTGCCACGTGGCCTAAGTGCCATGTCGCACCTTGAGGTGGTCCCGCGCGCCACGTCACCCTGCAGGTAAGTAAAATCCCCTTTTTCCTGATTTTAATAAGGAAAATATAAATAAAAATCAAATAAAAAAATCGGAAAAAGGCATAAAACTTCAGAAATTCATAATTTAAAATATACAACTCCTTTTTAATCCAAATTTTCTCCATTGGATCACAAATTCTTTTCCTTTTGATATCATGACATTTAAAATATATTTTGAAAGAAGAAATCAAGATGAATTAGAATTTACTTAAATCATTTCTCATTAAACATTCTAAATCATAAATTCATCCTAAAATAATCCTTCCAAACATTTACTAAAGTCAAAAATCATTCAATAACAGAGATTAACTTCTATTAATTTAAACAAAAGATTAATCATCTATTAAACATGAAATTATCCCTAATTTATGCATAAATATCAACTTTAGTAAAATGACATGCCAATGGAGAAAATTCCTAAAAAGTATAATAACATGCATCATATTCACATAAAATAAGCATGAATATGAGTTAATTAGGATAAGAATTCAAGTTATAAATGTATGTTATCATCCTTCAGACGTAAAAACCCGAACGGGTTCCTAATTTTAAAAGAGAGAATCACTGACTAGGCAATTGACGATATAGGGATTTTAGTACGGCTAATTGTTCTTATTATATTTATATCTTCTAGTATGCTATAATCATTTTGTTCTTATTATATATGTATAGAGAGAGAGAGAGAGATCCTTCCAGTCCTATATCTTCTCAATCGGAGTACATAAATTTATAAGAATATTTAAATTGATGATAACATTTATTATCCACATGGAAATGCTCCTCTTCGACGCGCATATCCACGTGTCCCTCAGACGCAAAAACCCGAACGGGTTCCTAATTTTAAAAGAGAGAATCACTGACTAGGCAATTGACGATATAGGGATTTTAGTATGGCTAATTGTTCTTATTATATTTATATCTTCTAGTATGCTATAATCATTTTGTTCTTATTATATATGTATAGAGAGAGAGAGAGAGATCCTTCCAGTCCTATATCTTCTCAATCGGAGTACATAAATTTATAAGAATATTTGAATTGATGATAACATTTATTATCCACGTGGAAATGCTCCTCTTCGACGCGCATATCCACGTGTCCCTCAGACGCAAAAACCCGAACGGGTTCCTAATTTTAAAAGAGAGAATCACTGACTAGGCAATTGACGATATAGGGATTTTAGTATGGCTAATTGTTCTTATTATATTTATATCTTCTAGTATGCTATAATCATTTTGTTCTTATGATATATATGATATGTTCGGATTGTGCGAATTTATGCGAATTAGTTATTAATGGCCTTAGTTAGTGTATATATTAATGATATATTCATTATAATCTACATTTGATATTAAAAATACAATTACAAATATATTTATTCTCTTATATTTCTGGAAAAAATTTGACATGGTCTCCCCTATTTACATCAGTTTCTTGCTCCATCTTGTACTCTGCGTTGCATTCATATGAAAACTAATTTCTTTTACCTTTA
This sequence comes from Lemna minuta, assembly GCA_024174645.1. NCBI lineage: Eukaryota > Viridiplantae > Streptophyta > Magnoliopsida > Alismatales > Araceae > Lemna > Lemna minuta. Next base: position 12,642,976 of record CM044112.1, read on the forward strand.
CTTACCATTCGCAGCGATCACTAATGCGTCGTTGTGTGAGGAGAGGTCCACCATTTGATGCAAGATTAATATGAAAAATGAATGTTAGTTATAAAAATTTAGAAACCTTTGTCATTAGATAGAAAGAAAGAGTAACAAAATCTAAATATTAGATGAATCGACATTAACGACCAATGGTCCATCATCACTGTTATAACCATCCTCATCTTCCGCTCTCAAATGTTCGTTAGTATACCATGACTTTAACGTGATCAGAACTTCAACGCTCTCTACTGTGAGCCTGGAACGTCTGTAGTTAATTATTCGACGGCCTTTTGAGAAAAGTCGCTCACACGCGGTGCTTGTCGCTTGAACTGCTAGAAACTCCTTTGCAACCAATGCTAATAAGGGGTATGAAACTTGACCTATCATGGAGATAAAAAAACAGAAATTTAAGTTTTGAAGTAATATGTTTCTTAATCTAATGAAGCACATTATATGATAATTTAATAGATACCTGTCGTCTTCCACCAATGTAACACCTCTGTACCCAATACTGGGGGGGCTATCTGATAACATGCATTTATAACTTGAATTCTTACCCTAATTAACTCATATTCATGCTTATTTTATGTTAATATGATGCATGTTATCATACTTTTTAGGAATTTTCTCCATTGGCATGTCATTTCACTAAAGTTGATATTTATGCATAAATTAGAGATAATTTCATGTTTAATAGATGATTAATCTTTTGTTTAAATTAGTAGAAGTTAATCTCTGTTATTGAATGAGTTTTGACTTTAGTAAATGTTTGAAAGGATGATTTTATGATGAATTTATGATGTTTAATGAGAAATGATTTAAGTAAATTTTAATTCATCTTGATTTCTTCTTTCAAAATATATTTTAAATGACATAATATTAAAAAGAAAAGAATTTGTGATCCAATGGAGAAAATTTAGATTAAAAAGGAGTTGTATATTTTAAGATATGATTTTTAGAAGTTTTAGCCTTTTTTCTGAATTTTATTTGATTTTTAAATTGATTTTTACGAACTTTTCCTATTTAAAATTGCAAAAAAGGGGATTTACCTGCACGGTGACGTGGCGGCGGCTGACATAGCGGGCTAGGATGACGTGGCGCGCGGGACCACCTTGGGTTGCGACGCGGCACTGAGGCCACGTGGCAGCGCCCGGGTGGCCCCCGCAGGAGGCGCACAGGGTGCGGCCAAGTGGCAAGAAGGCCACTGGGCCACGTGGGCGCCCGTGTGGGGCACCACGTGTAGGTTCGCTAATAAAGGGGAAAGTAGACAATTAATAGGGGAATTCATTCCCCTATTTATACGCGCCAGATCGTTTTATTTTCTCCGTGTGGGACTATGTCCCACACGATTTTCTCTTTTGTAGGTGACGTGGAAACACAGGGTGCGTCAGATTTCATCAAGACGGCCTAGATCGCGTGGACCCGAGTCCACGCGATCATGGATCAAGCACGTGCGTAATGTTTACCTTAAGTGACCGCGATCGGAGCGCTAATCAATCGCCACGTGGCGCCCCCAGGAGCGCCCGATTTTCATCGCGGTGTGATCACGGATTCATCGGACGGCTGGCGGTGAACCCTCCTTATGATCGGGGTATACTGAATCAGATGAATCACGATCGTCCAGTCACCTGAAGATTGATCGGACGGCGTGGAGGGCTAGTGGAAGAACTCCACGATCGCGGTTCGATCGAACCGCGATCGCGGCGCGATCGAGCCGCGATCGGGGAGCTTCAGTGGCGGAATCGCCTCCAGACGATCGGACGCCGATCGACGAGCGACCAAGAGGACGATTGTGGCTTGATTTCGCAGAACACTTGCTGTTGGTCAAAGTCAACGCTTTGACTTTGACTTTTGACTTTTCTCTGTCAAAACCGAGATTTCAATTCTTAAAACTTCTTATTTACCTTAGTTATATCATTTCCATATCTTACATCTTATTTTCTCTCATTTAAAACTCCTTTTAAACCTAAGTTTGACCAAGTCAACTCTACGATTAAAGTCAACCATGCTCTCTGTGGATTGACCCGTCACTGTCGCATATAAGTCAAGCTCCTCCATCGGACCAACTCTTTGTGGTAGTTCAGACGGATCTAGCAATGCCTCCATCTCTGCTCATAGAAACTCATGCCTCATGGATGCAGTAGAAATTTCAACGGACACATTCGGAAGGTCCCTAGTTAATGAATATGATTCCATGATAGTTCGATACAGTAGACAAAATCCCATTCTTTGAGCTAGGATCAATTAGGCGAAGCTTCATCCACGGATCAAGTATAGAACCGATAGTAAAAGCCTCGTTTTGTGCAACTATTGACACATATTTATCTAGCTTCACCTTCATAGCACCGTATACACTAGCTAAGGCATTCCTTTGCTTAGGGGAGATAGACTGTCCAATTGGAATCATAGATAAGTTTGAGATTTCTACTTTAATTCTCTCAAGATGCCTCATCAATCCCTTAATAATCAGTATGGCCTCATTTGAAGTCGGTGCCTTGCTCTGAATAGCAACAGAGGTACCGTCCTTGAGTGGTTTCAATAAGATTACAAATTTTTGTACTAGGTCCCATTCCTCATCAAGTAAAGTAGGTTTTCTAAAAGCGGATGACATCATCACATCGATGACTATTCTCTTTTCAAGGCTTCATGTAGCATTTTGTAAGTAGAGCTCCACCTGGTTGGGCAATCTAGTGGGATCCTCCTCGTATTGGGCATATTTGATTGTCTACAATAAGAAAAATACTTATTTTCTTGCTTCGTCGATCCACGTATTGCTTTGACAACTTCTCTAAGGCGCTGAACAATATCTCCCAAGGAAATATCAGATGGGACATCCATCTCACTACCATTCACCACACCATCAAGGTTAGTGATGTCTACTCCATCGATGAAAGTTGATTTGGGCTTATCTTCGACGACATCCAGTGCATTCAACCCTGCCTGCATCACTAAGTTAATCACATGTGCCATACACAAGACATGTCTTTTTGCACTGAAATGTGGATTCACTGGCCGCAACTCTCGCTCTAATATAGTCATCATAGTTGAATTATTCGAAGCATTATCCGTCGTAATAGCACAAAGCTTTGCGCTCAAATTGAAATTCTGCAAGAACCTCCAACACAGCAGCGCTCAAGCACTCCCCAGTGTGTGATCCCTCCAACTAGCGTATACCAAGAACACATTCACACATTTTCCATTCTGCGTCCACCCAATGAGTTGTGAGACCGATGAATGAAATTCGATTATCAGACGTCCAACAATCTATAGTAATGGCTAGTCGATCAACACTCTCTAATCGGTCACAAATGCTGGTCTTCAACTCCACATAAAGGTTAAAAGCTTTTGCCTTCACAGCCCTTGTCGATGGAAGGGATATCTCCTCCTGTGCGATGAATCGAAGCAATCATATGAAGTATTTTTTACTCATAATGTTCCATGGTGAGGTTGACTGGAAAATGAAGCGCACAAGGTCTTCTTTTGTGTCCTCCATCGTGTGAGCAGTGTAGTATTGTTTCGTATTCACTTTTTGCTCAAAGTAGTTAGCCACTAACGGTTGGCTTGGGGACCTAATTTCTTATGCCCTCAACTCATTATACTCTTTACGGTGCTCATTTTTCAAGTGTCGCCATAGGACCATGCTGCAACTGTACTTATTTTTTGCTCTATAGTCACACTGAAAATATTGCATCTATAAAACCTTTGGGTCGATCTGTGTGAAATGTATCCGTGCAGTGCATTCATTCTTTCTCGATTTCTTTGGTTGGATTTGGCCAACACTTCCCTCAGCCGATGAAGACCTTTCATCGGCAGCAAATGTGCGAGATGAAGGATGTCTAGGCATCCTGCACTCCGCGCATCAATAAAAACAAGTTCGGAAAGAAAATAATGAAACTTGGCAAAGAAATTAATTATTCAAAAAAAAATATAAGAGAACCACCATGTCATCACAATATAAACAAACAACTTGATCGATAATCACCATGAAAAATAATGTGATTCTTGAAATAAATGAACTTTGAAATTATTTTATCAACTGAGATAAATTTAAAAAAATTATTTTTTTGCAACTAGGGAAATTGCAAAATGTAGAAAGCTTTTGACGAAAATAGAAAATAAAAGCATGAGGGGTGCCAAAAGCAAGGCTGCAAGACTGCAAGAGGAAAGGTAGAGAGAGGTAGAGAGCACTACAAGAGAGGTTACAAGAAACTGTTCCCTGAATTTACAAAAAAAAAGAAAATTGCATGCCTATGTCCTGCAATTTTCAGAAAACCTTCAAGAAATTACAGAGTATTTGCTTTAGCACATTCTCTTGGTAGCTCTCTCCCTATCTTTTCTCTCTGTGATATCAGGATTCGGCATATTTGCAACGATATCTAAACGAAATTTTCAGTAAAGATTAAGACTAGCAAGACAACAATTTGAAGTTTCATGTGATTCGGCATGGTAGCCGCTCCCCCTTAATCATTTTTTAGAAGCTTGAAATAAATCTAATCGTCAAGAAAAATCAAAGTTTTTCATGTATTGGAAAGAGCATTGAGTGTGGAAAACAAGAATAAATCTGGGCGTACATCTTTACTGCCCAGGGGATCATCGAAGATGCAGATTGAATTTCTGAATATTTGCCAAAACAAGGATTCAGATGGAAAAAATCTAAATATTAGTCATTCAAATAATAATTTGTTGAATAGATGCAAAATCATCGTTGGTTTGAATATATGGAGAAATAATGATTTAAAATTTATAAATCTATTTCATAGCGCAATCACTGAACTCAACTTGCTAAAAAAAGAATTTTTTTGTGTGTAGATTCTTTTTAAACTTGTTCTCGTAATTCTTTCTAAAAATATTTTCAGGTATCAAGAATTTGAGTAAATTCTCTGGTAGTTCCTGAAAATAATAAAAAGTTTCTTGGATAATCTAAGAATTGTTGACCTTGGACTGCATAGTTTGAGTAGCATTCTCTTGAGACTTGGCATTTTCTGAGAGAATTAATGCCTCAGTCAATCATCCCACTGCACTCAAAAGCGTGTCGTGAGAGAATATTATTTAGCTCACTATGGGCAATTTGTCTCCCCTTTCGATTTCCTTTCTAGCGACCGTAACCCCTCCTTAGTTGCAAAATAATTTTGCAAAATGTAGAAAGCTTTTGACGAAAATAGAAAAGAAAAGTAGGGGGAGTCCCTACTGGGGTTCCTCAATGGGAACTTCTCCCTCCTTAGGAAAGCAAATTTGTCTGATTCAAGCAGGCAATCCCATCACCTCTCTGACTCTCTTCCCATTCCCCATTTTTGGAGCTTGTTACCTGTTTAATTCTTGCTCTAACTCTGCCATTTTCGGAAGAAGATAGAGGTTTTAGGATAACCCATAACCGGAGAGGTTTGAGATAGAGGTTCCGGAGAGCTGTCTCGGCATCGGAGGATCGAACTCTCGATGCCGTAGTGCGTCCTCCCTCCTGTTCGGTTTCCTGCTTTCCCTGGAATTCCGTGGACAAAAAAATTCCGTCGCATTAGCGGCCCTTGAGATCTCTAACGTGTCGTTTTCGTGCGTCGTTAAAACACAAAGACGATGGTCAAACAAAATTTATAAAACCGAACTCACAAAGATAAGATATAATAATCAAGTATTGTGTAAGTATCGGGTCGATCCACAGAGAGCACGGTTGACTTTAATCGTAGAGTTGACTTGGTCAAACTTAGGTTTAAAAGGGGTTTTAAATAAAAGAAAATAAGATTTAAGAAATGGAAATGATATAAATAGACTAAATAAGAAGTTTTAAGAATTTAATTCTCGGGTTTGACAAAGAAAAGTCAAAAGTCAAAGTCAAAGCATTGACTTTGACCCACAGTAGGTGTTCTGCAAAATCAGAGAATCAAACAGAGTCAGAAGATTACGAAAATTAGATATTTGGAAACTAGAGAGAAAATGGAAGAAATGGATTTATTATGAATTATTAAAAATCAACTATCATAAAATCCCCGAAATTGACACCTCAGAGGAAATCTTCAAATTGAATGGTCAAATGAAATTCAAATCTTCCAATTTCTATGTCAATGAAAAGCTAAGAACCAGAGGAATCTAACAAGACTGAAATTATCAAATTATGATTTGTAAATCAAAAGGTAATTGACCCCGAAAGTCAATGTTTGACTTTTGATGAAAGATGAACAGTCCTTGGTCAAACGTCAAATTGGAGAGTCAAATGAACTCGGAACTTGATGAATTTGCTATCCACGGAAAGCTGATGAAAAGAGGAATCCAATGAAACTAAAATCAAGTGATTTGGAATTATAATCAAAGAGATATCATATTTTAAAAATCAGTGTCTTTTCAGACGGAAATTTTGGGAAAATGAAGAACACTATGAACTAATTTGTAAAATTAAACTTCTAAATCTAATAAAAACTCAAATTACCTCCTAATAATCGATCGAATCTCACTACTAACCTGATTGCCGTAAGAATGGGGCTTCAATTCTCGTGGATTGAAGTGAATTTGCTCGGATTCTTCCTCGCGGACGTTTGGAATTCAAGGGGAAAATTCGATGAAATCAAGGAGAAATTCGCGATCAATCCCGCTCCTATTGCGTCGCAATCGAGTCTAAACGCGGCGGGATCACGATGAACGAGAGATCTTCGTTGAAATTCGCTTAATTCCTTCACGAATCGATCAAAAGTTAAGAGAAAAGAAGGGAGAATACACCGGTTTTAAAGAGAAATTTGGCCCAAAAATTGGGGGTAATTGAAGCGGTTGTGGAGACGATTTGGAAGGGTCGTGGGAGCGATTCCTTGGGCATGGGTTGTGGCTTCAATTCCACGACACCACGAACCTGATTAAGTGGCAAATTAGCCCCGATCGTGGCCACGATCGCGCAGCGATCATGCCACGATCGCGTGGCGATCGGGTCTGGATTGCATGGCGATCGAGCTTAGATCGTGGAGCTTCCACCAAAGATGCCTCTGACGCAGCGATCGACGATGATCGGGCCACGATCGCGCGTCAATCGGGCCACGATCGCACGTCAATCGTGGTTCTTCGCAAAAAATGCCAGACCGTTTGATGAAGAGCAGGTAAGCCGTCCGATGATTTGATGAAGATCGGACGCCCATAAAGCTTCACGCGATGCTCCCCCTTTGATGGAGATCGGACAACTCTCGTGATGCCGCGTGTCATAAGGTATGCCCCTCGATCCACTTTACTTATGCAAGAATTTAAGCACGTGCTTGATTTGGTGATCGTGTGGACTCGGGTCCACGCGATCAACGTCTTCGCGGTGAGATCCGACGCTCGTCACGCGTCCACGTCGCCTGCAAGGTAAGACCGTGTGGGAACATAGTCCCACACGGAAGAAACATCGGGAGAATTTGCGGTTAAATAGGGGAGCTCCCCTTCGTTATCATAGCGTTACCATCCCCCCACTGTTACCAAGGCCCACTATACCTGTGGGCCCTCCACATGCCATCCTGACCTGCCACGTGGCGCCCCTCACGGGCGTCCGCGTGGCCCTGTCCGCGTGGCCTGCTGCCACGCGTCAGCGCCACCTGCGCCTCGCGTGGGCCACCCGGGCTCTTCCACGTGGCCTCAATGTCGCGTCGCACCTCGAGGCTATCCCGCGCGCCACATCAGCCGCCGCTTGCCACATTACCCTGCAGGTAAAAACCCCCTTTTTCGCGATTTTGTTAATAGAAAATACCTCTAAAAATCAATTAAAAATCAAATAAAATTTGGAAAAAGGGCATAAAACTTCAGAAATTCATAATTTAAAATATACAACTCCTCTTTAATCCAAAATTTTCTCCATTGGATCACAAATTATTTTCTTTTTAATATCATGTCATTTAAAATATATTTAGAAAGAAGAAATCAAGATGACTTATAATTTACTTAAATCATTTCTCATTAAACATTGTAAATCATAAATTCATCCTAAAATCATCCTTCCAAACATTTACTAAAGTCAAAACTCATTCAATAATAGAGATTAACTTCTATTAATTTAAACAAAAGATTAATCATCTATTAAGCATGAAATTATCCCTAATTTATGCACAAATATCAACTTTAGTGAAATGACATGCCAATGGAGAAAATTCCTAAAAAGTATGAGAACATGCATCATATTCACATAAAATAAGCATGAATATGAGTTAATTAGGATAAGAATTCAAGTTATAAATGCATGTTATCAATCTCCTCCACCAGAAGAGGAGAGAGAGAGGAATCAAGAAAAAAAGGAAGACTGGGATGATTCAAATGACGGTAATTCCCGACGACTTGATGGGCATGATGAATCTACAGAGAGCTGCAGTTCTTTCTTCTTCTCCTCTTCGGCCTGGCTTCCGGGAGTGTAACCTTCGATCGGAAAGCCATCATTATCAATGGCTTCCGGGAGTGTTCTTTGGTGATTGACGAGACGAGACCGCGAGGTCGTCAATTTCACACGGTCTCGTGTCAAAAATTATACCGAACTTACCAATTTGGGGAATTAAGAGAGAATTGAGGGGTATAATGGTAAATACGGGTCGAATCCACAGGGAATTTAGGTATTTTCGAGATATCTTTTAGAATTTGGTCAAATTGGACGATGAATTGAGGTGAGAAATTAGGGAAAATGGTGGATTTAGAAAGATAACTTCAAAACGAATCCACGGAATCAAGAATCGTTGAATTTGGACTTGATTTCGCGGAGAAATCCAAATTTGAAGTGGAGAGAAATTTTCGGACGTCGAAATCGGAATTTTAGATGAAATTCTATGAAATTGAAAGCTAAATCCTAATCTAAATGAAAATTAAAGATAATAGGAGGATAATTAAGGTAAAACCGCTTCCACTAAACCCGTTTAGCGATCAAAACGAGGTGATTAAGCTGATTAATCACCGAAAACGTCAAGATCGTCACGCCGAGCTTCAAGCGTCGATTTCTCCCTCGATTTTCCACCAAATCTCGACTTCTACCACTCCATGGATGCGGAATTGAGAGAGGAGGAGGAAGAACTCGAGAGAAATGAGTGAGAGAGGTGTCTAGACAGTCAATTTTGTTGAATTCTCACTCGAATACATAGAACGACGAAGAACATCTCTATTTAAACGAAATTTGGGCGTAACCGTCCGATCATTTTGATCGATGTTTAAAGCGATGAAAACGGTCCACGATGGACCGTTTCGGCTAAGTCCCACCGTCGGATTGAAAATGGGCGGCCCGGGATGATCGCGTGGATGACCGTTATAAAACGCCTTGATTAATCGCCGTCGGATCGCGATCCAGCGGTCTCGATTCTCCCCGCCAGATCAAATCGCAGCCGTTATAACTCTTTAAATTTGCGCACGTGTTTGATCAGATTGGGTGGTCCGCGTGTCCACTTAATCGCCGCGCTCCGATCGCGATCTGACGCTCCACGATCGACCGTGTCACCTGCATTTGATATGGGTTAGTCCCACATTGAAAAAATATTAAAACTTTACCACTATATAAGGTACGCTGATTAAAGGCATTTGAAATATTGTCCCCTTAGACAAGGGGGACCCCCTATACTATATAAAATATAATATTAATACTAGATGTATATACGCGCCACGTAGGCGTTGCGCGGGTCCGCGTGGCGCTGCCACGTGGCCTTGCATGCCACGTCGCATCCACGCGGGTCCCGCGTGCAAAAATAATATTTTTTTTATTGTTTTTATTTATTTTAAAACGGTTTAAATAGAAAATAAAATCATTAAAAATCAGGAAAAATTCAGAAAAATCCCTAAAAATTGTAAAAATCATATCTTTTAAAATACAACTCCAAATTAATTCAAATTTCTTTCATTTGATCTGAATTTTAATTATCTATCATTCTAAAAATTCAAAATATTTAAATAACAAGAGATTTAATTTATATTTCAAAATTACATTCATTTCCTTAAGATTTTAACTTTAGAAATTTAAATGAATGTTTATAAAAATAATTTCTCTTATTATTTAACATTAAAAATCACTTATAATCTCAAGTAAAGATAGGTTATAAAATCATTTATCCTTAATTTATCATAATTAACCCTAATTTAGTGAATTTTGAGATTATAACATAAATTTGCATGAAATGATAGAAATGCACTCAAAGTATGATAACATGCACATAAATGTAATGTTTTATGCCTTAAATTGCATGAATAATCATGTTTTATCATGTTAAGATTGCATGTTATCAGTGATCTTTTCTGGCTCTCTAGAGAGACCTCGACGAGGCAAGTTCGAGAGAAAAAGTGACAAGAAATAGAGAGAATATGACTGGATTTGGGAATGGTCTCCATGACAGCGAGGGGAAAGGAATCAGTGACAGATAAAGAACGATGGAGAAGGCAAAGGCAAAGGGGAGGGTAGTACCTTGAAGGCCTTGACCTAGGAATCGCCGGAAGTGCGTTGAAGATGAACTTGAAGATCTCCCACGATTTCGCGTTAACGATCGCCGGAGGTGCGTTGAAGATCGCCCACGATTTCGATGTGAATAGCAGAACTCGAGTAAATTAGAGAACTCAAAGAAAGGGAGAAGGGAACTTAGGGAAGAAGGGAAGAACCGAAGAAAAAAATCCAAAAAATTCACACAAATTTTGATGTGATGACTCGGGATGTCTGAACTCAGGTAAATTAGAGAACTCAAAGAAAGGGAGAAGGGAACTTAGGGAAGAAGGGAAGAACCGAAGAAAAAAATCCAGAAAATTCACCCAAATTCGCACATAACGAACCTCACATGGGTGTGTTCGGTTCTCTGTGCAAATTTCAAAATGTTCTGTTCTCAAAAGAGAACAGAATGCACAATCCGCACGTATTCGCACAATGCGAACAGAACGACCGCGCCTACTCTTACATGCATTCATTCATGAGGACAAGCGTAGCGGCCCATCAAATAAGGAATCAATTGCTTATACAAGGCACATATGAATCGTTGTTCATACATAAAATCCAAAGGAAAGCTCGAATATCATTAAAATTGTAAGGGTTTCAAAAATATATCTTTGAAAGATGTGGCGGCTAGGGTTTCAGAAGAAAATAGAATCACACTTAATTTCTATTCACACGACTTTTAGATAAAGTCAGTGTGTGGGGACCACCCACTTACAAACGATAAAGAGTTGCATTGGGCCACTTTTCACTAGTATTTATTGAACAAACTTAAGAGCATTATCTGTTCAGAGCACCTTAGTAATGGCAAAGTAATGGGTGATGATTTTGAAGGTGAACTCACGAACCACATTCAAGATGTGGGCACGATTGCGTGAGATATAAGTCCACCATACTCGAGTGTAATCATCAATAAACACAATGTATTATCATCTGCCAGTCAGCGTAGTAATAGGAGCTGGCCCCCAAATGTCACAGTGAACTATGTCAAAGGGTGGGAGGATGGTATACCATCGTGGGGGAATATGTGGCGTGATGATGTTTCTTTAGTTCGCATGACTCACACTTAAAATCACACAATGATAACCAAGGTAAAGCAGCCTTTAAATTTGGCCAAACTAGGGTGCCCAAGTCTACAATACCATAAGAGAGTAGAAATAGGAGAACATTATCGAGCAGAAAAGGCAAACAAGGCACGCAGTCCAGTCAGATGGAGAATCAAACACGAGTTTATAAATCCCCTTCCCATTTTCAGGACCCAAGCCAATCCGTTGCTTCGCAGGGAGATCCTAGAACTCACAATGATATGGATCGAATAAGACATCACAGTTAAGGGTTTTGGTAATGGCATTGATAGATAAGAGGTTAGTGGGAAATTTGAAGAAATATAGGAGATTAGACAAGGATAAGGATGAGGTAGGACAAATGATGCCATGGCCTTTGACACGACATGCTCTACCAATGGCAATATTTATTCCAAGAAGATTAATGGTATGATAACAAGAGCAAAGGATGGATGGGAACCCCGTCATATAAGTCGAGGCTCCTGAATCTATAACCCAAGTCGTAGTGAAAGCAGAGAAGGCAACTATACTTGAAGTGGAGGGCTCACTACTAGCGTATGATGTAAGGCTACGAGAAGGATATGGAGACAAAGGTTGCAAAGTATCAGCATGAGCAGCCTATATATAGGCCAACTCTGCAAGAGATATAGAAATCTAACAACCCCTACCATGTGGGACGTTTGTACATGCCAATGCAACCAATGATGCAGACATAATAAGAGGAGGAGAATGATAAGGAATGGCCGGAGATGCACGAGTAGGCATTTGAGATGCACTGCCACCATATGTCACCTAAGCCTATTATGGCTTACCGAACTCCTTCCAACACTTCTCTAAGAGATGAGTAGTTTTCCCACAATACTTGCAAGCAAGGAAGGCAGGCCACGATTTCCCAGATGGGTTGCCCCGTCCAAGCGTCCGAGGCGAGCGAGTCTTAAAGCCTCCCGAGGCAATCAAGGCTAATGCATCAGCTAATGTAGTAGTAAGGACCACAAGAACACTTTCTTGTACCTTAAGGGCAGTAAATAAATTCTCATCCATCAGTAATACTCGAGAGCCAGATAGTACTGATAATATGCATATTTAACTTGAATTCTAATCATATTTAACTCATATGCATGCTAATCTTATGTAATTATGATGCATGTTATCATAGTTTTCTGAATTTTCTCCATTGGTATGCCATTTTACTACAGTCCATATTTTTGCATTATTTTGGGTTAATTATGTGTTTTATTGATGTTTGAGCTTTTGCAAGGTCAAATAATTGGAAATTAACCATTTTTCTTGATTTTATTTTGACTTTAGTGGATGAATAAAAGAAGAAATTAGAGGAAGAGAATGATGAGATGAATCAAAATAGAACTTCAAAGGGAGTGACTTAATATTACTTTGAATTCATCCTATTTTCTTCTTAAAATTTATATTTCAAGGGCATGGATTAAATAAGACTTAATTTGTGATCCAATGGAGAAAATTTGAATCAAAAGGAGTTCTAGAAATGAAGTTATGAATCTCTGAAATTTTAGATATTTTTTTGGATTTTTATTTTTCGATTTTTCAAGTATTTTTTGGATTTAAAAGCTTAAAAAGATCGTAAAAAGGGGTTTATATGGGGGGGACCCACGCGAAGCTGATGTGGCACGACATAGACATGTGGCTGAGCCACGCGAGCCCACATGAATGCCTACGTGGCGTGAGGAGTTAGTCGCTCTAAGTGTGTGTGGGCCCACGGGTCTAGTGGGCCCAGAGTAGGCATAGAAGGGTGTACAAGGCCTGTTGCAAGCGACGCAAAGGGCTTAAGCCCTTCTACCTTTTATACCCGAGATTTTCTCTTTTCTTCTTCCGTGTGGGATTAAGTTCCTCTCTTGATTTGCAAGCAACGTGGAGGAGCATGGTGCGTTGGATCAAAGCGCGCTAATCAATGCACGTCGATCTCGTGGACTCCAGTCCACCCGATCACAATCAAAGCACGTGCGTATTTCAGAGCATGTGCGTGAAATCCAACAGTCGCGATTTAATCACCCATATGGCAAAATCATGGAGCGACACGTGGCCGCATAAGGGCACTCCAATGAAGATCAAACGTCGGAAATCAAGGAGGACGTAGGCCTGAGTCATGGGAACTTGTCCACTCATCACGCGTGACGTGGACACATTGTGACCGCTGATAACATGCAGATATAACTTAAATTCTTATCTTATTTTACTAATATTCATGTTTATTTTATGAAATTATGATGCATGTTATCCTAGTTTTATGAATTTTCTCCATTGATATGCCATACATAATTTTACTAAAGTTCATATTCTTGCATAATTTAGGGTTAATTATATGCTTGAATGATTTATGACCTTTTATAAGATCAAACAAATCAAAATTTACTACCTTCTAGTGATTTTTATTTATGTCTTTGGTAAAGATGAAGAAAAGAAGAAAGAGAAGAAGAAGATGATAGAGGAATCAAAGAAAATGAGTGGATGATAGGATTGTATATTCTTCTTTTAATTTATATTGTAAATGCCATGATATTAAAAATGAATGAATTTGTGATTCAATGGAGAAAATTTGTTATAAAGGAGGTATATAAATGAAGATGTGAATTTCTAAATTTTTTGGAATTTTTGGAATTTCTTGGAAGTTATTTGTTTATTGAAAAATTGCAAAAGGGGTGTATATTCGCGCTGGACACGCGGAGCTGACGTAGCGTGGCCGGGACATGTGGCAGGGCCACGCGAGCCCACGCGGACGCAAGAGTGGTGCCTACGTGGTGGGGCCACGCGAGCCCACATGGACGCCTGCGTGGCATTTGCGTGGTGCCTACGTGGCACAAGGATAGTCTTCAGGCTGGCAGGTGATGAGCCCACGGGTTAGTGGGCCCAAGTAATTTATTTGGGGTGGTAATGCAAATGCGTTAGAGAGCCTCACCTTTTATACTATACATATTCCGCGATTTTCTTCCTTGTGGGACTATGTTCCCCTTTAATTTTGAAATCACATGATACGTGGCAGCGTCACGGGTGTTGGATGCGATCGGGTCAAATGAAGCATGTAGATCACGTGGACTCGGGTCCACCCGATCGCCATCAAATGGATGTGCACAAAATCAGACCGTCGATCTCATAAGTGGACATTAGACGCTCGAGATTTGATCGCGCTTTCAAGGATTGTGGGGCAACACGTGGACACATAAGAGTCTTTCAATCAAGATCAGACGAGCGATTTTTGTTGAATCATGGGATCGTGGGCCACGATCATCACGTAATCGTGGATGTCGATTGGTCTTCACCGAACCGGACGGTTTGCAATTTTTGCGGCAATTTCTTCTAAAAAATGGTGTTCTTCCCTCTTTTTATCTTAATTCTTGATTGAATCATGAAGAGATTAAGCAATTTTGGAGCAAAATCTTGAGTTCATCGTGATCCCCCCGCGTTCTACACTTGATTGTAATCCAATCAAGGCGGGATTGATCACAAATTGTTGCATGATTTGATCGAATTCTCCACTTCAACGCCGAACGTACGCCAAGGAAGAAATCCATCAAATACACTCCAATCAACGCGATTTGGAGCCCAATCTTCATGTCAATTGGGTTATTAGTGTGAATCTATTATTTATGTTGCAACAATTTTTATTTAGATTAGAGTTAGGTAGTTAATTTCATCATTTAAGTCGAATTCTTCTTCATTTTTGCCCAAATTGGGTTTAGATTTTTGCTGATTTTGAAACAAAGATTTCTCCTTGATTTTATGTCCAAATCGTTTGATTTTTATTTCATTGGATTTCTTGTTTCATCAGCAAAATTGTAAAATTTCATCATCATTTGACCCTTCAATTTGATGTTTGACCATCGACTGTTCATTTTCAATCCGAATTTTAGCGTTGACTTGCGGGATCAATTACTTTTAAAATACAAGGTGAAATTGGACAATTTTGATCTATTTGAAATCCTCTAGTTTTTAAATTTCTATTCTTATTTGAATTTTAAGATTTTGAAATCATTTGGTTAGTTAATTTGACACCGAAGTGTTCATTTCGGGATTTTTCTGATCTTTGATTTTCAATAATTCATAATAAATCCAATTCTTCTAAAAATATTACGAATTTTATATCAAAAATTTTTTATTTTCTCTCTAGTTTCTGAACATATAATTTTCTTAATATTTTAAGTTTTTTATTCTTTGATTTTACAGAAAGTCAATTGTTGGTCAAAGTCAACGCTTTGACCTTGACTTTTGACATTTCTTCATAAAATCAGTTTCTTAATTATTAAAAATTCTTATCTAGTATATTTATATTATTACCATCAATAAAATATCATTTTCACTTCTTAAAACCCTAATTAAACCTATGTTTGACCAAGTCAACTCTACGATCAAAGTCAATCGTGTTCTCTGTGGATCGATCCAATCTTTACAATATACTTGATTTTATATCTTCGTTATTGTGAGTTCAGAATGCTAAATTTTATTTGAGTGACGTTTGTGTGTTTTAACGACTGCATAAATCGTTTCGTCAAAATGGCGTCGTTGCGGGGGAACACGTGTCATTGATTTTGTCTTTGAATTTGAGGTCATATTTAGGCTTTTCTCTTTTGTTACTTACTAACCTGAAGAGAAATAATCATACCCTCTCATTGGTGGAAAAAAGTATATCGAGGTAAGATTACCATTTTGCCCATTATTTGACATTTTTGGTGCAATTTGGTAAGTCTATTTTGTGTTTTTCACTTGTTTGAGATGAGGACAACAATATATATCAAATACATTCTATGTTATTGGTGGTTTATTAGTGTTATTAGTTTCAGTGGTGTGATTTGTGATTTTGTGTAGTGACGAAACGATATCGTATGATTTTTGAATGCACACGATATAGTGTCAAAACAAAGTCCTAAACTTACCAATTTATGATTAACCATTATACTTGAAGGGTATAATGGTAAATAAGGGTTAAATCCACGGAGAATTAGGGAATTTTGAGAGATATCTTTTAAATTCGATCAATACAGACGACGAATTGAGATTAGAAATTGGCCAACTTATGATATTAAGAAAGATAACTCAATTGCGAATCCACGTAATCAAAAATCGAGTGATTTGGATGAGAATTCGCAGAGTAATCGAAGTTTAAAAATAGAAGAAAATTCGTATCACGAAAATGATTTAAAACCAAAATTAAACTTAATCTACGATTCAAAATGTAAAATTAACATCAAAATGATGAAAGATTAAGATGAAAACACACAATCTAACCCAAAGTATCCTTCGAAATGATCCAATTACTCGCTGAATGCATGGCGTTTTCGAAGACGAAATTGAAGTGCAAGATGTGATTTCTCCTCGATCTCTCAATCAAATTTCTTGTTTACTTAGCTTTTTGTGGATATCTGATTCCTAAAATTTCATCGACATTTGACCCTTCAATTTGATGTTTGACCAACTAAAGTTCATTTTCAATCCAAATTTGGGCGTTGACTTTCGACGACAATTACTCCTAAAATATAAGGTAAAATTTGATAATTTTGTTTCTCTGGAATCCTCTGATCGTAAGATTCATATGTGAATTTCTTTATTTGGATATTATTTAGTTAGTCAATTTGATGATTTTGACCAAGATCTTAATTTCAGAAATTTTCTGTTGATTGATTTTTGAAAAATCATATTAAATCCAATTCTTGACTGAAAATCATGAATTTATATCAAAATTCTCCATTTTTTCTCTAGTTTCTTAAGATATAATTTTTCGTAATATTTTCTCACCTTTTTCCCTTTTGATTTCGTAAGATCTAGTCAAAGTCAATGCTTTGACCTTGACTTTTGACTTTTGTCTTCAATTATTTTCTAAAATTCTTAGACTATCTTCTCTCATATGATCATATTATTTGTATAAATAATATATCATTTTCTAATCTTAAAAACCCAAATTAGACTTAAGTTTGACGAAATCAACTCTTCGATAAATAGTCAACCGTGTTCTCTATGGTTCGACCCGATCTCTTCACTATACGTGATTTCATATTTTTAAATCATTGTGAGTTCAAAATTATAAATTTTGTTTGACCGACGATCATGTTTTTCAATGACCGCACTAAATCGTAGCGTCAAGTACGTGGCCGCGAATCATGTCCGCGAATCATGTGCGCAAGTTCGAGATATATAACTCAAAGAAAGGCGCATGCATACAGGTCATCGCGATAGCTGAAAACATACATATTTAACTTGAAATATTATCAGATTTAACTCATATTAATGCTTAGTTTATGTAATTATGATGCATGTTATCATAGTTTATGTTTTACCTTTTTCAAGGTCAAACAACTTGAAATTAACCATATTCCTTGATTTTATTTTGACTTTAGTGGATGATTAGAAGAAGTGAATGATGGGATGAATCAAAAGTCAACTTTGAGGGGTTGACTTAATTTGGCTTTTAAAGTCAAGTTAATATTATTTTGAATTCATCATAGTTTGTTGTTAAAATTTATATTTCAAGAGGCATGGGATTAAAAAAAATAAATTTATGATCCAATGGAGAAAATTTGAATCAAAAAGGCTTTTTAAATTGAAATTTATGAATTTCTTAAGATTATTTATTTTTTTCGATTTTATTTTAATTTTTCAGAATTTTTAAAGGCCGAAAAATGAAAAAATGGGTTTATTTAGCGCAAAATCTGTGCGATGCTAACGTGGCAATGCGGGCACGTGGCAACGTCAACAAGGCATGCAAGGACACGTGGCAGTGCCATCTGGACCATCACAGACACGCGTGGCGCTAACATGGCACGAAGGACAAGTGGGCTTAGTGGATCAGGCCCATATGTATATGGGCCCAATTTTGGCATAGTAGGGAGAGGCGCACTAGGCCCAATGGGCGACGCAAAGGCTTCAAGACGTCTTTCCTTATTTACGTGATAAAACCCATTTATTTCTTTCGTGTGGGACTAATTGATTATCTAATTTTTGTAGGCGACGTGGCACCGTGTGGAGCGTGAGATCAAAGTGAGTGAATAAGAGCATGTTGATTTGGTGGATGTGGGTCCACCAGATCGCGATCAAAGCACATGACATATTCATAGCCATCGATCTGATTAGTGAGATCTAAAAACTGCAATTTAATCTCGCATTCAGCCACTGGCAGAGCGATACGTGGCAACTTGTGGACGTTTCGATGAAGATCGAATGGAAAAAAATCAAGGAGAAAGTGGAGACCACGTTGTGGGATCGTGGGTCACTTCACGCGGGCGATGTGGCACCATCGTGGCCATGCAAGTCTTTTTAGAGAAATCAGACGGCCAAGATTTCTTGCAATCAATTCTTCTATAAATCAATGTTCTCTCTTCTGAAAAAGATTTAACTCTTTGATTAAGCATGAAATTAAGTGTTTTAGGAAGAAGATCTTGAGTACTTTGTGATTCTCCTGCATTCTAGACTCAATCATGCATAGATTGAGGCAAGTTAATGATGAACATTGGGAGAAAATGTTTTGAAATTGCCTCTTAAAAGCTGAAAGCACGACGAAGAAGGAATCAGAGAAATTCTCAGCAATCAAAGTAATTTGAGGCTCAATCTTCTCGTCAATCAGGTTAGTATTGTGATTCCTTCATGATACTCACATTATATATAGTTTAGATTAGATTAAGATAAGTAATTAGAGTTAGGCATCAGAGTTTTTGTCACTTCGCCCAAATTTAGTCGTAGAATCTTGTTGATTTCCAAACTAGGATTTCTCTATGATATTAAGTCCAATTCAAACGACTTGGTTTCATTGGATTCATTATTCAAGCAGCTTTATGTGAATGATTCGTAAATTGTTATCAAGATTTGACCCTTTGATTTTGTCGTTTGACCGACGACTATTAAAAATTGATCCGAATTTGAGCGTTGACTTTTGAGGGCAATTATTACAAATATACGAGGTGAAATTTACCAATTTTAGTTTCTTTGGAATCCTCTGATCATAAGATTTCTACTCATAGCTGATTTTCTATATTTGTATATCATTTGGTTAGTCAATTTAAGGATTTTGACCAAAACCTTTATTTCGGTGATTTTTTGTTGAATGATTTTGGAAAAATCACAGTAAATCCAATTCTTCTTTAAAAATCACGATTTCTATACCAAAATTCTCCTTTTTCTCTCTAGATTCTAAAAATATAATTTTCGTAATAATTTATTACCTTTTTCCTCTCAGATTTTACATAAGATCAAAGTCTGGTCAAAGTCAACGCTTTGACCTCGACTTTTGACTTTTCTTTTCTAGATATTTTTCAAAATTCTTAAAATATCTTTTGTGATATATTAGTACTATTTCCATTGATAATATATCATTTTCATTTCTTAAAACCCTAATTAAACTTAAGTTTGACCTAGTCAAGTCTATCGATAAAAGTCAACTATGCTCTCTGTAGTTCGACTCGATCTCATCAATGTACTTGATTTCATATTCTTTAAATCATCGTGAGTTTAGAATTATAAATTTTTTTGATCGATGACCGTGTGTTTCAACGACCGCACTAAATCGATTTGTCAATAGTACGCGAGAATCTTTGTATTAGTAGAGGCGACTGAGAAGCTGATAGTTCAGTCACGATAGCTTCCATGGAGCTATAGTAATCCTACAAGGATCGAGTGTTGTGCTTGCATGCAAATAGTTTCTTGTACAAGCTTACAGTCTTGTGGACATTCGTCTTATTCGCATACAAGGTTGCCAGGCTTTGTCATAGTGTCTAAGATGGCCACAAGGTACTAATGGGCTGCATAATCTTTGAGTCTATGTTTCTGACATAGCCAGATGTGGTTTGCTATATCTTGATGATCCCACTCGAAGTACTGATCGGAGGTGGTGTTCAAGGGCAGATCAGTAATATGATGGTGTCATAGACGGAGGGCGTAAAGAAACCTCAGGGCATGCATTCAGCCATGCCCCATAATTAGTACCGTCAAATGTAAACGTGTGACAAGTCAAGGCACTCATGATGGAGAGACGAGTCTAAGATGTCACCACAATTGCAGCAATGGTAGATGCCCGAAGTACACATGGGGAAAGGTTGTCGGAATGTCGGGAGAGGGCATCACGAGAGATCACTGCCTCGAGGTCAAAGTAATCATGCCGGAAGGCTTGAATAGATAAATAAGTCGGGATGCAGAAATCCTTGAAGGGAACTCCACAAAAATCCAATGGATGCAGAATTGTTTGGAGCACAAAGCGGGATGCAAAAGTTGTGATATCAGGGATGCATAAATCATATAGTTGTTGCAAATGGATGTAAAAATCATATGAGAGCATTGAGGATGAGGTTTGGAGCACCTTCCTCATTTGCATCGTAAATCGATAGGGGCCGAATAACTTTACTCGGTGGCAACAAAACTCAAGTCGTGAACCCTTTCCTCTTTCGCCGTCCATCCTCAAATTTGTAAATGCCCATATCACGCTCTACAATGGTGATATGTGCCAAAAGAACATGAGGTTGATGCGGATTTGTCGCTAGAAAAGTTTCGACAGATTCGTGCGGATGAATGATAACATACTAATTAAACATGAAAATACATGATTATTAATGCAGGTTAAGGCATAAATCATTCCATTCTAATGCATGTTATCATATTTTTTTAGTGTTTATCTATCATTCAATGAAAAAGTCATTATAATATTAAATGCATTAATCTAGGGTTAATTATGATGAATTAAGTATAAATATTTTCAAAACCCATCTTTACTTGAGATTATAATTAGTTTTTAAGGTTAAATAATAAGAGAAATAATTTTATATACACTCATATATTTTTTCTAAGTTTTAAAATCTATAAGAAATGAGTGTATTTTTGAAATAGAAAATTAATCTCGTGTTATTTGTTAAATATGAAATAGAAAATTTGAAATTTTTAGATTGATAGATAATTCAATTTCTGATCCAATGAAATAAATTTGGATGAATTTGAAGTTATATTTTGAAAGATATGAATTTTCTAATTTTTAGGGATTTTTTAGATTCCTTCTGGATTTGTGTGAATTTTTCTGAACTATTAATAAATTGTAAGAGATTTTTCTAAATTTTTCTGAATTTAAAGTCGATTTATTTAATTTAAAATCAAATTTTATAAGTGCGCAAGTGACATGGCGCAATCTGGAGCGTCCGATCGCGCGTTTAATCGACATCAACCGGTGTTGATTCTATGCATTACTTATAACGGGCATGACGTGGCATCATCTCGGCGGTCCATCAGAGATCCAAGGACCATGACTTAATCTTAACGATTCGCTAACGTACATTTCATCAGAGCCGTTGATCAAAGATTAAATGCTCAATCGGACGGTTACCCCCAATTCGCCCAATAAATTGTGATGTTCTTCGATATTGTAAAGCAATCCTGGGCAATTTGATTAAACAAACTATTTAGATATGAAATCCTTTGAACCTCTTGCTTCCAATTTCTTCTAGACTCATTTCCACATCCACGGAGTAATTGAAAGTGAGATTTCATTGAGAGAATAAGTATAAATCGACGCTTGAACATCAACAATCGTGTTTTCGAATTCGGGAATGAATAGCCTTGAATTCGGCGAATAATTGGATCAATTTGAGAGCAACATTGGGTTAGGGTTCGTGCTTCATCCTAATCTTCTTTCGCATAGCTTTAGATTTCATTTTCGAATTGTAATTTAAGTCAATTCAATTTTCAATTTTGGTTTTTCGCGATTTTATTTTTTGAACACTTATCTGTTGTTCATTCAATGATTTCTCTGCGAATCTTGATCCAAATTCAGTGATTTTTGATTTCATGGATTCATCTTCGAGTCTTCTTTCCAAAAAATCCTTAATTTCTTTACCACATTTCATTGTATGATTTGATCAAATTTCAAAAGATCCCTCAAAATTACCTTAATTCTCTGTGGATTCGACGCTTATTCACCACTATACTCAATTCATTATTATGTGATAAAATTGGTAAGTTTGGTAATTTTTTTGACTCTTGACCATATGTTTTCAATGACCTCGCAGTCTCAATTCATCAAATGGCGCCGTTGCTAGGGAATCAAGACGTAATTTTGATGAATTTAAGTTAATTTTGACTTGGTCAACTTGGATTTTCTTTTAATTTCTTGAAATTAACTCACATCGATCCTACACTGAGTGATCCGAAGTAGGAATCAATCTTCGAGATCTTTAATTTGATAAGATCAAGTTATTTTCGCCCCTTTTTTGAGGATTACGAGCAATCATTTCATCAAATTTCGCATAAAGAAGGCTTCACTCACACAGATACTCGACACTCGGTTACAAATGATGTCATTATTTGATAATTTATAAGTAATTATTATTTATATTCATCTAAATATTCTCTCCACCCTTCCATGAGATGGCATACCACCTGGAGATGATGGAATAATCATTTAAACGTAGATCTCTTTGAATGATTCCGTAACCCCCCGACACTACCGAGACATCTTTCACCGTAGAACCAATAGAACCAGTAGAAATGGCCCGGAATGACTTAGTGACTACGCTAGGCCCGTCCTCCAAAGATCTGTCACCCGAATTTACGCACCCCTAAATAGAAGGGCAAATTTTAGATTAAAATTCACATGTTATGAGCATGATTCCTATCTTCCACGGTAAACTTTCCAAGGACCCGTATCGACACGTAGATGAGCTATCCCATGTATGTGAATTCAATCATATTGAGAATGTCCCCACTAACATATTGAAGATGAAACTTTTTCCCACTACACTTAGAGGCCGAGCCAAGATGTAGGATTGGCTTTTAAAATTAGGAACGGAATTCATTAGTTGGACCGCGATGGAGGAAGAATTTTTGAGAAAATATTATTCTATAGGGAAAATGATGGAGAATTATTTCAAAACATGAACACAAGGGTTCTAAGTGAACCTATCCTCCTCCTCCTTATCCACCGACTTGAAAAAATTATCCATTCATTAAATGGATGAAGAAGAGCTCTCTAAATAATTAAAGAGAGTGTAGATCTTAAGGGAATTATCTTCCCTCCTTCCTATTATACACTGATCTAAAGATTGACTTGGTCAAAAGAAAGTAAACCCTTATCCTTAGAAACCTAGAATTCCTTGAGTGGACCAAGTCAACCACCTTCTACCTTGATATAGGTTCCCTATTTTCCAAACCTATCCACTATATCACAGGTAACCTTGTATAGTTATAAATAATGATCTCAATAAACATTACTAGGAAGCACATTGTGTTAAACTCCCTTACTCCTTGAAAACCACCCATAAATAGAAAGTTTAGAAGAGATCTATGTTGGAAACTAGAATTATGCATCATGATTCATCAGAATAATCAGATTGTAAACACGGAATTAAACACGTACCTGGATTCACCGGATAAATCTTCATCAATGTAGATTACTGAATTAGAGAATAGTCTTCTTGAATATCCCTGATGTAACCTCCTGATCTCTAGAGGAAATGAGATTCTCTCTTGAGGGTTAAGAACATCAAGCTATCCAAGTGGACTATGGCCTCCTATTTATAGGAATAGAGGAAAGCTTAAGCCTCTAATCAGTCATTAGACAGCCCATTAATGACTAATGACTGATTTACTGCCTCTACACATAATTAACCTCCACACACATAAATGAATGTCGTAATCCCAAGATTAAACATAATTGAATCACTTAATGGGATTATAATGATAGGTAATCCACAATAATACATAACAATGTCCACTTAATTGAGATTTGATCTAACAATCTCCCACTTGGACAAGATATGTCTGAAACTGAATATTGTGAATTATCACTTTATGAGCTCAACTTGATGCTATCATTCGCAAACATTCTCATCAATCTCATCCATCATCAAACCAGCAAAGAACCAAGGGGATTTTTGTCACATTGAGTGTAACTAAACCCAAACAATGATCCCATATACTAATCAAGTGAATGACATAGATCGTGTGTGGATGTGTAGCATGAAAATTACATGAAATGTGATTCATACATGTATATTATCAACTTAGTCCTCTGAAGTCTGAAGAGAGATTAACTGAAATTAAGTTCATAATGGTAAAATTTAAACATGTCTGTTACATAATAAGCACACAAAATACACCAAACTCCCACTGAAATTACATATCGTCATATGAAATGAGACCCATATAAGCAATATGTTCACGAAAAATTGAAACTGGAACCCCTTTAGTAAGTGGATCTGCTACCATAGAGTTTGTACCGATGTGCTCAATAGATAGTTGTCCATTCTGAACTCATTCTTTAACAACTAGATACTTGATATCTATATGTTTAGATTTTTTCAAGCTCCGATTATTATTGGCAAACATAACGGCTGACTGATTGTCACAATAAAGCATAAGTGGTCTTTCAATTCCTTGAACTACCTTTAAACTCATGACAAAAATTTTCAGTCAATTGCCGTAATTTGACGCTTCATAGCACGCTATATATTCTACTGCCATAGTGGAAGATGCTATAAGTGCTTGTTTAGCGCTTTTCCATGAGATAGCTCCTCCGGCTAGCAAGTAAATACAGCCTAAAGTAGATTTTCTGCTATCAATGCATCCAACATAATCAGAATCTGAATACCCAATGATCTCTAATTTTTTTGATTTTCTGTATGTGACCATATAATTCTTTGTCCTATGTAAATATCTCAAAACTTGTTTTGCAGCCTTCCAATGTGTCATACCCAGATTACTCATATATCGACCCAAAACCCCCACTATATAAGCAATATCTGGACGCGAACAAACTTGAGCATACATAAGGCTCCCGACCACTTGTGCATACGGACATTTTTGCATCTCTTGAATTTCTAATGCATTCTTTGGGCATTGATTGAGACTTAGTTATCTCCTTTAGCAATTGGGGTATCTAATGGTTTACAATCCTGCATACTGTATCTTTGGAGAAGCTTTTTGATATAACCCTTTTGTGACAGCCCTAAGATATCTTTTGAACGATCTCGGTAAATCTGAATACCTACAACATAAGAGGCATTACCAAGGTCCTTCATCTCAAAGTTGTTTGACAGACACTTCTTGGTATCACGTAGTAAGTTCAGATCATTAGTGGCAAGTAAAATGTCATCGACATATAATACTAGAAAAATATACTTGCTCCCACTAAACTTGTGATATATACATTCATCGGCAGGATTCATCACAAAGCCGAATGAACTGATGATTTTATGAAATTTGTGATACCACAGGTGAGGAGATTGCTTCAGTCCATAAAGAGATTTCTTTAATTTACAGACCATGGACTTCGGATCTTCTGTCACAAAATTTTCAGGTTGTTCCATGTAGATGGTTTCATCAATTTCTCCATTTAGAAATGCAGTCTTTACATCCATTTGATGCAACTCAAGATCAAAATGAGCTACAAGTGCCATTATGATTCTGAATGAATCCTTCGATGATACTGGAGAAAAGGTTTCATTATAATGGATGCCTTCACGTTGAGTAAAAACCTTTGCAACAAGACGTGCCTTATATCATTCTGTATTGCCTTTTGAGTCCCTCTTGATTTTAAAGATCCATTTACAACCAATATGTTTTAGTCCTTCAGGTAAGCGAACAAGATCCCAAACATCATTGTCATGCATGGATTTCATTTCTTCATTCATAGCATCAATCCACTTGTGAGCATTAAAGCTCTGGAAGGCTTGTCGTAAATTAATAGGATCATATTCCTTTATCTCCAGATCAACCTCATGTTCTTGAAGATATATACTCAAATTATTTAAAATCTGAGTTTCCTCTTGAACTGTAGATTCCTTTAATGGCGCTCCTTCTTGAGAATATGCAATTTGGCTATAGGAAGTTGAAGGACGCGAAAGATCTGCTTGAACACATGAAAGAATTAAATTACCTTCTGTATTAACACT
The DNA here is from genome assembly GCA_024174645.1 of Lemna minuta. NCBI lineage: Eukaryota > Viridiplantae > Streptophyta > Magnoliopsida > Alismatales > Araceae > Lemna > Lemna minuta. Next base: position 12,669,327 of record CM044112.1, read on the forward strand.
ATCATCGTGTTCTTCTTGAAAGTCATTGTCTCTAACTTTATTTCCCCCATCAAATTCAATATCCTCAAACAAATGTGCATTTCCTGTTTCAAAGATACCTCTAGTGCTAGGATCATAAAACTTGAAACCCCACGATTTTTCTGAATATCCAACAAAATAGCAACTAATAGTTCTGGAGCTGATAACATGCATTTATAACTTAAATTCTTAACTTATTTCACTCATATTCATGCTTATTTTATGTAATTATGATGTATGTTATCTTAATTTTATGAATTTTCTCTATTGGTACGCCATTCTACTAAAGTTCATATTTATGCATAAATTAGGGTTAATTATATGCTTTCTTGATGATTAATCTTTTTGCAAGGTTAAATTAATAAGAATTAAGTATTTTCCTTAATTTAGTTTGACTTTAGTAGATGATTAGAAGATTTAATTTCAAGAAGATAATGTTGGATGATATAAAATAAATTTCTTAAGAAATTATCTATGTTTATTTGAAATTCATCTTATATGATTCTTTTAATTTGTATTTTAAGATGACATAATATTAAAGATGAAGGAATTTGTGATCCAGTGGAGAAAATTTGAGTTAAAAAGGAGTTATATAAATGAATTTCTTAATTTCTTAATTTTATAGTATTTTCTGGATTTTATTTTGATTTTTCAGGATTTATTTAATCGTGCGGGACCCACGGAGGTGACGTAGCGCGATGGGGACACATGGCGGGGCCACGTAAGCCCACATGGATGCCTACATGGTGCCTCTGTGGCGTGAACAGTGATATTGGATGGACGAGATTAAATCGCGCAATCGGATGGTCGAGATTAAATCGCGCAATCGGACGGTCGGGATTAAATCGCGCAATCGGACGGTCGGGATTAAATCGCGCAATTGGACGGCTGAAATGACACTGAGTGGAATCCGCGTCATGGGCCACGATCCCACTCATTATGCACGATCTGACGGCTGAAATTACACGGAGTGAAATCCGCATCGTGGGCCACGATCCACCAATTTCGCACAAACTTCCCTATAAATAGATGTTCTCTCCCTTTGTAAACTTAACTTTTGATCGATTCGTGAAGGAATTAAGCGAATTTCGAGGAATATCTCTAGTTCATCGTGATCCCCCCGCGTTTAGACTCGATTGCGATGCAATTGGAGCAGGATTGATCACGAATTTCTCCTTGATTTCATCAAATTTTCCCCTTGAATTCCGAACGTCCATGAGAAAGAATCCGAGAGAATTTGCTTCAATCCACGAGAATTGAAGCTCCATTCTTGCGGCAATCAGGTTAGTAGTGAGATTCGATCCATTATCAGGAAGTAATTTGAGTTTTTATTAGATTTAGAAGTTTAATTTTGCAAATTAGTTCATAATGTTCTTCATTTTCCCCAAATTCGAGTCCAAAAAATTGCTGATTTTGAAAATATGATATCTCCCAGATTATAATTCTAAATCAATTGATTCTGGTTTTCAATGGATTCCTCTTTTCCTCACCTTTCCGTGGATAGAAAATTCATCGAATTCTGAGTTTATTTGACCCTCCAATTTGATGTTTAACCGAAGACTGTTCATCTTTCATCAGAAGTGAAATGTTGACTTGCGGGGTTTATTACTTTTAATTCAAAAATCAGAATTTGATAATTTTTTTGTCTTATTAGATTCCTCTGGTTCTTATCTTTCCATTGACATATAAATTTTCAAGATTTGGATTTCATTTGATTGGTCAATTTGAAGATTTCCTCTAAGGTGTTCATTTCGGGGATTTTCTGATATTTGATTTTCAATAATTCATAGTAAATTCATTTCTTATCCAAAAATCACGAATTATATATCAATAAATTCCATTTTCTCTCTAGTTTCCAAATATACAATTTTCGTAATCTTCTAATTCTGTTTTATTCTCTGATTTTGCAGAACACCTAGTATTGGTCAAAGTCAATCCTTTGACTTTGACTTTTGACTTTTCTCTGTCAAACCCGAGAATTAAATTCTTAAAAATTCTTATTTAGTCTATTTATATCATTTCCATTCATTACGTCTTATTTTTACTTCTTTAAAACCCCTTTCAAACCTAAGTTTGACCAAGTGAACTTTGCGATTAAAGTCAACCTTGATCTCTGTGGATCGACCCGATACTTACACATTACTTGATTTTATATCTTATCTCTGTTAGTTCGGTTTTTATAAATTTTGTTTGACCAACGTTTTTGTGTTTTAACGACGCACGAAAACGATCCGTCAAAATGGCGCCGTTGCCGCGGAGCATGCGTTATTGATTTGATTGCTTGATTTCTTGGTTATATTTAGGTTTCTATCTTCTGTTGTTTACTGACCTACAGAGAATTTATCAGACCTCATTAGTGGTGAAAAAGGTATAGCGAGGTAAGATTACCTAAATTTGCCCATTATTTTATAGTTTTGGTGCAAATTTGGTTGTCGATTTGGTGTTTTTCACTTATTTGAGGGATTGATATTGATATATCTGAGATTTATCCTCTGACATCAGTGACTTATTATTATTACTATCTCTATTGGTGTGATTTTTGATAGTGTGTAGCTTGATCTATCTTTTAGGTGGATTAAGTGAAGCATTTTTCATTTAGACATCATCCTTTTTCGTCTCACCCTTTTTTGACATTCTTATATATATATACTTGCTGTTCTGTGATCTTTTTGGCTTTAGATATGAATAGGAATCATAGGAACCGAGGAGAACAACAGGGCCAACGACCCGCGAGGCATACAAGGAATAATCCCTTGTATGATGATTTATTTGCCTCATCTAGAGCTCCATCGGAGGCCTCTAGTGAGTCCCTTCCAGCCATCGCCACACCCAGGGCGAGGAGAGCCGATAGACGCCCCTCTTCCTGCCGAGATAGTGAGACGACGTCTTAGCGATTACGCAAGACCGGTCGTCCAAAGGCAGACTACGCGAGTCAATGCGCCTCTAGAACGAGGTGCGAATTTTAAGATTGACTTACATATTCTTGGCCTTTTGCCCACTTTTAATGGACTACCATCGGAGGACCCGTATCGACATGTGGACGAGTTCAGCTCAGGTGTGCAAATTCAACCAGTTCCACAATGTCCCCTCCGAGACGGCCAAGATGCGCTTCTTCCCTTTTACGCTTAAGGAAAGGGCGAAGGAGTGGTTCTTTACCTTGGGCCGCGAGTTTGACTCATGGAGAGATATGGAAGACACATTATTGCATAAGTACTACTCGGTAGGTAAGACTAGTGCCGTGAGACGCGCCATACGCAAGTTCTCACAAGGGCCGGGTGAGGTTTTCTACGAGGCTTGGGAGAGACTTAGATATCTCTTGATAAAGTGTTCGCATCATGGTATACCTAAACATGAGATTACTCTGATTTTTTATGATGGTTTAGGTGCACCTGACAGGTACTTGCTCGATGCCGCCAGTGGAGGCACGTTCATGATCAAGTACGAGGATGAAGCCCTCGAGTTGATCGAGTTGGTGGCGGAGAATAGCCATCATTGATAACATGCTATATTTACATCATAAAACGTGATTTTTCATGCATAATAAAGCATAAATGATTTCATTTACATGCATGTTATCATATTTATATGTATTTTTCTATTATTCTCTTAAAAAGTCATTATAATCTCAAAATACTTTAATTTAGGGTTAATTTTTATAAATTAGAGTTTCATAATTTGATAACCCATATTTTTCTTGAGATTATAACTGTTTTTAAAGATAAAATAATAAGAGAAACAACTTTTTATAAACATTCATTTTTATTTTTCTAAAGATTAAAAATCTTAATAAATGAATGTATTTTTTTGAAAATAATAATTTTAACTCTTATTATTTAATTAATTTGACCTTTTAAGATAATAGATAATTAAATTTTGGATCAAATGAAAGAAATTTGGATTAAATCGGAGTTATATAGTAAAAGTTATGAATTTTTCTATTTTTAGGATTTTTTTCCGGATTTTTAAATTATTTTTTCTTATTTTATTTTCGATTTTTAACCGCTTTAATAAATAAAAAATAATAAAAACAATAAAAAATGGGCACGGGGCCCGCGTGGATGCGACATGGCACGCAAGGCCACGTGGCAGCGCCACGCGGACCCGCGCAGCGCCTACGTGGCGCGTATATTTATTTAGCATTATTATTATAATCAATATAGTTAAAGGGGTCCCCCGTGTCTAAGGGGACGGTATTTCGAAAGGCTAGATTCGGCGCGCCTTATATAGAGGTAAGTCCCTATTTTTTCTTCCGTGTGGGACTAAGTTCCACGCGTTTTTCTTGATGCAGGTGACGTGGCGCGAGGAGGAGCGTCGGATTTGGCGGGCGATTGATCGACGCGCATCGATCGCGTGGAACGCCGGACCACCGATCGATCAATCAAGCACGTGCGCGATTAAAGGAGTTATAACGGCTTAGATTAAACGCGCGGGGGAGAATCACGACCGTCCGATCGCGATCCAAGGAGCGAAATTGAAGCGTTTTTATAACGCTAATCCACGCGGAAGATCAGAGCCGTTGATCCACATCCGACGGCCACGATATTTTCCGAAACGGTCCATCGTGGACGTTTCATCGTAACCGTCGATCAATTTGATCGGACGGTTACGCCCAAATTTTGTATAAATAGAGATGTTCTTCACGATTCTAAGCATTCGAGTTGGAAATCAAGCTTTTTGATCTGTTTAGACACCTCCCCACTTGAATCTCTTGATCTCCTCGCGTTCCCACCTCATTTCCGCACCACCGGAGCTTTGGAAATCAAGAATTGGTTGAGTAAATCGAGAGAAATCGTAGCTTGAACATCCTCTTCGCGTTCTTCGTTTTTGTGGTGATTAATCGATTTAATTACCTCATTTCGGTCGCTAATTGGAGTTAGTGGAAGCGGTTTTTTCGTAATTTACCTTCCTATTATGCTTAATTTCTGTTTAGATTAGGATTTAACTTTCAATTTCATAGAATTTAGCTCAAAAATCGCGATTTTTAACGTCCGAAAATTTCTCTCCACTTCAATTTGCGATTTCTCCACGAAATCAAGATCATTTTCGATGATTTTTGATTCCGTGAATTCGTTTTGAAGTCTACTTTCATAAAATACCATTTTCCCCAATTTCTACCATCAATTTCTCGTCCGATTTGATCAAATTTGAAGAATACGTCAAGAAATTGCTTAATTCCCTGTGGATTCGACCCATATTTACCATTATACCCCTCAATTCGAGTGAATTTCCTAAAATTGGTAAGTTTGGAATTATTTTTGACGCGATACCGCTTGCAATCGACGACCTCGCGGTTTCGTCTCGTCAAATGGCGCCGTTGCCGGGGTAATTAAGGCAATTTTTCGATCAAATTAAGTCAATTTTGACTTGGTCAACGCGGATTTTTTTCTCTTAATTTCTTGAAATTCAAGCAATTCAATCGTATTTTTGAGTGATCCGAGTAGAAATCCATCTTCGAGATCCTTAATTCGATAAGATTAAGTGATTTTCGCCCCTTTTCTAAGGATTACGGGCAATTGCTTCTTCAAATCGCGTTAAGAACGCGTAACTCTCACGGATACCGACACTCAGGTACGACTGATTTCAATTTTTAATATTTTATAAGTATTTATAAGTTATTATCCATCTACCTACTCGATCCACTCTTCATGAGAAGACGAACGGCTTGGAGAGTACGGAATAATCCCCTAGAAATAGACCTCTTTGAACGATCCTCGCAGACTCCCGAAGCTACCGAGACCGACACTACCGAGACCGACTCAACTTTTGATCCTACCGAACCAGTAGAAATGGCCCGGAATGATGAAGGAAATGCTAGGAAACGCCTTAGTGACTATGCTAGGCCCGTCCTCCAGCGACCCGTCACTAGAATTCACGCACCCCTAGGAAGAGGGGCCAATTTTAGAATAGACTCCCATGTAATGAGCATGCTGCCTATCTTTCATGGTAAGCCTTCTGAAGATCCCTATAGACATGTAGATGAGCTTTCTCAAGTTTGTGAGATTAACCACCTTCAAAATGTCCCCTCCGACACGATGAAGATGAAACTCTTTCCCGCTACCCTTAGAGATAGAGCCAAGGACTGGTTTTTAAAATTAGGGAAAGAATTCACAAGTTGGACCGAGATGGAGGAAGAGTTCTTAAGGAAATATTATTCAGTAGGAAAAACCACCTCCGTCCGAAAAGCCATCCGAGAATTCACCCAAGGCTCGTCCGAAACCTTCCACGAGGCCTGGGAACGACTAAGAGATCTTACGAGAGAGTGCCCACACCATGGCGTATCTAACCACGAATTAACTCAAATTTTTTATGACGGGTTAGGCCCGCAAGATAGATACCTTTTGGATGCAGCTAGCGGCGGCACCTTTATGAGCAAATATGAAGACGACGCGATGGATCTCATCGAAACGGTGGCGGAAAATAGTCACCATAATGCGGCGAAACCATTTGGAAGAGGTGCAATGCCGAAAGCTCTAGACGCCAAGTCAGCGGAAACGGGGATGCTCCTCGAAAGAATCGACAAAATGGCGGAAGTCCAGAACTTACTCCTGGACCGACTCAACATCCGCAACGGTTCCGAAGGACTCGCCCCCGTCTCACTTCAAGAAGCGTCACCATGCGCGACGTGCTCAAGATTCGACCACGTCGAATTAGATTGCCCCGTGATGGCAATCCAAGGGCAAGGAATGTATAGACAAGGTCCATCAGGAGGACCAAGTCAACGGGGGACGACCAAATTATCCGAGTAATTATTCTAACCAGTATAATACCCCTGTTTTTAACAATTCCTTGCAGAATAATGGCTATAGGAGGAACAATGATCAACCTTATCCTCCACAATATAACGGTCAGCAAAATTACCCTAATCAAAGACCGTCGTCGTTCGTCCCCGCCCGACTCAACCACAAGCATACACGCAAGCTCCACGCCAAACCACGCCGGCATCCGACCCGATCCTCGGCGCGATCTCGCAATTAATGGAGCAAATGACGAGGATGAACTCACGCGTGGACGAAATTCAGGACTTCGTCAAGACGAACGTCCAACCGACGACAGACAAAAAGGGTAAGCAAGTAACTTTTACTGACCAGTTACCCTCGCAGGCCACGGCAAATCCAAGAAATCAAGGAGCTTCGTCGACCCCGGACTCATAATATCAACCATATACATGTCGACGAAGAAGCCGTAGAATCAGCCCTGGCCGTATCAAGCCTTCGAAGTGGGAAAACTCTGTCGGATCCATACAAGGATCATCCTTTCCACCAAGGCCAAAAAGAAGAAGAGGAAACGCCAATTATCGTCGAGCAAGACACTGATTCAGAGGACGAGGAAGAACAGGTTACGGCTGAACCTAACCCTGACAAATATAAGCCCCCTGTGCCTTATCCTCAAGCCTTAAACCGACCAAAAGCCAAGAATAACGAAACTGACGAAAACCTACTAGAAGCCTTTAAGAAGGTAACCATAACTATTCCCTTAACAGAAGCCATCAAGCATATCCCTACCTATGCAAAATTCCTAAAAGGTATATGTACCCCCCATAGAAGCCCCAAACGGATCCAACTTAGTGAGACGGTAAGCTCCATAATGATGAATTCCTTACCCGTAAAAAAGAGAGATCCCGGAGCACCTATGATCACGAGTGAAATCGGAGGAATGTCCTTTACTAGGTCCCTACTAGATACAGGAGCCAGTATAAACATCCTCCCTAAAGCTGTATTCGATCGTCATCATGTAGGGGAGTTACAACCATTCCTTGTAGAACTATGCTTAGCCGATGGATCTGTTAGGAAACCCCACGGACTAGTAGAAGATGTCATAGTTAGAATAGAAGATTGTTATTTCCCGGTAGATTTCCTAGTGGTTGATATGAAAATGACTAAGGAGCTGAGCCAAGCCCCGATCATATTAGGACGACCCTTCCTAGCTACCGCGAAAGCCGTAACCGACTGGGGGAAAGGAGAAGTAATTCTCAAAGTGGGAGAGCACACCGTGAAGGTCGACATCAACAAGCTAATGAAATACCCTTCACGAGCATCTGAAGACTTGGGAGCCATCGACTTCGCCGACGATCAAGACATAGACGAATGCGTAGAAGAAGTAATGATGATCGACGAGGAAGCAAGATATGAAGAGCTTCCGATGGACGAGCCAACTTTGGAGCTCAAAACTCTCCCGTCTACACTCAAGTATGCCTTCCTTGACGACGAAAGCAAAGCCAGTTATTATTTCGTCCAAGCTGGACCTCAAGCAAGAAGAGATTACTGGAAGTGCTAAGGAAAAATAAAGAAGCAATCGGATGGACCCTGACGGACTTAAAAGGGCTAGACCCTTCACTATGTACTCATCGCATCTTCCTAGAGGATGAGTCAAGACCCGTCAGGGAGGCCCAGAGACGACTCAACCCAAGGGTATGGGAGGCCGTAAAAGAAGAAATTCTTAAATGGCTAAATGCAGAAATTATCTACCCCATATCCGATAGCCAATGGGTGAGTCCGGTACACGTCATCCCGAAGAAAGCCGGAGTAACGGTTACGATGAACGAGAAGGGCGAGGAAATCCAAACGCGCCTACCGACGAAGTGGAGGGTCTGCATCGACTACCGGAAGCTGAACTCCGCGACCAAGAAGGACCACTTCCCGCTACCGTTCATCGACCAGATCCTGGACCGACTGGCAGGATCCAACTACTTCTGCTTCCTCGACGGATACTCGGGCTACAATCAGATTGCTATCCACCCCGACGATCAAGAGAAGACCACGTTCACTTGTCCTTTTGGCACCTTCGCTTTCAGACGCATGCCATTCGGACTGTGCAACGCCCCCGCGACCTTCCAACGATGTATGACGGCAATCTTCTCCGACTTTCTTGGCGACAGTTTAGAAGTCTTCATGGACGATTTCTCCGTCTTTGGAAACGACTTCGAGACTTGTCTTGCTCACCTGACGAAGATACTGGAGGTATGCGTCAGGAAACGACTGGTACTGAGCTGGGAGAAATCCCATTTCATGGTACGAGAGGGAGTAGTGCTCGGGCACATTGTCTCGGGCAAAGGCTGAGAAGTGGATAAGGCCAAGATCGAGGTCATCCAAAACCTCCCTCTCCCAAATACCGTGAAGGACTTAAGGAGCTTTCTCGGGCACGTCGGCTTCTATCGACGATTCATCCAAGACTTCGCGAAAGTTTCCAAGCCTCTCACCACCCTTCTTTGCAAAGACAAGGACTTCATCATCGACGAAGAAGGGAAGCGCGCATTCAAGACATTGAAGCAAGCACTAATCGAAGCACCGATTCTACAAAGTCCTAATTGGGACTTACCCTTCGAGATTATGTGCGACGCTTCGGACTACGCGGTGGGAGCAGTCTTGGGGCAGCGGCGGACAAGAAGCCGACGGCCATCCGCTACGCAAGTAAGACCCTCATCGAAGCTCAAATTATTTACACGACGACGGAGAAAGAGCTTCGGCGGTGGTCTACGCTCTCGAGAAGTTCCGGCCTTACATCTTGGGGAGCAAGATCATCATCTACACCGATCATGCGGCCCTCGAAATACTTGCTCTCCAAGAAAGAGGCCAAACCAAGACTCATACGATGGGTGCTGCTCCTTCAAGAATTCGACTTGGAGATAAAAGACAAGAAGGGCAGCGAAAACTCGGTGGCGGACCACTTATCGCGTCTCCACATCTCGGGAGGAGAGGACATCGGAGAGACATTTCCAGACGAGCATCTCCTCGCCATCTCGAGTCATGCCCCCGGGTACGCGCACATCGTCAACTTCATCGTGACTGGATCGATCCTGGAGCACTGGAACCGACACCAAAAAAAGATAAGTTCTTCCATGAGCTCAAGTATTATTTCGGGAAGAACCACTTTTTGTTCCACCTAGGATACGACCAGATCATCCAGACGATGCGTACTGAGAGGAGGAGCGAGGGACACATGCGGCGATGTGTCACTCATCGACATGCGGAGGACACTTCGTGGCACGAAAGACCGCGGACAAGATCCTACAGAGCGGCTTCTACTGGCCATCCATCTTCAAGGACGCCCACCGTTTCTACACGGAGTGCCTACAATGTCAAGCGGTGATCAACATCTCCAAGCGAGACGAGATGCCGATGCGGCCGATCCTTGAGGTGGAAATATTCGACCTTTGGGGGATAGATTTCATGGGACCTTTCCCACCTTCTAACGGGAAAGAGTACATCTTGGTGGCGGTGGACTATGTGTCCAAGTGGGTCGAAGCAATCCCCACCAGGACAAACGATCATCGGGAGGTACTACGCTTCATCACACGATGCATCTTCGCCCGATACGGTTGTCCGAGAGCTATCATCAGCGACGGCGGCTCACACTTCAACAACTCGCACTTCCGGGCGCTGTTGAAGAAATACGGAGTTCACCACCGCATCACCACACCATACCACCCCCAAGCAAATGGGCAAGTAGAGGTTAGTAACCGAGAAGTTAAGACTATCCTTAAGAAAATAATTTGTCCAGATGGGAAGGATTGGGCACACAAGCTCCTAGACGCACTATGGGCATACCGGACGGCATACAAGACACCCATCGGGATGTCTCCCTTCTGGCTCATTTACGGGAAAGCCTGCCACCTTCCGGTTCAGCTAGAGCATCGAGCCTACTGGGCCATCAAGAAGCTCAACCTAGCACTGGACGAAGCAGGCAAGGAACAACTTCTCCAGCTCTAGGAACTACAAGAGTTGAGGCACGACGCGTACGAGAATGCGGCGATCTACAAGGAGAAGACCAAGGCCTTCCACGATCGACACATCCGACGACGATCATTGCAGATCGGCGACAAGGTCTGGCTCTACAATTCCCGCCTCAAACTCTTCCCTGGAAAGCTGCGCTCCAGATGGGATGGTCCCTACATGGTTCTGGAATTGTTCGACGGCGGAGCAGTACTCATCTCCGATCCTAAGACCGGTCGACAATTCAAGGTAAACGGCCATCGTCTTAAGCCGTACCGACTTCGTAACCACCCGCACCAGCGAGATAAGGTAAATCTGCATCTTCCCGAGCATTCGAGGACGTGACGGTATCACCCTCGGCCCATCGGTAGTCTAGGTTTTCATTTTTGTTTAGTCTGGCTGAAGACGTTAAACTTAGCGCTCTTGGGAGGTACCCCCAAGATTATCTTACCTTTTTAGTTTTTGTGTTTTTTTATTTCAGTTTGCTTTTAGACGTTGAAGAACTACATTAGGAAAGGACGCACCTGCACCGGAAAATCCTCACCCGCACCTGCACGAGCATCACGGACTAATGAGCTTTTCTAAACCCATCTCACCGCATTTTTTATTGTTTTTCATGCCATGATTCGATGAGTTTTTCACATGAGCATGTAGTATTCATTGAGGGCAATGAATGATTCTAGTTGGGGGGTGAGGATTTAGAAAAAAAGCTCTATCATTCTCAAAAAAATTTTTAAAATTCTATCTTCTAAAAAAACTCCTATTTTTTTCAAAATCTTTGATCTAATCTACCCCCACCTTAGAAGTCTTTTTCATCTAGAGATCTGACCTACTAGAGATGTAGAAGTGAGGACCTTATAGTCCATATGATTACATTTTGAGTAATAAAGCTAAATGATCTAGAGAGACCAATGGATTAGAGTAGTGGTTGACTTCTTTGGGGTTGGGTAACTAACAGGCACCAAGGAAAAAGAGTAATCAAGAGGTTGAAATGCTATGGGATTGAAAAGGAGAGTATTTGAGAGAAAATAAAATTCCATCCTCTACCTATTATTAGCCCAAACTGCTTAGTATGAGGAATTTTCCGATGCTAGATTTTTCCCTTTAAAGAGTGCAATGATCCATAATCTTTGTAGCACCTATCTTTTCCTTATAGGCATGTAGTTTTCTTTTCCAAAGCAGTCAAGTAGTAACACCACTTTGTTTTAAAACTTCGCTTTTGATGATGAACACTCCCAAGTGAATCCACCCATCCATTTCACCTTCCACTTTTTCTCCCACATATGCTTATACCTTCACTATACTTCATTTGCTACACACTCTCTTCAGAAATCCTAAAACTCCTCCACATCGTCACTCTAGTCTTCTGAAATGCTTAAAAAAAATGAAGAAGAAGAAAAGAAAGAGGAGCAAAGTCAAAAGAAAGAGAGAAATAAGAAGTTACAAGAAGGAAAATAAGTGGGAACATCTTCTACCTTTATCTCTACCTCCACTATTATCTCCATCATCTACCCTATCCATCATCATCCACCTCACTTGGGAGTATAATCATCATAAGTGGTACCTTCTTTGATTTTATCATCCACTTTGTTTTATCAGCATATTTGCTTTTAGCCAAGTTATACCCTTAGAAATAGCATCTTTTATTTCCTTCAGCATCCTCACACGATGCATCCAAAGATAGGAACCCATTTGAATTGCACTCTTTTAAGGAGGAAAGTGAGTTGAGGGGAATTCTAAGTACTAGGTAGCCTCCAATTTGAGGGAAGGAGTGATGTGTTTATGGAGAGGGTAAGGAATTACATCCACTCATGAGAGAGTGAGTTTATTTTCAGCACCATAGCATCATACCTTAGATAAGCTCACCTTGATTACAATCAAGAGTTAGACTTGAGCATTAGCCGATGAGCACTACCCTAACATGCACTAAAGAAATCAACCTAGAAATGGAATCTAGATCATTAGGGCCTACACTATGAGGAAAACGTGATCATACATTTATACACTTCACCTTTTAGTGGTAGGATCAAAGGATGAAAAGACTTTCTAGGGAGATCATGTAGTAAATTGCTAAGAGACTAGCAATAATTTAAGTTGGGGGGTGTGATAACATGCTATATTTACATCATAAAACATGATTTTTCATGCATAATAAAGCATAAATGATTTCATTTACATGCATGTTATCATATTTATATGTATTTTTTTCTATTATTCTCTTAAAAAGTCATTATAATCTCAAAATACTTTTAATTTAGGGTTAATTTTTTTATAAATTAGAGTTTCATAATTTGATAACCCATATTTTTTTCTTGAGATTATAACTGTTTTTTTAAAGATAAAATAATAAGAGAAACAACTTTTTATAAACATTCATTTTTATTTTTCTAAAGATTAAAAATCTTAATAAATGAATGTATTTTTTTGAAATAATAATTTTTAACTCTTATTATTTAATTAATTTGACCTTTTAAGATAATAGATAATTAAATTTTTGGATCAAATGAAAGAAATTTGGATTAAATCGGAGTTATATAGTAAAAAGTTATGAATTTTTTTCTATTTTTTTAGGATTTTTCCGGATTTTTTTAAATTATTTTTTTCTTATTTTTATTTTTCGATTTTTAACCGCTTTAATAAATAAAAAATAATAAAAACAATAAAAAATGGGCACGGGGCCCGCGTGGATGCGACATGGCACGCAAGGCCACGTGGCAGCGCCACGCGGACCCGCGCAGCGCCTACGTGGCGCGTATATTTATTTAGCATTATTATTATAATCAATATAGTTAAAGGGGTCCCCCGTGTCTAAGGGGACGGTATTTCGAAAGGCTAGATTCGGCGCGTATTATATAGGGGTAAGTCCCTATTTTTTCTTCCGTGTGGGACTAAGTTCCACGCGTTTTTCTTGATGCAGGTGACGTGGCGCGAGGAGGAGCGTCGGATTTGGCGGGCGATTGATCGACGCGCATCGATCGCGTGGAACGCCGGACCACCGATCGATCAATCAAGCACGTGCGCGATTAAAGGAGTTATAACGGCTTAGATTAAACGCGCGGGGGAGAATCACGACCGTCCGATCGCGATCCAAGGAGCGAAATTGAAGCGTTTTTATAACGCTAATCCACGCGGAAGATCAGAGCCGTTGATCCACATCCGACGGCCACGATATTTTCCGAAACGGTCCATCGTGGACGTTTCATCGTAACCGTCGATCAATTTGATCGGACGGTTACGCCCAAATTTTGTATAAATAGAGATGTTCTTCACGATTCTAAGCATTCGAGTTGGAAATCAAGCTTTTTGATCTGTTTAGACACCTCCCCACTTGAATCTCTTGATCTCCTCGCGTTCCCACCTCATTTCCGCACCACCGGAGCTTTGGAAATCAAGAATTGGTTGAGTAAATCGAGAGAAATCGTAGCTTGAACATCCTCTTCGCGTTCTTCATTTTTGTGGTGATTAATCGATTTAATTACCTCATTTCGGTCGCTAATTCGAGTTAGTGGAAGCGGTTTTTCGTAATTTACCTTCCTATTATGCTTAATTTCTGTTTAGATTAGGATTTAACTTTCAATTTCATAGAATTTAGCTCAAAATCGCGATTTTAACGTACGAAAATTTCTCTCAACTTCAATTTGCGATTTCTCCACGAAATCAAGATCATTTTCGATGATTTTTGATTCCGTGAATTCGTTTTGAAGTCTACTTTCATAAAATACCATTTTCCCCAATTTCTACCATCAATTTCTCGTCCGATTTGATGAAATTTGAAGAATACGTCAAGAAATTGCTTAATTCCCTGTGGATTCGACCCATATTTACCATTATACCCCTCAATTCGAGTGAATTTCCTAAAATTGGTAAGTTTGGAATTATTTTTGACGCGATACCACTTGCAATCGACGACCTCGCGGTTTCGTCTCGTCAAATGGCGCCGTTGCCAGGTAATTAAGGCAATTTTCGATCAAATTAAGTCAATTTTGACTTGGTCAACGCGGATTTTTCTCTTAATTTCTTGAAATTCAAGCAATTCAATCGTATTTTGAGTGATCCGAAGTAGAAATCCATCTTCGAGATCCTTAATTCGATAAGATTAAGTGATTTTCGCCCCTTTTCTAAGGATTACGGGCAATTGCTTCTTCAAATCGCGTTAAGAACGGGTAACTCTCACGGATACCGACACTCAGGTACGACTGATTTCAATTTTTAATATTTTATAAGTATTTATAAGTTATTATCCATCTACCAACTCGATCCACTCTTCATGAGAAGACGAACGGCCTGGAGAGTACGGAATAATCCCCTAGAAATAGACCTCTTTGAACGATCCTCGCAGACTCCCGAAGCTACCGAGACCGACACTACCGAGACCGACTCAACTTTTCGATCAATTTGATCGGACGGTTACGCCCAAATTTTGTATAAATAGAGATGTTCTTCACGATTCTAAGCATTCGAGTTGGAAATCAAGCTTTTTGATCTGTTTAGACACCTCCCCACTTGAATCTCTTGATCTCCTCGCGTTCCCACCTCATTTCCGCACCACCGGAGCTTTGGAAATCAAGAATTGGTTGAGTAAATCGAGAGAAATCGTAGCTTGAACATCCTCTTCGCGTTCTTCGTTTTTGTGGTGATTAATCGATTTAATTACCTCATTTCGGTCGCTAATTGGAGTTAGTGGAAGCGGTTTTTCGTAATTTACCTTCCTATTATGCTTAATTTCTGTTTAGATTAGGATTTAACTTTCAATTTCATAGAATTTAGCTCAAAATCGCGATTTTAACGTCCGAAAATTTCTCTCCACTTCAATTTGCGATTTCTCCACGAAATCAAGATCATTTTCGATGATTTTTGATTCTGTGAATTCGTTTTGAAGTCTACTTTGATAAAATACCATTTTCCCCAATTTCTACATCAATTTCTCGTCCGATTTGATGAAATTTGAAGAATACGTCAAGAAATTGCTTAATTCCCTGTGGATTCGACCCATATTTACCATTATACCCCTCAATTCGAGTGAATTTCCTAAAATTGGTAAGTTTGGAATTATTTTTGACGCGATACCGCTTGCAATCGACGACCTCGCGGTTTCATCTCGTCAATCATCATGGGGGCTAAATCCTTTGAGGACGGAGCACTCCCGCTAAGGGAGGGATGTTAGACGCAAAGGCGGCAGAGACATGTATGCTTTTAGATAAGATTGAGAAACTGACGGAAGCCCAGAACTTGATCATGGATTCGCTTAAGGTCCGACCGGGTTTTGATGGCCTCGCGCCAGTTTCACATGTTGATGTCTCGCCGTGTTCGCATTGCTCTATTTTTGAGCATGTAGAGCTGGATTGCCCCCTGATGGCAATCCAAGGACAGTTTCCTTTCCGGCCAAACCATACTACATATCTAGGTTTGGGCCAGGCGGGTAGGTCGACCTACCCGAAGTAGGGTTATTCTAGTTTTCATAACCCTACTTGTGCGCAGCAACGGAGTGGGCAGCACACGTCATATTATCAGCCCTATGGATCCGCGCCACAGCATATGGGGAACCCGAGGCCGACATCTTTCGTCCCCGGTATTCCCCGAGCAGTCACACCGCCACTAGCTGTTCCACCTCCGGCACCTTCAGTTGACCTCGTCATGAGTGCATTAGCACAAATGATGAGTAAACTGAATGAGGTTAGCGACCGACTCGACCGAGTCGAAGGGGCTAAAGCCCAATGCTCCGATGCTTTTACCGAGCAAAGGAAGGGTAAGCGTGTTGAGTTTAGTGATCAATTACCTTCCCAACCTTTAGCAAATCCTAAGAATGTTGGTCAAGCATCGTCGAGCCGCACCCATAATGTGAACGAAGTTCGCATTAATGGTGCATCGGAGGAGGCACATGTCACATCAGGCCTACGTAGCGGCAAGGTCTTAGTGGATCCTCATACGGACCACAAGCGCCGCAAGGACCCATTTGAGGAGAAGGACGATCGTCCATCTCCCACGATTATTCCGGAGGAGGACTTCGAGGATGAGGAGGCACCCGATGAGGAGAGTAGGGCAGAGCCCAATCCCGAGGTTTACAAACCTCCGGTGCCATATCCTCAGTTATTAAGCCGGCCTAAAGTCCCTGCGAGTGATAGTGACGACAGCTTATTAGAGGCTTTTAGGCAGGTTACTATCACCATCCCATTAGTAGACGCCATCCAGCATATTCTACCCTACGCAAAGTTCCTGAAAGAACTTTGTACCCCGGTGAGGAAGCCGAAACGTATCCATATGAGTGAGACCATTAGTTCCATCATGCTGAGTACGCTTCCTTGTAAGCGACGTGATCCGGGAGCTCCCATGATTAGTTGTGAGATAGGGGGTAGGACTTTCACTCGATCTCTCCTCGACACGGGGGCTAGTGTCAATATTCTCCTGAAGGGAGTGTATGACGTTTGTCCACTTGGCGAGTTTCAGCCATTATTTATCGAGTTGAGCTTAGCGGATGGATCCGTGAGACGACCTCACAGGGTAGTAGAGTATGTGATAGTTAAGGTTGGAAACTGCTACTTTCCGGTAGATTTTATTATCGTGGATATGAAATCTATGAAGGACCTCACCGACTCTCCCATCATACTAGGGAGAGCATTTTTAGCTACCGCAAAAGCAATTACGGATTGGGGCAAGAGTGAAGTTATTTTTCAGGTTGGAGATAGCACGATGAAGGTGGGCATCAACAAGTTGATGCGACATCCTTCACATGAGGCCGATGAGGTAGGCGCCATCGATATCTATGAGGATCAGGAGATCTTGAGTTGTATCGAGGAAACGATGACGGCTATTGAGGATAGGAGCTTCGAGGAGCCCGAGGATGATCCATTTCCCTCCGGCGAGATGGCACACGAGCTAAAACCGCTACCTTTGACGCTGAAGTATGCTTTTCTTGATCATTATAGTGCTAACCCCGTTATTATATCCTCGCAGCTAGATCATGACCAAGAGGAGAGACTATTGGCGGTCTTGCGAGCGAGGAAGGAAGCAATCGGATGGAACTTGTCGGACCTTAAGGGAATTGATCCCTCTTTGTGCACGCATCGCATTTTCCTAGAGGAGGACTCTCGTCCCTCTAGAGAGGCACAAAGACGCCTCAACCCTAAGTTATGGGATGCCGTTCAGGATGAAATCCTTAAATGGCTTAATGCATGTATCATATATCCCATCTCCGACAGTCCATGGGTCAGTCCGGTGCATGTCGTCCCCAAGAAGGCGGGGATCACTGTGATGACAAATGACAAGGGTGAAGAACTTCAGACGCGTCATCGGATAAAGTGGAGAGTTTGCATTGACTATCGGAAGCTTAACGCGGTGACGAAGAAGGACCATTTCCCCTTGCCATTTATTGACCAAATTCTTGACAAGCTTTCAGGTTAAGGATTTTATTGCTTCCTAGACGGCTACTCGGGGTATAATCAGCTAGCTATACACCCCGATGATCAGGAGAAGACGACGTTTACATGTCCATTTGGCATATATGCTTTTCAACGCATACCATTTGGACTATGTAACGCCCCCGCCACATTTTAGAGGTGCATGATGGCCATCTTCTCCGATTTTATAGGTGAGAGCATGGAGGTCTTCATGGACGACTTTTCAGTTTTTGGCCCGAGTTTTGATGTGTGCTTGGAGCACTTAACGCAAATCCTCGACGTTTGCATTAAGAAATGCCTAGTTCTTAGTTGGGAGAAGTCTCACTTCATGGTGCAAGAAGGTATAGTGCTTGGACATCTAGTTTCAAGCAAAGGTTTGGAAGTGGACAAGGCCAAGGTTGAGGTAATCCAAGACTTTGCACTCCCTAAGTCGATAAGGGAACTTAGAAGTTTCCTAGGGCATGTCGGTTTTTATCGTCGCTTTATTTAAGATTTTGCTAAAGTCTCAAAACCGCTGACTTCTCTTCTTTGCAAGGAAAAAGACTTTATCATCGAGGAGGAAGGGAAGCACGCCTTTATGCAGCTGAAGCAAGCTTTAGTGGAAGCGCCTATTTTACAAAGTCCTAATTGGGACTTGCCTTTTGAGATTATGTGTGATGCTTATGATTTTGCGATGGGCACGGTTTTGGGGCAGCGAATCGACAAAAAGCCGACCGCCATATATTACGCGAGCAAGACACTAGCCGACGCTCAACTTAACTACATGACTACGGAGAAGGAGTTGTTGGCGGTTGTCTTTGCTTTGGAGAAATTTAGGCCTTATATCTTGGGTAGCAAGATCATTGTCTACACGGACCATGCCGCATTGAAGTACTTGCTGTCCAAGGAAGAGGCCAAACCGCGACTAATTAGATGGGTTATCCTCCTTCAAGAATTCGATTTGGAGATCAAGGATAAGAAGGGAAGTGAGAACTTGGTGGCTGATCATCTTTCTCGACTCCACACTACATCTTCAGGTGAGATTTGTGATGCATTTCCCTGAGCAGCTCATCGCAGTTGTGACTAAGGTACCTTGGTTTGCACATATTTTTAATTACTTAGTCACAAAATCTATCCCCGATTATTGGAACACGCATCAAAAGAAGAGATTTACGTATGATGTTAGACATTATTTTTAGGAAGAACCCCAATTGTTCCATGTAGGGGCTGATCAGATTATTAGGCGATGCGTTCCAGAGGTGGAACAAGAGCATATTCTAGCGATGTGTCACTCATCTCTATGTGGAGGACATTTTGCGTTGAGGAAGACGGGAGTGAAAGTGCTACAAAGTGGCTTCTATTGGCCAACTTTATTCAATGATGCGATCAAATATTGCAAGGAATGTCTAAAGTGTCAATCCGCATTGAACATCTCAAAGAGAGATGAAATGCCCTTGCAAACCATCCTTGAGGTAGAAATTTTTTATCTTTGGGGGATTGGTTTTATGGGGTCATTTCCACCGTCGGAGGGCAAGGAGTATATTCTTGTAGCGGTGGACTATGTGTCCAAATGGGTCGAGGCGATACCGACGAGGACAAACGATCATCGAGTGGTTAATAAGTTCATTGTTAACAATATCTTTTCTCGATTCGGTTGTCCTAGAGCTATTATTAGTGATGGTGGATCTCACTTTACTAACTCTCATTTCAGGAGTTTACTTAAGAAATATGGAGTTCACCATCGTGTCACGACCCCGTATCACCCCCAAGCAAATAGCCATGTAGAAGTCAGTAATAGAGAAGTCAAGAACATATTGAAGAAGATCATTCGCACGGATGGAAGAGATTGGGCAGCGAAGCTACCCGATGCTCTATGGGCCTACCGCACCGCATTCAAGACACCCATTGGGATGTCTCCATTTAGGCTCATTTATGGAAAACCTTGCCACCTCCCCATCGAGTTAGAGCATAGAGCATATTGGGCCATTAAAAAGCTCAATCTATCTCTTGATCAAGCTGGAAAAGAAAGACTTCTACAAATTCAAGAGCTCCAAGAACTCCGGAATGAGTCATATCAAAATGCGGAGATTTATAAAGCCAAAAGTAAAGCCTATCATGAAAAGCACATTAATAGGAAATCTTTTCATGTTCATGACAAGGTATGACTTTATAATTCTCGTCTTAGACTCTTTCCAGGGAAATTGCGCTCAAGGTGGGATGGTCCATATGAGATCCTTGAAGTGTATGAAAATGGATCGGTCTTGATTTTAGATCCCAAGACCCAAAAGTCCTTCAAGTTAAATGGACATAGGTTGAAGCCATACATTGGTGAAGAAGGACCACCACCTCCTCATAGTGAAGAGCTGCAATCCCTTGAGATCTTAGCCCCTAGTTAGTCGTGAGAGTGAGTTACGTCTAGCTAAAGACGTAAAACTTAGCGCTTGTTGGGAGGCAACCCATCTTTATTTTAATTTTTCATTTGTTCTTGTTTTAGCATTTATTTTTACTTTTTTATTTTCTATTTGCTTTGATGTTTTCTGTTGTTTTTCTATAAGTCTATTAGGTACTAAGGAGAAGGGAACATCAAAAGAAGAAATTCAGCTCCAAAGAAACTCCAAAAATGAAGAGAAGAATGCAACCAATGCAAATTCTCGCTAAGTTTTTCTTTTCCCTCCTATGTCTCTCTTGATTTGATTGATGTGCATGTCATGTATATTGATTCTCATCACTTTTTCCATGAGCATGTTGAGTTTTATTGAGGACAATAAAAGGAATGAGCATGGGGGGGGGGAGTTTTCTAGAAAACTTAAAATTTTTCAAAATTTTTTGCATTTCTTTGTTTAGTATTCTATGCATGATCTGATTTTTAAACATGTGAATAGCAACATGATCTTTTCAAAAACACATGAAATAGAAAAGCATAGAGTTCATTAACACCTCCACTTGTTTAGAAAGTTGTGGGAAGAGCAACCTTAAGTGTATGTTGAGGAGATGGTAGAGTCGATGGAATTAGGGATCTAGGTATTCTTTTGGGGAGCCATAAAATCCAAACTAAGGATATACTCGAGCTCATAGTATGATTTTTCAAAAATTTCTATACTTCTCATCCACTCATTCTTCTTTCTAAACTTTGAGTTAATGACTCCTTGCATGGACATCCTTCCGCTTTCCATAGCAAGTCGTAGCTTGTATCATCCTTTGTTGGCACTAATATTATTGACATATTGAAGCTCCCTGATCCATAGAGATACCAAAACCTCTTCAGGGGAATAAGTTGCATGTATACTAACGACGACACATGGGTAGGATGAGCACCATGAAATGAATTATGCTGTTGCGTTTCAATAAAGTTGCATAAAAAGCCTTGAAAATTTCAAATTCTGAATTATCTAATCTCCTTCTTCAAAAAGGCTTGCAGCAAGTAGAATTAGGTTGAATAAAGTAGAACTAGAAGGAAAGAAAAATACAAAAAAATAGAATTAGGATGAAAGAAAGAAAAAAAAAAGTTGATGCCGGACTGAGGGGTGAGCTCGGCCTGACGCTAAGGATACTATGGGGAACTAGGGAAGGGGTGTGGCCTATGGTATCTAGATGATGCGATGATGTCTCGATGCACTCCTCAAGCAGTCAACCTTCCCAACACGTCGTCTCGGAGTTCCTGGGATGCGCCGAGTAGGAGGGGTCGGGAATCCTCCCGGGCTTGTCGTGGCAGGAGAGAGAGCAACCTCGAGTCGTCGGTGGGAGCTCGATCGTCAACCCGGCGGCCGGATCCACGATCCCAATCCCGTAACCAAAACTCACTCAACCTAACTAGGCCCGAGGGCGGTGGAGACAGATGCGGGAAGTACTGAAAGAAATATTGCACTTCAAAATAAAAGGGAGGGGATGCGTGCCTAACCTGCGGGGCGCGAGCCCGGTCGGTCGGGGCGAGGGAGGTCGTCGGGCGCGGCAGTGGCGACTGTCGTCGAGGCGAGTCGGCGGGGTGGCGCGGAAGGACGGTCGGCACTGGTCGTAGGCGAGGGAGATTCGCGGCGAGCAGCGCGAGCCGCGGCGAGCTCGGCGGAGAGAGGGGCGGCGTCGGGCAGCGGTATCGGGCGATGCGCCGAGCGGTGGTGACTGGGCGCGACGGCGGATGCTGGATGCGGCGGGATGCGGTGAGTGACGATCGAAACGGTGGTGGAATGGGCCCGGCGATGGAGCGGGGCGATCGGGCCGGGGCGATCGGACGCGGCGGTGAGGCGGGACGCGGCGGAGGCGGCTGGCCCGGCGCGGCGGATCGCGGCGGCTGGCAGGGCGCGGCCGGGCGCAGCACTGGGGACCGGCGCGGCGGACGGCGATGGGCGCGCGTCCGCTCGACGATGGGGTGGGATCGGACGCAGCCGGACGGGCGGCGGCTGCGGGAAGCGGAGGGAGCGGAATGCTGCGGCTGCAGCCGGCGTGGCGGCGGCGGGCAGCAGACGCGAGGGCGGCGGCGCGGACGCGGCGGCGGCGGATGCGGCGGCGGCGATCGCGGCTGAGCGGCGGCCGACTGGGGAATGGCGGTTTGGCGCGCGGCACGGCGGCGGCCTTGGGTGGCGGTGGCGGCGGCGGCGGCGGCGGCTGCGCGCGGCGGCGGCGGATCTCGCGGCGGCAACGACGGCGGCTTGAGCGGCGGCGATGGCGGCGACGTGGAGCGGATCCGGGGCTAGGGCAAGGAGTGGCGGCGGAGGCGGCGGCGGCGGCGGTGGCACGAACTGGTGCGGCGGCGGCGGCGGCGCGTCGGCGGCGTCGGCGGTAGGACTTCTTCCCTAACCTTCCTTGAGCAGCCACTCGAGAGGAAGACTCTTCTTTTCTCAAATGACGGCTCGGGTTTGTGGGGGGGTCCCTTCCCCACTTATAGAGCCCATGGTGGGCCAAGAGAGGAAAGGGCCCACTTGAGGCCCACAACCCACACCCATGCTCATAGAAAAGAAATAAGGTTCACAAAGGGAAAGGGCCTTAGGCTAGGGCCCCGAAACGAAGGGAACCCACCCCCAAGGCCTAAAAGAGAGAGAGGAAGATATGCAAAGGCCCGCTTAAACACGTGCGGGCTACAAAAGTGCGAAATAAAAGGAAAGGGTAGAACGATAAATCCCCGCGCGCGCGAGCCTGATGAAGTCTGTGGTGGAGAGATTAAGTCCTCACTTAGTGTAGTGAAAGTCGGCATCCTTCGTCTTCGCATGTCGAGGGGGCTGGACGCGCGTGGGTGTTGGCTCCTCCGGCGCCGTAGTGTCATGCCTTGGTGGCGACGGGGGTCGTACGCCACCAAAAGTAGAATTAGAATGGTAAGCTACCTCCCATGTGTTTTAGCCGACTCTATTTTATACCCACTATGTATAAAAGGATGATGCTTGTTTCTAATTCTTGTGCCCTTATCATTCATGTGCATAGTGCAAGGAGGAGGCGACGATTGGTTTGGTATGATGAATTTTTAACTATGTATATTTCTAGTAGTATGTAGAGCAAGAGCATTCTTAGTGTATTTGGTGGATTAAAGTGTTTGCCGGAGGAATGCCTTGATCTTGAGTTTCTAGTACATTACTTTCTTCTTGGAATCATTTAAGGTAGAACATTCATTTCAGATTCTATCAATGCTTAACCCATGGCTTTCTAAGCGTGTTAGTCCTATTTCCTACTTTTTCTCTTTCCATTGCTAAGGGACTAGCAATAATTTAAGTTGGGGGTGTGATAACATGCATTTCTAACTTAAATTATTATCTA